>CM059572.1:38034458-38669912 GCA_030386875.1 Morinoia aosen
GCAGGGATCGAGTTCCAAGTCTAGGTTCCAATGAAATGGAGATGGTGTTGTGACCAAGCTTGTGAATAATAAGGAAGTGAGAGGTTACTTCTATTTCGAGTTGTATTTTCATAATGTCCTGTTCGTGCATTTAATAATTGTTGAAGGTCTTTGTTGCTCTCATTAGGCAATGTTTTATTACATATTACGCTGGTAGAGCTAAAAACTTTGAGTATTTTTAAACTTTTGAATGAATCATTCTTGCCAGCATTATAGTCTAATTTTCTTAGCGCTCTCTTTGTACAGTACAATGAATGAATTGAAAAGAACGAAAGGGCAAAAACCAGGCGACATATCATTTAAAAAAAATCTGCATTTCAAAATTAGAACGTTTCGGGCCTAGACTCATCTTCAGCTAAACAATCTGAAATGACAATAGTGAAACATTAATAACCTAGGTCCATCATTGGCTAAAACAATCTGAATTGACAAATAGTGAAACATTAAAAAAACCTATGCTAGAGAAACTGTTGGTATCTCGACAGTGGCACACATAAGAATGGAAGAAAGTGACAGGGGGATGAGTAAAGGTTCTAACTACTATGTGAAGAGGGTGAGCGCTCTTCATGCCATTAAGCTGAGGCTTTGATTTGTGGAGGTAGAGTCATTTCAGATTGTTTAGCTGAAGATGGGTCTAGGCCTGAAACGTTCTAATTTTGACATACAGATTTTTTTTTAATGATATGTCGCCTGGTTTTTGCCTTTCCGTTCTTGTTAAAGTTGCGTTGCACGTAGAACTTACTGATAATTGAATGAATAAATTGGTTTTATTTTTATCAGTTCCGTGGCATGCTTCTATTCCATATTGTTAAAATGGTGAAATGAGCGTTCGCCAAAGTATTTATAAAGCTTATTTCTAGTAATACATTTGTACTCATTGAGGATTCCTACAGATTTTGGTAATTTAACATTTATATATGTGCAATAGGCTCTTTGAAGATCAGATATAGATCTAATATATTACTCAGGAATGGTTTATAATGGTTTCTTCAATTTTACCATCACCAATCTTACTGCGTAGGAGTGACAAATTCAGCTTGTAAGAGAATATGATGTATTTTGTTTTATCGAAATTGAGGCACCGTCTACTGAACTTGACCTCCAAATTTACTGTTTCTATCCGGAGGGGATCTTGTGTGGGAACATACCTTGTGCACAGATTCCCCGTCTCCTGAACTCCTCACTAAGTGGTGCCTCCTACCGTCCTCTCTTCGGAGTACCTTTGTCGTGTTTAGGGAGGCATAAACTAACTTGTGATCACCATGAGGCGCTGCACTAGCGGGATGGCGGCGCGGTGCTGCGCTTGCAAGCGATAGCTGAGTGCAGTGTGTCATCGTAGCTCCTCTGTTATGGAGGTTTTTGCACATTTTATGTGTTTTGTTGTAATTTATTCTGGTTTTCTTTCCCGGAGTTTGCTTTTAATTGAATTTATACAAGTGGCAAATTTTGTACTGTTATTGCATGTTTTTTTTTATTAACTAGGTGGGTTTGGATGTTAAAATTCAAAGAAGCCTAATTTGTGCAACTTTTGTTATATTGTGGGTTTAGCAGACCTTACTACAGGTAGAAAATCTGCTAAACGCGGTGAAAAGATTCTGAACTACAGGAATTTTTGCCATCTAGGTAATTAAGTGGACAGGACATCCATCTTACCGTCCTGAGACCTGTCGAAACAGCCAGTGTGTTTAGGCTTCATTCAAAAAATGGGAAGCAAAAATTCTTAAATGACGTTAACGGCGTCAGTTCGACTACTTTGTAATCTACAATAGATTAATGTTTTTATAAACCCAGCTTTTGCAGGGAGTTTAGAGTATGACTCAAGTCATGGACGTTAATGCTCCAAATATTTCACATTCCATCAAAAATTTGAAATGTCCTCGCATTTTGTACATGTTTCATTTCTTTGTTATACTTGTTGACTTATTTCTTGCGTGATCCCACAAGCAGGCGGTATTTTCCGTCCCCATAACTTTTAAATATTTTTTTTTTATAATTTTTGGCTATCCTCTATTTACCAATCATTTCACAACCGTTACTTGCAACTGACTAACAATTCTATCCTCGATCGGCACACCAGTGTTTTAGCAACAGTAAACAGCATCTAACAAACAATTCTAAGTTTATTCGTTTAGTGCGCTCTCCATACCTCCGTTCCTCGTCCAACTGTATCCAATACACGCTTCGCTGCTGCTGCTGCTGGAATGCCATGTTACCACTTCGTAACGCGCTGCTGATCTACCTACAACTCTCAATGTATAACTTTACAAACTCATGCATGGCTAGGGCAACTGAACTTATATGCTACGTGACTTGACTAGTAAATTAGTGAGGAATTTTGTGCTCTAGCAGACCAAACATTGTTTTTTCAAATTGAATACTTTGAAAAAATTTCATCAGTGGATTTAAGTATACTGCTTTAAAATTTACAGTTTCAATTAATGTTACCCAATTGAAAAGCTTTATCTTTGCTTATAAACTTGTGAACAGCGGAAGAATTATTTTCTGAAAAAATCCTGCAAAATTCTCGGTCATTTTTAGACTCGTTCTCCACTACTTGTTGATGGCGTAACAACTTTTACTTAACATCAAGAGTCAAATTCAGGATTACCGCGTCACTCTATAGGTCTTGTAAATTAAAGATTTCAAATGTGATTGATGTAACTTTTTCCCGGAAACCAACTTTTGACTGAAAACTTCAGTCGATAACAGGGAAATAATGCAATTTTCTGGCGCGGGAATTGTTAATTATATTATATGTGGGAAGACAACTACTCTCAGAGAGCATAGGATAGACTTAATTTAGTCTGGTTTGTCTATTTTATGCTTTTCTATTTATTTCTATTTTTGGGGGGGACTGGTGTCCCCGGGTGATACCATTAGGTTATCTCTTCTATAAATAGACACGTGGCACTACTATCTTCTGTGCAAACTTTGCTTTTTTTGCCTTTCTCCCTTTTCATCCCTTATTCGCTTTCTCTTCTTTGTCTTTTCTTTTTCTTCCTTCGTAACTTGCTGTCTCTATTTGGAGGGTGTCTTGTGTGCGACTGCACCTGTTCATAGATTCCCAGATTGTTACAGTTCATACTAGATGGTCTCTTTTGTTCAATCGCTTGACATCACGTTTATTGCGGCTAGAGAGTCCTAAACTAATATAGCGATATTACGCTCAACTTCGGATCTAAGTAACACGGCGAAGACGCATGATGCCGATGTCGATACACTTGCGCGTAAGACATCACTTCATCGATACAGTCTGGGCGAGTTTTTCGTGGGCACGCCGTTTGACACACTTTCCGATCTAGGCCCTGTCTGACGTGATCTCAGCCAGGCCGCCGGACTAGCTAGGCAAACCCTCGCTTTTTGCCACGCGAGAAAGCTTCCGGAGGATGCTCTTCGAAATTTTCGTCACGTCAGCTCGAAACTCTCGAAGTAGGGGTTTCTGTTTGGTTGTTATATCACGCCCTACTCTGCTGGTATGTGTGATGTCGCCGGCCTAAACATGGCATCACTCTTTATGGTGATAGATGGCTTCCGGAGGACGCTCTTCAAAATTTTCGTTACGTTAGACTGTATATTGCGAAGTCGAAGTTTCTGTTTAGTTGCTGTTGTATCACGCCCTATTTTTCTTGGTATCTGCGATGTCGCCGGCCTAAACATGGCATCGCTTTTCGCGGCCCCCCAAGGCATCTTAAACATGATATGCTGCGATTAATTCAGCTCGTCACTCTGTTATAATGGGAACTCGGTTATGACATGAACGTGATGTCGTTCCCCAACGCAGTGTTCTAGTGTTAATGGCTTGTGTTTTTTTTTGCTGCCCTGCTCACCACTTAGAAAGCGTGAGGTAAATTCTCGGTTGAATATTCATTGCGTCACTCATCAGTTTCTTCTTGGCCTACATGTTGCCCGTTTTGACAGCTTTCAGTGATTGATGTGGCAGCCTCAAATAACTATTTGCCTTTCAATATAATTAACTTATAAAATTAATGTGTAACGCTCGAATTCAGTTTTTAGAGAGCACAAACCTGTTCACATAGGTGTGGTTCTGTCTTTTCAAAGGAGTGTCTCATCTTTATGCACATGGCTTTGCAATTTATTAACTGCTTAAGTTGTTGCTCAGTTGTCCTGGTAATGCAGAAGTCTTGCGGTACTTCCCATCCCTTTTTGTTTGCCAGGTGCCTAGCAAATTCATGGTACTACTACTACTACTACTACTACTACTACTACTACTTGCCAGATGCCATGGGAATTTTTTCAAAGTATTTTTCGTATGGTATTAAGTGGGCATTTTTAAACATGAATTTGCTAGAGAAAAGTTCTATTGTACTTTTGCTGCTAACGATGAACTCGGTTGTGACATGGAAGAGCTCTCAGAACGCTGAGTTTTGTTCACATGGGAATCAAGACGCCGGAAACAAATCGATTAAGTAATTACTCCATAAATCGGTAGCAAAAAGCTTCCCCAAAAAATAAGAACCAAGACACTCTCCCGGATCATTTTGCTCTTCGCTTATCATGAATGGTAAGTCTCGACAGTAAAGATGATAATGCAATAAATATTCATACAAAAATGTTTAAATTATTGGCGATCCCTTCATATCTATAAGTTTGGTGATCACTTCCACAGTATTGTACTAGAACTAAAAATAAGTGGTTTATTGTATGCCCTTCTTTGAAATAAATACTACAGTGTGTTGGAAATATTTTTGTAGTACTTTAATTGACTATCTCCTTTGTTATTCATTAACACATTTTTCGAGTTCTATTTTCCCTTAAACATTTTATAGCGAGCATTTTTCCGACATCATTTCTCTCAAGCCAGTATGAACTAATTCACATCTATACCAAATATAACTATTAACGTGCGTTTTTATCTAATTCAAACGACACATCTGAAACTGAAAGCATTGTAATTTTGGGGGGCTGAACATATTTACTGTCATCACAACGCATTGGATGTTCACGTCAAACCACAGCTCCTAGCCTCAACTTGTCGTAACCACCATACTTTCCTTTGAGTGAAGACGGCATCCAGCGTTGCTGGACTGTCCTTTTTACAGTACAAAATTACCATTTTTTTAGTCAAACTTAATCATAATGTCACTCAGCATTTGGCATCTATGCAGGGTTGGATAATTGTATACAACAAGTATTCAGCATTGCAAGATACCTAAAGTAATAGCCAAATTTTAGTTGAAAATATTTATATCTAAGGATTTCAATCAGAAAAAAGGCAGTGTAGCAAGCCAGGTGAGGTCTGTCGAGCACATCCCTCAAATCGACCTGATATGCCAAGGAGCTGGTCCCCATCATCGTCTGCCACACCTGCGCTCTGGCAAGGAGTGAGTGCCTCCATATCTTACCGGCGGTCTTCATTGAGGCGCTCTGTAATTGACTTCGCAGTTCACTCTATCATAGCGAGGAGATTTGCTGCCTTCGAAACAGGATATTCTTGCGTGGATAAGGTCATTTGTTGTGAAACGGGTCGTCTCTGTGATCGTTAGTGGTTATATGAGCTGGCGTAAAAATTACACTGAAACCTCAAGTACTTTACGAAGGGACTTGACTTGCCTAAGAACAAAGCTTTTAAAACGGCCTACTGAATAGTGATGGAATGTTTTTAGCAATTGCACAGGAGGTCCGAATTTATTTAGGTGTAACAGCAATCTGCTTCTCGACGTCGAGTGCGTTCCAAGTTCCAACGAGCTCGACATCAAAACGCTGCAGAAATGCGTGAGCGTGGGCAGAAATGCATTAATCGTAATGAAGTTCTGCGATGCCTGTAGCCTGAGGAGGTTTATGTTTCCTTCCCCACGAGGAGCGCTACTATGGAGACGGTGCCCTGCCTCGACGTGCGTGGCTGCATGGGAGAAAAGCTGCACAAATGCTTCAGATGTTCAACTGGAAAGTCAATTCTGTTTCGCTCTCTACATCAATTTCCATACTCTTGTAGTGCTGTCGTTCATGTCTCTGATGAATGCGTAGGTGAAACCTCATGCCATGGCTTTCGTTTCTGTTGAATGCAATCATAGCATCCATTAAAGTTCTTTTCTAATAGCTGCGATACTTTTCTATTTCTTCTCTTAAAATTAAGTACAGATTTGAATCGCTAGTTTATTTTCCACTTAAGCTATTGGATGGAATGAACTATTTTTTCATTTATCTCCATGAAATTCATAGTTTAACTTTGAAACATGGTCGATCAGTTACACAGGTGTGATTCATACTGTCTTCAAATACATTCATTGTGACAATGAAGGCTCAAAGCTCCTTCTCTGCAGCGAAGAGCGGATTCGACTGAAAGCACATCGAGGTAATGACGCTGAAGTCCTGCAATAAAATATTCCGAGTCATGTCGTACTGCCTCCTAAAACATCATATCTCCTAACCCTAAGGAGCGAGCAGGCGTATCTCAATGTCAAGATGCTGAACAAATGACCGACTTACATCTCCCACAAATTTAGGTTATGAATTAGGTCTAGGTCTAAGTAAACAAAAGGAACATGGACGCCCTGAGGCCGTGTGCTGTAAGACGGAACACGAAGGATTATTACTGCAGCGGTGCCTCTGGATGGGTGAAGATCCGGCACGTCTTGTTTGTATTTGCAGTGTATGACACCACCATGATGAGCTTTCTCTCTGCGCTGCCGGCCGTACCTCGATCACGCATGGTGATGCACTCCCTTGAGGACTCCTGCTTTTTGCAAACGCTTTGTGGTTCGCACCCGCATGCCAACACATTTTACTTCCTGCAGCAGGGAAAGTATTGCATTAGCTTACTTATTATGCCCACTCATTCTTGCGACATCGTGCGAATTGGGTTTAGTAACCTAAATTGTTACGTGTACTTAAAAGAGGTAGTTGTTGAGTAAGTAAGCGTTTCAATTGTAACACATGCACGTTTTATTATTAATAAACTAAATCTTAGCATCATCACTGAATATGTACTTCTTAAAGTTTCTGAGAAGTTTAATTTCAAGCAAATAGGTTAAAAATGACATACCAGTGACTTCTTATTTTGATTTATCATTGGCCTTGAAATCTACCTAAGGGTGTCCATGTTACAAGTAAGCAATAACAGAACAATTCACTTCCGGGTCAGAAACGGAAGAATAAGGGTCAGCAATAGCTTTTTCACGATACTGAGAATCCTTCTCTTAATCTTTAATGAAGCACTGCATTGGACCACCGGTTTGGCGAACCACAGAAAGTAACGGAAGGCTTGTCTGCTCGGCAAATTATTTTCATCGCTTTTGGAATTTTAACTTTGTGCAGGCAAATGTTATGACACTCGATATGGGAAAAAAGTCTTACCAAAAACGATGAATCATTTCTAGAGCATTACAAATAAAAATTCTTTCCTAAATGTAGTACTGAATATCGTACAACAACTTCCAACATTAATTTTTTTGTGAACGATTAAACAGCTTTCAGATTAATAGTGATCACTTGGGTGGAATATGATTGAACAGTAGCAGCCAGTACTGAACCTTTATTTGTTATTGCCTTATGAGGGGAAATCATAATCTCTGATTATGAGATGGAAACATCATGATTTTGTTATTTTCTTGACACCTGCGATTCAAGGGGAATACTATGTCGGAAGCGACCTATATTAAATTGCTCAATAAATCGTTCAAAATTGTAAAAGTGGCTGAATTTTTCATGTCAAGTTTTGTGAGCTCATAAGCGTTGCTGATCACAGGAATAAAAGAAAAACCGTTGAAAAAATAACTAAAAAATATTTTCTAGTGTAATGAAAAAGTTCTGCAGATCATTTGAATGATTTTGTAGGAAAAACAGTGACTGAACTAAGTTAAGAATATAGAAGAAGACATGGAAGAGCCACTGTACGAATTTACAGAGGCCGTGAAAAATCTATGAACTTCGGATTTCAAAACCAATAGATTAAGTATAAATCCAGTCCTTCCGAAGAACTTCATTTCCTCCATAGGAAAATATATTTGAATTCCATTTCCACTACAAAGAAAATAAAGACCCTTTGGTACCATTGAAGGCATTCCACATCCTCGCCGTGGTCAGGTTGTATAGCTGTTTTAAAACACAGTACAGCGGGTCGTTTCTTGTCACATCTCTAGGGCCACGAGCGATCTTGGACTACCTTGAACGTGCATCTCGTCACTGATCATCATTTTGTGTTTGCGTTGTGTAGCCTAGTCTTAATATTTCCTTCAGAAATCAAGCCGCTTCTTTGTCGTAGCGTCGATGGGTCGAGGCGTTTTGGTAGCCCGCCGGAATGTTATTTCCAGATCTCCCTGAGGGAAACGTTGGATAGTTCTAGCTGCGATGTTTTTGAAAAAAAAGCTGCATTTCTTTAACAAAGGATTATTGTTGTTAGGTTCAAGGCTGTGAGGGTCACTTCTCAGTTTTGGATAATGTACGAATTGAAATCTTTTTAGGCATCCCAGAGCCCTGCTTCCTTGGGGGAACGGAAAGAGCGCCGCGGCTACTTTTTTCAAGTTGTGAATGGTGATCCCTAGCTGTCACTTGCGGGCAAGCATTCGTACGTGAAAGAGATTTTTTCTGATCGATCAAAATTCAGGTCCTGGTGTTTCACTGTATTGAAAGTTTGATACGACTCATTTCGATCACAAAAAAACTAATTAGAGTTGGTGAGAAAGTGCAAAGCGGAGCGTTAAGTGACTTGCAGGAAATTTCTTCGCCCTTTAAACTTCATCACGCAAAAACAGGCCTTATACAAATTGTGTATCAACAACTCTCTGTTTCAAAACTTTCAATTCCTGCTAGCGTTTGAATGCATTGTTAATTAATTCTGTGAATTTTGAACCCAGGTATGCAATAAAATCCAACAAACATAGTGAATGCCATAATTGTCTCTTTATTGCACAGAGCGCGGGAAAATCTTTAGTTTCCTTAGATGTTTTTCTGAAGAATACCCTCACAAGAGAAGGTTTTAAGTAGGTAATTAGTGAACATTATTGTTTACATATGTTCGATTTTTTGACGCTATTGCATGTTTCTCTGTAAGCAAATTATGCGCTGGTATATACCAGGGACGTTACTGCATTCTATCATAATGCCAAAGCTTCTACAGCCCCGCTATGGAGCTGGAAAGAAAAGCGAGTTAAATTTACTGCCAATAAAATCCGACAGGTAAGTAGGGGGAAACGATGCCACTCAGACGTCTTTCATTGTATGCACAACCGCAGCTAATTTCACTCTCGCACTTTATTGGCTATCCCGCAGTTTATTTCATTAGAAGTACCTTTCTTAGTATGGTAAACTGGAGGGCTGTAAGATTTTGTGCAGTATTCCATCATGAAGAATACTGCTCTCGAGAGAAAGAGTAGCAATGTTTATAACTGAAATCGCAATGGAAAAAAGCACGAAATCCCTGACCACTAAAAATGTTTGTGCGGTATTTGAAATAAATTCATAGCAACTGAATTCAAAGTCAATGTATTACTTATTACAGACTCTCACGGTTGCTCCCGTGTTAATCACATGGAAGCTCTATCATTGGACATTCATAAAGGTATCATCTTGTGACAGTGGAAACAACTTTGGTCGAGTTACAAAATTGACAATTGAGTAGTCTTTAATTTAAGATGTCATTAGCCGTGTTATTATTATTAGTATTATTATTATTATTTTTATTATTATTATTATTATTATTATTATTATTATTATTATTATTATTATTAGTGTCCATTACTGGGCAAAATGTTTTTCCGTCGTCGTGCTATATTGATGAAGTAAAACTTAACATGTACACATAATGTTGAATGCATTCGTGCTTACTTCAAAATCTTTCTCGCATGAAACTTTCTGACTACATCTGTGCGTGAACCTTACCCACCTTAGTTAATTTCGCTGAATTAATACATTCTCTGAAATGAAGTTATGAATTGTACTACATAATGGTTCACAGTAGGGGGTAGAAGGTCCTGGTTCTGGTCTAAAAAATTGTGATTGTAAAAATGTAAAATGTAACTTAAAATATAAAAAATGTTTCACTACTGATATGTAATCAATGTTTAGCGAATTTGGGTTGACTAAGCGTGTTTATTCGCGGTGTTTCGTTTGTATTACGTTAAGAGAGAAAGTATTGAGTAAGTCACTTGAATTCACGTAATAAAGCTACGTTCGTAACCCAGCCACTTCCAACAGCTACAGACGCTCGGCTACTGCGTGTTGTGTACTTAAGTTATGCAACCTCGACCACTTGTGCTGGATTATATTGCTTGTGTTCCAGCAAAATCTGGCCGCAATATCGTGAACAATGAATATTGATTGCAAGAATTGCAATTGAATATTTCCTTACGCGAGCCTGTTATTACGTTTGTTCGACACAACGCATGTACTATGTATGATCACCACCTAAATAATTTAATTCCGTGTCTTTATATGTGGCGTGTGTTAACTTGGAGGGAATACGTGTTGAACAGCCGATGTGTGTGAGGAGAAAGTATTCCAAGCCTTGAACTATGGTGAGCGGTTGCGGGTCAAGGGTATTCACGTAATGAAGTATTCCCCGACAATAGATATGCTTCCTCAACAACTTTTCGATCAATTGACTTCATGCCAAGAAAGGAAACTATTGCGTGCTCTGAAACTGTTCTATTTAGTGACGCTCATTGAAACCATGCTCACTCCTGAGTAAAATTGGAATTTGCGCTGCTTCTGCACCTACACGGTTAGCAGACGGAAATCTCTTGGCATTCGAAGAGTTATTATTGTAAATTGGGTAGCTTTATTGCGCGTGCATAGACAACTTTCTGGAAGCGATCGCAAAAGTTATTTTGTAACCTAAGACATCCCACAGTCACACACCAACAGCAAAATACAAGATAATGTGATGCCATTTTAGCACATGTTCCAGAACGGTATTCACCTACCCGTCTCTGAGATGGACAAAGGCATTAATGTTGGGATGCCTGCAAGTTGAGTTCCCGGCCGAATTACGCGATCGCTAATGCCGCAATCGCATGTGGATCAGTGGGCCACTGTGCAGGCGCAACTGGGACTTATGGTCCTCCTGAACGAGTTTTTGCCATCGTTTCTCACAAGAACTCGCCTTGACTTTCGTACCAAATTTCCGACCTTGACAAACCTAGAGAAAGCCGGGCATTAATATACCGGTTTATGATCCTGTTCCAAATAAACGAGTCACTGCATGAGACAGCCGGATTTAGTTAGCGCCATTGAGCACAGCCGAGTTTTCAATTGACGGAGCCTAAAGAGCGCTGCATTCGTGATGTACACTAGCTTTGCGACACTCTGCTTTTCCGTGCAGATGAAAGGAGGAGTGATTCTCGCATCTACGCCACGCCAATGTATCTATACGCAAACGGCAATAATTTGAGAAAGTTATACCTGTAATGATATTTTATTATTTGTTCTAAGCATGCAATAAATTCAGATACAGCCAAAAACAATTTCTTTTCGAGTTAGTAGACTTAGTGGTGTTATGGAATTGAGTTACAATAGTTACAACATTTTAGCTGCATCAATCCTTGCCATGATTTGACTCCTAAAACTAGTTTTCGAATTAGCTTTCCTTCTGTAAAAGATTTCCCTTTTTTTTGTAACGACTAAGAAGTGAAATAATTACGAAAATCCTAGCTCTTAGAATTAATTTACACATCGATTTCGGATGCGAGTCGTTCGTTCAATATTCTTATTTAGAGTCTTTTACTTGCCTATACTTTTATCTCATGTTTAGCTCGTCGAAACAACTGCATGATTATATGTCTGGTTGCATGACCTCAGCGTTGCTTGTGCTAGAAACTTTCCAATAATTCTCAGGGCTTCTAAACGTTCATATTGGTTGCACTTCGTAAGAACTACGCGACCTCAAAAAACTTTCTTCTAGAGTTTATTTTTCTTTGCGCTTTCTCCAAGATGCTTTTTAGCTATCTTACGAATGTGTGAAACGAATGCCTTAGTTTGAAACGGATGCTCCTGGTGAGCTGAAACACTCATGAAAAACTGAAACCTAATTCAATTCGAAAACTCCCAGGGGGACTATGTGAGGGCCTGAGCTAAAGGTTAGGTAGGCTTCCTTTTGTTGAAATAGAATAGGTTTTTGTTTTGTTACGGACCAGCTTTTTTCGGTTCACTGCTGTCCTGTTTTTCAGCACCTACTACTTTCTTCTTCAACTTTTTCTTGTTTCATGAACTTCTTTCTTAGCTTCCTGTTTCTGTGCACCTTATGCATAGATTCCGCGTTCCCTCAACTCCATAGGAAATGGTGCCTTCCTCCTTCCTCTCTTAGAACATCTTTGTCGTACAATTAAGGGAGGCTAAAACTTTTTAATATAATAATAATAATAATAATAATTATTCAATGCGAAAATCAGTCTAGGATTGCTATGATTTGCTTTTAATAAAAACTAGACTTCGATAATTCTTGTGTTTGCCCATGACTTTCGTGGCAACCTGATCAAAATCTATTATAATGATCGATCAATCATTAAATTCTGCAGTTTAATTAACCCTGGAATGAAACCTTTGGAGCGTATCAGTCAAGATTAAAGTGGTACAGTGCAGGGTTTCGGCCAACTTGTGACGGAACAATTTTGATGTGTGTGCTTCGACTTGATGGCATAAAGTGAACACAAACAAATACCTAGGAGGGACATTCCTTTCTCGAATCTCATCCGTTTCTCTGTATGCGCCTTACGCATACTGAGAAGGTACGACACTTACAGTGTTAAAAACGGTCTCCAAACATGAGCTTTCATGGGAATTCAACCTAAGGTGCAAAATTTCCATAAGTGATTTTAACCTACAAAACGGACGGTTGGATGACCACCGTTGTAATATGCGTCCCCGCCGCCTGCCGGGCACGCGTGATCAGCGCAGCCACTCGTCAGCGCGCGCGTGCGCTCCAACCACCGCAGGGCGATAATTGCAATCTTTGATGAGTGACGGTCTCCTTGTTTTTCTCGGTAATTTACGCCTCATTTAAGTCAGCAGGCCAAGAATTTGCAGCGGGATTTAACATTCTGCTAATACACTGTTGGCTGCGTTAATAATTCAGGCTATATCACTGGTTGCCATTTTCTAATTACGTACTTGCACGTTATAATTTCAATGAAACGTACAATAATTGAAATGAAAGTGTTATGCACTACAGTACGGGCATACAGTATTTTAAAGCCTGTTTCTAACACCCTTCAGAGTGATACTTGGTGTTGTTGAGCGTTAAGGCAGCAATGAAGTTTTTCATTAAGAGAAGGACAGATTTATTGTTCGTGATAGCAAGTTATTTAGGTGCGTACCGAGTAGCAAGATCTCGTACGTTGAGCCCCTGTTTTCTGGAGTTTAATGCGCGCATTGTAGCGAAGGAATTACCAAATTCATGCAAGATATAAATATTTCGCGACTGGCACTGATTTTAGTGTCATTCGAGAGTCTTTCCTCAATGAACTCGGAGTTTTTAAATGCCTGCTAAATTTTTACTTCAATGATTTAATCTGTAATTCAGAGGGAAAATTAGCATTGTTAGAAACAGTCACGACTATCTTACGGTGAGCTCTAGAACGCCATTTTTCAAGCAAGTATAGAAGGGCAAGCATATACCAGGTGCTTTGCACCACTCTGCATTTTACGGAGTAAATACAGATTTTGAAATTGCGCGATATAAAACCGTTTACAGGTCCATTTTTGATAGTTTGGGCATAAGCATTTTTCAATACTCATAAAATCAGTGCTCAATTCTATTTACTTTGAATTTTTTGAATATATTGTCTTTTATTAGTGTCTGGACGCATCTGCTACGCAAAAATAGGCGCGTCACTGAGACGTGAAAATTATGTTAAACTTAAACTTTAGCAACGTGCACGTACCGCATGAGCAACGGCGCATCATTTCACGCATTGAACCCTATGCTCGTAACGAGTTACTCTCATTGTATTCGAAATAAGTTATTTTCTGAGAATTTATCTGGGCTCGAATTCTCCACTCTGCAGGGATTGTGCATATTTTAAATAACATTGCGGTAAACTTGTTTCAGCTATCTACCTTCAACTGCGGTACCGCAATGGTAATCAAACTTCATTTAATCCTTATACCGAATAACAGGCAGGTTCCATAAACACAGCACTGCTATCTTGTCATGATGCTAGTCTGTTCCCCTGATCCGCAGTTTACAAATCAAGGTACCGCCTAAATCTAATTTTCTCGTTTGTTTTTATGCCCACAAGGAGCCATGCTTACATTATTATTCTGGTCATTTTGATATGGAATCTGCAGCACAAAAACAATGAGAACTGAAGGTAGAGTAATTACAGAGTTCAGATTCATCTTGATGTGCTGGATATCGTCCTGCCTGGCGGCTATAGGATTGTACTGCAAGCCAGGGAGCTGGATGGCGTGTTTAGGCAATGTCTCTTATTCGTTTTTGTACACCTGAAAGGCATTACTATACTTGACGCACCCATATACTCTCCACATGTAATTACCTCTCATGCGGAACACTGTTGCATGAAATAACTCTTTGCTCACCCCAAGTAAACCTCGCCTCACTCTTTTACCACTTTAATTTTCTAAAGGTATTTGTGGTAAATTTGTAGTGGTTTGCAATATTACAGAATACCCAATTTCATAGTGTAAATTTCATTATCAAATTTGGCTTTGTAGTAGTAGTAGTACCATGAATTTGCTAGCGCTTCAGTAGGTCCTACTATATTGCGCCGAAGGTCTCGCGTCACAATTATCGACCTATCGGTCACATCACCGTTGTGGTACAAAAACAACCATTAATCGCCATCACGGAGCTCCATGTAACATATTTAAGAATACGCAAACAGGTTAGACATTGCAGCCACAAACACAACAAAAAGTCAGTCATGATAAGCTCAAATTAAATTCAGTTGCTACAAACACAACTGCTCCACCAGTTCAGTAATTAAATCAAAGTATTAAGTCCCCGGAATTATTCCGAAAAAACAGAAAATCAGGTTACATATGCATTCATTGGGCAGCCGAGCCCCAGGGGGTTTCAGCTGCCCACCCATTTTACGGCCGAGCGCCGTACCCACGCTGAAACCCCCGTTGGGCATCACGTGGGCGCGCTCGGCCGTATTACAGTTTATCATTAAGATAGCAAGGCTTGAAATTTATTTTTCACCACAAAATTAAATTTTTGAAAGTATATTGCACGATTCAATAAACGCTCTCAGTGCATCAGTATGGAAAGGGGCACGCTCAGGTTCCAAATTTGGCTTTGTATGTATTTGAAATTGTGGTTCAATGTCAGTGTATAAGTTTAGACAACCCATCTCCGCTCATTGTTAAGTTTCATAAAATAGAGGAATGTTATGCAGATAGATTCTGTGCTGAGGTAAAAATAAAATGAAGTCGTTTGCAATCCTGCAACTGCCGCGCACACCTTTCCATCAACTCAATAGAGCGTGGGTAAATGATGTGCATACCCGCAGCATTCCGTCTGAGGCAACAAACTGTTGCTATGTATCGAAGTAGGTCACTTTCTCTACACTTATTTCGTTTCTTTTTCATGTGTTGATATTTTTTAGGGATAATGAAAAGCGACATTTAAACTTTTTCATTTTTTTATTCTGCGTTCATACGCATCTTAGATGACCGATAAAACTAATTTTTATCTATTAAGCCTCTAATCTGCAGCTTCAGAGCTAAACTCCATTGGCCTAACCACTCCCTTCCTCAATGTAGAAACGTTTTGACTGAAAATACTGGATCATCTGAAAGTGAAAGAGAGGTCCTCAAGCGGGGATGCAGTTGAATGCAGCGAAACAACTCTTGGCTCTAAAAACTCTCATTCATGGATCTAGTGACCTAAATACTCGGAAACAAAAGGGGCAAAATCAGAATGACTGTAATAACTATTTGTGGATAAACTGCAATGTTACTCCGCCACCCTCGGGCTGAGTATGAGCTTACGACTCCTGATTCTTAAGTGAAGAAGTGAGGCAATGGAAACCTGATAACTGTTCTGACTGAAGCTTCCTTCAAACTTCCGGACGACCAATTGAGTACTGTTGTTGAGTATTTTCTGTTTTTTTAGTTGACCACTATTCCGTGCAGCCAGTTTCCAGTCGGCACCGATTAGTTGTGTTCCTGCAAAGCACGTCAAGACCAAATCTGGTTTCGAACCGGTCAAAGTTTATGAAGCAGGTGGGAGGTCTGGGACCGCTAGATATCCACTCTGACTTAAAATTATGGCTCATCAGTTCTGGCTCATCAGAACTGATGTGTCGGGTCAAAAGGAATAAATTTCAGTCGGCATAAATTTATTTCAGGTGAACTATGACTTAAATTGGTCAAAACAAAACATTGAAACAATACGTGATGCAATGGCTCAACGTGAATTATTAAAATCATGTTCAACCATCTCTGTCAACACAGATAATTGGGACCGTTGAAAGTAGAAACAATAGATCCAAAATTTCTGACTGGAGTGGCGTCTTACGAGTGGCGTCGCCGCAGTTCCGTGCTTTTCCTTTGTCTATTTGCTCATTTGCATAGAAGATTTATGTGTAATTGATGCCAGGAACTGAGACTGAAAATGACAACCTTTGGAACGAGAATGGTTTGTATCAAATAAAAGGCAAGTACCTTGCCTCGTTCTGACTGCATTGACCGGTGGTGGATTACAGTAATTTGACACCAGAACTTCATACAAATAAAACTTGAGCCTTGTTCTGCGTGGGAACTGCTCTAGTTCTTCCAGGTAATGTCTGAGAAGACTCACTTCAACCCTGTTTCTTTGATACTGTCAGAATTATATAATGTAACCCTATGACCAGTTTATTCAATTTGGTCTTCGTACAACTACAAACTATTAACGATATTTTGTGGGTACAATTTGAGGTAGACGCTGAAAAGGAAAAAGTATAGAAAAGGCTATACTTAGTAGCATACATTTAGGAGCTGTAATTAAAATAATTTTTGAATTTAGACTCCTAATTTCTCCCAATTAAAAAAATAAACAATTTTATCAAAAATCAAGAACTGTTTTAGCGACTTTACACAACCTCTGAATTTTGTTTGTATTTTTGACGCTATTTGTGAGCGAAAAATGAAGAGCTGAGCTCAAAGCGTTGAGATTTAAGTTCCAAAGCAACGTTTAATTTTAATTCTTACATTTGTCTTGAACTTTCGACCTCATATAAGGCATGCGCATGATATGTCCGAATTTTGCAGAACTCGCTACGTTAGAATGATTACTACATCTCTTTGTCGGATTACAGAGAGGCTTCACCCCGAGCTGCTGTTAACTAACGGACTTTCTTAGCAAATTATGAATACTAGCACTTGTCTTCTACGGCTGACGTGTCGCGTGTTCGTCAATAAGCTCGTCTCTAAACCATTTCAGCAAGACCCACAATCACAAACACATCACTACAGTTGCACTGAAAGTTTTAGTTTTATTATACATACTGTAAGACCGGTTTAATCATCTTACGCAGTTATTTGGTTATTTTAAGAAACCATGAACTGGTGTAGTTTCGAAACGAGCAATCAGAAGCCTGTGTGAGAATCGGGTGCGCCACCAGTTCCCCGCTGGAGGGCAAATAGAGAAATGCAACTTCCAGTCTACCTCGCTTGAGTAGTGCGAAGTCAGATCAATATTAGAAGAAATCCTTCATGAGTGCAGGTTTGCAGGAGGAGGAGCGGGACGTGCCTTTTGATGCCGACAACTGCACTTTAAATTGCTCGATTCGCATTGTTCAAGCTCTCTTAAAAGTTACAAAGTATGCGGAACAGATGAAAGAATAGCGTTTATTGAACAATGGAGATAAGAGTATAGGGTCATAGGGAGCTAAAGATCAGGAGCTGGATTCGTTAAGCTTTGTAATCCAGGGCATGGAGTCATCAAGGCATTTAAGATCAGAGTGCCGATTCATTAAGGATTTGAGATTTTCGATTCAGATTTGTTGAACTCAAAATAACAGAAAAAGTTATGAGTACATTGCAAAAGAACGGAACATTTTGAATCTTTGTCCCATGACGAGCAGCACATCAGACGGCAGCAATCTGATATCCTTTTGCTCTGGAGAAAGAAATGACCATCAGGAGTGCCTAGCGATATTGGCTAAACTCCCTCAGGGGGATGCAACGATTTTATCTTAGGAAATTAGCACTCCCAGGGGGAAGATGTGAGACCCTGACCTCAAATTTAATTAGGCCTTGCTCTTGTTGAAATAAAATATATTTTTCTGTTTTGTTGTAGATCATACTTTTTCGGTTCAGATGAGTACTTTTTTCAGCACCCACTTACTACTTTCTTCTTGCACTTTGATCTTTTTTGATAAACTGCTTTCGATCTTGCTGTTCCTGTGTGCAAGGAACCCTGTGCGGTAACATACTGTATTTGTGCATAGATTGCTGCTCGTAAATTTCCTTGGCTAAATTCCGAGCTAAAGGCTGCATACTTCTTTCCTCTCTTATGCACACATCGTACGTGGATAAGGAGGCTTAAACTAACTTATGATCTAATTTTTTGGTCAAACTATGGATGGAAATAATAAAAAAAACTGGATGTTTACTTTATGTTATTAGAAGAAAGGGTCAAAGGGTTATCGGAATAAATTTGGGTCATTCAGGGAGATATTAAGCGTGTTGCTTTATATGAACTTATTTAAGTGAAAGATTCCATATGACGAAGATTCCTTCAGTTGCCGTTGGTGCAAAATACTTTCGTTGCATCTTTCTGGACATGAAATCATACTAAAAATAATGTACAGCAAACCTGATTTAATTTTTCATTAAGGAGTAATTCAGAAAAACGTTAGTTGTGGCAATGACAACAGGGGTATATTTGTCACTAAGAGCTCTACGTATTTCCTGTACTCTTTAAAAACTTAGCGTTCATCCAATACACCTCTCTCATTTCTGGCTGGTCATTATGTGCTCGTCACTTCACACACACGTACGCGCATGCCACTGGTTTAGCTACTGTAATTTTTTTAAGATCCCTCTAACACGTTCTTCCTGATCTCAGTAACTTTTTCCAAGTAAGTTCCAGCATTTCTTTGGCCGGTTGAAGTTATCACAATCTCCTGCAGACTCCTTCTCGTTTGCAACCTGCCAATCCTGTGTACTCTGTTCCGAGCGCCCTATGCCTAGTACTGTTCTGTTTAAACAATACGGACGCCATGAGTGTGTGAAATAATTTACTTCCTCATTTAACATTGCATTCAATTTTTCAGCTCTTCTGCACTCACCGGACCTCACCTGGCTCTAGCTTCTTATCACCACAGACCTTCATTATGCGCCCTGATTTCGTAATCTCTCCATTCTATTGGTGAATTAACATTAACGACGCAGTATTAGGTTCTTTATTCCTCATAAAAAAGTGTAGGTTGAAAAAAACATCGCTCAAGTGCCTTTGTAGGATGTTAGGCGCATTGCAAATTGCTGTTAAGAATACTGGGATGCGTACTCACAGCTTGTTATGTACAGGTAACTCTCGATTTATCCACATCTTGATTAGTTCCTCTCTCGATTTCTATAGTTTTGTTTGCATCCGTTAGTCCGGACCATCTCGATTTACCACTCTTCGCGATCGTCGTGTATTCTGGAACATTCCTAGTAAGAAAAAATAGAAGGAAAAGACATTTTGTGAACAAAGGCTGTTCTTTCATCTGTTACTCTGTTCAATGTGTTGGTTCGATATATGGGCCAATAGGACAACCCATATGAGTTCAAGTAAAAATGTTGATGTACCTGTGAAAGTAAAAACCGGAAAAACCAGAAAACAAGAACCAGAAGCAAGAGCATTAAACAATTTATTTATTTGAATATTTTCGTTTTATTTACTCCTTTACTGTAGGATGCTACGACAATTATTCGTATGCATCATAAAGTTCCCCCTAAAAGAGCAGGTTCACTTATTCTTTTACACCAAATATGGTACCTCGATTTATCCACCATCTTTAAACTTATCCAGTCCCATCCCAAGAGGCAAATCGAGAGTTACCTGTACAATAGTAAAGGGTGGCATGTCATTTTTATTCCACTTAAATGTTAACGACTGCTGCTTTCCACTTGCAACATGCCTAACTCTAAGGTTCTGGTTTGACAACGCTCGTTTAGATACCTAATTTAGAAAAACATCAATGGTGTTTGATCGAAAGAATTTCTTCTAGTTTCATTTAAACGGAAAAATTCAGGTATAACTTGTTTTACGAAACCCATTTCAGTACGATTATTTAATTTCATCAAATGCATCATACAGCCCTAAACAAAATCAGCGGCAAGAACATTCTATAAGCTTTAAAATTGAACCCCTACTGCCCGACCAGGTATTGACAGCCCTTCAGTTATAATTCGTTTTGAAAACTCACCGGATGCAATAGAAAGTTGTCGGCTGGTAAAATTCTAAAAACCCTGGCACAGATAAGACGAGGCTTTTTCTAAGCAGACATGGTGATCTCGCTGCGGGCATCACTTCAAACTTTTCTTGGGCATCCAGGCCAAGACGATAGAACGAACATATTCTTAACGGAAGAGCGGCTTTTTGCGGTGCCTAGCGCCGCTCGTCCTTCTCATATCCGTCATCAGCGGTGCGATCCTCGCATACCCGCAGTAGTCGATATTGCTTTGAGTCATAGAAACTGGGATGCTTTGATGATTGATGACAAAAACGAAAATGAGTGGAAGTAGTCAAAACAATTTTTTCGTTCATTCCACGTGTAAAAGATTATGTGCCGTGAACAAACAACTGCTCGAGTTATTAGCTAAACTTGACTTTCCTCAATCGTAAATTTAAACAATGGCGGAGATACAAGTACTCTATGGCAAGACCATCACTCAAAAATTATTTTTCAATATCTCAACCTTCTGACACATCCCGTGTAAAGAAGTAATTTTTATACTTCCTATTTATATCATGACGCATATTTTCATAACGACTAGGCGTGTTTCAAAACCTGTGTGAGTCTTTTTTTATAATCACGCCGCTAAAATTGCACGATACGTGCGACAGCCCAGCGATTATATCCTTGCTAGACCGCCATTTAAGTATACAATTTATGCATCGGACGATGCTATCTTAGATTTGAGTGACCTAAATTATTTCACAAATACCGTGCGGAACACGAGGCAGTGAGGAACAGGCAGTATCACAAAGCCTGTTGAGATGCGACTGTCTCCGCAGCCAGGCATGCAGGCGAGGGGTCACGAGGTTTGCCTCGCTGCCATTTGTTTGGATAAAACCCAAAAATTTGGCATTTTTGAAATTGAAGCTTGACTGTTAATATCATTCAGCATCCTCACAGAGTTGTGAGATACTTGACGATCTGTAAGGCCGTGTTTTATTCATTAAGAATGCCTCATTTGGAGAATATTGCCCGGAAAAAGTGTCATCTTTCCTTGCAGTCCTAACCACGCTTCGCTTTCATTATTGAGATTTTTCAGGTCTCGATGGAGCAATTTTCTGATTATTCATTGGTGTGGGAGATTTTTATATCAGGTGGGCCAAAAGAAGTCACCCCATTGTAAGATGCCTTTTTTTGTGCAGATAGCGGCCAATGTGAAATCTGTTTTGACATTTGACAGATGTAAATATCGGTTGTGGCTCGCGCACACAACCGATATTTTGAAGGCGGCGTTCCCGGGTCGCCTGATTTCTCGTTTTGGTGATTTGGACTGGCCCGCAAAATCGCCCGATTTCACCGTTCAAAACTTTTTTCTGTGGATTTTTTTTCAAGTCCCGTGTGTATGTGAACAAGCCCGAGACCCTGGAAGCACTTAAGGACAGCATTCGACACGAGTGCGAGAATCTGTCGCCCGAAGTTCTCGCCGAAGTGATAAAAAAAACATAAAACGAGCCCGTATGGCAATCAATTGTGGAGGCACCCATTTGGCCGATATCATCTTCACGACTTGAACAATATAATTTTAAAGGTTCAAATAAACATATTAAAAAAACAGAATCAAGGTTTTTTATTTCTAAAAAAATTAGACCCAAACAACATCGGATGACTTCATTTGGCCCACCCTGTAGTTCAGAATGAAGACGCAAAAAACATAAATTATTAGTCATAAATTAGTCCCTTCAGGGAGATACAACGAATGTAGCTGTGCGAATTAGTAAGCCAAGGTGGAAAACGTGAGGTCCTGAGCTTAGAATTTGACAGGCTTTCTTTTTGTTGAGATAAAACGTTTTTGCTTTCGTCAAGTATCATATTTTTTGGTTCACTACTGTCTTAATTTTTAACAGCTTTGACTTTCTTCTTAAATTTTTATTTTCGTTTCATAACCTTCCTTTTCAACTTACTGTTTCTATGCGCACAGGATCCTGTGTGGAAACACCTTGTACTTAGATTCCGCGATCCTTCAACTCCCTACCAAACGGTGCTTTCATCCTGCCTCTCTTTGAACATTTTTGTTGTAGCAAAGGAGGCTGAAACTATTTTTTATCCATTAATCATGACTTAGTTGCGAAAAATAGCTACTTCAATGGTTCTTGGTTCAACCTATTTGGGTTAAGTTTTGAACTTGATGTGAAATTTGGCGAACAGTATGAAAGCCTTACTCTAGGTACTTTCAAGCTAACGCTCCGTCCAAGTTTATTTCCAATATTTCCAATATAGATGGTACAAAAGTACCATCATTGGTTTTTAAAATCTCTTAAAATTAATACACTTAGATGATACACACACACGAGTATTGTAAAACTCGTGTCACTAGTCGAAAAGAAATGATTGAGGGCAATGTACTCCTAATCTTGCTTAATCTACATTTGATAATACATGTAATGATAATTATAAGAGACAACACAATTTCATGGACGATGCATTTTCATTGTGAGGTGAAAACACTTTTGACAGTTTACATGTACATGACATAAAACTTCGCAATTCTTGACGCCAGGAAATAATACATGAATCGCTTGTTGTAGCAAGGCGGAAAGTTATTTTAGTGCAGTGGAAAATTACAGTATTTTCTCCGTTACTGTTTATTCAAAATCTAATTTTGCCCTACTCCTTTTTTATACCTTAGAAGATTTCATTTTTATTCCACTTTTGATGTTACAGTAACGTGTAACGTGTGCACTTTGATAGAATATCATATATTTTAGGTTTCATTTACCAGGAATTTCATTCCTCACATTGAGTATTAAATGTTAATGAATGTCGAATTACTCACTTTAAGTAGTGAGATCACCTCGTTGTTAGTGAATATCAGCAATAGTTACTTACTGCAGTTAAATAATCTTAGGGTATTTTAAACCTGAAAAATATCAACTGACACTTGTCTTAATTTTCCACGCACATCACCCTTAATTACAACCACAGCCATTAGACAGGCACTGGCATCATGTTGTCACCGACTTCAGAATAGGGTCAGGGCTGCCACTTTGCAGTGAACGTTACGTGGTGTGCGGGATAGTCCACCGGGAAGCACAGACTCCAATCTCGCAGGATTTCTACCCCGCCCTGCCCTCTCCCTCCACCTCCGTGCTGCTAGATAAAGTTGCCATTCGCGCCAATTATTTAACTATGTAATAATTCTGAGGTTTATTAACCTATCTGTTCGTTATACAATTATTATTAATCACTGCATTATAAACATTACAAGTACTTAGTAAGTAGATACTACAGCGGAATACCAAAGTTAACCTGTATTAAATCATTATAATAAGTTTTTACAACGACCGCTGGTGTTTGGCTATTCGACCCTCCATCTCGGCACGCAAAAACAGGCATTTTTAAACTTTTTAAAGTTAACCTTAAACTAACTGAACTTAACCTAACCTAACCCAACCTTACCTAACTTAACCTAACCTCTTAACCTAACTTAACGTAACTTAACCTAACTTAAACATAACCTAAATTAATTTAACCTAACATTTCTGTAGCTGCTTGGAGGTGGTGCTGTAGCTGCTTGGAGGTGGAGGGAGAGGGCTGGGCGGGGTAGAAATCCTGCGAGATTGGAGTCTGTGCCACCGGGAACGACGGGAGCATGAATATGGTCAGCCATCGCTGTTCACAGGTCTACCTGCGAGCACACAAGCGCTCACTGTGCAGTATGCTCATGTTTCGAGTTACGAACGAAATTGGAAATGCTCTTGTGTTACTGACGTTTTGAAATAACCTGTTGTACGATGGGGCTACACTTCTGTGGAACCGCCGCACCAAAGAGCTATTTTATCAAACCGAAAATATTTACGTTTTTGCTAGAAAATTCATGACTTTAATTCTCATTGTCATTAAGTTAATTAAAAGTAAAGGCAAGGCGGAAAATTAGTCATCTTACTCAAACAAAAAAATTGAAAATGTCCGGAGACTAGCTCCATCATTTTTTTTTTGTAAAACATAATATATGATCAAACTACGTGTGAATAAAGTCACCATAGATAATAAGTTCCAAATTTTTTACATGTTAATTAATACATTACTACATTGTTATTATTTGCCTCCCTATTCTACTCTGCTGCCTGTGCGTGGTTGGTGACAAACGGGACGGGACTTGGGTAGCAGCCCGAGAATAGCTCACTTGTGTTTACTGCTGTGGCCTTTTTTAATCGCCGTAGACATCTTTGTAGAGGTGATCACACATTAAAGATGCAATCACGCATTAAATGTTCAATTACGCTTTATTTGTGGAATGGAGCTCTTTGCATTTACATGATAATATGAAAGAGTACTTTAAAAAATTATTTTGAATGTTTAAAAAATAATCATGAATTTTAGCGTACGCGACGCTCGACTCCATCCCAAGCGGGTAGGCAGCCAAATGTCATATGGCGCCTTAACGGTAGTTACAGATTCGTCGGTCGTCGACGTGAGCGATGCATCATGCTTTCAAGAGACCCCACCAACTGAACATACACGCACCTCGCCATCGTTGTTCATTCATCACAGTCGCTTCTTGCCAGAAGGATCAGTCTTGAACATAAACCGCAATTTCTATGTTGCAGGAATAAGCACTGAAATTCTGCAGTGTTCTGTAGTATTGTGCGCGGGAATTTGGTCTCAAGTCGAGTATAACAAGCTTCTCGTTAACGTTATGATTCGTAAGTCTTGTTTGCGTTAACGCTTATCGTGAGCGGAGCTAGAAGCTTGCGCAAGACGAACGGCTAAAGTATTTTGTCAAGTCATTCTCGCAAGCAGGAGGTAGTGGTACCTGAAAGGCTATTGTTATGCCCTCATGCAGGAGTCATCAGACCAATTTCATTTTTTAACTTTGAATCGGGCTTCCCAAGATAGTGTCGTTAACCTTTACATTGTGCACGAGTGTTTCGGACGAGTCAGAGATTGTTTGTGTTATTTTTTTATGCAGGGGACTCGAAGTAGAGCTTGTTTTTCATGTTCGATTTGGGTAGCAAAAAATTATCTAATGAAGTCAGTTCATGTTCGTAGGTGCTGTGATAAAAGAAGAAACATGGTGTAAATATATAACAAAATGATATACTGAAATTCAGTCGTTGGAAAAACTATCACATGTTTGATTCAACAACGTGGCAATTTTCTAATACATTTTGACGGCGGTAAAAAATAATGCTTGAACTCCTACACAGCTCATTGTTTATTATTGCTAGCTTTCCTGTTGCGTTTTCGAGGCACTTAGTTGGATATCGCGTCATATTTTTTGAAATAGTGTTAAGTTGACAGAAAAATAAGTCGAACGTCAGTTTCGCTGAAAAATATTAAGGCTCTTTGAGCTTCAATTTTAACATCTTCTATCTGCCTGCCTTCAAAACTAACTTATCACCACCAGCTCGCTTGGAGACTTCGTCTCAGAGTGAACTTAATTGTTAACTCGTTTCTTCAACATGCGCTGTGGGTGTTCAGCTGCTCACCTGTGTTGCCCTTTGACGATTCTCTTCTGTTCAGTTAAGAATGAAGAAAATGTTTGCACGCTTCATACCTAATTCATTCAGCCTAACTTTTTGTTCTGGTTCTCTTCAATTTGGAAAAGGCTCTCCTCTTCAGGTAACACCATATGCACCATGGAATGAGCTTTATCGTTTGTAAAATGTTGAATAACTGAACAGGCCAATTTCAGCTCAGTAAGCGAATCACGGTTTCTCTACTAGAACACTGCTACGAGCATTGAGCCACCATTGGCTGCCTCCATGTGTAAAAACACCTTGTCAAGAAAAAAGCGGTTTCGATACACTTGAAATTATGTACTGAGATTGTTCCTGTGATGTTTTAAGAGATTTAGTTCTTTGTCATCGGCTTCGTTAGAGCTCATGACGAATGCTGAGTGGTCGGTTTAGTGTGTCTGGATGCTACTTTTGTTGTAAGAGTTTCACGGCTTAACGTGTTATTGAAATTACAATTATTATCTTCTTTCTTGGGCTTTGAGCTCTATCTGCATCTAATTTTATTGAAAAACGATTCAAATTTGATAAAACTCCCATATTTGAGACTAATTAATTCTATGGTTACACGCTGTGTGACGCTCAGTATGTAGCCAGCACAACACCAACATTTCAAATTGTTTTGGTGTTAATTGGAGTTTTGAAGAACGAGCTGACGTAGCTGCTAGCCAGAAGAGAGGTTATTGATCTTGTTTTGGAACATCCATCACCAAGTCAGTGCCAGCGCGCGTGCCGCATGAGGTCAGCGCAGGAGGCATCGCAGCGGAGCATCGCTCATTGAGATCATCTGCCTCCTCGAGTGCAGTGACTCAGCAGCACCGAGGGCTCCTCGGTGTGGCAAGGTTGCTAGTGTGGCCTTTTGCTGGCCAAATTACCCAAATTTTGAATTTGAAGAGATGAATCAGGCCATGAAAATTACTGAAAATCTGACACCCTGCACGGTGGTTGCCAAGTGACTTCTTTAAAAATTGAGTTTTTTTAAATAGAATGTTGTAAACATTGATAAGCATTCGGGAATCCTGCATGTTCACAAGTGACTTTTTTAGAGTATGTCTATATTGTATCGGAATAAAGACCAAATTTGAGAATTTTGCAGAGAGAAAATGCAATCTGGCCACCTAGCTGGAGCATGCGCTGCTCTTGGGTACATGCTGCCACACAAAGAGGCGGAGGAAGGGGGAGGGGCAATTCTTGATGTTCATTGAGCGTGAGACGCGTTTTTATCCTTTGATTGAAAGCATTCTGTTCTTATGGTTCTTGCGCGTAAGGTATTCTATGGTCATTTTTACGGCTGTGCAGAGCTGTGTTCACCTTTATTGGAATCAAAAATGTGTGTCCAACTCTCAACCAATTAGGCTTTTTTATTTCTTTGGGGGGGGGAAAGGGGGGGGGGGGAGGAGAAGGGGAGGTTGAACCTCCTGAGAGGAATGTGTGGTCCCAAACTGAAGGAAAAGTAGATATTTTTTGCTGAAACAGAATAGGTTTATTGTTTGGCTTCGGATCATCTTTTTCCGATTCACTTTAGTCCGGTTTTTCAGCACCACTGACTTTCTTCTCCAGATAAGATTAGATTAGTCGTCAGTTTTACCCTCCCTACCCAGCAACAAATGCGATCCAAAGAGAGGAAGGAGGAAGGCACCATTTAGTATGGAGTTAAGGGAACGCGGAATCTACGCAGAAAGGCATAGAAACAGTATAAGTTGTGAAAAAAGATCATGAAACAAGACCAAAGTTGAAGAGGAAAGTAGTAGATGCTGAAGAACAGGACAGCAGTGAACCGAAAGAAGGTGGTCCTTGACACAACAAAAACATTTTATTTCAACAAAAAAGAAGGCCTACCTAATTCTCAGCGTGGGCCCTCACATTGTCCCCCCTGGGAGCGCTAGTTCCCATTGATACAATAATTGTATCCCCCTGAGGGGACTTTCTTCTCCAACTTTTAATCTTGTTTCATAAACTACATTCCTGACTTACTGTTGCTACGCACAGAGGATCTTGTGTGGGAACACACCTTGTGCATAGATTCTGCGTTCTCTTTACTCCATACTAAATGGTGCCTTCATCCTTCCTCTCTGTGAACATCTTTGTTGTGGTTAGAGAGGCTGAAACTAATCAAAGAGTTTATAATCTAATATTTTCGGAGAAAATTAATTCCTAAATCTACCGCTACTAAGACGCAATAATTTCTAACATGTATGTGGCAGAAGAAGCGTCTCCAGGAGCGGATATGTTCCTTGAAGAAACTGCACTTCAACTTCTTTCAAGAATGAACTCATTACTGAAGCTATCCTTGAAATTGAAATCGTGATAACGATTCCCTAAACAAATACTAAGTTAACTTTTCCTTGTTTTTCAGGTTCAACAATTAAGTCACAAAGCAAGCCATTGCGTTCCCATGTACAATTTGAGGTCTAACGATTGTCTACAGGCAATGAAGCGAGTCAGTACGCTCCCCCGTACCATATAATCATTCTTGTCCACAGAGCTCATGAACGCAACCATGAACTCCAATGCACAGTTGAGGCGCAAGTTAAAAGTGTACTGCCCGTTGGTTATCACGCAGCTTTAGGTGCTTCTTCCATATTTTTCAGAATGCGAACATTGAACAATGAACACCTCTTTTTGGATCAGATGGCATAAAGTAGGTGTGATAGAGCCATCAAGGTGGTGCAGTTAAACACAACGTATGTGAATTTAGTTGCCTTTCATCTTGAAGCTTAATATTTTTCTCTCCCTCAACTAACATTGATAAACAACAATTTCAACAAAAAAAATAATAGGAATATTCATACTTCTGTGATTATGGAATATAATTCAGAGTTGAGTCAAAATTTTCATGAAATTAATATCCTAAACAGTACGATAATGTGAACACTGCATTAACTATTTTTCTAACTAATGAATAAACAACAGTAGAAAGTGCGGACAAAACTCTTGGGCTAATTTTCAGCTTGATATTACAAATTTTAAAATAATTTTTTTGATTAAACAAAGTTCGTGGATGTTAGGAAATATCTATTCTTTTATTTTCGTGCAGGTAATTCACGACTATTTCGACCATTTAACCAAATGAGTAGCAACGTGCAACTGAGCCATGTTACGCGAGTAAGACCTAATGAGAGGTTGTCAAGTTGCTGGAGGCGCTAAAATATACGCTTTAATCACCCTCTACGTCGGTTTGATGAACGTAATTACCAAAGACTATAACCTTGAAGTGAACATTCTCGAACTTCTCGCCTCGTTCCAAATTTATCAATGTCGTCGAGGGTCACACGAAAACCGAAGAGGTCAATGGAGAAGTTAACCGGAGAAATGAATGGGAGGGGAAAAAACGAGGAGTGTCGTAATTAAAAATGAGCTTGTCACCATCTAAAATGGAAAAGCGTTAGCAGCGCACAGATTTCTATAAAAGACCGGCTAGATCAAAGGTTTTTTTTTGATCAAGCAGAAAGAAGCTCACAGTTTACCCTACATTTTCGAATAAGAAATCTCTGTCTTTTGAGGCCAATTTCGATTATCAAATTGGCAGTCCCCTACTGACATCCCCAACTTCAGAAGAACAGTTTTGAAACGTTAAAAAACTGCCTTGGTCATAGTGCGAGCTGATACATTCAAAACATACAACTGTCCTCACATTATCTATCATTGTAGTCTGAAGTTCACGAGTGTTTCTGCCCACGTGAAAACTGATACTCTAAAACGCTCTTCCATAAAAATGTAGTAGAAAATACTTTTTAAAAAAACCGGCGTAGCGTCGCACAGAGTCTTCGGGGTAGACTGGAGATTTTGGTATGAGCTAGCTAAAGACATGTTGAATTATTGGTCGTAATGGTACTAAATGCTTAAATTGAGTGTTTCGTTGGGTAATTCAGTTATTTACCAAAATCAAAAACATGTTCACTACTCAGTAAGTTTGAGGACTTTGTCCACTCTCTATTTCTCATAATTAACATGCGTCTATCATGACTTTTTGTCAAAGATGTTTTTCAACTTATCTTCTGAATTGTGTGATGTAAATTAATGCACTCTTAACATGTAATGCGGGTAATTGGCAGACATTTGGAAACATTTTTATTGAAATAGCTTTATCGATCGTTGGATTATTAAAATCGTGCTGAGAAAATATTCTTCAGAGTCTTGATCTTTGGAAAGGGAGTGAGTGACCACGTTAAGTACAGGATAAATGGGAAGATTTTTTCCTCTAACGAGCCGCCTTCCTGTCATTTCCGTTTTTTACTTTAGAATAATCACTTGAGCTCTACATACCCTCGTAAAAATACCGAGGATGCCAACCTGTTATAACAGCAGGGTCTTTCTTGTATGTATAAAGTGCGCTGCATAATGCTCGCGCTACGGAAAAAAACATACAACTGGGTACATGCTAAATCAATACATTGCACTGATATGACAGTTTAAAACTAACGTATTGAAACCTGTCTTTCCAGAAAACGTAGATTCCAACCTTCATAAACTTCTGGCAGATGTTGAGTAATGAATCAACAGACAACGTCGTCAATATTTGTTATACTGTACAGTGAAAATGTTTGATTTGGAACCTCATGAAATTTCATGTTCCCATCCTCATAGTCTGCAGAAGGCAACAAAATTTTCAAATTTTCTGTGAACTTCACGGCTACATATCTCGCTATCAGCGTTCTAATCTCACCCAACCGTCACACTCCATCGAACTCATTATTCGAGCATCGCAGTGTTGTGTTGGCCTCTATTCTTATCTCTCGGATCTACCGTAATTCAAATCTCCCTTCGTCAGAAAATACGCCTTTCTTGGGTGTCCCAGTTGAGCTCTCCTTCACAGCCATTCTTGTTTTTTGCTTGGATTTTTTGAGCGCAGCGAATGTGCCCGAGGGTGGAGATTCAGGGCATGGTCTCCGGAACAGTTACGCAAGGACAACTTTTTTCTCGCTGCTGCGCAATTTAGCATTTCCCGTTGCCGAGGCCGTTTTGTTTGACCTGTCTGTGAGCTGTGCCAGAATTGAAGCCAAAGATTTATTCAATGGAAAGTCGATAGAGTATTTCAAAGTAGAAAATATGAAAAGACAATCGAGTTCAGCCGATTGTAATCTCATGAGAGGTTTCACTGGATAAAAGCCGAATGAAGACAATGAAGGACTCTATAAAGGGGCTTTCATTCTCGCGTGAATAGATGGACGCATTTGCATCCTGAAATATATCGACGCCCGAAGAGATCAGGATTGAATCTTCACTATAGTACCGCTGCGGAGTTCATGCGATGTTATCTCAAGATGCTGGAGAAAGCAAACTTAGGTAGGAGAAGAGTAATGCAGCGTGTATTAAAAGTCAGAAAGCAGTGTTAGATTTCAATGCCTCAGCGGAATCAGTTGGATATTTCAAAGCATCGACTCCTTTCTTCAGTCAAAAAACCTGCAACAGTACTTCTCAATAACTCGTAACCAACCTTTCCTTAATGCCGTTGTGTAATTTCAGCGCGATAACTAGTGCTGTAGCGTGTTGCTCTCACACAAGCTCCCATGACATCGGGAGGAAATCAGATCGATGAATTTGTAATCTTTTCGCCTAGTAACGCAGTTTTTCTACATCATAAGGGTACACTCCTAATCAAATGCTTAGAACCCGTTAAAAAACTGAAAATTACTATTTTACCTGAACAAACTTTGAAAGATTTTTAACCAAAGTTTTCATCGGTAAAGGTAACGGATGAAGAAAACAATCAATATCTGTCAAACCAATTTAGTTCGAAATTTTTACAATAATTAACTGAGCTGGTTGCCAGGTATTAGAGAATTCAATACCAGTAAATAAAAAAATAGGCAGCCTATGTACATCGAAGTTGATGTTGGAAAAATATGGACTGAGCTACGAGTCGTGGTTCCACTCTTGTTCATATCCTTTACAGTTCTTTGTGGCATGCTTGAAATGAGGGCTTCCAATAGGGTTAGGGGAAGATAACTCCAATATGGCATCACGAACACGGTGAAGATGGTATCTCGCTCATTTATTATCTTAAATTTTAGCCCGTTTCTCTAGACATTCCTCATCATCTGTAAAAGCTCTTAATCAGATTCAAATCTATGGAACGGGATGGTTGACGGAAAAGAGGGATGCCGTTCTCTTGAAAGAAAGCCTTAGTCTCGCGGGCATTGTGGATTACTGCATTATCCCGTGGACAGAACCATTCATCATCACACAAATGAACGCTCTCCGTCGTAACGTAATGGATGATCACTGCACATGTGCGCGAAATCAACCGGCGTTTGACGTTCCTGCAGAATCTAATTGCACTTCATTGCACTCTATCTGAAGAATAATGCACCGCACACCATGATAGAACCTCCACCATTGTGCTGCGTGGAAAATAATTCAGAGGACTGTTCATGGTTGTTCCAGTATATTTGGAAGCTGTCAGGACTGTCTGCGCTAAATTTTTTCTGATAAAAAACAACGATTTCTTCCACATTTCAACGTCCCATGTTTGGCACTCCGTAGCAAACTCTAACCGGTCTATTTTATGACGGGGAATCAGGTGAGGCTTTCGTGAACGTTTTTTATTTTTCAAATTATTTTTTATTTAGGAGTCACTTAAAGGTTATAAGACTGCAATTGACACCAATGAATGTTTTGATCTACCTAGAAGGTCATCCCCTATCTTGGCGGACAAGCCTACTGATTCTTCCAATCATTGTTGGTGGAATTTATATCAATGTACCATATTTCACCCTTCCATAACCATCAGGGGTTTTCAAGAAGTTACAAACTCCCGTTTTATTATAAGTATTATATTAGTTACTTTAAGGCACGATACCCACAACGAATGCGATCTCAAGAGGGCAAAGAGAAGGAACAATTTAATATAAACTATACTCGAGTGTGTTCCCAATTTAGAATACTGGGTGAACAGAAAGAATATGTTGGGAAGGTAGCCGAAGAAAAGGCAAGGAAAAGATAGCGAAGACTGAAAACTGAAAGAAATAAAGTGCTCACGAAAAATAGAAGTCTCTAATACCTATTTATAGCTGAGGTAAGTAAACAGCATCTGGGCATCCCCTCTGGAGTGCCATGTCTCCGTGGCACAGAATAGACAAACCCAATTAACCTAAACCGATTGCCTACCCTAAGCTCTGGAGTGGCCACTGTTTTACTACCTACGTTTAATCACGCCTGCAACTGAACGCTGTAGCCCTGAAAAGCTGCTGAGTAACTCAAAGTGCTATTTTCTAATTAAATTCACTAAACCGAAATAGCTTGTCTTCTTCATCTTCTTGTATTTAGCGATAAGTAAACTTTATTTCGAAAATTTATAAATTTTCTCAGTGAATGGTAGTATTTATTTAGTTTTTCAATAACTTCTTAAGTTATTATCACGAGTATGAGAGCTGTCAACTCTTTCACAACTTTCGAGTTCGTAATAGCGAGACCGTAGTATTAATTCGGTGTTTGATAAATTACCTCAAATAAAATTAACTTCATTAAGGTTTCGATAAATAAACAACATCTCGTTCGTTTTTTAAGGTCTTTAATTCACTCACCTCCGTTCTTCGAAACTGATAAAACACTTAGTTTTAAAGCCATTCATTCACATGCATATATTCAAAATACTCTACCCTGTAATCTACTCGGCACAACTGCATGCTAAAAAATAACCGAACACTACATCGATGTGCTTAAGGATTAGATTGCGGCTCATAACTCTTGAGTTGCGCACCTCAGAGTGGCTACACGGACCATAATGCTGGCTGCTCAGGTACGGCAGTCACCCGCTGTCCGCAGGCGTAGCATTTAAGTTGAACAATGGGAGGCAGCTCGACTTCCCGTACTCGGAAAGAGCGCGGCAGCTCAACTCTGCAAGGCAGGACTTGAGCTAGTTTTTGCAGCTTCCTCGTCTGGTTATGCTGCCTGCTGAGCAATGTTTCTGAGCGCTTGAATAAGGCAAGCCTCTCCCATTAATATTTCTTTGCCTTCAGCCTAATGGTGCACAAGCTGACGGGTGTGAGCGATGTTATGGAGTTGGAATGTTACAGCTTCGAACCGGCCTATAAATCTTCATCAAACTCTGTGTAATGGCGTCCCAAATAACCTTTTCACATAATACATTCCTTTTATTAATTCAGTAACTGTGTCATTCTTCAGTTATGGTCGGCCCCATTATGTCTGACTTAGTTCATGTCATACACTTATTTACGATCGTGCTGACTATGCTAGTACGAAGTCTACTGTAAAATATTCATTAGCTACGAGCTTCGATCGCCAGTGCCTCAATGTGTGTGCGTGAACGTGTGTATGTGTGTGTTTACTTGCTTGTGATCTTATACCAATGTTTCCAAATTATGAGTCTGTTTCATTGAAAAATGCTGCTCGAATACTCTGATATTCTTGCCAGACTTTTCATAAAATCCGTGCAAATTATTCACATATTTATAGGAGCCAGCTCGCCTTCATTATTTTTAATAATTCATATTGCAAAATGTACTCGGTAAAACCTGTTATTTCACGCTACTCTAGTTCGCAAAATTACTTATTCACACATTATTTTTATTTCAACCATTCACGCTAATCTCTTGCAGTTTACGCGCTTTCGTTCGTTTAAAGTGGCGTTGCATTCTTAACACGAAACAGAAGTAACTTCGTACTTCAACATATTATTCAAAATCTCGGCCCTCTTCATTGGAACTAAGAATTGGATTGCAATCCCTGCTGAGATCCGTGAAAAAGTTCTTACAAAGCTTTCAGAAAACATCTTAATTGAATCCCTCATCCTATCGAAATATTAATTACATAAGGTAATTCAAGTCAATTTTTCTTTTGTTATACGACTTATCTTGATAAGGTAATCAGCCATGATGAATAATATGGATCTTATGCTCCTAATCTTTTTTCTTGAATATACTGTTTCCTTTAAGCTCATATTAACGATTTTTTTCAGTTAAAAATATAACATCGAAACATGATCAGTCTTGTATGCTCCTAGGTTAAGTAAATTAGCTTAAACATAACTGTACTCTTTAAAAATAGCTTTTGATGTTAGGATGCCATATAGAAGTCGTTGAACTTATTCGGGCCCATACGTAGCTATACTCAAATATGTCCATTGTACCAGACTTAAAATACAATCTATTGCTGTATCACTTGTGGTAAATAAATTGTTTAAATTTTTTAAGTCGTTTAAAATTGAAGATGCCATTTCAGAGCTGTTTTTTGTCATCGTCGCTGTTTTTTGTGTCGATCACAACGGGGTCATACTGAAGCTTCCATCACGGGATCTGAAGCTGCCTGACGAGATTCCGCCTTGTTTTTGTACTGAAGGCGAGGACTCAAGGCAAATGATTGAGATCATTATGTATATTTTTCGGACGCATGGAGAGCAAACCGTACTTTGATAGAAGACTGAATGTATGAGTGCTATGTTTAGAGTATTAGCTTGGATACCTTTGTGTTGTACAACCTACCGGGGGATTCGTGGAGCTGACAATGCGAGGGAAATACATCATTGTCGTCACCTGAAGGCTCTGAAATATTCCATAGAAGCTTACGGTCTGATAGGTTGAATAAATGTGCCACTCAGACTGCTTCCCTCAAACTCATCGGCACGCTTAGAAGTGTATTTAATGTAGGTTTCATCCTCAAGTCTCAAAACATTTATTTATTAGAGGAGATGAGGAGAATTTTCATTTCTCCAGTGAAAATGTTCAGTAACAAAATCATACGGCGCTGTGCATAGCTTAATAAAAAGAAAGCTTTAATTTAAACAGTTAAACAATTTATTTACCACAGGTGATACAGAGGTAGAATGTTTCTCAAGTCTAGTACAATGGTCAAATTTGAGTATAGCTACCTGTGGGCCCGAACAAGTTCAGCGACTTCTAGGGCATCCTATCATCATGTTATTCTAAGGTGTACAATAATGTTTAACCTAGTTCACTTAACCTAGTTTCGCATTAGACTGATCATTGAGATAATTAACTCGATATTTTATGCTGTATTTTACAATATAGGTCAAATCGGCTATATTTAACAGTTTGTTCGATAAAACGATTCAAGAGCAGACTGAAGATCGGTTATGTTACCCAAAGCAAGTTACATTATTACATTATCATTAGTTACATGTAGGAGGCAAGATTTGACATGGTGATCTTACACGACTATATAGTATTCTGATAGGAAGTGAGACTCAAGATGTATTTTGAATGCTTTGTACGAATTACATTTACGGATCTCTGCAGGTATAGAGTTCCAAGTTTTGGTTCTAACGAAGAGTATACTGTGTTGCGACCGGGCCTTTGAATAATAAGGAAGCATGAATTTACTTCTATTTCGGGTTAAATGGTCGTGATGACCAGTTTGCGCAGTCAATAATTGTCTTAGGCTATTGTCACCATCATTTCTTAATGTTTTGTAAATGAAATTACAGATGGAGATTTTGTAGAGATCCGAAAGTTTAAGTATTTGTAAATTTTTGAAAGATTCATTTGTGTGAGCATTATATTCTAGGTTTTTTACCGCTCTGACAGCTCTTTTCTGCAGAGTAAAAATTTTGTTGGTTTTATTTTTATCAGTTCCGTGCCATGCTTCTATTCCGTATTGCAAGTATGGAGAAATGAGCGTTCGGTAGAGCACTTGTAAAGCTGTTTCAGGCAGAAAATTTTTAACTTTATTTAGGATTCCGATGGATTTTGATAATTTAGAACTAATATGAGTGATGTGCTCTTTGAAGGTCAGATGTTTATCTATTATGATGCCCAGAAACTTACATGAGTTGGTTTCTTCGATTTCACCTTCGCCAATTTTAATGCATGGGAGAGATACATCTTTCTTGTATGAGAATGTAATATAATTTGTTTTATCAATATTAAGGCTTATTTTATTAGCTTTGAGCCACGATGAAACCTTATGAAGTTCATTATTTATACTCTCCACAATCATAGCAGGATTTTGGTTCAGAAGGACCGCAGAAAGCGTACTGCCATCGGCAAAAAGTACGAATTTGAAGAATGATGTAGATTTTACAATATCATTGATAAAAATCAAAAACAGGAGATGCCCAAGAACAGATCCTTGTGGAACTCCATGGCCAATTGTCTGTGGGTCTGATTTTGCGTCGTCAATGACAACGTATTGCTTCCGATTTGTTAGGTATGATCTGAATCAATCATGCGCAATCCCTCGAATGCCATAACAGTGTAGTTTCGAGAGTAGTATTTTATGGTCTACACAATCGAATGCTTTTCGAAAGTCAAGAAATACAGAGAAGACAGTCTTTCCCTCATCTATATTAGAATAGAGGAATTGTAAATGATTTAATATAGCCTGTGTTGTTGATTTTTTAGAGCGAAAGCCGTATTGTTTATCGTTAAGAAATGATTTTTGTTCAAAATAAGAGTATACTTTTTTATACGCAATCTTTTCGAACATTTTGCTAATAATTGGTAGTACGGAGATAGGTCGATAATTGTTTACACAGGTTTTTTTCACCACTTTTAAAGATAGGGGTTACTCTAGCAACGTTGAGGGAATTCGGGAAAGTGCCTAGTAAGAGAGACTGGTTAATAATATTTTATATCAGCGCGGCTACAATGTCAGCAATAACTTTAAGTACTTTAGTCGGAAACGTTTGTAACCCACTCGATTTATTTTTCATGTTGTTTATGCACGTAATTGCATCGGAGGAGTTTGTAAGCGTAAAGAAGAAGGAGTTGGGTTCTCGAATATGATCCATAAATTCCAGGTGATCAGTAGGTTCACTTGGAATACCATCAGCTGTAGTTTTCCCTACGTTTACGAAGAAGTTGTTAAAGAGATTGGCAATTTCTTTCTTCCCATGGTATTTTACATTATCTTGAATAACATATTCAATTTTCTTTTTATCGGCATTATTCGGGTTACAGCAAGAGTTAAGCAGATGCCAAGTCTTTTTAACGTCAGTTTTGAATTGAGTAAACTTGAGCGTAAAGAAGTTCTTTTTTGATGTTCTTATCTGGTTTGTTACATAGTTTCTGAATCGGTTATATGTTTCTCTAGATATTCGCCCTTCGCAAAGGAGGGCTAGGTACGCTTGACGTTTCTTTATATTTATCACGATGTCTCTAGTAATCCAGGGCTTATGTTTATTTTTCGGGGTAACTGTACGAGTTACAATTGGGCAGCACTGATTGTATGCGGTCATTATAGTTTCAGTCAACTCTACTACTGCTTCATCAATGCTCGTAGCATCATTATTTTGTTGAGAGATGTGCAATGTTGGCATTGATTCTTCTAGAACGGTGCGCAGTTCTTCAAGATTTTATTCATTTATTTTACGATATGAGTAAGTTTCAGCCCGTGCCTTGGTGCAAGCAATATAGACATTTTTCTTAATAAGAAAAACTGGGAAGTGATCTGATAAGTCAGAAGTAATTATTCCAGCAAGAAAATCACTTGGGTCTGTCATAAAGATATTGTCAAGCAGCGTAGCACACTCAGAGGTTATTCGTGTAGGCTTTGTAATGGTCGGAAGGAAGGATTGAGACTGAAAGGTTGTTAGGAAATTAGAGATTAGTTCATAGCTTTCATGTTTCAGTAGATCATAATTGAAGTCACCGCATATTATTATGTCATTGTATAAGGGCCTGTTGAACTGAGAAATAATACGATTCAGCTCATTCAGGAAGGATATAGGACAGGCTGTATGAGGCCTATACACCGTTCCAAGCACAATGCGTTTAACATCTCTAGACAGTTCTACGAAGAGTGATTCTATATGATCCTGATTCATTGTTGCATTTGCTATGGTTCTCGAGTCTATGTGGTTAGATATATATATGTGCTGATGCCTCCGCCCCGCTGGTTTTTTCTTAGCGAATGGTAACTGTGATAATTTTCAAATCGAATCATGTTTTTAGTCGAGTCATCTAGCCAGCTTTCGGTGAAGCTAATCACGTCTAGGTTATATTTAAGTTCAGTAATAGTACATTGTATCTCTTCCAATTTTGGATAGAGTGACCTACAGTTCCAACACAGGAGTGAGAAACCTCGGTCAGTTATTCGTATAGTTTCGTTGAATTTTGATATATCAGTATACCTACACTCTTGAGAGTCGTTTAGGTTTGGATATATTCTGTTCAAATGATTGAGATCTGGGTCGATTTCCTCGAATATCTCAGGGTGATCAGTCATTTAAAATTAATAAACAGTAAGAAGTAGGTACTATAGTGCTTAAAAACGAAATACAGAGTCAAGCTTTAAGGGATATTCCTGTCTAAAAAACTAGTAAACAGTAGGCAGTAAGTACTATTGTATAACTTAAAACGAAATACAGAGTCAAGATTAAAAGGGTATTCCTATCTAAAAACTAGCTTAGAAAGTATAGAAAAGAGTAAAAAATCTAGCGTGATTTCGTGAGTACACTCAATACTCGGCCCATGAGTGAATAATATTGGAGTTCAATATACAAAATTGATGCGTACAAATTGCTGAAGGCGTTGTTACAAAGTTCACATACAACAGGTAATAAGTTCCAAAAAAATTTAGCGACGATGATAATCTAATCAGCTAATATGTTTTACGCATAATAATAATTTTATTGGTAAAAAATTACATACAATTTATGAGGAAAAGCGAACAGGGTGGATATCAATATTCCATTATAACATTGGTAGGTACAAATTGCTGATGGTGTTGTTGCAAGTTCCAATACAGTTGTCATAAATGTTCATATATATCTCTCATACGATTGTCAAAATTGAGGTAAAACTGACGTATATATCTCTAGAGGTTGGAACTGATTCATGACATGAAGTTATGCAGTTTGAAGATTTAGTGTAGAGTTGTAGAATTCTAGGCGTTATTGACATACGAGTATATAATTTGATATAGTTACATGTTTTGATACCTAATTGAGGTGATCACCCAAGACCTGTTTCGATGATTTATCCAGTTGCAGCATCAGGTATTGGTCGAGCTCTTCGGGCGTGTTAATCTGACGTCTCGAATCCGGTTCTCCAGGGGTGAATGCGAAGATGTTTCCATCCTGGGTCCTCGGGGCTCCAATTTTTTCCGGGAATTTTCTCTTGGCTACTCTCAAGGTGTACATGATCTTGGCTCGTGAAGGTATTAGATATTCATTTATGGAGAACTTTGGTTTATGTACTCGGCAGGCAGAGAGAATTTCACGTTTCTTGTTGTAATGTTTCAGTTCGAAAGCGATGTTTCTTCGATCCTCGTTTCCACTTAGTGGTTTTCTTCCCATTCTGTTAGCTGACGTGATGTCAGCACCAATGAGGTCAATGTTGATGTCCTTCAGAATTTTGCAGACTGTTTCTTTGCAATTTTCGTTGGTTTGGGATTGAAATAGTTCCCCCCCGGAAATGACGAGAGTCCATTTTCTATCTTCCAGGTGTCGGCGCTGATCATTTTTTTCCAAGCGATCGAGACGCGACTCCAAGCTATGTATTTTCTCATTCTGTTCTTCAATAATTTTTTTGTGTTCTGCTTCTTTTCCTGCTGTTGTTTCAGATAGTGTTTTAAGGTGGCTTATTTCATTTTTCATTATGCCAATATCACTATTAAATTTTTTCATCACTGAGTCGAAGTATTTTATTAAGACAGACACCACTTCCTTGCCGTCTTGTGTTAGGCTAGACACATCAGGATATTGACCAAACTTTGGTTGATACTCACAGCTGTTATTGCTGCTGCTGCTGCTGCTGTTGTTGCGTTGCTTCTTGGGTCAAATCTTGTAGATTGAGAGAGTCGGCTTCCCTGTATAAACGAGGGTTGAACACTTTCACACTTTTTGAGGGAATATTATATTCTTAGTTTGATGATTTATATGTTTATATCACATTTGAATCCTCATGGCTAGAGAGGGTACCCATTTAGTTAGAAGTACATTCTTTCTAACAATAGGTACTTTGTTTCGGAGCGAGCAGAGCGAGCGCAACGCACATCCTAACGATATGGAGTCTCTGAGGACACTGAGCATCAGGTATTTCTCCTCCTTAAATGAATTCATCAACTGACCCGTGCACTTAATGGTGAGAATTTACTTAGTATTCACTTTAGATTTCATTCGTCTCTAATTCTACGGATATTCGTACATTCCAAATTCTGTAACTCTCAAAAAATTTAAGTAAGCCATCTGTGGACACGAAAACGAAAGAACACGAAATATTAGTTCAGAGAGGCAAAATATCAATGTCTTCTGCGAAGAAAATAACGAAAACTTCAAAATGACCATGAACATTTGAAATATAAATGAAATTTCTAAAATATTTCAAAAGCCATCAACTGACGAGCGTGAGTGAAATACACCCCGGATAGGGTGTGCGGCCAAGACATGTATGAGCGGAACAGTGATCCGTCACACTCGTCAGCACCTTTGTATTTGACATAGGCACAACCCTCTCAGAAATCAGCACAGTATGTCTCATAGTTTCCTGCTCTTCAGCGCAGTAAGAGTAGTCTATATAGGCTCTGTTCAGAGCAATACATTGCGCTGATATCAATGATTGCAAAGAATTCATCGAGACCGCTAGCAGGGCTGTAAAAACTTAAACAGGGGAGTTTTAATCGAGAATGCGTGTCTGCAACGTACATCGTACGGTATTGGAAATGAGTTGTCAAATTTGAGACATTTGGTATGCAGTTAAATTTTGAAGAGACCAACAGTGAAGATTTTTATTATGTTAGTTGGTAATTCCAATCACGTGAATTCCTTGCATCAGATCCGTTTTTTTACCTATCTTCGTCACTATTATATTATCATATTATTCAAAAACTCTCAACTTTGGCCTCAAATTTATTGTTTGCAAGGCGTTTTAGCCCCAGCTTCTGATCGTTTGTGCATTTTTGAGCGCATTTTACTTTATATGTTAAGACATATATGAATACTGTCAATGGACCTCACCAGTGTGCTGAGTAATTACTTGTTTACTTTAAATGATCATGATGGCCAGTTTGAGCAATTATTAATTGTTTTAGTTCTCTGTCGCCATCATCAGCTATTGTTTTATACATGAATTACTTCAGAGCTGCGTTTCGATTTAGTGTGGCTCCATCTCGTTATTTGCCCCATTCGAGCAATTTCAAGTTACGTTGCGTTTTGGGGACTAGATGACATTATTCTTTGTGTTATCTTAGCTTGCTTGTCGTCTCATATCTCGTTTGAAATAGTATAACAGGGTATCTTTTAAATGCAGGTCCTAAATGAATCTTTAACGACTCCCAAAATAACGGATGCATTTTAAAAAACAAAGCAGTTAAACAATTCTGAGAAATGCTAATTTTATTTACATAACTTTTTGAGTACAATATTTTTCATGTGCTGCCCCCTGAGAATCGGTACATGAAACGGCGCGATTACGCAAACGGTTCTTTCAAGCGCTGGCGAGATCTGGTCCGGATGCCTACCTTGATGGATGCCTTGAGTTGGTATAGATTTATAAACTTTTCACGGTAAACTCTACCTTTTAGGTATCTACAAAGGAAAACACCAACTCAGGTATCGATCAAGGTCAAGTCCAAAGAATTAGACCAGACCTCACCAGCGCCGTAATGATCAGCTGAGTAATCGCGCTGATTCTTGCCTGCGCTCAGCACATGTATAATATTGTGTTCAAAACTTAATGAAAATAAAAATCGTTGTTCTCAGAATTTTATGAGAGCTATATTTTTAAAAATTCCATCCGAAATTGTAGGAGTTCTAAGGGATTCTTTAAGGACACATGTTTAAAAACCCCTCTTTATATCTTTATTAAGTTAAGATATAGTTGCACACTCATACTTTCAAAAAGAATATTGTGCTAGTTTTTATATTTTCTACATCGAATTGCATCGATAGATTTTTTGGGATTACTTCGTTGTGTCCCTCGAATAAAATTCAATATCAGAGTTATGATGTGTTAACCGATAAAGAGTTATAAAATAAATATGATAGCAAAGACAGCTGATTTAAAAATCATTTTAATTTGTGAACGTTTCGGCTTCAAGCTCAAACCATTATCAACACCTGTAAAAGATAATTGAAGAACAGAAAATAAGACATGGTTAAAGGACAAAAAGAATACAACTTAAAACAGTACAAAAATTAGTAATAGAGATTATACTGCAATTCATACCAACGCGCTCTAAAAATCTAGTCCTAAAACTACGATGGGGGCAACCCACATAGCTAGACCCGTACAGCGGGCAACAAAACTTATAGATTATGCGCGAGCACATTCAGTAGGCAGACGGTCTTTAAATCTAAAAAACGATCCTATAGTACATTTGTTTGTCAATATTGGTAGGAGCTCCAGAACGGGTAGAGTTTTAGCTAAGCCATCTTTTTCAGCCATGAGGGATCACGCTGAGCAGTGTAGTGTAATAATAAGCAAATCTGATTTTTAATTTTTAAGTTTCTGTGCAAGTAAAAACGACCTACATGTACTAGAATCTCTCTACATTAAGCAATTGAAACCAGCTCTAAATTCAATGTTGTCATCATTCCAGTTAGAAATAGCCTGATTTTCAAAAATGAATTGCAGTATAATCTCTCCATTCCTTTTTTTTACTATTTTTTGTACTATTTTAAGTTGTACTCTTTTTTCATTTAGCCATGTCTTATTTTCTGTACTTCAATTATCTTTTACAGGTGTTGATAATGGTTTGAGCTTGAAACCGAAACGTTCACAAATTAAAATGATTTTTAAATCAGCTGTTTTTGCTATCATTTTTATTTTAAAACTGGCAAGAGTGCTCCAACCTTATTTAATCATAAAGAGTTATGCTGCGTAAACCGAAAAAAATTATACTGTGTTAACTATTGCACGTAAGCTTAATAACGATGCATACTTTTTATGAGTTGAAATTTAATTGAAATGCTTTACGTAAATTCATAGTTCCAGGCCTCGTGCACTCACTCGCGTAATTTGAAACAGCTTCTAAACAAGAACCCGCTCTCTCGGAGCCGTACTTTGAACACGCTTTCATCTGATTTTTTACTCACCTAATTTTTGTACCTCAGAACCCCGTTTAAAAAAAAATAACGTGCAACCCCTTTCCTTGCTGAGGTCAAATAGTCAGCCCTACTTAGTACGTCCAATGAGGTAAAGTTGGAAGACTTTACTACGTTGCTGATCATAAAGTACATCGGCTTACATCAGGTCTCAACTCCCAGTCTTGTATCAAGTGAGGGAGAGCGGCATTAGTTGCCTCGCTAACCGTACTGGCCTATGATTATATGATTACTGCCACTACCTGCAGACCCACTTGCTCCGGGGCGAATTTTCAAACGAGTTCCGTCGCTGTAGCGGTACTCGAAGAGTCGCTGATACTCAGCGCTCAAATTTACTTGACGAGATCACTGATGAGGATTTTGGTTAGAAAATAAACGCGTAGAGTAGCCAAGTCGGGTGAAAATACCTAACGCTGCAGCACAACTTATTCTAATTTGATGGAAACCCAGCCCCTGTACAGCGCTCGCAGCGGCAGGTGGAGTTCCTGTAGGGGTGAGCTTCTCGTGTGGCGGTCCCATGATCTTGCTTTTAACGGGACCCTCGGTTATTCCAAGTTAATCTTTGTTCTATATCATGTTTCAACACTCGCTTCCCTCTCTCGAGGTTCTCACACCAACTACTAGCTGGAGTACAACCCGCTTTTTGTGACTTCGACATTTTCTTGAGATAACTCTACGGATATTTATAATTGCCGAACTCAGTTGATGGGCGTCATTCCAATAAGCTTCGTAACGTATCGTTAATGTATATTTCTGGCATCGATTTTAAAACTCATCAAATTAAAACATCCAATCAAAATTCTATCTCTAAATCAGTATACCAATTTTTACCTTCGATCTGTTTGATTCATTTACATGGAGAAGCGTGCACTTCATATACGTGATGTCCCAAATTGAATATTTCCTCACAAAAAATTGTATTCAAAGTCGTCTGGATGTATTCTCGTCCTCAAGAGTCCATGTGGGCATTTCCCCTAGCTTATCACACCTGGCAGCCTGAACGCTGAACCAAATCTATCATCAATATTGCGCGGGAAAAAGAGAAACGCTCAAGTCGCGAGTGAAACAAATCTTTACTGAACTGTCACTGAAACCAGAGAACATATCTTATTGTAGGTGACTGAGGAGTACCGAATTCCAGCAACGATACGAACGCAAGGCGGGCGCGAGCGAGCGCCACTCAACTCATGCGGTGCAGTCGCAGTCACCGCAGCAGCAGCGCGGCGTCACCGAGCAGCGCCGGGAGCAGATCTATAGCCAGCACTAAGCTTCCCTGCGCGTCTTGCTTTGCTATTGAATACGGCCGGTCCTCGAGTTACGCGGCGTCATCTCAAGCGAACGTCAATTTATGCGGAGAAAAATTAGTTCGAATATTCATTACATGTATCACTTGGACCTCGTCCTTGTCGAATAACGGATTAATTTTTACTCTTTATAAGTTGAGGCTCGCTTAAATGATGTATAATTCAAGGATCAACTGTACAGCAGCAACGAAACTACTCTCTATGCTGCTCGGGAAAAACTCATTTCCCTGAAGGAAAGGATCGAATATGCTACTGCCTCTCGTTTAGGAGTGTTGCGATGAAAGTAGGACTGAACAACACCCAGTAGCACAACAACCAACTACATCAACGATCACAATAATGCGGAAGTCAGGAGCTCATCGTGGCTTCGTTGCAAGGTGTGCGTTCGTAACTTTAAAAGGATGGTCGAAAAGCTTAACGATGTATCCCCTTCATCTGTGAGTAAATACTCGCATCTTTCTACTCTGGGCTATTCTGGAGTTGGAGAAAAAATCGGTACCCATTTCGAGTTTCCAACTTTTCTAAAAGAGAACACCCTTTTAATCCATCTGCTTAATATGATCATCAGAGCATAATTCAGGGTAACGAGATATTTATGTTGAACTGGTATAACATTCCCCAATTGTTGCCCGCCGTGCCATAGTTGCAATGTTTATGAATCATTACAGTTCTCTCCCAAAAATGTAACCCAGAAGTTAACTTAGCGTACACCTTGCAACACAGACACCATACGCCACTTATTGGGAGTTAATTTTCCATGCATCCATTTAGATACCGTCATTTGCAGTGGTTGAAAATGTCCTTGAAATAACTGTTACTGTGTGATTGGACTCTTTTGAGGACGCAAATTGCACCACCAAAATGCAGTGTGTGTTCAACAAAGTGGAATGGAAGCTTAAATTGATCCCTGAAGAGTTCGTTAACTATGAAGTTAAATTAAATTCTCTTTATCACGATTATATTAAACGCATCAACGACGAAGGAAATATCACTGTAGCTTTGATTATCACAACTCGCAGCCCAAAAATTGCAGATACGCAGTGATAAAATTTGAGATGCATGCACTATGAAATGAACCTAAATCTGACTAGCACGCCTTCACATTGTTGGATCCCGTCAATTTGTCCGTGTACTCAAGACGAGCAATGTAAAGCATACAGAAGATATCTGGCGTTACCAGGTTTCATGGCCGCTGAAAAGTTGTAAGCAACACGCAGACCTCGCTGTCCCTCAGCCGCGTGTCTCATTCCGGTTGTTCTCATGTTTTTGCACTCAGCTTAACAAGTAGCTGTAGCTCAGTATCTGATGTTGATTTATTAAGCCTGCTTTGGCAGACTTCTGTGACGTACCACCACCGATATGCAGAGCTAAGAAACTTGTCATTGAGTGCATTTTGAGATACTTCTGAGCAGCTCAAGCTAAGCTCGGGCTGTTGTATATTGGAGGCCTGCAAGCATGTCGTGAGAACTAGACATGCTCTGCAACAGACTTGAGAAATGCGAGTGCATCCAGGATATTAATGCTCAAAAGATTTCATGTCCCATGAAACTCAGGTCATCAGAACCCAGGCTCATCGAGGATTACCTTAGAAATATTATGAACGAGCCCCCATACTGCGGCAACTTAAATGTTATCTTTTGGCTTTCGATCATTGGATCAAGGTATCGCCGTGCTGCTTATAGTTAACATGGCGTTTGCTTAGGTCTAATTTTAAAAGGGAAATAATAAGCTTGTAATCTGGATCCCTCTCGTAAATTTCTATAAACAAAATAAAATTCAAAATAAAGTCAATACAAGTTTTGCGAAGATATCATTTACTCGCGAAGTAGGAGAAAATTCGTATCGCTACCAATTTAACGATTACTCGAAGTCTGTAACCCAATGCATCTTTTATAACGTGGCAAGAACATAAACATCTGGACCAAATAAGTTGAATAAATTTTCAAGTGAAGAGCTTAAGAAAACAAAGGAAAATATAATCAGGAGTGGTCACAAACCTGAACAAAACGGACACATCTGACTTTTTTATCGGAACAAAAATTGACCATTCTAACAACTGCAGTGTTTGCGTCCCGCTGTTACATCACTACTACTCCTATTATGTATATAATAATTGTATTAGCAACAAAGTGATACATCAAGGCGGCTACGGAGACATAGATAGTTTTATTACAGTATCGATATAATGGTCTATGGTACACGCACACAAACGATGGATATGTTAGTGACTTTATTACTCGTAATGACTAAAGTTATTCATCTCGCCTCGCCCCCATGCAGTGCCACGAAATAACTAACCATATTTTCATAGGCAATCTTATCTTCATATTTAACTATAGAGTATAACGAAATTTACACGGGAATGACAATATAAGGCCTTAACATTTGAGATGATCTGGAGTTCTGGAAAGCCTTATGATATCATTTTATCTTTGACACTGCATTGGCTTATTCCCGCGCAAAACCGAGAATTTCAAGAAAAACCTAGGTTTTTGAAATAAATTCTCGGAAGGAAACCATTTCACCTTTCCAATTTTTTCGAATAAAATGAAACAAACGAAATATTCAGGTGAAATGAGGAGCTGACAAGTTGGAAAATTTCAGCTTTCTACCAAACTTCGTTGCGTCCATGTTCCAAGAACTTCGCTCATCTGCATCTGTGTGATACGAGTTTTCCGCCCTACTCTAGCTTTGGCAGCCGATAATCTCAGAACAGTTGTCCAGCCTTGAGGGTACGTTCGGCCAGAACACTATTTCATTTAGGTAAATGCAGCACTAACACAAATGGCGGTGCACTAACGTCAAGTCGCAACGCACTACCACAGCCTCTAGCATCTACATGCCAGTACTTCTGCGAGGATCATTGATCTCATATGAATTTACGTAAACGAATTCAAATTACCTGATCTATTATGACAGGAGGTGTTCTTCGCGGTTAAAGCGATCAACATCCTCTAGAGTACTGAGGGTGAAGAGGTATCAGAGACAGTGACACTACTGGAACCTCCTTGTGGTCGGTGGTTGGACTTTACCAGATCCAATGTTGGCAATTAAATCAAGTTTTTGTGGCACGTGCTTCTGATACTCTCGAGTCGAATTTCTGCTCTTGATAGCATTTGGTGAGTTACGGCCATGATCACAACGCTTTCCTGTAGAGTGGCTCTCGGGAATACCCGGGATTGAGAAAGGCACACTCGTTGACTCAAAGACTTTGTCTCTCAGTAGCCGTAGTTAACCATCACAGAAGAGGTATGAGATATGTTGAGTCTTACGATGAACAGTGCTTCCGCGCCAAGTGCCCTGAACTCAGACCATTGAAATGGCCATAGGATTTATGAACAGAATTTAGAGGAATTCGAAAACTTACAATTATTCCGTAAAATACGACCACCTCCCAAGAGTTGGCTCTTTCGTGAGCGCATGCGCGTATTATACAAGTTCCTTGACCTATTATCATTGAGGACTAACAGTGTTCTTTACCAAAGGATTAGCAAAATTGTGCTTCAAATGAGCAAAAATATGGATTACGTATACGTTTCAATAATCCTCTTGTTCAAGAAGACCTACTCGTTTATACAAAACTGGTTTCAAGTAGAAAATTATTGTTGAAAAATCCAAAAATTGAAATCGAAATTTACTTCCTAAATTAGAAAATAGTACAGAAATAGAGGTCTTTGATTTTATAAAAATTAAATATTGGCATTACCAAAGCTACAAATGAATGTAGTGAAGCATGCATAGCTATAAGGTCTTTACAGGATTCAAATCTCATCACGGGACACTCCGTTCTATGTTTTACAAATCACATACCTCTTTTATACAAGAAACTTAAACTTGTCGCTCTCATTTGTCAGAAATCTGGTAATGGACGCTACTGGCATCTACAACAGCTCAACGTCAAGAGTTGCATTCCTGCGTTGTGTTTAATTTTCTACGTGAGTATATCATCCATTCCTGTTATCAAATAATCAGGTAGAGGCGTTGGCCACTCGCAAATGTGCCGTTTGTCGCTCACACGGTGTTTTTCTTTTAAATCTTAATTGACTGGAAATTATACGATCTGACCATAGCCGTGGCACGCCGTTGTGGCGAACATAACGTCAGTACACATTGTCATGATGGCTGCGCCTCGAATTTGTATCGCAGTGCCACGGAGTTGACATTGCTTGTACTCAAATGCATTAGGTATCGTTGTATAGTGTTTATTGAAAAAGACGAATGAGTATTTGCCGTTGCTGTACAGTGCATGGCTGTTTTGTAAATTTGATGTTACATAATTTGATTTAGTTATCTTCAGCTATCATTACAAACAAACTATACATTTGTTTTCAGATATTTTTACGCAATGTTTGCTTTCAAGCAAGGTGAACAAAAGAACGCCTGAATGACTCTACGGTATTACAAGTTAATGTTGAAAATTATTATCACGAGTGTGTGATCACCGGACAACTCTGATCCCGTATGAAATCCGTCAAATGTACTTTGTAGGTGTCAAAATTCTTAGTATTTACTGCCATTATGACTTTCTTCAGTTTACATCATACTACGAATATACTTTTGAAATATTCATTCCTACAAGACACATCCAGTTCAAAAACAATTGTTAGACTAGTAGGACAAACGTTTAATTTCAGTTAAACTTTAACAGCTGATCAAATACATAACCATGATGATAAGAGAAGCCTAAGTACAGTACTCGGGTTAATAGAAAGATACCTACCAAAAAAAGCGTCTAAATAATAGCTATTTCCTCCTAGCGCATGACTCACTCAAACCTTACATTCGTACCTATAATTGCATAGAATCACAATCTTAATTTGCTCGAATAATGGTCAAGGTTGTTCTGCGAGCACATCGAACATATTCAAGGCAAGTAGTAGGTTTAAAAAGCCGCGCAGCGTACACTTTTCAGGGTTGCTGCACTGAACACTTACGCAACAGATGTGCGTGACAAAGTGATAACTAATTTCTTTCGGAGCATTATTAACATACGTGACGGAGGTAACAATCTTCGAAATGCTTTAACAGGAGAATGATCTTACTTTGCGACTTCTATGTCACATGTCCATGGCAATGTTGTGGTTGGTTTGACAATGACAGAAAAGTTCGTTCAGCAGGATCGACACTTAGTTTCTCTGCTTCGAGGCCTATTTGCTTCGAATTCAACACAGGCATAACAATTATGTGCTAGCGTCTTTACTACTCTCTCAATTCCCCAGATAACTAACTAACTGCCTCTCAAGTCCCAACTGAGGTTGACATCGAAAGTATTGAATTTTTTGTAGACGCCTTTTACGTTTCCTTTCAGGAAAAACTTGAATCTTATAGTGTTTTATTGGCGCTTCTTTGCGTTTACAACCCTAGCACTCCCCCACTCCAGCCCTGGTAGTTTAAGCGTCACGTTTGTGTTCTATTACAAAGAAATGACCGATGATTTATGAGTTAGGGCACGTAGAGTATATTCAGAGGGTCCTATGAACAGTACGAGAGCTAAATACAACCTTATCGCCTAGAAAGGAAAAAAGTAAGAATACGTTTACATTTCCATGGTATGCACGCGAAAATAGGGCTTGAAATGCGTTGCAATCGAAGAGTAAGACAAGAAACAACTCATAGACACAAAACAGTGCTTGAAACCCATCAACGTGCGAACAAGACATGAAAACAATCTGCGTTTGGGGAAATTACTTAGGAGGTTATGGGCCAGTAATTTTATAGAGATGCGATCAATGCGAACAGAAATGTTTCAGTTTCAATAAGGCTTGCCAGCTGGACTGAAAAATCCTTTTTTTAGTACGGGTAAGCCTTTTGAAGGTCATTTTTTGTTTTGGATAACATTTTTACGGGGAAAACTTTGCACACTAGGTTAGGTAAGATGGTACTAGCAGTGGGGATGAAAAGGAGAGCAATCATTTTCAAAATATGCCAGTAATCAATGAGGGAATTATTGCATACAGCAAATACATAAATTCAACAAATCCAATCTAAGTCTACCATTAACAAATGTGGTAGGACGTTTTTGGGATCAGTCGAACAGTTCACAGGTTGCGGAAAGAAAGAACGCACGAAGATCTATTAAATCTCACACTCAAAACAAAAGACGGAGCTTTGGTCAGTATCTTAAACTCTACAGCAAACAGAGAAGCGCCAATAGTTCACAGCATCCAGCCTCCACAATATATCTATAATATCATCCCCAGAATAAATTATTCAACTTCTCACGGAAAGGTATGGAGACGGCCAATATAATTTAGTATAAAGTTAACATTTTCACTTAACAATAATGGTCAACAATTAATTCAGTGAATAAAATTTCAACCACTTAGATACGAGGCCTGTCGAAAAAGTATCCGACCTTTGGCCAGAAAAAATACTTCAACAACCTGACGGGGTTGGGACCCTAATCCCCTTCAAAGTAGGCTCCTTGTGCTTCCACACACTTAGCCCACCGATCCTTCCACTGCCGGAAACACCTCTGGAAGTCTTCTTTTGGAATGGTGTTCAGCTCTGTCGTCGCGTTCCGCATTATCTCTTCTCTACTCTCAAAACGGGATCCTTTCAGTGGTGTCTTCAATTTTGGAAACAACCAGAAGTCGCAAGGAGCCAGGTCTGGAGAGTAGGGAGGTTGGCGAACGGTCGTAATTCCATGTTTGGCCAAGAAATTGCGGATCAAATGGGATGAATGTGCGGGCGCGTTGTCGTGATGCAAGTGCCAGTTGTTCGCAGTCCACATGTCTGGTCTTTTGCGCCGAACTGCATCACGAAGTCGCCGGAGAACATCCTGATAGTACTCCTTTGTCACTGTTTGTCCTTCCGGTGCGTATTCGTGATGCACAATTCCACGGACATCAAAGAAAACAGTCAGCATCGAAGGAGTCAAACAGGCAATGCGACGATGGAGCTGAACACCATTCTAAAAAAAAACTACCAGAGGTGTTTCCAGCAGTGGAAGGATCGGTGGGCTAAGTGTGTGCAAGCACAAGGGGCATACTTTGAAGGGGATTAGGGTCCCAACTCCGACAGGTATTCGAAATATTTTTTCTGGCCAAAGGTCGGATACTTTTTAGACAGGCCTCGTAGGTTCACTTCGCTGAACTAGCTGGTTATTTTTCAATAGTATTCCGAGTTCAAAGAGTGGGTGACTCTTCAATGACAAGAACCCGACGTGCGCTGCTCTTAACAACTTACACAAGCAACTATTTGCTTGTCAAAAATGTGAAAGATTGATATAATTTCATTTTGGGCTAAAACATAATTACTATTTCCAGAATGATTCCCACTCAGAATGAATAAAATCAACTTCATTGTGGATGGAAGATGACCAGTTCAATACAAATGAAAGCCGAAGGAGGCGGTTAAAGGCTAGGGTTTGTCTGACTGTTTTTTTAATTTTGGCGCAGCCAAGCTAAATTTTGTAGAGTCACTGACTGCCGAAGTAGCATCCTAGTGATGGTTACGGAGGCGATATAGAGCTACGTATTTGGACAGCCACCACAACACACTTGCTTACAGCCATTTGACGGTGACGCAGCCAATATATGGTACACCGACGTAACGCCCGCGGTAACTATGGGTCTCACACCTTGGCGTAGCCGGGTCACCGTAAAATGACTGCGAGTGAGCCGACGGTGAAGGCAAAATATCCTTCCACTTTCATCACACTGCTGTGAATGCTATTCAAATGACGTGATGACGGTTATCCCTCCCCATTAAGTTTCATCCAGACCTAGTTCTGCCCAAAACGAATGTCATTCGGCCTTGTGAGATGAATTATTTATTCAGCTTACTCGGTACCCGTTAGATAATGAGGAGGGTGAGCTTTATCTAGCTAAACTCAATTTATTCATTGAGTTGAGACATATCCGGCTTTGTTAAGAGATAAATGCATTTTAGTCTGATAATGCCAGACCTTGGCGGTATACAGCAAAACTTCTTACTAGCGACAAATTTTTTGACGTACTTGATTGGCGTTATCCCTTACAATGTTATGCCTTATCTCGTATCTTTATTGTAAGATTCTGTCGTCACCGATTTGAGGAATAAATATAACACAAATGATTTAAATGATGAATAATTAGGTTGTTGGGCGTTAGTAACGTGAAAGTAAAATATTTTGGATCCCCATTATTATTAAAGAAGTGGAATTTTCTTTCCTTGTTTGTAAGAGTAAGAAATATACATTTCAATTATACTCCTGCTGATATGCAATAAAATATATTTTTTTAAACACAATTTACAAAACACACAACGAAAGATTAGTTTAAGCACTGGTAATTTTATAGACAATTGTAACTCAATCAGAACATAAACTTCGCCGAACGAACACACTTGAATTGAACTCGGCAGATTTTAGGGTCCTTACATTTCACTGGTTTCGTTTGTCATATGCTTCCGTGGTGTACGTGGCTTTCTTGCTTGATTCGACTGGCGCCACGGCTACAAGCTCCAGAGTTATTGCAGAACTTTAAGGCGTCACGTGCTACAAGAAAATTGGGACCGGAGGACCAAAGACCAAAATTCATTTCTGACCAAAATTGAGGTACACATATCCAAAATTTCCCTATATGGCCACATGATAAACGCTCCAGCGTTTTAACTCAATGTCCTCATCGATTTTCAAACCTAAATGTGGAAGTCTGTGGCAGGCAAGTGGATGTAAATTATTGACACTTTGAACTTCATTCAGTTTATCCTGACCAGACAGCCTTGTTTCAAACACAACTAGATATGTTTGTAATCAGCTAAAAACGTAAATACTATTCATTTATTGATTATAATCATGAACGAACTTTCAACCAAACTTACCTAACATTGATCGAGTTAAAATTCCAACCTTTTAATTCGTTTCAAGGCCACATTTTGCTCACCGTTTCACAGAACGCAGATGTTAATGCGGTTCAGAACTGAAGCGTAGCAACAATTCAGGAGCAACAAATGTTTCTCCAATCTTTTAACGATACACTTATCTTCATCCATTCACAAATATTCAATAGAAATGAATATTTTCACTGTACTTGGATTAAAAATTATGAGTTGTCCTAAGCAACCAAGCTGTCAACATGACAGCGTTGCTGAGAGTCTCTATTCCGAAGCTAGGCATAGGTTGAAATTAGTCCGGAGTGCACGGTTTCGAAGCGATCGTGTACATCAAAGTTGCAGCTGCATCAAAGCTAAGGCGATTTATGTCATGTGTACTATAAGTGCGTGAACTTCATCTTCCAACTGGAATTAGTTTGATTTTAATCACACGCTGGCGTAAGATGAACAGTTTCGATCCGGTTAATATATTGTGCTTGCACGAATAGAAAATCGAAATACAGCCCACAGAAGCATGTCAGTACTTTGCAACGAAGATGGACGAATTCAATTTTACAGTATATGATGTACATGCTAATTTGTTACAGATGCACAACCAGAACGCTTGCATGCGCTATAAATACTTTCATACAGCATTCACGCTGGTCGCTTGCGTTCATGAGTATTGAAGGTATAAGACGTATTTGCACACGACGTTCTTGTCATAACTGGCACGCGATATTAGCACGAAGAGAGAAATTAAAATGGCCTAAAGGATTTTGAGATCACAAGGTACATAATGTTTGTTTAAAAATAAGCTGCTGCTTGCGTGCGTCTACATGATGCCTGCGAGAATGTAAAGTTCGTGACGATGACACAAAGCACGGCACAAGCAAATAGTATTTAAAAGACTTTCTTTTCTCCCAATGAAGAGTAAAGCACATCGGTCATCTAATGCGACAGATACTCAACAAGCGCCCGTGAACCGACCCCGCCCTCTGCTCGGTGCCGAGCTAGGAGCACAACTCTGGCTTCTGTGAGGGGAGTTGGTTAACTCGTAAGCAGCTGCAGAGGGCGAATTGCACGTGCGCCTCAAACGCTGGATTTCACTTATATCTGCTCGTTTTCCGATACATTCATAAAAGTTAAGCATAGTTATTGAATTCCCGTCAGTATTCCTTGGGTTTGCTCGACGCGAAAGAAATTAAAAAAATCTCCATGTTGCTCAGCATCGTGCCGCGCAGCTCACTTACTTTACAGAAACACTTTAGTGACTCGAATTTTGCTATTGAGTGCGCTCAAACGTGTTGATTATTGGAACTATTCATGATGGTATAAATTTTGTGGTTTGCTAGCCTTATACATGTTTTTATCGCACGAATAATCTCTCCAAACATGCTCAGTTGTTGTTATTTCGGATGTTGTTTCAACTCGACAGCTTACATTAAATACAAATCGTTTGGGGTTCTTTTTTTAAACGATCCCTAAAAGTGAAAAGACTTCATGCAGCTCAAAAATTACAGCAATCTCTCCTAAATCCAATATATTACAGGGAAACCAGCTTCAATGATTTATGCTTTAAGAGTAACACGCTTTTTTTTTCAAATCTATGGCCAACATCCAGTGAATAGCATGAAATCGAAATTCCATTGTTCTTGTGCCTGCAAAGCAAGCGATACACTGGGATATTTCGCCTGTCTTCACCAGGAGGAAACTCGTACTCACTTAGCGGTGGCTCAACAAAGACCATGATACACGAACACAATTCTCTCAGTAAGAGGGTGTTGTAGTCCGTGCATAATGCCAGCTGCATCCCTGCAGAATGACTACGAGCAAACTCAGGGTGAAAACGATCTAAAAAGCCCAGTGGATGAACCACATAACATAAGACAGCTGCGGTGCACGATGCTGCAGCCCCTCCTCAGCGTGTAATTTAAGCCTTCTTCAGCAGGGAGCCCGTCCTCTCATTGGCCAGCTTGATCCTTGTTTCGTTGGAGGTTGCCTGCGGGCACACAGGCGTTAGATCAGTTTCATCATTGATGGGGGTTACCTCTTTTATGCCCTACAGTGTTGAGTTGAATTATACGAGGGGGAATTGTCTTATCTCTTCTTTGCTATGGGATAAATGCTGGTAAAACATACTGCTAAGAATGGTTGAACGCAATCAGTTATGCATTCAAACGTTATACGAAAAACTTTGCATTTGGAGAACTATAACTAATCCAATTGCGATTTTACCATACTGGCCACGTGCCTCAAAATTGAGCTAGACATCCAAATAGCATCACCTCATATTGAAACTTATTAGAACCACTTGACAGCTTCTAAGTTTGATCGTCAACAAACGAAGGCTTCTGAATGCTGGAGTAGCAGATATCAGGGCATAACCTACGGAAAAAATAGGCTTTTCATGCTAACACCAGTACTTTACATATGATAGGCAAGCGGACAACTAGCGTCTTCCCTAGGGTAACAGAAAGTTAGATGTGTGATACCTAGGATGTTAGCATAGATGTTTGCGAGGGTGCTTCTACGATGGAATTAATGCAGAAGCTTAGTACAATGTCCATGAAATTGGTGTTTGAACATGGAAATGTATACTAGGAGCATAAGTTCAGTCAAACAGTTCAGAACTATGGCTTTCTCGGACGTTCCGAGCTCAGTTCTTTCAATGTCATTTCTAGGCCAGCAACTGGTGATCATAGTTCCTTTACGTTCATTTTTCCTCGGCATGGTTCAAATTGTCTTAAGAGACGTTGAAGGTTTTTAATTAGCTTTCTGAGGATAGAAAGACCAGTATAAATATGCTGTTATTGAACATTTTGGGCTATTTTTCAACAATGAATGAAATATTCAAGCTACGTTCTTCTTTGCTACAATGAGAAGCTAGCGTTCAGTTTATACAGAACAAGCAACAAAGTACTCAACGGTGGTACATTTTACTTTTCATTTACCGTTGTTGCCAGCGGACAACCATAGTGTAAAAAAATAACAAATTCATTTGAGAAGCTTCCCAGTCCTGTCGTTCGCGGTCTTGATTTTGGATGTATTCACTTCGCTCTTGATGTGTGAAAAAAATACAATTATTAAAATAAACATAAAATTCAAACCTCTGGTATAGCAGAACATCAGTGGATCATACGTAACACGGTGGAAGTGGATTTGAGGTTTTTGACCGACAATATTTTAACCAAAGTTCATTCGGAAAACTGAACAAATTTGAACAAGGGAAAATGAGAGCAACGATTGTAAACTAAGTCTAACTCTCGAACTCTTAAATGAATATAATTTAAATTAAATTCTGGGAACAATCGGAGTTGGATGGGTAACGCTTTAATGGAAGTTTGGGTATAGAAAATTTTCCGTGAGTGCATCTCATTTTCCCTCTCACTTATACTCCTTCAAGAAGCAATAACCTTGGTATATTTCACCACTGCTTAAATCTTTCAGCTTGGCAGATCATATACCAGTAAAACGCGAATGATTTCTTTATTAGACTAAGTCATTTACATTTTCTATTAATACTATTAACTGTTTGAGCCCCCGTTAGATGGGACCAGATATTAAAATTAGGTGGTGTGCCAACACCTGCAACTTGACACTGTAGCAGAACAGCATATCATTTGTTTTACTTCTAGGTATAAGATCATCCTAACCAGAGTACCAACAAACAATTAAATCGTTGAGCAAACCGCACCTTGGAATTGAGTCTGTCGAGTTGTCTGTTCTGGTTGTCGATTTCTGAGCTCATATCGGTGGCCATGTTGCGGAGGTTGTCTATCATCGTGTTCACCTGGCCGAGGTTCTCCTCCATCTCGTCCTCTCGCGCCTCCTTGGTGATCCTGCTCAGCCCACGAACAAATATTTGTGCTCATTGGTCGCTCCATTTTAGCAGCGTGTTTTCACTCACAATGGGTTGCCATCGTTTGACTTAAAAGAAAGCGGAAGTGGAGTTCGAGCTCACTGAGTGGTAGGGCTTGTCCTATAATATCTCTTACTTGTTTCTTCGTTTTCTGAAATCACCAGAAGCGCCGTTTGGTCTGGCGAATGCACTGAACAGCTTTGCTTATTCGAATTTGAGGCCTTGTCATTCAAAGGGGAAGATGGTAGAATGTTGGAGGGAGACAAAATCTTCACTTCAGCTCATTTTTAAAAATTGACTCGCATATTTCGAATTTGCCTGGAATGTTCTGGATTTTCTCATTTTTATTTTTTTCGAATTGATGCGTTTTACTCTACACAATGGCACATGCACTTTTTGCATTAATGCGATATCCTGCTACATAGCTTTTTTAACGCTAATCAAGACTTGTACTGTAGGTTATTGGGCCATTGAAGAACGAATAAAAATACAGTCAACCCCATCAAAAACAATATAAAAACATAAAATATACTTCTCTGAAACACCGCTGTAAAAGCGCATTCAAATCTACTGTGTCTACCATATTAGGAACAGATAAAATTAACTTAAATGCCAAAATATGAATTGAAATTGGTTTAAATTATTAATTTTTGCAAAAGGCTAATCGGTTGCTCCGAAGCAGTACAGAGTAAATGTTAATGGAAGTCGCATAAATTCGTCACTTAACATTCCCATTTCGCCTGAGAGTGAAGAACATGAATAACTCCAGTTTTGTGCACCCATTCGTGGCAGCAGGCGCGACTGACCTGCCAACTTGGAGCCCAGGCACCATGCTGCCGTTACCGGCCGTCACGCGCTGGGGCTGACTATTGACGACACCGTCACCTTTGTCCTTCCACGGGTCATTCTCTTCCTTGAATTGCGACGACCTGACGCATTTGAATTAGTCTTTTTGAGACACAATGCTGGACACGCGAGGCTTTCTGCATTTTGCTTCTTAACGCAGGTAATAAATAGCTAAAATGAGACTGAACACTTGGCTGAAACAAAGGTAGCTAATTAAGGAAAAGAGACAACGAAGCAATTAACCCTAAACTAGGGCGTCATATAATTACGCTAATAGGCTAGTTGAAAAATATTGCGGTAACCCTTGAAGAATATCAGCTACGAAAGAATATATTTCCTGATGATAGTAGTTTTTAATTGATATGACATGCTTGGAAATGCGACGTCCAGGTAAATGCAGGAGCAAAGCTCACTTTTGGCACGGTAGAACGCAGAGGCCGCAGCACTTCTCCATTCCGGATAGGTTCTTCTCGGCCTCCTTCATGTCAGCGTTGATCTGGTCCATGCCCTCCTCGATGCGCTCGATTTGCTCTAAAATAAACAGAATAGCTTCGGTCACTCAGGCAAGGAAATAGAACCTGGCAAGCCTTGTCAAATGGCTGCTTTTTTCTATCGTACCGGTAAAGAGACGTCTTACAAAGTACAAAGACTTTTGTATTCAAAATGAATACAAAAGGTTAATTTGGCGACTAAATCCAAGTTTTTTTAGAATAGACGAAAAGGATTATTGATTTATCGAATGAATACTTCACCTGGTATTACAAAGTGGTAAGTTTGCTTTTTAAATTCAATTAATTGTTTCGTGATCTTTACTTATATATTACATAATTAGCGGAAGAGAAATTAGGCAATCTTTTACGTGGCCAATGCATAAATTAAGTGAAGATGCAATTTTTCTATCGGCAGACCTAACTAGAATTCGATTTACGGGTTGCTTGGTGTCGTCCAGGATGATACAAAGGAGAACCATGATAAAAGTGCATAAAAACGTAGACCAAACACATTTTTCCAACTTGGAAAGTTGTTGAGTTATGGTCATGAGTAATTGTTATGTGAGGAGAGTTCAGTGCAACAAAGTTCAGATGGGGAAAATAGTTCTGAGTACTAACGCCGAACGGATCATTAATAACCAAAGCTTGAAGCGAGACGTAAACTCGTATGTTATCTTTACGTAAATGATATTTTATTTTTAGGTGTTCTTTTCAATCACATGCTTGTCAAGCGTAGCTTATTGAATGTAAAAAATTTCCCCTCTGATTGTGATCCTCTCAAATGACTAAGCCCATGCGTATACGATTTAACGGAGCAAAACAAGTGAGAGAAAACCAGTCATATTAAGTTAACACAAAGAATAACTGCTGCAAAGTAGTATATAAGCATAATACAAAGTTTAATTTTGAAGCTATTTCGTGATATTCTCTGATATTTCACAGCGAATGTATAATGGATGGGAGTACCCAAGAGTTCTTGAAAAACCATACGCCGTAATTCAACGCTGCGTGGAGCCAATAAAACGTGTAACTGAGGCGACAGCAAGCAATCGATGAGGCGTCTTTACAAGGGCCGGCCGTTAGGTGAAGTGATCAGGCAGGCTTGTGTTCCGCCGTCGCCAGGCGAACTGAGATCGATGCGCTCATTATGAGCTATTGTTACAATAGTGAAGTGTGTCTGGCTTGACTGCTAGAAATGTTCTAAAAACAATGGATTATAAGGATCATGCTCTAGACCGTCGGTTGAGTCAGTGTAAATAGCACGAAAAATTTCAAATTCATTTCATTTCCCCATAGGAAATTACAGAAAATTTTATTAAAGTAAGTCTTTGATTTTTTTTTGCAAATTTGACTCAGTCCTTCCAATCAAAAATAGCAAAACTTCATTATTTTCACATTTAATTTACAATATTTTTTCATTTTTCTGCTGCAATGCGTTAAGCAGCCATTTAAAACATATATGTAGTCAGAAAAGTCAGAAAACTACAAAATTTTTCGCTATTAACGCAAACGCTAACGATCGAAGAAGGCCTGGACGAAGTGGCTTGTTCCGGCTGCGCCGCTAAGAAGTTCTTGCGAGCAAACGGCGAGAATTGCACGCCGCATTTGATCACCTCATACCATGAACAAGTCCAATTGCCCGTTTATGCTTGGCATGAATTAACGATAGTCAGATGTTAATTTGACCCCATTCAAAATTAAACTGGGATTTTAAACTGGAAGGCTTGAATCCTCAAAGCTTTTGTTGCGGCAAGGGAAACTTAAATTAAGAATATAATAAGCTGCTCTCGAATTCTTATCATACCCTAAACCTCTACAATTTAACCCTTAACAGCGCCGAGCACCATTTACGAGAGAGTATCTTGAAATGAAAATGCTTTTTACACCAAACTACTTTCGGATTATTTTGGTTCAACATTCGAGAGTAAATTCCTTGTGTAGAAGCATGAGAGTTCAGGAGAGAGAACTCACCTCCTTGGTCGTCCAACGCCACCAGGGTGCGGATGCCCGCTTCTTTAGACTGCCCGCAGAAACGCATTTTTTTAAACTTTGTTTTTAAGCCCTTAAATTCTTCTATTTAATAAAACAGTCCATATTAGTCCTTCAATGCTCAATGGTATTCACAGTAGAAAAAAATGTGCCTTGTTCATAAGTATCGTCATACTTAGCACACACCTTGAAAATAAAAACATTCCTTTAAAAGAATATTTTCCTCCGCATGACCGGTATTCTTCCGCATGAACGATCCTAACGACTGAAGAACGAAAGCATTCATTTCAAAAGCTCACAATATAATTCTTTTCATGTAACATACAAATGCACGGAGCTTGAATCAGCAAATATGCCTAGCAGAAAAAGTACTGTAGATTTATTGAATAAATTTCGAGTTGGGGCCTCACAAGCATTACCCACACGTTTTGGCTTCATAATGAAATACATTTTCTTTCTTTAGAAGATTGTGCAATTTGACAGTAAATAAGCCTCTTTTTATATCATGAGAATAGTTTAATTATCTTTGTTCCAATCTTAATTGAATAAAGATAAATTTACTTGTACCTAAACTGAAGTGCTGGTCACGGGAGTTGTTTCAGAACTTTACGGATCTAGGGAAATTAATCGTTAATATATTTATGAAAGGTCAACCATACCGACAATATAGTTAAACGATTTTTATAAACATGAATAATATTCAAAAAGATGCCAATTTAATCCAGATTAGAGAAAATGCTTGATAAACATGAAAACATGAAGCGAAACAACGCGGTCAGCTCTGTAAATTACCACGACCCGAAGAGATATTTCCATATAATTTACGTAACGATAAAGCGTTGTATGTAAGATTTTCTATGTTGACCTGGCTACGTTCTGTGATGTATCTAGGTTACGTTTTTTACTAATGTATTAGGAGTATAAAATAGTCTAAGCCTCAATATATGTAAGAAATAACGTCCCCATTGACTGCAGGAAGAGCATCATTCAGTTCCCGGGAGCCAAAAAATGTAAAGTATATTGTTTGACTCATTTGAAAATGTTTCATGAAAATAATACAGCCCTGATGTGATAGCACGGAGCGTAGCTAAGTCAACCAGAAAAATTCAAGCTGCCAGCTGTACCGCAACTTGAATGTAAACATTTTGGAAATTCGACTAGCGGAGAGCGTCACACGCCCGGTATACAGCAGGGGTCATACCTCTTCACACAAGGCCAGCATGCGCCGCGTGGACTCGAGGGACTCATCCGTAACCCTGTTGCAGTCGTACTGCACCTGCTCCAGCTCCGACCTCGGCTCGCCCGCACCCTCCATTTCCTGTGGGCATCCGCACGCTGGTTCAGGTGGGGGCATCGTGTGTGTGTGTGTGTGTGAGGTGTGGGTTGTAAATGTCTTTAGTCTTCTTTATCCACGCCCAACACCCGCAGCATCGAGGCATCAAGACGTCATGGAGCGTAGGTGTGTCATGTCATATCTATTTCTTTACGCTTAGATCAAAATAATGGCGATTCCTTCGTTTTTGCAAACTGTACCACAAGGTTGGATGAATTGAGTGTTACCTGTATCCAGCAAAAGATGTCTTAAATTATAAGAAAAGGGACAATTTCAACATCGCCATTTTCTCCATATGCTCGGACTTTTAAATGAAACTCAGAATGAAGTTTGGTATTCTGAAAATTTTCCTAAATTGTGTAAAGGGAAGAGAAACTACAAATTTTTCTGAAGGTTCTCAACGACGTCTATGCCTAAGAAAAGAATCTTTACCTGGATAGGAATTGCTCTCTTTCTTTAAGACTTTGTTCCTAGCGTAAAGTAAGTAAATTTCTACTTGAGATCATATAATTACAAAGTCTTGGAGTGATGAAGCGGAATAGGATTTAATGGCGCATTTTCCGGAGCGCAGCCAGAAATTTAGCGTTATTTTAGGCGAGGCTGTAAACCGGGAGCAAAATCTTACGCTTTGACTGAGTTTCTATGCTGATTCAATTTTAGCATTTGCCAAATTTTGTAGCTCAGATTAGCGAGGCCTTGCAGTCTTGGTATCCTCATCATTAAGGACGTAAATTATCTTACTTTTCCAAGACGAGAAGTGGTGATGAAATTCTTAACACTAGGCTTTATTTTAAAGAGTGGCAACTGAAATATTCTAGATTTCTAATTGAGTAAAGATAATGTCTGTGGTCTGATAAAATTGTATGCAACAATGGGGAGTTTTTTATTGATGAGTAAATAAAAAATGGATTACCAATAAGACATACAATTCTTCGTATACTCAGCAAAAAAAATTCCAAAGGGAGTGGTTCATTTCATTTTCTGAGGATTGGAACCCACAACGAGAAAATGATTTCATCTTCAGGTCGTCTGACTATTTTCATTTTTCGAACATATAAATCTTCCGGTCTCCGATACAATAAACACTCCCAGGGATCGCCCTGAGATGGGCGGTTTCCGCGAGAGCCGCGACGGCGACCGACAGACGGTCTGTCGCAGAGATCAAGCAAGACACGTGGGCGTTTGAGAGAGGCCGGCAGCTGGCTGCGCGGCTGCATCAGGTACGAGGTGGCTTGCTCTCACTGGCTGTACGCCGCTTTTAAAGTTGATAGTCCTAGTTTTCTCTCCCAACGCCCCGGGCACACAAAGGGATGTCTCGGTAAATGCAGTTCCTACTTTGGAAATGTATTTTTGACGCTCATTAAAACGTGTGACCTGAGAAGTAGGAACCATTACGACAGATGTTATGGCACTCATTTAGTATACCGTGAGAACTGCTTACATTGAATAACTTTTTAATTTAATCTAATTAAGAAGAAAAGTTCAATTCCATGAAAGAAGAGAATAGAAAGTTCACGATTATTTTTTGTCGTTATCAACAACGATGAAATCAAGTTTTTGAGTTTTTTTTTCTGCCAAGAACGCAATTAGTTGCTCAATTCTTAAGTTTCTACGGCTCTTCGAAGATGCAAAGGCAAAACACATGCAAAACATTAAAGTTATTCCTTTCACAAAATTTCTCCAAATATTTTTCATTTCTGATGTTTATCTGCCACTGTTAATGAATGGCTCAGTATTTTACCATCCTTTTCAGCACTGTTCTTATTGAACCACGAGAAAATAGAATGTTTTAAGAAATATTCAGAAATAGTGAAAGATTACACCAGTCCAAATGGCATCTGTTGTTGCAGGAGTGGCAGAAGTGTCGAGTAAACATTGTGGAGAGAAACTTAAAAATGATCAGAAGCATTCGATTCTGTACCACCTGACCAACTCCAATCGATGGTGGGGAAAACATTGACAAAGTGTTCAGATATGCAGCAACACAGGGATAAAATTATATGAACAAATTAGCGATATATGATGCTTGAAAAAAGCCAGAAAGTAGAGGAAATAAGAAAATTGACAAATTGTTATCCAAAACGCTTCCCAAAAGCCAACGAAGTTCTTTATTTAAATATTTCGCAGATCCCATTAAATAATTTGTCCATCTTGTGCAGATATTGCTTTGAACGTTCTAAATGAAGAGACAATTTGAGACGTTCATTTTAATAAAAAACGTATCGTATAATGTAAGGAAGTTTAATTTTTTTGAACCACCGCTAGGAGCAAATTTTACTCGGATGAGTTAAGAGTACTTATGATAGCATTGTAATGAATATTTGTCACAATTTTGATGTGTTTTTTTCTACCATATATGTAACGTATATATATATAATTTCAACTGCTCAAACAAAGACAGCTCAAGGAATTTTGCAAGCTACGATGTTGGTTATGACACACATCATAAGAAACTTCCCTTTTCGTAACATTAAGATTAGATACCGGTGCTCACTTGAGACAGTTGTTCAAAAAGCTTCATCCCGATTACTACTGGAAACCGATATGCCGTGTAATACTTGAAACATTAGACCTATTTCAGGCATCAAACGAAATTAATTCCATCCTACAACTCCCATGAAGTTAGACTTCATTTCAAGCAACATAAAATATCATCATTATTGAATAACGTTAACTGGCAGACACAACCAGGCGAGTATGAGCATTTTAATCTTTACAAATGTACTTCTGCGAGCCATGGGTAGCTCTATGAGATAAAATTAATAACTGGAACAATCGTTACATCATTGCGCATTCCCAATACTGGAGAAGGAAAAATTCTAGCGAAGAATTTTTAAGACAACTTCAATACAGGGAGTCTACTTCTTTTTACAAGGAAGGTCATAGTCTGATTCTAATTCTGTGCCGAGACAACGCTGCTAATTCGTCATTCTTGAGATAAATGCAATTTTTTTCTTTGTGTGGACATGGAAGGTGCAAGATCTTTTGTTCTGACAAATGACTAAATAGAAATATCAATGGTCTGGGTAGTGTTTCAGTGATTATGTTTGTAGCGATGAAAATTCACAAAGCAATAGTGATAAAAATTGCGTACTGACTTTCAAATCACTACCAAAGAAACTATAAAACTAAAACTTTTGTTGATTTTTCTCTTTTTTCATTACAAGACTCGCTGACACTGCGAGTACAGATAAAAGAAAGCGATTTTTTCCAAACTTTACTTCGAAGCTGAAACTTTCATTGGTGTGGTGATCAAATTTCCTTGAATACAGTAGACTCTCACAAATATGCAGTTAATGCCTTTAGGGATCATGTAAAAGCTGCTTTTCTGAACATAACTTGTTTAAAAGGTAAGGCGTTTCTGTTTCGTCTAATCCCACCTCATTAGATCGATACTTCTGTGTGCGATGTAAAAAAGCAGATGTTGCTTTCAGCATTATTGAACAGATTTGAGTTCATCATGAAAGTCATTCAGGAATAAGTTATGCATGTTCAAGTCTGAGTGATTTCATGAACCGCAGACCTGCTGGACTGCCTGTTTTGTCTAGTGGACTCTGAGCTGGTGCTAACATTCTCACGTGGCGGACCATCACAAAACACAGACAAACAAAAGAATATGATGAGCGCGCCGCTGTTCTCGGCGGCACCCGTTCAAAGCCAGGAACAAAGAACTATGTTATGGGAACTAGGTATTGGTATAACAGCATTCTTCTAAGAAAGTTAAGTAACATTAGCATCGGAATAAAAAACGACACTTCTAGAACTAGCCGAGCGGCCTGCAGCTTTCCTCTTGCAGCACCAAGATGCACGGTCGTCGGCTCTCACGCATCACTGGTATGTACTTGCATTTGTGAACGAAAGTTGCGTTCAATGAACTCATTTCGGCCATAATCTTTGCAGTTTATATTATGTACAATCATGATGAAGACTTCTGCCTTTGTACTTTTTGCATTCTTATAATAATGCACAATTTTGAAAACTATCTCTGCTACAATATATACGAGCATGTGTTAAATACTGTAGAGTGAACTGTGGAATAACTGAACGTTTACTTTGCGAGCTTGATTTGTGCTAAAATGTGCCACACAACTCATTGTCAGTTGCGGTATGCTTTGTGCCTTGCGTGGGACACGGCCAGGCTATAGGCCTCAGTACACATATGTTGGGTATACATTACTTTTACCAATTTAGCAGTTACGAATTGAAAAATTCTTCCGAAATTTAATATCAAATGATTGAATTATAATGACCTTCATATTTATTTAAAATACCTCTTCAGACATTTGTTTTGAAATGAATTTTGGTGACCGCAACCTTCGTCGAGGTGTTTCGGATGCACGAAGTGGAGTAGAGTTTGTTGTGTAGGAGAGAAGGTGGAAAATATCTTCTAAAGTCTCATTTCTCAACATGCGCTCAAGAGATCTCTTCGGGATATGATGCAAGTCACTTCAGTCACAACTTCTCGAAATAAAAGATGCTCGCAGAGAACTCCCTGCATTAGTGTCTTTGAAATGTGGCTCTCTTTAAAACTTAATATCTGCTCATGAAATTCTATTGCCAACGCGATACTTCAAGAGAGCGCCAAAGTTTTACCGTAAAGTTTGAATTCATTTGCACGCGTAGCAATGCATAACTCGTCCCTAAGAAGCCAAACCAAGAAAATATATTGTAACTGTCGACGAGGACAAACAGTTTAACCCCAGAGAAAGGTTTAATTAATAGTAGTAAGATGAAATAAAATTTTAGAAATCTTTCAGAAAAGATACAAAGGAAAGCTATAATATTTTAGCTGTCAGGTAAGAGAGATCACCGTCTAGGGAATACGAAAGTTGAATGAACAATCAAACAAAGAGGAAAACTCTATGGACGTAATAATTATTAAGAATAAACTTATCAAACTTTGTCAAAACAGGGGACAGCTTCAGCTAGAGTTATTCATTGATTTTTTTGCATGGGGAAGAAAGCTAACGAAAGTTGATGTTTCCCAAAATTGAGAGCGCCGCGGGAAGTTCTCTGCGAGCTCTGGACCGCAGGCTTGTGTCGTGCTGGCATCTCGGAACCGAGAGAAGATTTAGCCTCGTCACTTGACCCAGTTAATTCTTTTATGGGCCCACTTGGTCCAGTTTGCGAGGCCAATTGAGCGAGCTCTGCCGCACCCTTCGACCAGCCTACATCTGGAAAGCCAGCTTCGTGGAACACTCCGCAGAGATGGTCCATTTGCTGAGTGTTGTTGCAGGCATTTATTACTTGATTACATTATCACTAAACGACCTCGTGAATGTTGCGAGTCACTGCATTTAAGTCAAAACTCGCAAGGAATGTACGGGAGACAAAACTAGAAATATCTGTGATCGTTAAGAAGTATTTATCAAAATAAAATAACCAGATATTGGCACGGTCAGTAATACGTATTATAGTTTACTAGGACTAAAAAAAATAGTTGGTCGTTCCTAGAATGGCACCGCTTAATTAGATGACGTCTGTGGGAGCAGATGACTGAGGCTAACATTTTCTCTCGGTGAACAGCCAAATAAAAGACAGGGCCTTGTAAAATCTGTACACAAAGTTGTCGCTAAGAGCTCATGTACTAACAAACATTCAATACAAGAGTAGAGATTCAGAAGAAGGAAAACTCACCTTCCATTAGAGCTACTCTTCTCAAGGTTAACTCCTTGCAAAAAGAAAAAGTACAACACATGATAGCAGTGAATGCTTTCAGGTCCCTATGTTTCGACAAGTAGAGTCATAACGCTACTATTTCCTTTAACGGAATAAGAGCCAAAAAGTTCAAACAAAATTCTAACTGGTACGGTCTGATTTACGATTACGGTGGGGATTGGAGTGAAAATAGTTCCATAAATTGCGAGCATACTGAAAAATTAACTTTTGGCCTTCTAATAGCGCTACACATAGCCAAAAAATGAATTCTCCTTCTCTTTAAGAGGAAAATTACGGGCGTATTTTTCGTTTTTACTGGCTGTCAAAGACACAAAACAACAACACAAAATGAAAAGACGCCATATTGCAGCAAAGATGACTTGGTATTGAACAGAGACTGTTCAAGACTTTTTCATTCAAAAAACATATAAATGGCGGGTTTCACGCAATACTAGAACCAGATTTAATTATCTCGACAAAGTTTTTCAGTCATGTAAAAATGGAACACAACAGATATCCATTATTTGAACATTAGCTCACACACGTCAATTACACCACAACATAACAATCTGACACGCACAACATGCTCTTATTTACGTTAGTAGCCTTCATATACGTATCCAGTGCTTAACTCTTACGTCTAGCGCTGGAACAATGTACCACGACATACAACATCAAGGACACACTATCAACAACAATGTTCAACAATATTCAAGAAACTTACCGAACCTTTGGTTCCTTTTTTCTGATTTGCGTTGGGGAAAAAGATAAAGGTTATAAAACATGAAATTAAAATTGATGCGACGGAGCCTCTGAGTTCTACTCTAGCGCAAAAGTTTGATAAAACTTAACGAAGTCTCCATAACAGATCAGCAGTAGAACCTTCTAATGGTAAATTGTGTAGAATGCAACTGTATATATTTTTCCTGTAAATTAAACTGATTTCAACATTAATTGAAACAGTAGCCTAGGTATAATAGATTTTTCGGGATGTTTGTCGCTGAGAATACATAAAAATTTGCGTACCTGCTTCTAATTAAGCTTCTGCCTAGTGCGTGTGTGCTAGTAAATAAGAAAATTATTTAAACCACACGGCAATTTGCATCAATAACTTTCCTTTCAAGAACATTTGCCGACAATCCTCCTCGTGTATCTTTCATTTTTGCTTCTTTCGTTAAAGGGAAAGGCGTTTAAAATCCATTTTCTGGCTGCCTTCGAGAGGTAGAGCGTACAAAATCCGTGGACCGTGGTAATTACGAAAATAAATAAACTCAATAACTAAAGAATCTTACTATAACTTAATACAAATGAATTTAAATCGTAAAACGAAATCTGTTAGGAGCTTGAGTGTGAAAAATTTAACTGTAGAAACATACATAACCGTGCAGTGATACGCCAGCACTCAACCATCTCTCTGCAGTCCAATACTAAAGCGGTAATACAGGCTTATAACTTTTATTTTCACTCACTGTTTAGTGTACGTATTCTTTACATTGTAATTTGAATTTAGACTTCTCACAAATTTAGATCAATATTAGAAATTTACATCGTCAGTAGGATTGAGACTAATCACTACGCAATGTATATTTTTCGATAAAAATATTTGCGCATACTTGTTCCTACTTGCAATCGTGCATTTTTTCAGAACACATCGATACTTAACCAAGGAATGCGTATCATAGAACAGGGTGTCCATAAACTCTGTAAAGAGGCTTTATGGACACCCTGTACATCGCAGGAAGTTGTGAACTGTTCTCTGTGACTGTGGCTTGCTTGCTGTGGCAGCTACCGCCCATGACACGCACAATGTCCATTGCGTCTTCCAGGTGTTATTCTATCGTGGGAATAGAAATTATTCAAAATGTCTGCGACCAAGCAGAACACTGTTAGAGCTCTCGCTTTCTCGGCTCCCATTGTTAAATTTGACTGGAAGTCTCTTTTTCTCGCATGAAAAAAATCGCGCAGGGTTGCGTGACGCATATTGTGAGCCGAGGGCAAACAGCTGCAGACACGACACGCAATTTCTGCTTAGCAGTCGTTTTTCTCTCATGCAAATCCCGCACCTCCTGTACAAAAATGTGTGAAACGGTCGTAAAAACCGTACCCTTTTAAATACCAGACTTTATCCGAAATCTAATATCTGAAAATTTCTCAAACAGTGAAAAGAGTACGATCAATACTCGATTGATTCCATTTTTTCAGTTTAAAATTAATTACAGAATTATTGTTAACGCAGTGTAGGTAACGACAAGTCAAGAACGCCATGTGAAAGTCCCAGAGGCTGTGAAAAATTACGCAGTTTACCTAGGAAAACAATCAATTTGAGACCCGGATCTCTTGACCGTTGGTGCTGTCCTAACAATGGACGCGCGTCACGAAGATAGATTTATTTCACGAAGGTGTCAGAGGCCGCCTCGGTCCGAAGTTACGGATTTTGCAGCCTGATGTGAATAGTGAAAAATTTTCTGACTTGCTATTTTTGCCAGTAACGTGTTCAGGATCTGATACTGGCTGGGCAATTGAATTTATAATGTTCATTGGCGGTTTTCTTTGTCTGATCTGAGTATTTTGTAAAATAAGTCGGAAAACTGATAGTTTTGCCTTTACTTAACGCAGAATGTATTCGTATTCATATGGCCTACGTTACAAAAACACTAATTTCAAGTTTATATATATATATATATATATATATATATATATATATATATATATATATATATTGATAGAAATTCTGATTTAGAATTTCGTGGGTATTTATTTCAAAATGACAGTTTTACGAATAATTCTTATCGTGTCGCTTAACTAAGATCACGCGCTGGTAACGCAGTAGAAATAATTATTTTCACACGTCATTCAAATTAACAAGTCGTATTCAGTTTTAAACTATGACAAAATTTTGCTTTACAAACTCTTTTACTAAGGATTTTTTTGTGTAGTCTTAATGGATAGCTTTTAGAGTTGGTTTTGCGGACTGTTAAAAAAAACTTGAATGTTTCCACAAGTGTACATTCATTTATTCTGTCTCAAGCTCCAAAACAATCAATTGCCTAAAATTATGCTTGGCAAAAATCTTCCGATTCATGACGCACAAAATGCAATTTTGTCTGAAACGAACTCTATTTGTTGTAGTAAAACGAAGAGTTGTATCGAAAACAAACAAATTAAACTATACAGGTATTCGTTCGCAATATCTGCGCCGAATATGATACATTGTCTGACATTTGAATCCTGTGGCACTAGGGATGCAAAGTTCGCTTGATGAACGTATCAGAATCCAATCAGAATGATACAAGCGACAGTAAGCCAAGGCTCCCTGGTCTCGCTTGCCGTAATGACGGAGCGAAGTTTTTGTATTTGTTCAAGCGTGTAGTCTCGATCGTAATATTTTTATTATTTCTAATACACCTGGCCAAGTTAACGCATGCAATTTTACCGTAAAGTATATACAAAACAGTGTGTGCACCGAAATAGAATTATTAAAAGTTCCATATCACTTAGGAGGTCGGTTTCCATGAGACAGTCACACATCATAGAATAACTTCAAGATATTGTTAGTTTGCAAATATTTGCAAGCTTCATGTGTTCGGCGTAAAATGTAAACAGAAAATTTTTCTTCTTATTTTGCAAATTTTTTCTTATTTGCAGTCCGATAGATAGGCAGAGTTAAGTAGTAGTAGTAGTAATCGTAACATGGGTTTGCTAGCTCTTCAGTAATTCAAACTATATCGCACCGAAGGTCACATAATTTAATCAGTATATCAAGCTTTTAGGCAGAGTTAAAGTAGGTAATCACAGTTATCTTGTTCGATACACTAAACATTCCACTCTCTCAAAAGGAGATAAAACGTAAACCTAAAAAATTGAGTAGCAAGCAAAAGACAATCTTTCTAGATTTTCTTGCCTCTGCAGTTTTGGTTTTTGATTATCATAATAATTATTGTTAAGGATGGAAATAATTTTTCTTTGTGTAACATAAGCCTCATTAAACATTTTATGGTTCAAACCTAAAAAATTATCTTCGAAAACCTCAGCGTGAGACATAAGCACTTCTACGACTACATAAGTACTATGAAAATCAGAAAAAAAGCAAAAAAGAATGCGTCTGAAAAATTACAATAACCAGAAAAAATACTGATTGAAAACGCCAGTAAAGTGCATGGTTTAATTTAGATACCACATATGTTGAAGCTTTTTATGAGCAGAATTGAAACAAATTTTTCAAGGATCTATTTGCATGCTTCGCAACATGCACTCTACGAATTGTACTCAATGAGAATTGATTTTTTTTGCAGTGATATGACTATTACAAAATATACCAGGCTGAGACAATGATTCTAGTCAAAATGATTGTGTGATTATATGGTGAATGAAGTTGTGTCGTTGTGGCCGAGTGCAAAATGTAAGGAGTGACGGGACGACAGATCAAAAATACGAGTACGTTACTGAACAGTTAATGATTTTTCACAAAAGCAGCAGAATTTGCATGCATAAACAAAAGCAGCATTTTATAGTCGTGGGTATTAGCCAAGCTATTTATGAAGCAAATTATTGACGAGCGTGACATGGAGTGCTCAAAAGACTCCCCTCAAAGTTGCTACGACTCTTACAGAAGCGTGAGAGCAAATTACATGGTTAGAAGTGAATACAGCAGCTTTACAGACAAGAGTTGCTACGATTACGAGACGTAGACCTTACCGTCATGTTTACGAGGCCGCAATAATATACCACTTCTGTACTGCAAGGAAGGAGGGAAAACCACAGTTAAACCTCGATTGCATGTTAACAGGGATGCTTCGATATACATTATCAGCCACCTGTCTGGCGGTCGATGTTATAAGGTGACAACTTTTGACACCTTTTTCATGAGGCAGGGGTTAACTCAAATGTTCATTTGTACGGTTCTTATGTGAAAATCACCGTACGCAATTATTTTTGTGAATGGAATACCGTTTTTTTCTTCCTCTTGATTGATAGCCTCCCTGTTAATCTAGTGAATTGTTGTAAATTATTATTTCAGAATTACAGCTCATCAATTCTTTATATTAAGTCGTAACTATGGTACGTAGTGAGTAAGAGAATAAGATGGGTACAAGTTCCGAGAATGATGCAGACAAAAAGATACTTAAATACTCGTAGCTAATTCCGTAGATTAATTTGACAACACGCTGTCCCTTGCTTTCTTAGTAGAGCGACGAGCAATCCCTATGAATATTCATATGCACATGTATGTGTATAAAAATTGCAACTAGAGCAATACCTTAGTTTTTATGATTACAAAAATTTGATTCATTTGGTTGCGATACTATTTTGAGAAGTTTATCATAAACCGGAGCGTATTTATGCTATTACATAAATTGATCGTATATATTTTACGCTCTTCTCGGAACTTTTCCTCCAGTACCGACCGAAAAGCTTGTGTTAGATCGCATTCGCTATGGTACAGCTGGGCGCTACCGAATTTAAACGCAATGCAGAGCGCGTAGAATAAAAGTCTCGAACGATTGTCGCTGCTTAAAATCAACTTGTAAAATTTTTTTGTTAAATCATTGCTAAGGCTTTGCATCGCGTTCTACTGATTATATTCCTCTATAAAAAATCTAAACTGAGTTATTTTATTAAATCAATTACTGAATAATCAATTATCAACTTCAATAAAATTACTCATTTCGCCTGAAAGGTCATAAAGTTTTGCAGCAGTTCCTTGCAATGATATAATGAGTCGTAGAATTACAGAAATCATATTTAAATTTTAAAAACTAAATTTTTGCATCGATGCGGAAAATTACATAATTTATTTAGAGACCATTATTCGAAAAACTTTATCGTCTTGGAATTCTTAGACCAATGATTTGAAGGTCATCCAACAATTACTGAAACATGAACAGATTTGAAGGACTTCTATGCGAGTTGAATTATTCAACTTGTTGAACGATCTTTCCCAACAGTTAAGTCACCTGCTCTAGAACTTATTAATGACTGCATAAAGCATTCGGGAGAATATTATTACACACTTGAGGAAAATTTGTAGAAACTTGCGAAGTGCTTGTTTATATAAACTTGAATTTATTGAAAACTTTAAAAGATAAGCTCGGAGTCATCTTCTTTTATGAAATTCAAATACAAAAAAAATCATAGTATTTAAATTCTGCCGAACAAGTTAAAATCTGATCCCCCTCGATATTTATGCTCAATCGCAAATGAGAACTGGCGTTATTCAGGAGACTATAAACATAGATGAAATTTGCATTGATGGTGGAAGCTGCGCGCGGTAGTTGCTTGCATGGTGCAACAACATGGCTGACAGGGAAACTTGAGAGTCTGGAGGGATGCGAGCACCGCAATGCCATTCAAATGGCAGCAATTATCAACCTTGCTATATAAAATATTAATCTTCGTACATATATACAATAAAACTCTACATTGGTAGACATAACTGAGCATTTACGCCAAAATATTTCCATTAGAAGCCTATTTTAAGAAACATGATCGGGCCATATTTTTTAGACGCTTTCCGAACAGCTACCTCTCAGGAAGCGTGTTTTTCGAAATTCCACCCCGAAATAAGTTCTGCTATAAGTTATGATAAAGCTTAACTATCTTCAAGTCGTATGATCAGCGCTGGAGTTGAATCTGAAATGCATTGTGAGGGAAAGAGGGATGTGAGAAACAGGGGGCGGCATCCTGGGGAGATCAATAGTCGAGTCGCTCCCTTCTCTCTTCAGTGCGCTCTCTTGCTCGTCTCCAGCCTAACTCCTGTGACTAATGAACTCTCGTCATTACCACAGCCTAAACACCTACTGAATTCTGGTATTATAAATAAACATTCTACTCCGATTTCATAAGAGCGCTTATGCATAGGATTTTTAAATCGAATAGCAATTAATGAAAAATGGGTAAAATACATTACACAGAATCTGACCTAAATAGGCGAGAGGGACACACTCCTCGTCCTGGAACTCCTGAGACCAAACTGGAGCGGCTGCTGGGCCTGAACCCTCAGACTCCTGGCTCTTGCTCTCCCCTCGTGCCATGAGACACCTCCCTAAATACTCGAAGCTTCCGAAAATAAATATCCGCCAATAATTCCCGTTTTGTTGGCTCTCTTGAATTTTTCGTGGCTACCGATGCCATGCAGAGTTAATCATATTTACCCCTTTGATTTTACTCTTTATTCGAGCCTGAAATTATTTATGTGACTTTTCTTTCAAAACGGAATCGTGAGCGAATAATACAATGCGAAGCATTGCTTCCTGAGAGTTCTCACAAAGTATAATTTGTTAACTTCAATAATGCTGATTTTTGCCCCGCAGACACCTTTCCAGTTCAACCTATGATGGCCCAAGATATTTCTGAAGCGAATGCATCCAGTTGCAGGGTAGGTGCGACACTAAAATTTGAGATTGCGTTCCATCGAAATATCTTTGACTTTACCCGTGTTCAGATCGCATTACCTGAACCCTAAATTTTCTGCAACAGTGACCAAGTTTCATCGTCATAGCTCAGTAATTTTTATAAAACTAATAATGAATGCGTTAGAGCTGAAAATAGCCCCTGATTTCTCTACCTAAACTTTACAACAGTGAAAGATGTCTAATTAAATTTACTTCAGTGTCGAGCAACAAAACGGGAAGTTCTGCACCAAACCTGCGAGGGTGTGGGCCATATGCGCGCCACACCTTTAAGGGTATGCACAACGTGTGCGCCAAACCTCCGAGGATATACACCACATGTGCGTCATACCTGTGGGGGTATGTGTCATATGTGCGCCATGCTTGCGAGGGTATGTGCCATACCTGCGAAAGTACGCGCCATATGTGTTTTCTACCTGAGACACATGTGTCTCATGGGAGGCACACATGTGTCACATGTAAATCTTGTAATTTTCGTGGTTCTCATGCTTATACATATATGTATATTAATTTATTGCGTGCTTCCTTAAAATGACATTTTTAAACATCTTCCAAAACAAAAAATTCTAATATTATTTCCTGGCGTCAAGAATTGCGAAGTTTTATGTCATGAATATGTAAATTGTCAAAAGTGTTCTAAACCCACAATGAAAATGCATCGTCCATGAAATTGTGTTGTCTCTTATAATTATTATTACATATATCATCAAATGTAGATTAACTAGGGAGCACATTATAATTATCATTACATGTATTATCAAATGTAGATTAAGCAAGATTATCAGAACATTGCCCTCTATCATTTATTTTCGACTAGTGACATGAGTATCACAATACTCGTGTGTGTGTGTATCATCTAAGTGAATTAACTTTAGGATATTTTAAAAACCAATGATATTACTTTTGTACTATCTCTGTTGGAAATAAAAGGTTTTTCTATGTGTGCCATACTTGCTAGGGTAAACGTCATAGCTGCAAGGGTACGCACCATACTAGTGAGGACATGCGCCATATCTTTGAGGGCATGCGCCAAACTTGCGAGGACATACGCCTTACCTGTGAGGACATGCACCATACCTGTGAAGACATGCGCCACACCTGTGAGGGCATGCGCCATACCTGTGAGGGCATGTGCCATCCCTGTGAGGGCATGCGCCATACCTGTGAAGACATGCGCCATACCTGTGAGGTCATGCACCATACCTGTGAGGGCATACACCATACCTGTGAAGACATGCGCCATACCTGTGAAGGCATACACCATACCTGTGAGAGCATGCTCCATACCTATGACAGTGGTGGGCACGATAACGAAAAAACGTTATCGCGATAACCGATAAATCGAAAACGAAAACCTCATCGGCGATAACCGATAATCGATAATTGGCGAAAAATTTATCGCCGATAATCGATCACCGATAAATCGATAAATCCAAAATTCCGATAATTTCGATGACGATATTGGTATTTTGAATAAAAAAACAAATCGAAATGTTTTTTTAATCTTTATCTTAGAACACAGAAAAATCTTAGAAAAAATAGAAGTCTTTCAAAACTTTAAGAAAAAATAATAAATGTTTATCCTGTCTACTAATAAAAACTGCGGTTTGAAGTAAAATAACTAAATTTAGACGAGGTTCTGCAGCATGTTCTCCTTCATAAACATAAGAATCTTGAAGTTTTCATCAGAGTGGCAGCTCCTCTTGGCCCAGAGGATGTCCTTTCCAAGGGAGAACAAACGCTCCACCGCGGCGCTGCTCGGCATCGCCGTGTTGTACCTCAAAAAGAGGTCGATGAGGACCTTCTCGCTGTTGAAGGGAGGGTCTGCCAGACTGTCAGCCCCTTTGGCCTGCAGCCACACATGCACAAAATGAGCGGCCTTGGACTTAGTAAAACTGTTATGACCCCCAGTGTCATCCTCTTCATCACAAATGCTGCCGTAGTAGTCATACGTCTCCATGTCATCGCTGCTGCTGGCGGTCTTCAGGTCAGCACGCCGCAAGAACTCCTCCACCTTCCTCTCCATCAGGAACTTGACCTCTGACACCATAACACATACCATAACACGTACACCTTATTACACCTCAACACGTACATCCTACACGTATAGTTCCTGTCCCGAACTCTTCCCGCCCCGTCATGTCGAATCCCAGCGGAAAAAAACTGAAATTATCGATTATCGATAGTTTGGAACCAAAAGTATCGGCGATACCGATAAATCGATAACTCGGGAAAAAAAAATTATCGGATAACCGATAACCCGAAATCGTTATCGCAATAAACTATCGCGATATAACGCCCAGCTTTGCAAACTTAGGTGCTTCCTTTTTCATATACCAGTTAAGCGTAGGCTTCCGCATCATGCTAAGCTTCCACTTATTCAATCCATACTCTTTTGTTTGCCTCTCAATCTCTTGCTTCCACCTCATGCAGTCCCACTCAGGCCCTACATCTCCAACAGTTATTAAACTCCAGTCATCCACAGGTCTCCCAATTCTAACATGAATAATTTTTTGCATACTAAGTTTCCTTGCATGCCCCCAACATACTTTCTCCCAATAGCTCACACTCAGATTCTATTCTTGAACTTGAACTTGAACTTGAGGGCCGACAGTGTCGGGGCCTTTGTAACGGCCTACAATTCCCTCCACAATTTTCACACAGAGTTCAGCGCCTGGTACCAGACTTGTCCACTAAACTACTCAGGATCTACGATCCTTGTCACAAGCCTCCATTGGAAGGCATCACCGGGACAACCAGTGTGTCAAAACACCATCCCCCGGCACATTGGGTCATTACAGCCCATTCTACCAGACTGGCTCATTCCAGTCACTGTCTCTTACTCCAGGCACGCACAAAAAACACTTTCATAGCCTCAGTGATACTCGCATTACACTCCTGATCCAATCCAGCAAGACAGCTCATACCGCAATCATCTTCAGCACATCTGACATTCCACTCATTCTCTCCATACTGCTCAGACACCACATTCATAAAACTCTCTCTCTCTTGCTCATACTTACTACATTCCAGCACAAAATGCTCAATTGTTTCCTCTACTCCACTATTACACTGCTGACATAATCTGTTATTATTCTCATTCCATCTCCATGTACGTCTGTTCACACTCAATGACTTACATCTCACAGCAAACAAGAGTTGACTTCCAAAACTACCATCATAGAACAGCTCAAACTTAGGTGCTTTCTTTTTCATATACCAGTTAAGTGTAGGCTTCCGCATCATGCTAAGCTTCCACTTATTCAATCCATACTCTTTTGTTTGTCTCTCAATCTCTTTCTTCCACCTCTTGCAGTCCCACTCAGGCCCTACACCTCCAACATTTATTAAACTGCAGTCATCCACAGGTCTCCCAATTCTAACATGAATAATCTTTTGCATACTGAGTTTCCTTGCATGCCCCTGTAGCATACCGCTACATAAGCGTAAAAATTATAAATTTGCCATTCATACTTAAATAAATTAATTATTAGCATTAAAAATCTTACTCTAATTTATTATTAATTATTTTCTACTTCTAATTCGTAATCATTGAAGTTTTGCGTAAATGCATAAAATAATAAAAATAACACTTGACATTTTTCGAGAGAGAAGCCCTCTGGTGGCAACACTGCGCAGTTGCGCGTCCTTCTTTCAAAGCCACTCTTACTTTTGGCGTCCTACTTAGCGGTGTTACAGCAAATTCTCGTGAGTTCAAACGTGTTAGAAAATAATCGTGTCCTTTCTTCGTTCCCGTGAGTAATCAGTGTTAGGAAATAATCGTTGTTCTCTCTTCGTGTCCAGTGAATATTAATAGTTGACAGTGCAGTGTTATTAAGATACGTAGTTATGCGTGGGAATTGTGATGTAGCATGTTTTCATTCAGTGTTTAGTTTTTTCTTCTCAACATGACTTAGCGAAATATTGCGTCAGATGTGCATTGCATTTCCGTGTCATGATGTTATTAACGAAGCATAATCATGCTCGTTCCTTTTTCTTTTCGATAATCTACTAATCTACGATAATCTCTGTTTGGAATGAACGCGGCGAAATTTGCCGGCGTTCGGTCGAGTAGCGTCTGTGCGTAATGGCGGGACCTCACACCGCCGTCTCTTGTCACTACTCTGTGATTATAAATACTATAGGCATGTGTATAGTAGCATTATTCTTTTTTTTTACAAACCGACTGGCAGTAGTTTAAATTACGAAAAGTATTCATGCCTATGCTTGCTAAGTTTTGGAATTTCATTTCTTAATTCCATATCCTTGCAAACTTTTACGTAAACGCCTTTATTTCAATAGAGAAACATTTCAATGAAATTTAATTTAACTCATCGCATTCTGGTGATAAAGACACCCAACCTTCTGCCTATCTTAAGTGTGTGCAAATTGCTGGCGGCTCTGGCTGAGGCCGGCGCGTATAGTCGCCGGCTAAATCGCCACACGTAACTTCGTGCTTTCGTGTTTTCTTTCTTCGCGTATTTTCCGCCTGTGAAATCAACGTTTAGGTTTCCCCTATCTTTCATCATTGGGGGATATATATTATTCCTTAATTCCTTTATTATTGCAAATGATCTACCAGAATTTCTCAGTAGGATTGATATCCTCGAATTTTAGGATTTTTATGTTTTTTTTCTTACTGCCTTCAAAAGTGCAGTCACTTGATATTCTCACCATTTTCCGTAGATCTCGTGTTTACTTGCCACGACCCTTATTCTTGGAAATTCTTAAACCTAATACTCAGAATTTAAAGCCATAGGCATTAGTGATTAAACAATTTATTTCTTGACTAAAATCTGTCAGCCAAAAGTCTGTCCTATCACGTTTGAGTTGCCAAAAGTGAGAATCCCAAAGTAGCCGGAGTCAGACCTGTAGGAGTTTTTCGGATTTCTCCGTGTGGGAAGAGTTGTCATTATAATTTGGATTCAGTGGTGGAATGTCTTGATGTCTCTCCTGGAATGTTTCATCCAGCATCTTGGACTCCTGTGCAGGACCTCTACATCATCGCCATACACGCAACACTCACAAAATTTAATCTCCCTGGGTTTTTCATGAGTGCCATGTTAATTGCTATTCCCACATAAGCAGTGACTAAACTTGCTACTACTAATCTGAGCAAGTAATTCAACTTGCTCCTGCTAATGTGCCGACTTGATTCTGCTCACATGAGCCTGATTTAACTTGCTCACTCACACCCCACCTTATTTTGGAGTCATTAGTTCTACCTGAACTAATTCACTGACCTGCGCTCAATCATCTCAAATTGCCAAACTCAAATTCCCAAATACAACTCACTCACCCTGCTTACTCCATCGCGTGCCGGCCTTCGTCAACGTCAGTCTGGTCCTCCGGCACGGATTGCCCACCTAGACAAGTTCTCCGAGATCAAGATCCAAGCCCGTTTTCCTGGTTTCCTCTTCCAATAAACTCCACCTGGAAAAAGCTGAGTTCCAATGCGTTTTTCATTATCCCTCTCGTAATTTTCCCTTACGCTTCGAGAATTGATCGAGTTGTTCTTGCCGTAAAAAAGATCAATATTTTACACTCAAACCAACCAACGGCAGATAAACCCGACACCCCCAACATACTTTCTCCCAATAGCTTACACTCAGATTCCATTCAAAGATTCGCCTTACCCACCTGCTATTCTGCATTCTTTCAATTCTCACCTTATAATTCAGCACAGCTTTCATCATTCTTTCTGAAAATAGGCTCCATCCTAGGTCACCTCTAATGGCTTCTATAGCTGTCTATTTCGGAGCACCCAATGCTACACATCCTACCTTATTTTGTATCACATCCAGCTTTTCAAGATCACTTCCATTCCAAGCAAGAGCACTCATACCATACATGACACTAGGTACAGCAACATACTTCCACATTCCTCTCACACATTCGTACTTGTTTGCTCTGTATCTGGCCACAATACCTAACCGTCCACTCCACTGCATTGCTTTAGCCACTTTCTCACCTTTAGTTCTAGTACATCCATCTTCACTTATCATACAACCTAGATATTTATATTCTTTTGTTCTACCTATTCTGATTTCTCCAATATTCCACAGTCTGTCTCTATCAGTCTCATCACTATTTATAACCATGACCTTACTTTTATCTGCACCAAAGTTCATCTTGAAATCTGTACTATATCCATTCACAATGTCAAGCATCCTTTGTAGTTCATGACCACATTCACTAACCACAACCACATCATCAGCATACAACAAACAGCTCAGTCTCTCATTACCAACTTTCAGTCCTAAACCACTCCCTCTCAGTCGAACTGCTAATTCTTCTGTGTACAATCCAAACAACATGGGGGACAGAGTACAGCCCTGTCTCACTCCTCTAACACTCCTCACTTGCCCTGTTTCCAAATTTCCTAACCTGTAGATAGCACTTGTGTTCTCATACAGACTCTGTACAATGTTCACTATTTTTCTGCTAAAACCAACTTTTCTCAAAATTTCAAACAGCCTAACCCGATCCACTCTGTCATACGCCTTTTCAATATCCAGGAATGCTAAATATACCTTCTTGTTATCCTTCTTCATTCGCTCAATTATTTCACTCACTACAAACAGATTATCCTCCCCACGTCTATCGTGCCTAAAACCATTCTGTTCTTCTCCCAGGACTCCTAATTCCTCAACTAAGTTTTTCATTCTCTCATTCAAAATACCACAAAAGATCTTACATACGGTGCCACCCAGTGCAATTGGTCTGTAATTTTTAAGTTCTTTCATACTCTTATGTTCACCCTTATGCAACAGAACTACATTACACTTGTTCCAGTCATCCGGTACTCTTTCACTCTTCCATATCTCATCAATTAAACATTTCAACATACTGACTACACTATCTCCTCCATATTTATAGAACTCATATGTTATCTTATCAGGGCCACATGCCTTTCTATTTTTCACTTTCTTCAAAAAACTTACAATCTCTTCACAAGTGATTTCGTCTTCCATTTGCAGTTCATGTTCATCTATCAGAAAATTTATCGGTTCATCATCTGTAACCTGCTCATTCATTCCACCAATGTCCTCCCAGTATTCTTCAACTGCTTTCACCATGTGCATCCTATCTTGCACACTGCAACCATTGACTACTAATTCATCAACTGGAACTTCGCTACCTCTATCATTACCTTGTATAAACCTATACCAATCTTATATTCCATCTGGACCTTTCTTTCTTAGATTTTCAACTTGGTGTCTCTCTTCTTTAACCCTTGCCTCATTGATCATTCTCTTTACTTTCTTCTGCTGGTCCTTGTACTCATTCTACTTGAACTTGAACTTGAACTTGAAATTGAGGGCCGACAGCGTCGGGGCCTTTGTAACGGCCTACAATTCCCTCCACAGTTATCACACAAAGAGTTCAGCGCCTGGTCCCAGACTTGTCCACTAAACTACTCAGGATTTACCAATCCTCGTCACAAGCTGCCATTGGATGGCGTCAGTGGGATAGCCAGTGCGTCAAAACACCATCCCCAGGCATATTGGGTCATTACTGACCATTCTACCTGACTGGCTCATTCCAGTCACTGTCTCTTACTCCAGGCACGCACAAGAAACAATTTCATAGCTTCAATGATACTCAAATTGCACTCCTGATCCAATCCAGCAAGACAGCTCATACCGCAATCATCTTCAGCACATCTGGCATACCACTCATTCTCTCCATACTGCTCAAGCACCACATTCATAAAACTTTCTCTCTCTTGCTCATACTTACTACATTCCAGCACAAAATGCTCAATTGTTTCCTCCACTCCACTAATACACTGCCGACATAATCTGTTATTATTCTCATTCCACCTCCATGTACGTCTGTTCACACTCAATGACTTACATCTCACAGCAAACAAGAGTTGACTTCCAAAACTACCATCATAGAACATCTCAAACTTAGGTGCTTCTTTTTTCATATACCAGTCAAGTGTAGGCATCCGCACCATGCTAAGCCTCCACTTATTCAATCCATACTCTTTTGTTTTCCTCTCAATTTCTTTCTTCCACCTCTTGCAGTCCCACTCAGGCCCTACACCTCCAGGATTTATTAAACTCCAGTCATCCACAGGTCTCCCAATTCTAACATGAATAATCTTTTGCATACTAAGCTTCCTTGCATGCCCCCAACACACTTTCTCCCAGTAGCTTACACTCAGATTCCATTCAAAAATTCGCTTTACCCATCTGCTATTCTGCATTCTTTCAATTCTCACCTTATAATTCAGCACTGCCTTCATCATTCTTTCTGAGAATAGGCTCCACCCAAGGTCACCTCTAATGGCTTCTGTAGCTGTCCATTTTGGAGCACCCAATGCTAACCGTCCTACCTTATTTTGTATTACATCCAGCTTTTCAAGATCACTTCCATTCCAGGCAAGAGCACTCATACCATACATGACACTAGGTACAGCAACATACTTCCACATTCCTCTCACACATTCATACTTGTTTGCTCTGTATCTGGCCACGCTACTTAATCGTCCACTCCACTGCATAGCTTTTGCCACTTTCTCACCCTTAGTTCTAGTGCATCCATCTTCACTTATCATACAACCTAGATATTTGTATTCTTTTGTTCTACCTATTCTGATTTCTCCAATATTCCACAGTCTGTCTCTATCAGTCTCATCACTATTTATAACCATAACCTTGCTTTTGTCGGCACCAAAGTTCATCTTGAAATCTGTACTATATCTGTTCACAATGTCAAGCATCCTTTGCAGTTCATGTCCACATCCACTAACCACAACCACATCATCAGCATACAACAAACAGCTCAGTCTCTCATTACCAACTTTCAGTCCTAAGCCACTCCTTCTCAGTCGAACTGCTAATTCTTCTGTGTACAATCCAAACAACAGGGGAGACAGAGTACAGCCCTGTCTCACTCCTCTAACACTCCTCACTTGCCCCGTTTCCAAATTTCCTAACCTGTATATAGCGCTTGTGTTCTCATACAGACTTTGTACAATTTTTACTATTTTTCTGCTAAACCCAACTTTTCTCAGAACTTCAAAGAGCCTAACCCGATCCACTCTGTCATACGCTTTTTCAATATCCAGGAATGCTAAATACACCTTCTTATCATCCTTCCTCATTCGCTCAATTATTTCACTCACTACAAACAGATTATCTTCCCCACGTCTATCCTGCCTAAAACCATTCTGTTCTTCACCTAGGACTCCTAATTCCTCAACTAAATTTTTCATTCTCTCATTCAAAATACCACAAAATATCTTACATACAGTGTCACCCAGTGCAATTGGTCTGTAATTTTTAAGTTCTTTCATACTCTTATGTCCACCCTTATGCAACAGAACTACATTACACTTGTTCCAGTCATCCGGTACTCTTTCACTCTTCCATATCTCATCAAATAAACATTTCAACATACTGACCACATTCTCTCCTCCAAATTTATAGAACTCATATGGGATCTTATCAGGGCCACATGCCTTTCCATTTTTCACTTTCTTCAAAAAACTTACAATCTCTTCACAAGTGATTTTGTCTTCCATTTGCAGTTCACGTTCATCAATCAGAAAATTTATGGGTGCATTATCTGTAACCTGCTCATTCATTCCACCAATGTCCTCCCAGTATTCTTCAACTGCTTTCACCAGTTGCATCCTATCTTGCACACTGCAACCATTAACTACTAATTCATCAACTTGAACTTCACTACTTCTATCATTACCTTGTATAAACTTATACCAATCTTTTATTCCATCCGGACCTTTCTTTCTTAGATTTTCAACTTGGTGTCTCTCCTCTTTAACTCTAGCCTCATTAATCATTCTCCTTACTTTCTTCTGCTGGTCCTTGTACTCATTCCATGCACTCTGCCATTCATCCTCAGTAATTCTGTTTCTTTCATACATTTTCCTCATACTGCGTTGTTTCTTATTTAAAGTCTTTCTTCTCATTCGTTCTTCCTTTATCTCACTTGTAAACCACCTGGCATTCCCTGTCCCTTTCTTACATTTTATTCTACCAATCTTTTGCTCTGCCACATCATACAAGGTTCTTGCAATCTCACCATTTAGGTCATTTACATTTCCACACCTGTTCCAGTTATACCTACTCAATTCATTCTTAAATTCTTCCCAGTTTGCCTTTTTTATCTGCCAACTTTCTTTCACACTACTGACCTTTTGCATTGACTCCTTTCTACCCCAGTTGTATTCAAGCACAAGCATTTTATGGTCACTATCAATATCAAAAACATCTTCATCTACAAACATTTCATTGACACACTCTCTTGCTCTACTATTCACAATCATATAGTCAATTGCAGTTTTCCATTCCCTGCTTTGCCATGTATGCAAGCCATTTCCTATTGTGACATTCAGGTTTTCAAGTTCATTCTCATCACAAAAATCTATCAATTTTTGTCCATTTGCATTCACCGGCTCACCAAGTATACCAACATGGCCATTCATGTCACCCATCACAATCAGAGGGCACCTGCAGTGTTCTCGTACAATCCTTGTTAATATTTCATACTTTTTTACATTCTCTTCATGAGCTAAAATCCCATCAGTTGTCATATAACATACAATCACAACAATACATTCTCTGGCATGCATTCTTTCACACTTAATTGCTAACAAATCTTCACTTTCAGGTTCATTTCCAACAGGAAGTTCCTCTAATTTCCAATTTAGAGCATTCTTTACAATCAAACCAACTCCACCACCTCTTTTTTGCCAATTTACACGCCCTTTTCCTATCATATGATACTTATTCTCCGTACATGTTAAACTGACTCTATCACGCATTTGGGTCTCTACTACACCAACACAATCCAATTTTCCATTCTCAAATTCTACTACGAGGTCATCTAACTTTCCTGCATTCCATCCACGCACATTTATACTGCCAAACCTTACAACACAATTGGACAATTCCAGACGTTCCTCACTTTTGCTCTGACGGATTTTCATTCATCCAGTTCCAGCTTCCATTATGACATGAGTAGCCCTGATCCACCGGATATATTTCTTGGAGAGTTTCATCTCACCTTCTTTTGTAAGATGGACTCCATCTCCAAGAAAACACCTATCCCGGATCACGCTATCCATGTCAAGGAAGCTGGAACCCAGCTCACGCTTTCTCACACTCTCAGCTCTCATACTCATAATATTTTCTAGTTCTAGTGTTCTAGTTCTTTCAAAAATCTTCAGAAAACAAACCCTTTCCGTCTTAACGGAGAATTTAGAATGCGATATTTAATAGCTGAGCCGCATTTCGCGCAGTTGGGTTATACGTCAGGCACAATTAACTTGGCTCTGTTACATAAATTTTCTATGGATTTTATATATTTTTTGTAATAAATCTTCATCTTGTAAATATCCGGTTCGATATAGTTCCATGATTTCTCGTATATGTATATGAGTTTAACAAAGCCATTTAATTAACATCGTGACCCAACATGCTAAGTGGAGTTTTTGTAAATGAAGTAGTTATTTCCACTCAATTTAGCTGAATAAATTACCTATACGATTATCATATTTATTATTGATAAGTTTAGAACTATCAAATTGATGGTAAATGTATAGTGTTTGACCATAATCGATTTTCCACTTTTTGATCAAGAAAGATGGTTGATGAGACATAAATAAACAAGTTTTCTTCAATGCACTTTCCGTCGGAAATGAGTATTTTAAAAGTTATGGCGTTAAATGAGTTACCAGAACACCCTATTACAAACGTAAAGAGGTTGGGTCGTGAGGGGTAGCAACAGTTCTTTTAGTTTTATAATTTTCACTAAAAGAACTGTTGCTACCCCTCACGACCCAACCTCTTTACGTTTGTAATAGGGGGTTTGCTTCTCTTCGTCGGCTTGGTTGGCGCGCGGGAACGCCTGTTTACTTTCACGTCGGACCGCGCGGTATATTTTTCCCCGCCTCAAATACTGGAGTTACGGTAACTCATTTCTCGCTATAACTTCTAAAATACTCATTTCCGACGGAAATTGCATTGAAGAAAACTTATTTATTTTCGTCTCATCAACAATGTTTTTTGATCAAAAAGTGGAAAATCGATTATGGTCAAACACTATACATTTACCAAATTGATATCAAGGTTTGAATGTGTGCAAGAAGAATCTCATTTGTAAGAGAATTTCTTTGCACCTTTGGCTCTATCTTGTTCAAATGTTAGTGCCCCATAGGCCCATAGCAAAGAGAAATAATTGAATTCTATTTAGAAACATGCTTCCAGTGCAAGGATAGAGTGTAACTCAAAATTGTACTGCATATCATAAATTTTCACTACTTTGAGTAGCCTACCTAACCTTTTTTTTACTTGGAAGGTTATGCAGGTTGCGGCTTTTGGGTTGGACCATTAGCCCTTCCATTGTTAATAGCTTCAAGCTGAAAATTAACATTAATTATTAACATGGGAGCAGCCACCTTGGAGATGATGTAAAGGGACGTCACTAGAAACCTTTTTTTATAATTTTCACTAGAAGAACTATGGCTACCCTTCACGACCCAACCTCTTTATGTTTGTAATAGGGGGTTAGCTTCCGTTATTAATTCAATTACGCTAGGTGCGCGCGCTTCCCCGGTGCGCACAAGCCAACTTCAAAGTTGAATAATTGAAAAATAACGCATCACCAAGCAGAATGTCATTCATGTAAAACATTCTTAAATGTGTTCTTTTATTGATTCTTTGCAACAAAATTATGAAAATCGCTGACTTTATTAAACTCAATATTGACCAAAGTCTGTAGCTGTTGCAGGCTCACAAACTCCTGGCAACCCCAGAGGCTTATGGTGCTTCTCATTATACAGGGGAAAAGCTCTCTCCAACTCTCCCTTTGGCACTGCAGGTATTCAGCAAGTGACAAAGAATCTTGGATGTAAGCTGCTCATTATTACTTTCATATCAAGGCCCTCAGTTCATCAGAGAACCCTCTTTGTTCTATCCAAAATTAGTTCCTGGAATGTGGAATGCTGAATTTTTGCCCAGCAGATTTTTTCTATTGGTGTAATTAGACCTTTTGGTATGAACACCTCAGATAAAGAAATGGGAGGCTTTGGCTCAAGAGGGATACCAAATTGTCTCTCCCAATATAAACCAACCAATGTAAAGGAAAGAAAAAATTAAAACCTCTATGTTCAAGGTCCAGCTCTCTCTCTTGCCTTCTCATGTATTTGATAACACTATGGAATGGAAGTAATAATAGTCTATGTCAGCAGTATGATAGTGGAGTGAAAGAAACAATTGAACATTTTATGCTGGAATGTAGTAAGTATGAGCAAGAGAGAGAGTTTCATGAATATGGTATTTGAGCAGTATGGAGAGAATGAGTGATATGCCAGATGTCCTAAAGATGATTGTGGTATGAGATGTGTTGTTAGATTGGATCAAGAATGTAATTTGAGTATCATTGAAGCTATGAAAGTTTTTTTTGTATATGCCTGGAGTTAAAGACAGTGACTGGAATGAGCCAGTCATGTAAAGTGGGCTGTAATGACCCAAAATGCCTGGGGATGGTGTTTTGACCTACTAGTTTTCCCAGTGATGCCATCCAACAGCAACTTGTGACAATGATTGGTAGATCCTGAGTAGTCTAGTAGACAAGTCTGGTACAGAGATGCTGAAATCTTTATGTGAATATTGTGAGTATTGTGGAGGGAATTGTAGGCCGTAACAAAGGCCCCGGCACTGTTGGCTCTCAACCTCAAGTTCAACCATCAGTACTGAGTGAGCACTTTTGTTGGTCAGCCTTGGCAATGCCTTTACCAAGAGGCCTTCAAGGTTCTCATTATGCATATTTGGATGTGTTTTTTGTATATTATATGAGAATATTTGTTTGCATGCGTAATTTGTATGTTTCTGTATCTTCATTTTGGCCCAGAGTCTTTCTATGCTATGAACCATTATTGTGTGTAAATTAGTCTTAAGACTGGAAAACCTGGCTTGCTTGGTTTCTACTATCTTGGTAGGTGAGTTGGATGGTTCTTCTGGTTAATTAGCATATGTGTTGTTGGAATTTTCAGTTCATCAGTTTGGCTTGCTTCTTTTATTTTATTTTTCATTCTATCTTCAGATGTTCATTTTGATTGATTTCCTTTATTTTCAGTTGAATTTTTTTTTTTATGTTTTGTTTTGTTGGTATAATTTGCACTTCTGATTTATTTTGCTTTATGAGATTTCTTTCCTTGAGATTTTTGTTTTTGCTTATATTTGTTTATTTTATTGTTTTTGTAAAACCTGGTCATGGGAATTGCTTACAGTTCTTGTACTTAAACCTAACACTCATTCTTTTCAGCTGGCAAGTCACCATTCAACAGCTCCCTGCCATTAGCCCCATCTTATTTTATCTACTGTACATTTTCTTTCATTTGCTATGCCTCTGGATTTATTTATTTTCCTTATTTCAGTTTTGAGTAAACTGTAACAAGCATTAAAGTTTCATTTCACCACCAGTTCCAAACTCGCTATACAACAGAGACCAATGATGTTTTGTAAGAAATTCTGACCCCCTCAACAATGCTTCTCTACAAATGCTAAAGATTTGGGCATAGCTTCCCTTGCTGTGTAGCCTGCACAATGTGAAAGATTGCACTTCTTCAGGCTCTATTACCTGCTATAATTGTGGGCAATCATGCTGCCAATTATGGATGTTGTCCTAAAGTTGAGGATACAAAATCAATTGAAAAAATTCAACAGCTAATCAAACTATCTTTCAAAGAGTTTTTTTTTGCAAATAAAAAATTCAGAAAATCAAACTCTTAACTCATTTGTTCAGTCCAAGCCTTCTGCCTGTTGCTTACCTGAGTTTTCTTCCTTTTGTTTACCTAACTCAATTCAAGATACTCTGTCACTGAAAGAATACCAGTACTACATAAGAAAACCACTGGTACACAAATATTCCAGGTGGAAATACTGCAAACTCTTCTAAATGTCTCAGTAGCTTAATTTGTAAAACTACTGATAAAACTCCTTTCTGTATTTAATCTATCTAATGTAGATATCAATGTACTAGAAACTATAACCATGCTCACTGAGGAGACCTTTCATTTTAAACCATCCTTCCCTACAAAATTACTCCCAACTTCACTTTTAACCAAAGACTTTTTCTTGCTCTAAGAAGCTGGACCTCTGTGTTAGTTAATTCAGATACTTGAGCTCTAGTCCGATCAAGTGCCTCAGTGAGTGGAAAATGAATGATCTCTACTCTCATGGTTAGTGAGAACCTGACAAAAAAGAGTAAGGGAGGTGCAGCCTTCCTCCATCATTTGAGGTAAATCTCATCACTATAAAGGAAAGCGATCTCAAATTACAGGTAATAATGTTTTAAACAGTAAATCACACAATGCCTTCAGGAAATGAAATTCAAATCCTCCGTTGGAACTGCAGAAGCCTTGGTAACAAAATCTCCCCTTTTAAAATTCACTTGTATGCTATAAAGTTTCATATTGTAGGCTTAAATGACACTTGTCTCTCTGAATATAGTCAGTTTATGTTGTTGGTTACTCACTCAGCCATGTACAAATACTGAAGGGCTTCAGATGCTGAAGAAGGTATTGCTGTATTAATAAGAAATGATGTTTCATATCTTGAACTAGCTCTACAGCCATTTCCTTTAGGCAAACTTGAATTTCTAAGAATTAATATTTTAATTAATCTATCATTTCTCTCCATTCTTAAAATACACAACCCCAACCAAGTAGTCTCATCTGTATAACCATCATCTCTCCATCAAAGGACAAAACTGCAAATCTTGTCCATGAAGCCCTTCACAGGCTTTGGAATCACTCCTAGTTGACTAAAGTCAGGGCATTTGGAAAATTGCAGTTTTTGACACAAATAAAGAATAAAATTGAGAACTGACCTTAAATAAATCTGTAACAGCTGAAGTTGCCCAGGCAAGGCTATGAGTGGATCATGCTGGTGTCAAAGCCCACTTGGCCCAGTTAGAGTATGTATGCAGATAACCCTAATTGTGAATGTGGTGCTGTTGAGAGCATCAATTACTTTTTTCATTGTCCTAATTATGCAATTCACTGCTTTAATCGGGATACCTCCCTTAATCTTGTTAAACGTTCCTATTTAATTGAAAAACTTGCTTAGGAGAGGGCTCTTTCCAGGCTCAATGCAAGCCCAGTTTATTAAAGCCATTCTCAGATATTTAAAAGATTGTGGTAAAATTAATACTTTGTAGATTTAATCCTACTCTTTATTGATAGCCTATGTCAAACAAATCTAACAACTGGGGGCATGCCAACACCAGTGTTCACTGCTATCTTGTCCCTCCCACACCATTGAGTATGCTTCATTGAGGTACAGTGGTGATGTACTGTGCACTCGTAAGTTCTGGGATCTTTTTACTAATCATTCTTGTATATGGTATGGTATGTTGCCACGTGTCCCCTCACAAGCTAAACCCCATATTTAATTCCTCAGAAAATTGCCCACTGGAGTTCCATTTTGATCACCTTATTAAGGGCATTATTATTTTATCTTACTGACATTGGCAACTGAAGCTCCAGGCCTGACCTTCCCATAACTTGGGACCCTCATGTGAGGCTAGTTGTAGGCATGCTGTAGATGTCAATATAATATAGGTCAATCAAATTAAACTGTATAATGTGTGAAATTTACAAGATCTACAAACTTTATATATAATGAAAATATATATAATATGTTCAAATATATCAAATATTTGACTATAAGTTCAATTCAAGAACAACTCCATTAAAGCATCCAGTTTCTGTCCTTCAGGTGGTGCCCAGTACAAGAAACAAACCTCCCTTCTGGCATGGAGCTACATGATCATGTTTCCATAGCTCCGATAATCAACAAGAACTAGCATTACTCTGTGTTTGCTATTAGGCAGTCATAATTAACCATTAAGCATGTTTTAACTCCACATTATGATGTGCTGTAAATAATAAAGCATACTTATATATTCTTTTGAAATATCTTAGTGATTTTTTCTTCTTTCATGTCCTGGGTATGTTGTGACAAAAGAATGATTGAGACCTGGGATGCATGGGTCAATGGGAATAAAGATCTTCAATAATCTGACTGAAGGAAGAAAGAACTTCTCCACTTTTGTTTTGACAAAATTAAAACAGGATCATTCAAATGGTAAAGATGTGGTAATGCAGAGCAAAGTGGCCTTATTTGTAAGTGCACAATTAAATCAAGGAGTTAGTCAAGAGTTAGGAATATTTGAAGCTGAGCATCAAAAAATTTTATCACTCATTTGACTGAAAAAAGAATTCAAAACTGATCCCAAGTTTCTAACTCAGCAGTTTTTTCAACCATATAATGATTATGTAGCCCCACAAATCTTTTTTGAGTCAACTGCAAGTTTGGGAATTGGGAGCATATAAGCATTAGATAGACTGGTTTCTTGAACTTCAGCAAATTTCTTCTTAACAGAATGTGAGTGTTAGTTAGTGTGCATATAGTGAGGCTTGTCAGTTATTTGAAAGATTGACAAATGCATTTTTTATTAAAAATATATCTTTTGTCTCTGAGTAAAATTTGAGTTATGATGACTTGAAATGACAGTAATTGTAGCTTAGATAATCTCTTTACATCTAATATTTTAGGTGACAGATACGCATAATTTAATCTTCAGTGGTTGTCAAAATTTGTTGTAAATTTACAATTGAAACATTTTGGAAAATTACAGCTGTAAATGGAGTATGGCATGGCCTACCATCTTCTGAAGATGATCTTGGAGAAAAGCATCAAAGTTAATTACTTGGTTTGATATTTTTGTGGTTTAATTTTCATGGTGAAATCATAGATGTCAAAATATCATTCAACATTAATTTCAGAAACATATGAATTAATTCTTAATTAATTGATTTTATGAAGTATAATAGCTGGTTAAATTCTTTCATATTCTGTGATGGTTAATAATTTTAAATGAAATCTATAACGATGAACATCAAACATGATTTATTTGGTAGTTTATTCCCTTGTTATTTGATGGTGCAGTCAGTCAGGGATTTTGAAGCTTTGGAGCTTTTTCATATTTGAAGGTTGACTGTATTGAACTGAACTGTCTGTTTATGCCAATTCTTAATAATAGTAATGTTCTGTGTGTCAGTTTTACATAATGAGAACTAACCTTAAAATTATATTCTTTCTCATCCTAAGAAATATTTTACTTACTAAATGATGGAGCTGCAGTCCAAATGTTTCTCACTCTATAATTTTCTAAGCGTTTTCTTGAGTTTAAATTTCCAGTTTCAGGTCTTGTATTTATATATAGTCCATCCATACTTAATTTCAAGTTCTTAGCACATTCTAAATTAGTTGATATTATTTTGTTATTATTAGATATGGGACCATGCACATTGAACACCTCCTTTCCTGTGTAAAAACATATCAACTTAGTTATCTGTTAACTTTTTCTCATGATTCAAAACATAACATGCTCCATTTTTTCTGTTAATTACTTCACAAATGCCATATGGGCTTGGAGCAGCTTGCAGTTCAGCACCAGCTCACAGCAAATTAGTATTCAAACTTACACAACACAGTCATCTTAAGGTAAATGAATGGTTTTTTCTTAAGAAATTTCAAAAATTAATAAAAAATACTTTAAGAGCGAAATAAGCTTGGAAGTATTCACAACATATTTGGAACATTCGAATGGACGTTCAGAGCCCTACAATTTTTAAAATTTACCTTTACCCCTCTCCCCTCAAAGGGAAATTTCTAAAAAATTATATTTCTCAAGCAAAATTGTACATAGACACGATTAGTATTTTTGTCCGATTCACAATGAACTGATCTACAAAACTGAGATCCAGTTTTTTCATATTGCTTAAAAAAAATTTGAAAAATGTTTGAATTTAAAACAAAAAAATTAAATATTTTCCTTGACATAGCAATAAAAATTTTCTATTCAACTTATCAAAAAACTACCACTGAGATTCATAGTACTCATCTTAATCTTTACGATGCAAAAAAGATCTTCATAAGTGAAAAACTAGGAGGAATTAAGCCTCACAGCCAAAAAAAACTTGTTCTGAGAAAAGACCGTTCCATTTTTCAATTATTTCTCCAACAGTTTTTCATTTATGCAAGAGATCGCTTTTGCATCGTAAAGTCAAGGTGAGTACCATTAATCTGTGAAGTAGCTTTGATAAGTTGATTAGAAATTTTTTTATTACCATGTAAAGTAATAACTGTAAGTAAATTTATTATGTTTAGCAAATTCAAACATTTCTTAAATTGTTTTTTGAAGTGATATAAAAAAACCGGATCTCAATTTTGTAGATCAGTTCATTGTGAATCAAACAAAAAAAATGCATCATTTCTATGTACAATATTGGCTGAGAAATAGTATTTTCTAAAAATTTCCCTTTGTGGGAGTAAATTTTAAAAATTTTAGGACTCTGAGCGTCCATTCGAATGTACTAAACATGTTGTGAATACCTCCGAGCTTATTTCGCTCTTGAAGTATTTTTTATGAATTTTTGAAATTTCAGGTGGAAAAACCGTTTGTTTCCCTTAATTGCTCAGCCTGATTTTCTCTTGAGAGTTCTGAGAAGAAAATTTATTCTGTTGACAATGTACTGAAATGAGTACTGCCTGCCCTTGTTTTGGGTATTTTTATCAATTTTATTGTGATGTTTCCCATTTATGGCTCTCACTCTGTTCCACCACCTGTTTTTTTTAATATTGCACTTGAAAAGTTCATTTTTCTTTCATCTAGGTTAGCTTTTTATCTATGTCTATGGTAAGGAATCCCTGTGCATAACATTGTATGATAATTGTTTTTTAATTTCAATGTTAGTATTTTTTCTGAAACTTGGGCTTTTGAATTCTGAGTGCTAGGTCATTGTGCTGGCCCATTGTTCCAAACTTCTCAGTTGTACATTGATGATTGTTATGTGTATTATTTGTGATATTTGTAGGAGTGCTTCAAATAAGAGAATTGAGGTGTTACCATTCTCAATAAATGTAATGGATATTTTAGTCAATGGACATATTAAACGTGGTGGATATGTTGAATGTAAATTTAATAGTGTAGCTAATGAATATATTTTTCAGTGGATATTTTACAATAAAGCTAATTTTCTACTTTTTCAGCCTGTGTGCTAGCCTGTAATATTGTTCAGTATATGTTGCTATTCATGCACGGACCTTCTAAATGCTCAAAAATTTCAATAAACAAGTAAAGTATAGTCGGCTAGGGAAAACTCAGCTATGTAGATCAAAATTATGGGTGAAATACGATGAGGTAAATCAGCTGAAGAAACATTTTGATGTTGTAAAATATATTTCTATTACCTTCTGTGTCGGTGCATGAATGAGCATGATGAATGTTGTGATAGAATTCTTTAGCTTGCCATAAAAAATAAGAAATTTTAGACTCAGTATGGATGTTCAGCAAAAAATATGTGAGTACTGGCAGTAATAACTAATTTTTGTTTTGCCTAATTAGAACTGAATTCATGTAGAGAAGTAACTAAAACAATGAGTTTTAGAGTATAAGATGAGCTAACATTGTGAATGCTGATAACCTTGCTTTTCATTATCATGTTTCAATAATTCAATTACCCAGTACATAGATCAATTGGTTCTACCTATGTAACTTGTCTACAAATTTCAATTCAAATGTTGGTATTGAAAGAGTGATGCTAGAAGATGTTGCCTATTGAATCAAAAGTTACCTAGTTTGTTGTTAAAGGTTGTTTAGCCCTATACAACCAAAGCCTGAAAAAATATAATTAATAAAGTGTTGAAAAGTGAAAAAAATGTGTGGGAGTTGGAGTAAGGATGAATTTTTCAGAAGTAGAATGCAGAGAATCAATGCTTTTGTACAAGAAAGGTCACAATATAAAAGAGTGATAATTATTATCGGGGCTAAGATGTTAAATGATATGCAAATAGCTTTGAATTAAATGACAGAAAGAATGTTTTTATTGGTGAAAGCAAAATTAAAAAAAGTATGCCAGTATTGCATTTTTGAATGAGGGAAGTTATATAACTAAGCTGAAATGTCTTGCAACATTAGTCTTTGTTGAAAAATTTGATAGAAGTTTAATGTGTGTGAAATTTTTTATGAAATTTACTCAAAGTATTATGAAGATCTGGTTAGGTGTGTGCAAAAAAAGAGGGATTTTTGATTTCTAACAGTCTTAGATTGTGTACAAAAAATGTTGAAAGGTTTTAATTCTTTGATATGTTGCTGTATTGTACCATTTTGTATGAATAGTAGAGAGCTCCATGCTTACTTGATTTCAGTAGAAGTATATGGAGAAATATTTACTTGGTAGGAAAGAAGTGCATTCCTCAGCTTTAAGAATAGTCTAATTTTATAAATATAATAGCAAGATTGAAAAAATTTTCCTTATTATTTTAACTTTTTTTACTTTACATGATTGTTAATGAATTTTGATGTTAATTTTGCTATGCTTAGTGTAGTCCTAGTTTTAAATTCCCTCTGAATTATTGCTAATGCTTTCATTTTAATTTATAGAGTTTTAAAAACAATTTTTGTTGATGAGACTGCCGTTGTGTATATTAATCTAATTTGTGTGAAACTTGTGGCTCTATATAGATGCCTTCATTTGCAGAAGTGAATTCAGATTGTTGATGGCATAACTTTTTTAGTATATTATGATTACCTCATGAGTGCAGTTTGTCCTGATTTTAATATGCCATTTGATCATACCATTGTTCTGTAAAAAATTGAGGATCCATAGCAAAATGTAGATAAGATATATCTGCAATAATGGCTTGTTTTCCCTGCAATTTGTTGGCATTATATGATCCATGTATATTAAATGTATCACTTTTCAGGCCATAATTAAAAGTTGATGAAGCAGCAAATATTTCCAATGTACAATATTGTCAGTCTTTGCAAAGGATGGGCTAATATTGAACATGATATATCAGTCCTAGTCCAAATTTTGATATTGGTAAAAGTTATTTCAACTATAATACTAGAAATACCCTTTTTCTTGAATATTAAGAATCAATACTAGTTACATAAGAGCTACTTTTGTCAGGCAAAACTCTTCATGAAGGAAAGACAGAAAAAATTGACAAAAATGTCAACAGTGTGGTGTTGCCCAAAAGAGAATTTATACAATCGATATGAAATTGTTTAACCTATTGCTTCAGGGCCATACAGTTAACACAGACATATCTCCTAAGTGTACTCTTTTGCCTGAAACTACTAGTGAATACTTCAAGGAAGATTATTTTCTAAATAGGTATAAATTTATCAGGCCAGATGTGTCTTTGTTGTGATTCAGATTTTTTATAAATTTCTCCTATTAAGTTGTAACCCTCAACTGATATATAGTCCATTGTCATGCAACAGATATTTTGTTCTTTTAACTGCCCATGAAATTCAATGGTAGGATAACTTATGTTTCCTGATCAATAAAAAATAAACAAGAGCCAATTGTCACAATTAAATTTTTCTCTGAAGGCTACTATTGCTTTTTAATAAATAACTTGAGTTCCATTTCATTTTAACTGCATTTTCTCATATTTCAGAAATTTGGTCATATCAACATCAAAGATTGATCTATTTAAATTTTTTAAAGTAATTAACTGCCCTCAATTCATTTCATAGTTGAATAATTTATTGAACATATCTCATATGTTTTAATATCTTACAATTAATCAATTGAAATTTGTGATGCTAAGCTGAGCTTCATAGAGTATGGCTGAGGACATCTGTCAAAGTGAACTGAGTTAGCGTACTTTAATGTTCAAGGTCTGCTGTGTAGTCAGTTACCTTGCAGCCCATGTGAAATTCAGTAATTTGTCCCTCATTGATGAAAGCAAAATGGAGCTCTATACTTATAAATGTAAAAGTTTGGCTGTTTGGACATTACTTTGGTGTTTTGTAGATATATTAGAATTTGGTAACAGTTGTGAAGTTCTCTCAAATACAAACGCTCAAATTGAAAGAAGAGCTTTTGGAGCTGGGCTCCATAGGTGAGTATTATTTTGGTCAATTATTTTTATCCTGATTCATTTTCTCATTTTTTGTTTTTATACTCAATGAAGTTCTTGTGTATTACTTTTTTAGATTTTTATGAAAACTTGATTGAGTAGTCTTTTTAAATTTTTTGGTATGTAAGGAGTAACTCATAGGTAGTGTAGTAGATCATGTATATTTGTGTGGTGCTCAAAATCAAAATTGATTGGAACTCAAAATATCTTAATTTATAATCATGAATGTTTACTCCAATCTTTGTCATTAATATCAGTCCGCCAATTCACAACTTTTCTGATGTACCTGTGGTAAAGTTTGATGCCTGTAAAGATTAGACAAGCCACCTCTAAAAATTCTGTGAGCAGTTTTGCTGTCCCTTGAAGCTCTTAACACTTTGACTGCGACGTGCGCCACCGGTGGTACACGGAGCTAATTTTCATAATGCTGCTCACCGGTCAGTAGTCGCAGATTCTATTTTCATAGATATTTAATCAAAGCTAAATGAAGGCACAATCCAGTTCATGCTTGGTATTTTCCAAATAGCTTACTACAACTGACATTAAATTTGAGTTTGGTGTTGATCTTAATATTTAGTAGTCGCAATCAAAGTGTTGATGGTGATGATCTTATTAGAATTTTATATCTTCACTATATTGAGTAAAGAAGTGAAAATTCCCTGCTTTGTAAATAGGATTGATATTGGCATGTGTTTTAAGGGAAATTAATGGTTTTTCCTTATGGAATTTCAAAAATTAATAAAAAATACTTTAGGAGCAAAATAAGCTTGGAGGTATTCACAACATATTTAGAACATTCGAATGGACATTAAACGTCCTAAAATTTTTGGAATTTACCCATACTCCCCCCCCCCCCCTCCCCCATACCCCCCCCTCAAAGGGAAATTTCTTAAAACTATATTTCTCAGCTAATATTGTACATAGAGATAATTAGTTTTTTTGTTTGATTTACAATGAACTGATCTACAAAATTGAGATCCAGTTTTTTGATATCACTTCAAAATAAAATTTAAGAAATGGACTAATTTAAAAAGTAAAATATTTTCAATTTTTTTTTCTTTAGATGGCAATAAAAATTTTTATATTCAACTTATCAAAAAGCTACCACTCAGATTTATAGTACTCACCTTGACCTTCACGATGCAAAAAAGATCTCCTTCATAAGTGAAAAACTGCAGGAGAAATTGAGCCGCACAGCCAAAAAAAAACTTGTTCTGAGAAAAGGGCGTTCCATTTTTCATTTATTTCTCCAACAGTTTTTCAGTTATGGAGGAGATCTTTTTTTGCATCATAAAGATCAAGGTAAGTACTATAAATGTGGAAGGTAGTTTTTTGATATGTTGATTGGAAATTTTTTTATTGCCATGTAAAATTAAATGTAAATATATTTTCGTTAAAAAATTCAAACCATTCTTGAATTTTTTCTGAAGCAATATCAAAAAACTGGATCTCAATTTTGTAGACCAGTTCATTGTGAATCTAATAAAAAATTAATCATATCTATGTACAATATTAGCTAAGAAATATAGTTTTTTAGAAATTTCCCCTTTGAAGGGGAAATTTGGGACTTAAAGGCTCTGAACATTCATTCGAATGTTGTAAACATGTTGTGAAAACCTTTAAGCTTATTTTGCTCTTGAAGTATTTTATATTAATTTTTGAAATTTCATATGGAAAAACCGTTCGTTTCCCTTAACACATGCTAGTACAATTTTTTATTTTATTTTCAGGGGTGCTGTAATTATTGTGAGTGGAGTCCTTATGGGCTATCATTCTTGTTAGATACTCAGTAGAAATTGTAAAAAGAGCTGTGAGATTTGTCCTTTGCTTTTCTAACCATTCTTTATTGATGCTGTTTCTCTTCTTTTCAGCTGATTTCAGTAGAAATTTTCTCATGAAGTAGAATTTGTAAATTACTAAAAAATTAGCCTTTCATTTGATGGTAGCATGGCAACATGGCTAAAGACACTTACCATATAGTGGTTTGCAAGCAGCTTATTTCTTTGGCATGTCAATCATCTTAAAAGATGACTGTTATACAGTTGAAAGAAAATGAGGACACAATGCAGCCCCATTATCACGATCTACTTCAAACAGGTCTATTGAGACGGTGGTGTGGGTGTCATCTAAGCTGCCACTGCTGTCATGCTCTGTGGTGCTCCAAGAGTTCTTGCCTCCTGGTGCCTATGTGGATCCTGAACAGCTGGCCGCTCTCCAGGTGAGGTGCAGTGCATCATCAGTTCATCACTAACACCTAAGTGTGATGGTAAGGATAGTGGGAATGCTTTCAACCCCATCAAGTTGTGCGTGCTAAATGCATGTGAATTTGCTATTTCTATTTTTGATTGGCTTTTGAGTTTTTCAATGTTTGCTGGAAGTCATTATACAAAAATTAACACAGATTAATGGAGAGGACTTTTAACTAACAACTCTTTAATGTAGGAGGATTGGTCCTACCTTGAATAACTATAGCTGGGATTGAGTGTGACTCTTGTATTGATGTAAATATTACTTAAGTGGGATAATAATCCACACGTTAAAATACCTTATAGGAACAACACCTATTAGGTTAAATTATTCACTGTTTCCATTTTCCAATGTATATTTGAGGCGGTAAAAAAAAGTGCTAGAAGAAAGAAGAGCATCGGGTTCTGTTGTAACATTCCCAAACACAGATTAGGGTAATAGGATTTACGCCATTCCGTACCCAAACACGGGTTAGGGCAGCTTATGGGTTGCTTCAGTATATCTCAAACACGGGTTAGGGAAGATGATGGTTTGCTTCAGTATATCTCAAAACACGGGTTAGGGAAGGTGATGGTTTGTTTCAGTATATCTCAAAACACGGGTTAGGGAAGATGATGGTTTGCTTCAGTATATCTCAAAACACGGGTTAGGGAAGATGATGGTTTGTTTCAGTATATCTCAAAACACGGGTTAGGGAAGGTGATGGTTTGTTTCAGTATATCTCAAAACACGGGTTAGGGAAGATGATGGTTTGCTTCAGTATATCTCAAAACACGGGTTAGGGAAGATGATGGTTGGTTTCAGTATATCTCAAAACACAGGTTAGGGAAGATGATGGTTTGCTTCAGTATATCTCAAAACACGGGTTAGGGAAGATGATGGTTTGCTTCAGTATATCTCAAAACACGGGTTAGGGAAGGTGATGGTTTGCTTCAGTATATCTCAAAACACGGGTTAGGGAAGATGATGGTTTGCTTCAGTATATCTCAAAACACGGGTTAGGGAAGATGATGGTTTGCTTCAGTATATCTCAAAACACGGGTTAGGGAAGATGATGGTTTGCTTCAGTATATCTCAAAACACGGGTTAGGGAAGATGATGGTTTGCTTCAGTATATCTCAAAACACGGGTTAGGGAAGGTGATGGTTTGTTTCAGTATATCTCAAAACACGGGTTAGGGAAGATGATGGTTTGTTTCAGTACATCTCAAAACACGGGTTAGGGAAGGTGATGGTTTGCTTCAGTATATCTCAAAACACGGGTTAGGGAAGATGATGGTTTGTTTCAGTACATCTCAAAACACGGGTTAGGGAAGATGATGGTTTGCTTCAATAGAGTTTCAAACACCTAAAAACGATGAAAATTTCACGGAAAATTATCATGATAAATAGGAAATTGTTTCAGAGTCCAGCTTCATCATCAGTTCAAGTTTTCTATTGATGATTTGAAAAGGATGTGAACTGCTCGTATTGTTATTGTTCAGGATAGATTTCCGCTTCAAAATGTTTGGATTCTGAAATTCTCAGGTCATTTGGAGTTGAAGGTCAACATAAAATTTTAAAATTGGTAGCAGAAATAGGAGCATAGCGTTTTTTAGCATGATTGTGCTCTGCAGAATGAGATGGGCGAGCTAGTTGAATCCCAGTACGGAAGCTTCTATTCAAATGCTCTGCCTCATCGATACCAAAATTTTGCGACATCATGTCGACGTACGACGATGTGCACTGCACACAACATAACAGTACACCAGAGAGGCTTGCATTTTCAATAGGAAGCCTATCCTTGTAAAGGAAATTGAAGCAACCATGAAATTGTTAACAAGAGTGACACATAACTGAAAGTTTAAAACTATTTTTTACGCAGTGACTTCATTTCACACTACAACTTCTCGGACGGCTGTCCAAAATATGGAAATGAGCAGATGAAATTGACTTTATTGCTTTCTAGTATAGCTTGTGACACGTATTGTTTTGACAGAAATTATCAAAATTGCGAATAAATGACGCCCATCGCAAGTCCATTTGTTCTAAAATATGTGCGTAAAAATTCAAATTCTCGATGAACATTTTTGAAAGTGGAATATACTTTGTACATTCATTTCCGTATTTTGGAAGGCCGTCCAAGAAGTTGTCATGCGAAATGCGTACAAAATAGTTTTATAGCTTTCAGTTATGTGCCACTCTCGTTAACAATTTTATGGTTGCTTCCATTTCCGTTACAAGGATAGGCTTTCTATTAAAGACGCAAGCCTCTTTGGTGTACTGTTATGTTGTGTGCAGTGCACATCTTCGTACGTCGACATGACGTCACGAAATTTTGGTATTGATGTGGCAGAGCATTTGAATAGAAGCTTCCGTACTGGGATTCAACTAACTCGCCCATCTCGTTCTGCAGTGTGCAACCATGCTGAAAAAGGCTATGCTCCCATTTCTGCTACAGATTTCGAAATTATTGATCCACCTTCAACTCCGAATGACTTTAGGGTTTTAGAGTCTTAACATATTTTTAACAGAAACCTAATCTGAACAATTAAAGCAGTTCATATCCCTTGCAATAGTGAATAAATTTTTTTTCAACAGTTTTGTTTTGGTTCTTGCTATTTATCTTTTAACGTCTCCCAGTCACTGCAATATTTATTTTTAACATCTCTTATTCACTGTAGTTTGATCTTTTATTTCAGAATATTACCATCTTTTTCTTGAACTGATGATGGAGCTGGACTCTGAAACGTTTTTCTATTAATTATGATTAAATTCCTTGTAATTTTGTTTTAAAGTTTTTAATGAGCTTTTGATCCATGCAAACCAGTGATAAATTCAGATAGATAGATTCAATCTCCTAACACGTGTTAAGATAGCTAATGAATAATTCCATTACATTCGTAAAACATTGTAATGGAAAAACATTGTCCTAATATTGAAATTGACCACTACTGTAGAAGATGAGTGTTTTTTTATTTTTAGCATGGCCCGGTGCAAATTCTGTCAATTCACACGTGTATTTTGCTCCAGTAGTTAGTAATTTCGTTACTTTAGTCGTTCTGGTTTCAGACTTGTAGAGTTGATTAACCGGCGTTGACTTCTAAATTAAACCATCTTTCCTGTAATATCAGGGTATGAGTAATGAGTCATTAGCTACAAATAATTTATTGCAAATATTTAATTTAGTGCTTTTACTATGTACGGTGGATAATGAACACAGGTAGTAACTTGGCGGTTAGTTTATTGAAGAAAACCAGGTGTCATTGGCACAGGGAGATATGAGATAAGATTGAGCACCACAACTGGGCGAGCACGGCTTATAAAGGGTACGCCTCAAGAACTACAGACATAGATGGCAAGACTCGCACAACTAGTTGCTGATGGAGCTCCTCTTTCGGCTCAGTGAAAATTGGTATGATTATCCCAGCTTTTTTTATCTGCTTCATTATTCATCTTATGAAGCACTCTAATGTTGTCCATTTTATGAAACCAACGTCACAGTTATGGTGTGAATTTCTTCTTGTCACTCTTCAATATCCCTCAGGGGCTACAACTATTGTCTATGGAAATTAGCTCTCCCAAGGGGAATATGTGAGGTCCCGAACTTAAGGTTAGGTAGTCATTCCTGGTGTTGAAATAGAATGATTTTTTTTTTGTTTTGTTACTGACTATCTTTTTTCTGTTCACTGCTGTTCTGTTTGTCAGTACCTGCTGCTTTCTTCTTTAACTTTGAACCTGTTTCATAAAATTCTGGTTTTCTATAGAAGGTTTGTACTCATACGTCATAATGACTTGTGCAGAGAAGATTTTGTATATTTTCAATCAAAGTTTCTTGAAAGTAATGAAATAATTCCCTAGACCTTTAATTTCTATTATAGGGTACTACATTAAATAAAAATTATTATTGTATTACATAAGACGTAACTTCTCTGAGAAGTTCTTCAGGTGATCAAAACTATTCGAACTGGTTTCCCTGATGTGTTCACCTTGTCCACCTGGAGCAACAGCGGCAAGGTGCCATCCCGCCGTTTGTGGTAGGCGGTCCTGTGGACGTGGAGGTGGGGGAATGGGCTGCTGCTCACTCCAAGGTTGTGTTCTACCCCGACATGGTGGAGCAGACCGCCACTGCAGACCGTGATCAAGAAACCACTTGGCTTGTCAACTTCACCACTCCACTTCACGTTCGCTACCACAGGTGAGCTTTGATACCTCTTCTTTTATTTGTGTAGCACAGCTTTGTGTTCATTGCAGCATGTAAAAATTTAATCATATTCTCTCTGTAAGGTCATTTCAGCGGTGACGTATTTTGTTTGAGCGATTTATGTCACACTGTTCAGACTGACATTAATCAATTTGCTTTTGTCAGGTACTCCACTCTGTTTGAATTTGAGTCATTTGGATTTGAGAACTATTCATAGAGCTTTTATTGTTAAGCCCAGAAGCTTTGTCAAGTGTAGGTACCTTCGCGGTGTTAATGTAGGGTGAGCAATGCGGCGACATCATGGGAGACTGCCTCAACCCCTCTGGTCATAAAAATTCATAATTTTTTCTATTTTATAACTCACCTTGCCATACTACTCTCGAGAAAAGTTTCACAGCATTTAATGATTTTTGATTACTCCTTGTCTTCAAAGTTAATGGCTTCTGCACTGCATGTTTATGAATACTATCATAGACCAATCAAAGCCGGATATTTGCATTTCTCTTACTAGTATCTTATTCCTCCTGACTTACTGATCACGAATAGGTAATGAGCAACACACTTTGCGTCTTTCTACAGCTCATTCGCTCCTCTCATAACATATTTCTTTATGTTTAAAATCAATAGTCTCACTGAAAAAATGCTTTATCAAAGCACTCATATCATCTGAAATGTGTATAATTATGTAGACTAGTTTAATTTATCTGTTGAATGTAACTAGTTGCAAGGATTTGTACACCTATGAAATTTTTTATCATAGTTCTTCAATGACAATGTGGGTAATAATGTGACTATCACTGGCGAAAGATACAGGGGTATAATTATAACATGCTTTGAACCTCTAATTAGGGTTTCTCGCTCGTCATAGTTAATTTGAAGTTCAACTGGCATTCTTTTATATTTTCATATCTTTATCCAGTAACAGGTGCTAAATTATGCGTATCGTAAAGCTAACTAATTCTACAAGTAAACATCTTTATTATTGAAGGGTTGGCCTTGAGAAATCATCTCCTATTGATTTTTTCTTCTCCACCAAAAGATGTTGAAAAGTTTCTCCCATCGGCATTTGTGACTGAAGAACAACTTGGTTATAATGTACCTTCGTCTTTATTTGCAGACTCTTTCAACTCGTGATTTTCTCAGCTATCGGCAACTACCTTTCTTCATTATTCGCTTTCCTTCCTATGTTATTGTAGCATTTCTTCTATCTTCATCAGTCCGGTTTTTTCTTGTTCTGAATGATTCATAATATCTTCCCGATCATGTATTGTATCTTCTTCTTACACTTGTTTTGTTCAACTTTCAGCAGAAACCTCACCATTTATTTTGAGTTTTTCCCCCTCCCAACGCCCCCTTACCTTATTGTGGTGGGAGGGTTTGTGTGTTGTAAGGAGGAGTGAGGCTATGCTGTCGGGACCTCGGTCCTGGTGGGTGCAACCGCGGCAGACAGGCTCACTCGGAGCAGCCAGACAAAATGGGGGGCCATGGGAAGGCCCCCCATGTAAATAAAACCGGGCCCCCGCAGTTACGGGTTATAAAGTCCCCGGTTATCCCGGGCATACGTGGGGACTGCCACGGGTGGGGGCCGACGGTGGGAGAGATATTTATCTCTACTGGTGAATGTGCGCCCGCCTTAAGTGTGGAGACACACCAATTGTGCAATTGACCGCCCGGGGGTCCCCTTTCCGGCCTGAGCCAGCCTGGATAGGGAGGAGCAATCCTTCTGACAAAGGGGACCTTAAACAATGTGCTTGCTGCTAAGGAAAATTTTATTACTGTCCCTTCCCCGGCAATGACCCTGATTCAACCACAGGACTTTCATCCGACCGCCTCTCAACATCAAGGGAACCCCCCAAGAGTGACACAGGTGCCACCAACATCGCAGAACTCTGCGAGTGGAGGTGAAGCAGCTGTGGAAAGTGAGACTTCAAAGAACGCACAACTGATACAGCAACTGCCGCAAACTACTGTCAGTGAGGCGCAAACTAGGCCGCTTGAGAACCTAAGCCTGACAGTAGAACCCTATGAGCCCCCTCTGAGGGTGGGGGATTTGTATGGTGGAGGCCAGCCTCGCAGCCAAAATTGCCGTAACCAACGACTACACCGCCTTGCCGAACCTATGTCCACAAATGAAAATCAAAATCAGACTTTACCAACGGAATACAAAAGATTTTTTACTCTTAAAGCAAAGAATGGAGCACCGATGGGCCACGTGGACGTAATCGCAGCAAATCGTGATCTGTGCCGAAGGCTGGGTGGCAGACCAGCAAAGGTGACGGAGGCTCGAAATGGTAGCCTCCTCATAGAGGTCCGAAACCAGCACCAGAGCGCGTCTATCGCAGGCATTCGGACCCTCGCGGGAACCGACATTTAGGTCACCCCGCATGAGAGCCTGAATGAGTGCAAGGGCACCATATGGTATGCTAACTACCCACAATACAGCAATTAGCAGCTTTTGGAAGAGCTGAAGCAGTTTGAGGTGAAGGCGATTTACCGGATACGAAGGATGGAATATGGTGCGTTGGTCCCTTCCTCGATATACATCCTCACCTTCGACCGATGTAACCTGCCCCCGACTGTAGACATTGGATGGACGCAATGCTTGGTGCGTCAATATGTACCGGAGCCTCGCCGCTGCTTTAAGTGTCAGGCCTTTGGACACGGAGCAAAGTCCTGCCATGCTCAAACTGGCGTGTGTGCCAACTGTGCTGAACAGCAACACGAAATGCCTTGCACTGGCTCTCCGAGGTGTGCAAATTGTGGTGAGCAGCACCCTTCTAGCTCCCGAAACTGTTATTACTATAAGTTGGAAGAGGAGATTCTGGCAGTACAAACAAAAGAAAAGATTAGCTACGGCAAAGCCAAGCGGACTGTTAGCAGCAGGTTTGTACGCCCCCGTGTAACATATGCTGGAGCGGTGCGAACAACCCAAGAAAGACCGCTAAACCCCATTCCTGCCCTTCTCGGTGGATGACGCGGGAGTGTTGATCCTGTGAGACAGCAGCCGGGACAGGAAGGCCCTACGAGAATTATAGACGTAGAAGAGCCACGGCCACACAGAGAATCCAGGAGCAGCCAGACAAGTGCTCCCACAGCTGCAGTAGAACCATCTCCGGGTGAGCAGGAAGAACCATTGAGGGCAATTCCTTCTATTGTAACCTCCCGGAAACGTATGCAAAGCAGCGCCTCACCACCTCAAAATAGTGCTGTAACCAAGATCCTTAAAATCACTGAAATCACCCAGCCAAAGGCAGGGGTCCCCCTGAGTCGGGCCACCCATGATAGACGCGAACCAGCGCGGGAGTCGACAGGCATCCGCAAGATAGCCCCTGAGCCGCCGCCTGTCGTGACTAGGAAGCCCCGCCCTGCTGTGCGGGAGCCCGGTCGCCCGAGTGTGGTGGAGGTGGGAAACAGACGTGACCTTTCAGCTCCTCGATCGGGTGCCCACGGGTCGGGGGACAGCGGGACTGAGCTCTTGCCTCATGTGGTATCGCAACGCGTGCGATCTCTGGAACGCGTTATGACCGTCCCAGAGGATGTTGCATCCCACTTGTTAAGGAAATTCCCCGCCCCGCCAAACCTTCCAACCAAACCTCCTCCTACAGTGCCTATACACTCGTGGGACGACAGACCTGACGACCCTTCATCATCCAATACGGGATGTACCTCACAGCAAGAACTTGAAGGGAAATTATACCCGTGTAAAACCAAAGTAAGCAAACCATGAATACATTTATCCAGTGGAACATACGAGGATACCGCCGTAACTACGGTGACCTCAGAGTGCTCATTGAAATGCATCAGCCTATCTGTGTCTGTCTACAGGAGACCATTCTTGGAAGCCTTCAACTCGCCCCTCCGTCAAACTACAATGTTGAGTTTTTCTCGCCAATACCCGACCCAGTGCCAGGAATGGGACTGGCGGTTTTGGTTCGAGGGGACGTTGGGTATAGTCGGGTGACCCTGAACACTAGGCTGCAGGCTCTAGCCCTTCACATGTGCATCGGACGACGTATGGTGTCTGTATGCAATGTATACGTTCCACCTGGAGACCTTCTCAACTCGCAGGACATCACTCATATTAGCAGTCAACTAGATAGGCCGGCATTTATACTCGGAGATCTCAACGCCAAACACGTGTACTGGGGTAACGAGACTACTGATCGACATGGCAGGGCGGTGGAGGAGTTCCTTGCTTCCACTGACTTTTGCTTGCTGAACAGCGGAGCACCGACACACTTCCATGTCCAAAGCAACACTTCATCTGCCATAGACCTTAGTCTGTGCTCGCCAGAGGTCTACCCAGATGCCCAATGGACCGTCGCCGAAGACACGTATGGCAGTGACCATTATCCCATTGTGATAAACATGCAGCAACGCCGCCCTATCTCCACGGAACCGCGCTATATACTGAGGCGGGCAGATTGGAGAACTTTCGAGGCATTGTCGCTGATGGAGGAACCCAATGAGACCCTAAACGTGGATGCCTTGGTGGATCAGTTGGAAAGAACCCTGCATGCTGCTGCTAATGTTGCTATCCCTCAACCAAGAGGAGGGCCACCAAGACATTGTATACCTTGGTGGAATGGTGAGTGTGCAGCAGCAAACGCTATACGGAAGCGAGCCCTGCGAAAATACCAGCGGACGGGAGAAGTAGCGGATAAGATTGCGTACAATCGAGCGAGGGCCAAAGCCCAAAATGTGAAAGATGAAGCTCGGAAGATATCCTGGAAGAGATATGTATCAACCTTGAATACAGACACCCCCATGGCAAAGGTGTGGCAGCGCGTTAATAAGATGAAAGAAAGGTATGGCTCCAGGAAACCGTGCTTGGAGATTGACGGCACTCTCACTGCAGATCCAGGACGTGTAGCGGATGCCCTGGCCCAGAACTTCTCTCGTGTGAGCAACGTTCGCTCATATCCTCCTGCTTTCCTAGCGCTTAAGCGCCAGCAAGAGCGGCAGGCACTTGACTTCTCTACGAATGCCATGCTGTCTTACAATGACCCCCTCACTATTACTGAACTATACTATGCCTTAAAGAAGTCAAAAAATACAGCACCTGGCCCTGATGGCATCCACTACCAGATGTTGAAGAGAATGCATTCTACAGCAGTCTGTCACCTCTTATATATTTATAACAAAGTATGGAACGTGCATATGTACCCAAGCCAGTGGCGCATTGCAACAGTCCTGGCCTTTGCAAAACCAAATAAACCCCTTTCTAACCCAAATAGTTACCGCCCTATTGCTTTAACCAGCTGTATTGGCAAATTGATGGAGAGAATCGTCAACATCCGGCTCATGAGATAGTTGGAGTCTGAAGAATTGATAAATCCTGTTCAGTTTGGTTTTCGACCGCACCGAGGGACAACAGACGCTCTGGTTCGTCTCCAGAACTACCTGGTGGCCAATCTCGCCTAGCGCCGCCAGACTCTGTGTGTCTTCTTTGATCTGCACAAGGCCTATGACACTGCGTGGAGATACGGAATTCTAAGAACTTTGCATGGATACGGACTCCGCGGTAATTTGGCCATGTATGTGCAGGAATTTCTAAGAGAAAGAACCTTTTGCGTCAGAGTTGGCACAACGTTGTCCTCGCTGCAAGTGCAACAAGAGGGCCTACCACAGGGCAGTGTAATGAGCTGCACACTCTTCATCGTGGGCCTTAACGAGATTACATCTGTTTTGCCTCCCGACGTGTCGGCGTCTCTATATGTGGATGATTTCATGCTTTACTCCTCATCTGCACACCTGCCAGCCTTGAGCCGCAGGATGCAAATGACTATCAGCCGTGTAAACAACTGGGCTACAGAACATGGTTTTGTTTTTTCCCTGGATAAGACTGTTGGCCTGCACTTCCAGGGGCGTAAGCGCTGCAACCCTCCGCGGCTGGTACTACAAGGAAGGATAGTAAGCTTTGTTCATAGTGCCAAATTCTTGGGAATGATTGTGGACGATAAGCTGTCATGGAAACCTCACTTGAATTCTCTCAAGCTTGAGTGCACCCGGCGAATGAATATACTGAAATGTCTATCTGGTTTGTCATGGGGGCAGACAGGGCTACGCTCCTCAGGCTATACAGGGCGCTTATTTGAAGTAAGATGGATTATGGATGTGTTGTCTACCAAAATGCCAGGGACACTAACCTGGCAAAACTAGATCCTGTGCATCATACCGCCCTCCGACTGTGCACTGGCGCTTTTCGCACTTCACCGGTGGCTAGTTTGTGTGTGGAGAGTGGCGAGCCCCCTATCTGGGCACGGCGGCTTACCCTGAGCCTGCAGTACCTGGCCAGACTGGAGCAGCTCCCTCTATCCCCAACTTGGATGAGCGTACACGCACCTTTGGGACGATATCTGCGCTTTCCATACTTCCTTCCTTCATCCATGAGCTATCATGTGCTGGTTCAGACCATGCAGCTGGATGGTATGCAAGTGTGCCCCTGTATTCCTGATAGCACCCCAACCTGGCGACTGCCAATAGAGACTTTCTGCACTGGGTGTCGGCTGCCCAAGAAGCTTTCGTTGCCGGCTAACGCCATTAGAGGCCTGTTTCTTGAACATGTTGTTGACCAGCACGCTGCTTCAGTGAAGATCAACACCGATGGCTCAAAGTCTGGCAACGCTGTAGGGTGCTCCGTTGTCTCGGGTGAGAGGGTAAGAGCTGGAATACTTCTCCCGGAGACCTCTGTGTTCACTGCTGAACTGTATGGTGTCGTGCAGGCTCTGCAACTCATAGAGGAACATCCAAATTACCACTTCACTATTTTCACGGACTCAAAGAGCATCATAGATGCTATTCAAAGCTATGCAAGCAGCCACCCCGTTATTGGTGAGATTTACGACGTGTTGATGCGACTTGTACGCGTCTCAAAACAGGTCAGGTTTTGTTGGGTGCCTGGGCACGTGGGTGTCTCGGGAAATGAGAGAGCGGACACCGAAGCAAAATTAGCGGCCGCCGCTGAGGGAGACACTGAATGCATCTGTGCCCTGCCGTGACTACTACCCTATAATTAAGGCAGCAGTAAGAGAATTATGGCAACAGCGGTGGGCTGCCGAGAATAACAATAAGCTCTGAAAGATTAAAAACACTGTGCGTGAATGGACCTCGTCCAGCTGTCGTAGCCGCCGGATGGAGGTGGCTTTGTGCCGTCTGCGGATTGGTCATACGAGACTTACGCACATCTACCTCATGGAGCGGCTCCCCCAACCGCTCTGTGAGCGATGCAGGGTTCCTTTGAGCGTTGAACACTTCCTTGTCGTGTGCCCGTTGCATGCAGGTGTCCGGCGCGCGTGCTTTCCACGTCTGCGCGGTAATGATCCGGATACAATGATGCGCAGCATTCTGGCGGAACCTGAGCGTGCCCCTTTCCATACTGATGCACTGAGAGCGTTTATTGAATCGTGCAATATACTTTCAAAAATTTAATTTTGTGATGAAAAATAAATTTCAAGCCTTGCTATTATAATGATAAACTGTAATACGGCCGAGCGCGCCTACGTGATGCCCAACGGGGGTTTCAGCGTGGGTACGGCGCTCGGCCGTAAAATGGGTGGGCAGCTGAAACCCCCTGGGGCTCGGCTGCCCAATGAATGCATATGTAACCTGATTTTCTGTTTTTTCGGAATAATTCCGGTAACTTAATACTTTGATTTTATTACTGAACTGGTGGAGCAGTTGTGTTTGTAGCAACTGAATTAAATTTGAGCTTATCATGACTGACTTTTTGTTGTGTTTGTGGCTGCAATGTCTAACCTGTTTGCGTATTCTTAAATATGTTACATGGAGCTCCGTGATGGTGATTGATGGTTATTTTGTACCACAACGGTGATGTGACCGATAGGTCGATAATTGTGACGCGAAACCTTCAGCGCGATATAGTAGGACCTACTGAAGCGCTAGCAAATTCATGGTACTACTACTACTACTACTTGAGTTTTTCCTCTTTGCTACTTGCTTTCTTGCCCCCAGGCAATCGATAGACATTCTTCAACTTTTCATATTTTGTTAAAAAAATGACGTCTCTTTCTAAAGAGAACTCTGCCATTGGCGGTAATTTTTTTCTATTTGAATTTAGTATGGGTATAGCATATTTGGATTGAATCTTCCGTGTTGGGAAAATCTATTCATAACAGTGCCCACTTTTTGTTCGCGCCCCAGGCCACGGAGTCTGAGCAGCCAAGGCAGCCCCGATGCTTTTGTTCGCCTTCCTCACCCCGGTGTCCTGCTGCAGTGCACGAGCTTGGAGCTGCCTGAGAACTGCCTTACCATCACAGTGCCTCTCCCTTGTGCTGCTCATGACGCTATGGCTCACAGTTTGGCAAGCAATGTTCGTTTCCTACACAACGACGAGGATGAATTGTTCCAAGAAAGTCATGATTGTCATCGAGACGAAAAGAGCTGTTTAAGATCCAAGGGTTTCGTTCCTAAGCTTAATGATGCCCCTCAGCATTCACTTAGAGCTCAGAAAGTGTCCAATCAAAACAATATTTTGAAAGGGAAAGCGTTACGCGAGGCAAAACACGTACCCGATGTGTTGAAAGACAACTTACCGCCTCCTGTATTCGGAGTACCGTTTGCTGATGGTTATCCAAGTGGCTTCAGTGATCTGCCTACTTGTTACTGGCTTCCTCTTCACACTTTCAGCGTGAGTAATTGAATGTTCTCTAATTATTTCTGCTGTTGTATAATTAAAAAATTACAGTGTTAACGGAATTTCTTCCATTGTTGAGGACCTTTCATGATCTACAGTAAGTTCTACCGGCTGAATTTGACAACAGTATTAACGTCATTGGAGCGATACAATCGGCTACGGAAGTTCTTGTAAGGTCTTGACTACGCGTTCTTAAACGTCCTGGCCACTCATTTTCGTAACGTTTTAACTACGTCTGTTTTTTCTGATCATAAAAGGAAGCAGTACGTATCGTGGTCAAATAAACAGATAAACTTGTGTTGCCAACTGTACCGCTGCAATGACATATATTGTTAAAAATCAAGCACAGTATACAAAAACTTAAGGGGTACATAGTTTTGTTAGCAACACTTTTACTTACTTAACTGCGGCAAAATATTCCTCACTCAGTAGATTTAATCATTTTATGGTGTGTACGCATGCCACATGGCAGCGATCCTACTTTTTACTTGCGTTCTCTATTCATTGTGGTCCATAGCAAATTTCACTGCAATTTGTACGAAGGAATATCTCAAACAATGCACTTTCCATTTTGTCTACATCATTTTTGAGATATTCAATGAACTAGGTTTTTATTTTCAACTTTTCCTATGCTTAGTTTTTTCAATGACTCGAACTACATGTGTATCTCAATTACACGTAATTTTCATTTAATAATGGCTTGTTATTTGTCATCGCCTTCGTTTTAGATATGAACCTTATGCGTCATGTCCAATACACTGGTTGATATAAAACTCGTCTATCCAGTAATCTGTGTGTCTTTCTAAGCCTTATCAAAAATTTATTGAGTTACTTCTTTCTTATTTTGACACGTTCTCTGCGGGCAATTAAATTCAGCAAAATTAATTGATCATCATTACTCCCTAATGTTGATCATGGCAAGGAAGTTATTGTTCTTATGCATCCATGAGATTTTACCACCGAAGGTGCTACTTGGGAACTTCATCAGTGCATTTACACTAAGTATATCCAAAGACATTGTCCAAATTAGTCGTTTCTCAACAAAATGAATAATCGTACATAGGAAACTGATATTAAAGTATCTGTTTGTAAATAATTTTCTTAATTCTTATGTGTAATGGTTTCTTGTCTAATTCACCCGTTTACGCCGCACACCACGTTGCAGACCTCGGAAGGACTGTCACTCTCGGTGCCAATAGGCGATCTCGACCACCTGGAGTTGGTGCTCTTTGTGACGACCGCAGTGACTTCTGCAGCCGCGCTGCTTCTCTTGACGCCCGTCTTGCGGCAGTACAGGCAGCAGCTGCAGCTTCAAGACAACTGAAGTGAGACCTACATAAGGTAAGCTTCAGTACTTTCACGTTTCTAATTTTAATGAACTTCTATATTATACGTATTTTGGGTATATGTGAGTAGTTAAAGTAAATATGTGCTTTAGTGGGAAATAATAATTGTTCACCATGAACGTGTTGGTTTAATATGCTTCCAATCAAAGAATTTGTCATCTATATAACAATGGAATACAAGTGCATAATAATTAGAGAACTGTGCATAATGTACAGAAAATGAGCTGCCACGTCAAATTTGCGATTAATGACTAAACAATGTTCGTACAATCGCCTCAGGGGGATGCCTACTAATGTATCTACGGGAATTAGCACTCCCAGGAGGAATATGTGAAGTCCAGGACTAAAGATGAGATAGGCCTACATACTTTTTGTTGAAGTAGAATAGGTTTTTAATTTTGTGAGGGACCATCTTTTTTTGGTTAACTGCTGTCCTGTTTTTTAGCACCTATTACTTTCTTCTTCAACTTTGATCTTGTTTCTTGAACTTCTTTCTAAATTTACTGTTGCTATGCACCTTAGGCATAGATTCGGCGTTCCCTAAACTCCATACGAAACGGTGCCTTCCTCTTTTTGGAACGCCTTTGTTGCGGTCAGGGAGACTTAAACTTGCATCTAATTTAATCGCTCAACGTAAATATCAGATTTTAAATTACCTATACCTATTTTTATTCGTGCTTTGGATTAGGGATACATTTATTGTATATTTTGAAACTTGCGCTCCTAGGGAGAAAATATGAAGACCCGATTTGAAGGTAGGTAGGCCTTCCTTTTGTTGAAATAAAATATTTTTTGTTTTGTTACCGACCATCTTTTTCTTTTCATTGCACTCGTTTGTTAGCTCCTACTACTTCAACTTTGGTCTTGTTTCTCAAAATTTTTTCAAACCTTACTGCTCCTATGCGCCGGGGATCTTGCGTGCAAATACACCGTGTGCATAGATTCCATGTTCTCTCAACTCCCTTCTAAATAATGCCTTCCTCCTACCTTTCTTTGTTAAATCTTTGTTTGTGATTTGGGAGGCTTAAATTAAATTCAATAATCTTCGTATAAATTTAAGAATGTGTTCATATCTGTAATTATTTAACCTGTAATCAAGCACTGGCAATTCATTTTCAAGTTTCAAGCGTTGCACTGTTAGATTATATGTATCGCCAAGTGCAGGGAACCGTCTAATTCTCGAGAAGTTGAACGTTTCAGAAAAACTAGCTCACTGAAAACAAGGCTACTACTCAACATTGCTCGAGTCTGTCTCCAGACTTCAACACAGTTGAAAATGTTGGCATTTAGAAATTCAGATTCATTCGAAAGGTCCAGGAAGCCTTCTGCTATAGAAATTTTTTAAAGAAAATGGACTCAGACATTCACTAAAACTTGCAAAGCAAGAACTGATCGCTGTAGTAGGGAGTAACGGGTTAAATAAACGATATCATGGTGGATGAATATTTCTCTCACTATATTAAAATGATATATATTCATGTTTATGGTAATTTCTGTACGTGCACTTAAGAACGGAGCTGTGCGTCTGTGCATACTTTTGTGAAAGCATTTGTGCTTGTTATTGAAGAATTTACCTGCACATTTGACGATAGATATTTGTATTGATTTCTGACAAACTTTTGCTCGGAAGGTTAAAGTTTCTATATATCAGATCAATAAAAAGGAATGGAAAATTTCAATCTCAAAAGTTTGACTAAATTGGAAAATGCATGAAAAAGAATTAATTCAAACCAAATGAAAAATTCTTACTGTATGAAAAATTCGTCAAAATCGTATATAAATCGATAATGGTATGTTTCTTCAATGTAACTTTCCATAATCGATGTCCAGTTTTTATGGGATTTAAACACGTTTCTGTTATACAATTCGTCTTTTCATCTGTGGTTACAAGTACTAACTTGATAATTCCTAAAACTTTTTTAAACGCGACGATTTGTTGCACTTTTCAATTCTCTCCCTAGATTTTTAATAGGAATCAAGTTAGGACTCGTTGAAGCCATGTAACTTTTTCTGAAGCCATGTAACTTTTTCTGAAGCCATGTAACTTTTTCTGAAGCCATGTAACTTTTTCTGAAGCCATGTAACTTTTTCTGAAGCCATCTAACTTTTTCTGAAGTCATGTAACTTTTTCTGAAGTCATGTAACTTTTTCTGAAGTAATGTAACTTTTTCTGAAGTCATGAAACAGCTGATTTGATTTCGTTTTGCCCCTCGCGGGGATACAACTATTGTATCTATAGGAATTAGTGCTCGTTGGGCGAATATGAGAGGGTTCGAGCTAAAGATTAGGCAGGCTTTTTTTAAATAAAATAGGTTCTCGTTTTGTTAGGAATCATTTTTTTCGGTTCAGTGCTGCTCTGTTTCTCAGTACCTACTACTTCCTTTAACTTTTATCTTGTTTCATGATCTTCTTTCATGCTGACTGTTTCTATGCAACTTGTGCATAGATTCCGCGTTTCCTCAACTCCATAATAAATGGTGCTTTCATCCTTCCTCTCTTGGAACATCTTTGTCGTGGTAAAGGGAGGCTAAAACATTCTCATATAATAATAATCTTGTTTCATGAACTCTTTACTCAACTTACTGTTTCTATGCACCTACATAGATTCCGCGTGTCCCAGAGTCCATAGCCGTAACAAACGCGTCTTTCGAACGCGTTTGTTGCGGTTAGAGACCTTAACCTAACATCTAATCTAATCTAGATTTAGTTTTAGGGCAAGTGTCTTACTGGGAGGTACATCGAATTTTTTTATGCCTCGGGGGAAACTTGTGTATTTTGTTTCCGAGGGTTATGAATTCAACTCATATTTGTATTTTTTTCCTGAATGTAAACCTACATATATTTCAGCTTAAGATTGTTTTTAATCATTTCACCTTGAAGGTACCGATTCTGTATAGTATGGTGCCATACGTACGTGAGAGTTTGGCATACCTGCATAGGCATGCGCCAAATGTGCACCATACCTACATGGGCATGCGCCATACCTACGTGGGCATGCGCATATGTGCGCCATACCTGCGTGGGCATGCGCCATATGTGCGCCATACCTGCGTGGGCATGCGCCATACCTACGTGGGCATGCGCCATACCTACGTGGGCATGCGCCATACCTACGTGGGCATGCGCCATACCTACGTGGGCATGCGCCATACCTACGTGGGCATGCGCCATACCTACGTGGGCATGCGCCATACCTACGTGGGCATGCGCCATACCTACGTGGGTATGCGCCATACCTACGTGGGTATGCGCCATACCTACGTGGGCATGCGCCATACCTACGTGGGCATGCGCCATATGTGCGCCATACCTATGTGGGCATGCGCCATATGTGCGCCATATCTATGTGGGCATGCGCCATATGTGCGCCATACCTATGTGGGCATGCGCCATATGTGCGCCATACCTACGTGGGCATGCGCCATACCTACGTGGGCATGCGCCATATGTGCGCCATACCTACGTGGGCATGCGCCATATGTGCGCCATACCTGCGTGGGCATGCGCCATGTGTGCGCCATACCTACGTGGGCATGCGCCATGTGTGCGCCATACCTGCGTGGGCATGCGCCATATGTGCGCCATACCTGCGTGGGCATGCGCCATATGTGCGCCATACCTGCGTGGGCATGCGCCATACCTACGTGGGCATGCGCCATACCTACGTGGGCATGCGCCATACCTACGTGGGCATGCGCCATACCTACGTGGGCATGCGCCATACCTATGTGGGCATGCGCCATACCTATGTGGGCATGCGCCATATGTGCGCCATACCTATGTGGGCATGCGCCATATGTGCGCCATACCGATGTGGGCATGCGCCATATGTGCGCCATACCTATGTGGGCATGCGCCATATGTGCGCCATACCTATGTGGGCATGCGCCATATGTGCGCCATACCTATGTGGGCATGCGCCATATGTGCGCCATACCTATGTGGGCATGCGCCATATGTGCGCCATACCTGCGTGGGCATGCGCCATACCTGCGTGGGCATGCGCCATATGTGCGCCATACCTGCGTGGGCATGCGCCATATGTGCGCCATACCTGCGTGGGCATGCGCCATATGTGCGCCATACCTGCGTGGGCATGCGCCATATGTGCGCCATACCTGCGTGGGCATGCGCCATATGTGCGCCATACCTGCGTGGGCATGCGCCATATGTGCGCCATACCTAAGTGGGCATGCGCCATATGTGCGCCATACCTATGTGGGCATGCGCCATACCTATGTGGGCATGCGCCATATGTGCGCCATACCTACGTGGGCATGCGCCATACCTACGTGGGCATGCGCCATACCTACGTGGGCATGCGCCATATCTATGTGGGCATGCGCCATATCTATGTGGGCATGCGCCATATCTATGTGGGCATGCGCCATATGTGCGCCATACCTATGTGGGCATGCGCCATATGTGCGCCATACCTGCGTGGGCATGCGCCATACCTGCGTGGGCATGCGCCATACCTGCGTGGGCATGCGCCATACCTGCGTGGGCATGCGCCATACCTGCGTGGGCATGCGCCATACCTGCGTGGGCATGCGCCATACCTATGTGGGCATGCGCCATACCTATGTGGGCATGCGCCATATGTGCGCCATACCTAAGTGGGCATGCGCCATATGTGCGCCATACCTAAGTGGGCATGCGCCATATGTGCGCCATACCTACGTGGGCATGCGCCATATGTGCGCCATACCTAAGTGGGCATGCGCCATATGTGCGCCATACCTATGTGGGCATGCGCCATATGTGCGCCATACCTATGTGGGCATGCGCCATATGTGCGCCATACCTACGTGGGCATGCGCCATACCTACGTGGGCATGCGCCATACCTACGTGGGCATGCGCCATATCTATGTGGGCATGCGCCATATGTGCGCCATACCTATGTGGGCATGCGCCATATGTGCGCCATACCTGCGTGGGCATGCGCCATACCTGCGTGGGCATGCGCCATACCTGCGTGGGCATGCGCCATACCTGCGTGGGCATGCGCCATACCTGTGGGCATGCGCCATACCTGTGGGCATGCGCCATACCTGCGAGGGCATGCGCCATATGTGCGCCATACCTGCGAGGGCATGCGCCATATGTGCGCCATACCTGCGAGGGCATGCGCCATATGTGCGCCATACCTGCGAGGGCATGCGTCATGCCTGCGAGGGCATGCGTCATGCCTGCGAGGGCATGCGTCATGCCTGCGAGGGCATGCGTCATGCCTGCGAGGGCATGCGTCATGCCTGCGAGGGCATGCGTCATGCCTGCGAGGGCATGCGTCATGCCTGCGAGGGCATGCGTCATGCCTGCGAGGGCATGCGTCATGCCTGCGAGGGCATGCGTCATGCCTGCGAGGGCATGCGTCATGCCTGCGAGGGCATGCGCCATGCCTGCGAGGGCATGCGCCATACCTGCGTGGGCATGCGCCATACCTGCGAGGGCATGCGCCATATGTGCGCCATACCTGCGAGGGCGTGCGCCATACTTGCGAGGGCATGCGCCATACCTGCGAGGGCATGCGTCATATGTGCGCCATACATGCGATGGCATGCGACATATGTGCGCCATACCTGCGAGGGCATGCGACATATGTGCGCCATACCTGCGAGGGCATGCGACATATGTGCGCCATACCTACGCGGGCATGCGCCATACCTACGCGGGCATGCGCCATACCTGCGTGGGCATGCGCCATACCTGCGTGGGCATGCGCCATACATGCGTGGGCATGCGCCATACCTGCGTGGGCATGCGCCATACCTGCGTGGGCATGCGGCACATGTGCGCCAAACCTGCGTGGCCGTGCGCCATACCTGCGTGGCCGTGCGCCATACCTGCGAGGACGTGCGCCACACATACGAGGGTATGCGCCACACCTACGAGGGTATGCGCCACACCTACGAGGGTATGCGCCACACCTACGAGGGTATGCGCCACACCTACGAGGGTATGCGCCACACCTACGAGGGCATGCGCCATGTGCGCCATACCTGCGAGGGCATGCGCCATGTGCGCCATACCTGCGAGGGCATGCGCCATGTGCGCCATACCTGTGAGGGCGTGCGCCATACCTGTGAGGGCATGCGCCATGTGCGCCATACCTGCGAGGGCGTGCGCCATACCTGCGAGGGCGTGCGCCATACCTGCGAGGGCGTGCGCTATGTGCGCCATACCTGCGAGGGGGTGCGCCATATGTGCGCCATACCTGTGAGGGTATGCGCTATACCTACGTGGGCATGCGCCATACCTGCGAGGGCATGCGCCATATGTGCACCATACCTGCAAGGGCGTGCGCCATATGTGCGCCATACCTGCGAGGGTATGCGCCATACCTGCGTGGGCATGCGCCACATGTGCGCCATACCTGCGTGGGCATGCGCCACACCTACGAGGGTATGCGCCACGTCAGTTAGGTAAATTAGGTCATGCAGGGTAAAATCAGTGTACGTCGCACAACGAACCGCAGCGTTTCAAATTGATCCTATCATATAGAGGGTAAAAACTATTGCATTTTATGTATATTATTCATATATATTGTTTTACATATAAAATTCGCCTCATTCTGTAATATTAAGGATTGTACATATTCAATTACTAATATAGCTAGAAGTTATATTTATTCCTAGTAAATAAACAATTGTCAACGAAAAATTTAATATTGTTTGTTCATACAGAACATAAATTATTTTACGCCATATAATATAAAATAATATTACGCTCTCAATACATCAGACCTACCAAATCAAACAGCGAATTACTTTGGATACAATAGTTACATCCTCCTGAGGGGAGGCTATGAAAGGGGGATGAGTAATCGTGACGCGTCTTGGGACACGTGAGAAATTGAACGAAGTAATATCCAGCTGCCAAAGAAACTCGTATTCTTGTTTTTCACAACAAGTGTTCATATAGAACATAAATTAATTGACGTAAATCATTCTGTCTGAAACACTTGCGCTGGCAGCTTATGGTTTTATAGAATGCTTGTTCAGTTTTTCAATTGCTCGAATTGGCACATAGACGATATTACCGTAATAAATAAATTTTCTCATACCTAATTATAGTTCACAATTTAATAAGCAATTTTTCCGACAGTCCCACCGACACGTGCTCTTCGGAACACAGGCAGCTGCTGATGATATGCGCTGGCCGTCAAGGATGAAGTCATTTGACCAAATAGGTGTAGTGGGCCAACGAGAAGTATCGACGTAGCGCCCACCATCAGCCTTCACGTCGCCACAATTGCTTTGGTTCACACGTCAACAAAGAACGCCAGTACTGTTTGAAGAGCACCATAATTATGTCAAATGTACAATGATATCTGTCGTAAATATTTAAACAATAACACTGAATTGAAACTACTGCGTATCATTCAGTAAAAAAATGTACACACATGGTGGTTGGGTTTAAAACTCAAGAGATAATTAAAGTTGTTCAAGTGTTCCCTTTAAGTTATTGAAAATATTATGTAAGTATTAACTAGCTGCCAACGTAGAGCATAATTAAATAGGTCCTCCTAAATTGATTCGACGTTGTTACAGGTCTATCAGTTCACAGCAAGGAAGTTACATCAGCTCTAGCGAATTAAACTGCACTTGTCTGCGTCTCAGTTTTCCCATAACAGATGTACAAGGGTTACTGCCGTCACTACATGCAGCATAACTGAAGATTTGCATCTTATATAAGACAAATTGCAAGTAATTAGTCCCTCAATTTCACTTCTGATAATTAACTGTGCACTATTAGCCTTCAATTATAGATTTTATAGGTATTTGAATATCTTTGAAATGATTAAAACTACTATCGAAATGAATGCTAGCTTTAGAAGTATTTCTCCAACTCTATAACAGATCGACAACTTTCTAATAACATTTGTTTGAAAAGCTTCAAGACGACAACTATTCTAGGAATAAAAGTCTCCATTTAAATATATGTAAAAACCAGAACACTAACTTTAATTTCGTTCGTAAGTCAACCGATTTGGAATCGAGAAGACGTTAGATGAAAGAAAACACAACTATGGAAGTTTAATTGGCTGCGGGAATTCCATTCAATTGTGATAGCACTCCGAACTGGTTCGTTACTGTCAATTACAAATATATACAGTTAAACATAAAATGTTCCAAAAGGAAAACTACGTTTCGTTCAACATCCATGAAATCGAAATAAATCATTCGATTATTTATAATACATAGAAATCTTATTCTCACCGTTTCAAGTTTCGACCTTATACGCATGCAATTTTATTGGAACCCAGCGTGACAATTCAGCATCGCGAACGAAGTCAGAAGAATACATGTTTCATTTGTTGATAGGATAGCTGAATTTTTTCCACGCCGGAGCATAGAGTCTCCGCTTATTTTGTGATGTGTACTTATTTCCTTATGAGGCCTCAAGTTCATCGAAACTGTTCTAGATAATGAGTTATACTTTTTCATTTTCTTGCCCGTGATCATTTTACTTGATCTTGAAAAGTATGCCCAACGAACGAAATATTGTGCATTCTATATCGGTCTTTAGTTTCATCGTTTGAACATAAAGACTATAATAGAATGATTAAACAAAAATTGACTTTTTCATCAAGATTCAGCTATTTTCACTACAAAATGTATAAATTAAATTGATGAGATTTTATGTACTACATTTTAAAAACAAATAAAGTAAGCCAAATTATAATTTCTGTGACATTTTCATCATCTCTCGAAGTTGAGAATTTCTCTGAAAAAATGTAAAGAAAATCAACTGAAACCATTCTAAAGTCAATCTATACTAGAATTTAGTATTAAGTAGCAGCACTTAGCTCACCCTGCCTGTGATCTACCTCTTAACCTTTTTACTGTACCCATTTTCTAGCAATAAAATATTTCTTCTCGATATGCGTCTCACCTCCTCAGTTGGAAATCGTTCATGCAAGCTTTGCTGAAGCCCAGGAAAGTACTTGCTCCAGTGCACCTTTTTCGAGCGAGTGGCAGCAGCGAGGAATGCTCAGAAATTCTGTCACGACCTGCACATCATAGATGTCAGTTTAGAACCCTTCATATTATAAACATAACTGCAAACCAAATTACATTATTTCTTAGAAATCTTTTCACCCATAATCAGTAAAAGCCGAACGACACTACTCTTACTTCAAATATGTACTTTCATAATTATAAGGATTATACACGAGATTACAAATTAGTCCAGGCCTCCCTAACCCAAACAAAGGTGTTCCCACAATAAGAAGAGGAGAGACGGCTAGGGAACGGAGAATAGATGCAGAAAGTGTGTCCCCTCATCCCTGCGCATAGAAAGAAAGTTTAAAAAAAGTTCACAAAACGAGATGAAAGTCGAATGAAACAGTAATAAGTACAAAAAAAGACAGCAGTAAACAAAAAAAAAGACCCGTAACGAAAAAAAAACTATTCTACATCAACAAAAGAAAGGCCTGCCTAACCCTCTCAATACATCAGACCTACCAAATCAAACAGCGAATTACTTTGGATGCAATAGTTACATCCTCCTGAGGGGAGGCTATGAAAGGGGGATGAGTAATCGTGACGCGTCTTAGGACACGTGAGAAATTGAACGAAGTAATATCCAGCTGCCAAAGAAACTCGTATTCTTGTTTTTCACAACAAACAAGTCGAGAAGAGATCATTTAACATACATTCAAAACTTCCTGTTAGCACCAACCATACACGCAAATTAGCTCCACACAATATATTTGGAATACAGTGATGGAAGTCTACAAATTTTACAACTCAAATGCATAAAAACCGATTGAATAAAAATATTGAAAAGACATGAGTGCTACAATATTGAAGTTAAGTTATGCAGACAGATAACTATAGGATGCTTAACACGTTAAGTGCTGCGTGACCCACCGGTGGTCATTTAGGTGATTTTCATAATGCTGCTGGCCGACCAGCAGTCACAGACTCAATTTTTACAAATACCAAATGAAAGTTAAATGAAGGCATGATCCAGTCAATGTTTGCTATCTTTAAACTTTATTACTACAATTGAATCTAAATTTGAGCTGGATATTGAACTTCAGTTTAACCCGCCGCACTTAACGTGTTAAGTACCCATGAATAGGTTTCAGTCTTCATAAGTTCAAAACGTGTAAAGTCTTTGAATATCTGTGGAAAGAAAAAAGATACTGGTTGTATTCTTATATTCTATGGTTGTATTCTAAGGTTGTATTCGTACATAAGATAAATTCCATCCCGTATCTCAGCAGTTATAAATTATCACAATAATCGCTAATTTTCAGGAACGAAAATTGAAAGTTACTAATCACCTATAAATTTATTTTTGGAAGACAGGAGATATATGTAAATGAATACAGTATATATAAATTAGATAAATTATTATAGTGGGGATACTTGGTACGTCGATCTTGTACTCACCCCTCTCTTTTTGAGTTGCTCGTTAGTCTCAACGCCCCAGGAGGGTAACACAAGTGTGTCTGCGTCTCCGTGCGTCTGAAACAATGGAGGCAGGAGCGTGGGCTCTTCTTTGCCAAGGTTGTCGAGCGCCTGATGGAGGAAATTTTACAAGATTAAATACGCAGCTCAAATTCAGGCATACAACCTAAATGAAATTTAAGGATTTAACCGTTATTGAATCATGGTAACAGCAAGTATAAAAGAATTCTATTAGAAATTAAATTATTAAGTATGAAGACAAAATAGTTTCAAATAATACAACGTTAAGATTAAGATAAAAAAAAGTATATTTTATAATGATGTGTTTCCCATTTATTATAGCATATGAATATCAAGATTAGGTTAACTATGATACAGATCAGATTTGATTGTAAGTTAGTTCAAGTCTCCCTTACGACAACAAAGGCACTCTAAAAAGAGGAAGGATGAAAGCATGATTTATTACGGAGTTAAGGGAACGCTGAATCTATGTACAAAATGTTTCCTCATAAGAATCTCCGGCGCATGGAAACAATAAGTTATCAAATAAGTTTGAAGGCGCCCCACACCTTCGTTTGGCATCACCGGCCTTGGTGATTCATTACCACTATTTTACTAAACACAAAATCAACAAGAGCACATTCAGGTTGAAACAATAGTCATTAATTCACAGTTTTGTTTTCCGTTGGTAGACATCACAGTGAAACAGGTAACAGTAATTGGTAGTTACAATGAGGAAACAGTGAAGGCTACAGAACGATACAGCGGCTACAATGAACGGCTACAGTAGTTTCAGAGATGGCTACAGAAAGGCCACAGGTTGAAAATAATATGAGGTTCGTTCTGCAAATGAATATATATGAGTAAACAAATTCGATTAACTTTGTTCCTACACTCGTAAAAATCTAACATCATAAATCATTTTAGAGTATTTAAAGTTACAGTTCAAATCAAATATAACAGTAAATGAACCTAGCAAATAGTCACAAAAATGTAGGCACAATTTTACAAGTCACTCAAGCAAAAACTAACGATCAGACAATCCGTGCTCATCATGGACACAAGCATTCTGTTTCTTAACCTAAGCCAAAATTAAGAACTGCGGCAACAAAGTTTATGAAGCAAGATACAAGTAGAAAAAGAACCAGAAGGCGCTAAAAAACAGCACAGTAGTGAACCAAAAAGAAAATGATGTGTAACAGAACAAAACAAAAACCTATTCCATTTCAACAAAAAGAAAGCCTACCTAACCTCCAGCTCGTGACCTCACATTTTCCCTCTGGGGGTGCTAATTTCCATAGGAAACAATAGTTGTATTTCTCTTTGGGGCAAAAAGTGATTAAGTATACCTTTATATTCCTTTTTTGATGATGGGTAGTTCATCGAGAAAGTCTCCGATTTCTATTTCCTAATGCCTGCTGCACCTTCTATGAAGAAGCACAACAAAAGAAAAGTGTTGCCAAGAAACCATCTGCCGCTCCTTATGACTAATGTTCTTGAAAGAATTTCAAGGAACCAACCATATCAGGCATGGTACTATCGTGAGGAAAATCCTACAGGATAACATCAAACATTAGATCTCACACTATGGTCTTTCAAGCACGAAGCATAACGATGGGGATACTCTTGAGTAGGATTCTCGTACTTTGTTACACTGCTTGATTGTTCCTTACGTATATTTGAATGATGGAGTAGGCAGTAAAAGGAAATATTCACACAGTGAGAGGTACGAGAAACACCAAGGACTTTTGCTTGTAATCAGAACATATTTTCAGTTGAACTTTGATGAGTCATGAACTTCATTTTTACATGAATACATAACCCAAATGTTTCAGCTTACTGCAAAATACGTTAGATCCAACTATTTAGTAAAGATCTATGAATTGGCTAGATTAGCTTCTTTGTTCAACATCTCCCATAATATGAGATATGGACAAAGTAGCATACTATGTTCATCTAGGCGTTCAACGAAAAAAATTATACTTTTTTCAAACCAGCAAGAGTGTATACAGTGTTTTATGTTCATGATCATAGTTAAGGCAGAGATGGCATAAGGCCCAGCGTAGGTCAAGATGCGTTACTACGAGCTAGTGTATCAGTATTGGTTTGAACAGTCTAGCTAGGTTTCTGCCTATCTCAAAACTCAGGTTGAGACTTGTAGGATCGATTAAATTGATATTTTTACCAAGCCCAGAGCTGTAACATGCCTTGTACACTGCAGATCCTCTATTGAGAAAAGATGACAGCGCAAACACTCCAGCAAGGCCTCGTCTACTGCCGTAGCCCACATGCAGCGCAACAGCTCCTCCCATGCTGAATCCACCTGAATAAAATTCCAATCCAAATAAAGGCTTATAGAATGCGATAAACCAATTTCAATAAATCAATGGACTTACAATACTATAGAGCAAAGTACAGCTGCAACCCTAGGTGACACTAACAATACAATGTTTGGCAATGACTCTTCATTAAATTTCATACACCATTGCAGTAATGCTTGGCTAAATTATCCAATTTTGATAGAAGAGACGACCAGGCGGGCAGTTCCCTCTTAAAACTTCCCAAAGATTTTGACGAAGTATAGATTTGAAGTGGTAGGCCATTTTATGCCATAAAAAAAATGTCCTATGAACCACTTTCAAACAATACGAGCACCAAGTCTTCTAAAATATATCATCATCTACAAGAAAGTTGAGTCTCAACAAGGATTGAGCTTATGCACCAAAGATCTACAGGTAGTCATGTAGTATCATTTTGCAACTAAAGACGTTAAAACACACTTGTTCATTTTATTTGATACTAACATAACTGTCTTATATGCTATAGAAATTATAATTCTTAGTAACATTAACACACTCAATTATTTATGTTTCACTTCAGAGGAAGTTTCTCTTCTAATAGTCTGCCATACCATAGCTTATTTGACCCACAATGCTAACATTTTAGACAAATACTAAACTTAGACCTGTAGCCTCTTTGTAACAACGTGCATGCATGAGCTAAATAAATCTCTGAAGGGATACAGGCCTTAGTCATGCTCAGGTGGTGAAACATCATCTATTCTGTTCACTTCATCTAAAGAGCTGCACAACATGGCAATGGGCTGAAATTGCGTACAAATTAAACTCATTAACTGCAAAGCCCAGTACCAGCAATGATCGAATGGCAATTGAAATTCGTTACGGAAGGTCATATATACTATAAAAAATTACATATTATCCTTCAGTGCACAACTATATTTTAGAAACATTTTACTTGAAATTTGTTAAATAGATGAGAAAAACAAAACAAACGACAGTGGATTCTCTTGTGGTACTAGCCATCTTCTAGCATCTCCTTTTGAGAGCAACATGCATAACCATGGAATGATTTTAAATCCTCTCATTATAAACAATAATCTCAAAATGCCAGCATCTACTTTTGTTTGTAATTTGTCAGTGCTTGAATGCATTTCATTTCCTTTCATAGGCAAAATACCTCTCTTGAATGATGCTTCAAGCTGAAAAAATCTGGAAATACTAGGTTAACTTTGATGATCAACACTGATCCTGATACTCTTTTGAATTTTTAAATTTTTATTAAAACTATCAAATAGAACAAGATGTTTCTACTCGCCATTCTAATTACATTTAATTCAATTTTAGACCTAAATATTTAAGAACTAAAATTTCCAACAAATCAGTTAATCATATGTATCTCACATACATACGATCTAAAACAATTTTACACATTCCAATTTTGAATAAGATAATGAACAAGAAGATGACAATTTTGAATATTGGGTTGAATACAGAAGAACTAAGATAGCATAGAAAAAAGGGGAATAGGCTATTTAGTAGATGATTTGGATGTTAGGATATTACAGTGCATGCCAAATTTAGTTCCATAACGAGATCTTCTTCATTAGACAATTTACTTACAGAAATTCATTTAAATATTATAATCCAGTTTGTCTCTGAATTATTTTTAAATTGCATCCCAAATAAAAGTGTTCAACCATTATTAGAGTTTGACCATGTCAGTCTATTGTGCATATTCCACTTAATGAAATTTATATGTTTTGAACACTGTTGGGTCACCGTACATAAACCAAACTAACACTTAGCAATGTTATCCAAAAATTTATGATTAACACAATTACCTGGCATAAATTAATTCTAAAAATGACCGCTATTTTGCTATCATCAAGATGAATAGATGCATGACGTATTTTGTTTGAAATTTACTTGTACTGAAACTCACTTGTAATAATGGTTTGTTTTGAACATCGCTCGTACTAAAACTCACTTGTAATTTTCACTCACAATACTAAACAGAAATAGTTGTATAGCAAATCACTTGTACTAGTGGATGCGTGAATTCAGAGGTTGAAGTAAATGTAGGAATAGGAAAGAGTTATATAACTCCAGAAACAAGACACAATATCAGATAAGTTCATATCAGTCAAAGGTGTTGGGATAACTTTTATTTCCATTAAGTGAAAGCCTTTATTAAAAATACATAAGTGTCCAGTATTCAATGCAAAACGTCTGTGCACAAATGAAAATTCAGTTTGTAGTAATTGCAATTTCATATTAGCTCAGCACTAGAAGTAGATGCTTCCACTATTTGTCACAAAATAATGTGTTTTGTGAGACTTATTGGAAGCAAACTTTTTCAAGCAAAGACACATTTGTTGAGGAAAAAGACAATTCAGAGGAATGCATACTCCCCTAGTCATTATCAACCCTTGACCAAGCAGAGCTTGGGTATTACACTTGCCTTCTCCATGGCATGGAGCACCATGACACACTAGATGACAATTACCATCAGTGCCTATTCTATAACACAACAAATATTTATTTCTGAGATAATCTGCTATATATATTTATATTTGGTCTCACCAACTAATATTTTGTTGAGAGGAACACCAGCCTGCACTTCTTTGTCAATGAGTGCACTGACTGACTCCACTGCCTCATTGGTAGACTGCTCATCCTCAGGTGAAGAAATATCAATTGCTATTCTGCACAGAATAAAGTACAGATGAAATTGTATGTAAGCTCACATGAACACAAGTTATCTCTACACTTGTGAAATAAAAATTTCAACATAAACTAATGACCTAACATATAAGAAAATACAAGCAATTCCACAAATGAGTGCAAATGATACAAAAGAAAACACAATCAATAAAGTAATGAGAAACTTCTTTTATAATTTTTTGTGCTCATTTCAGTTTCCTAGCTAAGCTTTCAATTCAATTAATGCATAATGTCTATGAGGATACAAGAAAAACACCAAACAATTCTATTTGACTAACACAAAACTAAATTTTCATAGCAAAAATAAAAGACTACAAATTTAAAATGACATTCAAACGTAAACTCACACATTTCAGCTTCAAGACCAACCTGTTCATCCATACATTGAACCGTGACTGAGCTGGTGTGTAAAACATAGGAGCAGCTGAGGGAAAATGTAACCGAAAATTTTCAAACTGAAGCTCTTTTCCCAGTTCACTGGACCACCATGAATGGAATGATGAGCCTGTATCACCTGAGAAATAAATCTAAATTAAACATTGAAAAATTGTGCATTATAACATTTACATACATACATGATAGCAACAAATTGCTAATTAACAAGAAATAAAGATTGCCAAAACATTTTTGTAATAGGATATGTATAAATAGACAAGTGTGAGATTTAATTCCTACCAAACATTGATAAAGAAAACCTAGTCCTAGTCTTTCCCCAGACTTTTAATGAGTATTTGATAGTGCAGATCATAACATACTTTTACTAAATTATGCTTCAATAGCATAACATGCCTTCTTCATAAATTTGGTTTTAGGAATGCTCTCCATGCATTTTTCAACCAGAAAAAGGGTGGAGCTACTTCACCACTTTGTTTTATAGTCCCTGAGTGGCCTGCCTCATCTATTTACAATGGTTGACAATTATAATCAGGATATGAATAACCTCACTGCTTTTGCATTATATTTCATGTTATCTACACAATACGAGGCCTGTCGAAAAAGTATCCGACCTTTGGCCAGAAAAAATACTTCAACAACCTGACGGGGTTGGGACCCTAATCCCCTTCAAAGTAGGCTCCTTGTGCTTCCACACACTTAGCCCACCGATCCTTCCACTGCCGGAAACACCTCTGGAAGTCTTCTTTTGGAATGGTGTTCAGCTCTGTCGTCGCGTTCCGCATTATCTCTTCTCTACTCTCAAAACGGGATCCTTTCAGTGGTGTCTTCAATTTTGGAAACAACCAGAAGTCGCAAGGAGCCAGGTCTGGAGAGTAGGGAGGTTGGCGAACGGTCGTAATTCCATGTTTGGCCAAGAAATTGCGGATCAAACGGGATGAATGTGCGGGCGCGTTGTCGTGATGCAAGTGCCAGTTGTTCGCAGTCCACATGTCTGGTCTTTTGCGCCGAACTGCATCACGAAGTCGCCGGAGAACATCCTGATAGTACTCCTTTGTCACTGTTTGTCCTTCCGGTGCGTATTCGTGATGCACAATTCCACGGACATCAAAGAAAACAGTCAGCATCACCTTGATTTTGCTTCGCACCTGCCGCGCTTTCTTCGGCCTTGGAGACTCGGGATGCTTCCATTGGGATGACTGTCTTTTTGTTTCTGGGTCGTACCCGTACACCCATGACTCATCTCCAGTTATCACGGTGTTCAGAAACCCAGGATCAGTGTTGGCGGTGTCCAGAAGGTCCTGTGCAACGTCACGACGGAGGTCTTTTTGTTCCGGCGACAACAACTTGGGCACGAATTTCGACAAACACTTAGAACAGCACCTTACTTGGCGACCACCAGCCAGTGACTGGCCCAAGTGAATGCGGTGAAAAAAGTCAAGCATGCGCATTAAGATTCCTCCTTCCACCGTGCACAGTGGCGCCGCCTTAGAATCACTACTTTGCGCGGGAAAAATTAAGGTCGGATACTTTTTCGACAGGCCTCGTACTCTCAAAAAATGATAGTAATGTTGCAATGTACTCCTAATTTTGATTTTGAACCCAGATAATTTGTAATTTTCTAAAATTCTAGTAAGTGACAACAACTTAATTTTAGCCTCCGGTTATGGGTCATCATTAGAAAGTTGGGCCACTGCTTTGCACGAAGTCCTGCCAAATCCTATTTTGATCATGAATGATAATGACTGATTCATTGAAGTGAAAACAGAGAAAAAAATTTATTCAAGAATGCACCACTAAAACTTGATATTAAATGTATTGAAAAACTCAATTTGTAATAGTAGTAAAGTAATATAATTTAGGCTTATAAGTTTATTGTATTTTGGGCAGGTGGTTTTGTCACTCTTGCACTTTGGCTAACTAAAGATAAATTTCTGACTTTAGCTTTCTGACTCAAGGAAGATGCTTTCAATCCACAAGAAATAATTCATTTAGAAAGTATGGGCTGGCTGCAGAGGAAGGGGCCATCAACATATAAAAGTGGATCATTGATACTAGCAATAGAAACCCTCAGAATTTTATCCATAAAAAAGGGCAATGCCAACAGTTCAAATTCTACCTTGCAAGCTGTAGACAACATGAAGAAATTGGCAATTTCCCTTCAGAGTTGCAAAACATAACCCATGGAGTTCCTCAAAGATCTGTTTTCAGACCTCTCCTATTTATTATTCTATAAACAATACTGTAAACTTAACGTCTTTCTTCAATGCCAAATTATTAGTAGATGACAGTTTGGTATCATTTAGATCCCAACATCCAAAAAATATAAAACTAGCAAACAAATAAACCAAGAATTGAATGTTTTGCACTGACTCAGAGCAAACAAGATCTGCATAAACCTCTCAGCAAGACTAAATATAGGCTATTCTCCTACAAGCAAAACCCTGCTCATTAGAATAATGATAAGAGGAGAAAAAATTCAAGAGAGTGACACCTGAAGGTTTCTGAAAACTTTAGACAAAAATTTGATCTTGCAAATCATACACTTATAAAAAATATTCAAAATCATTACAATTTTTTATGGTCTCATGCACATCCTATAAAAAGATGCACTATAAATTCTTTACTGCCCATATTCTATTCATATATTCAATAGCATTGAAACTTGACATAGCATTGACAGGAATAAAACTTGAAACTTTCACTGCAGAAGATCAAGTATACTATGATCATGAAAATGAAACGCTGCATGCACACACTTGCATCTTTAAATGTTTAAGAAATTATATTTTTTTGTAAATTGCCAACATGAATTGAATGAAACTAGTAAAATATAAAATTAAAATGCAATACCAATACACATGTAAAAAGTAATTTTTGGGTTTAAATTATTTTGATGTGCACTAACCTGACCCATGGAGGAAAATAATTGAGCCTGTACATTTTGTGGCTGCAGGGTGAACTGTGAAAACCTTGGAAATACGACTCATTTCAAGCAACACAAATTCAGTAAAACCTATGGACAAGTGACAACAGTGATTAGTATCAACTATTATTCCCACTCAATATATTAATCATAATAACATCTTTTATGCACACTAAGTATTAAAGAAATAAAAAGAAAACAATAGAAATAGTATAACCAATCAGCATTGCTAATGAAAATTGTATATAAATTATATCTTATTTTAAACATAAGTTCAAATCTTAACATTATTATTATTATTATTATTATATAAGAAAGTTTTAGCCTCCCTTAACCACAACAAAAATGTTCTAAGAGAGGAAGGAGGAAGGCACCATTTAGTATGGAGTTGAGGGAACGTGGAATCTATGCTCAAGGTGCACAGAAATAGTAAGCTAAGAAAGAAGTTCATGAAACAAAAAAAAGTTGAAGAAGAAAGTAGTAGGTGTTGAAAAACAAGACAGCAGTGAACCGAAAAAAGATGGTCCATAACAAAACAAAAACCTATTCTATTTCAAAAAAAAGAAGCCTACCTAACCTTTAGCTCAGGCCCTCACATAGTCCCCCTGGGAGAGCTAATTCCCATAGATACAATAGTTGTATCCCCCTGAGGGTTCAAATTTCAACAAAGTTGTAATCCAAACTTTTTTTGAAAATTTAGTGAAAATGAAAAAATAGTAATAACAAGGAACAGGAATAAAGAAAAATTATTAACCAACTGCTTCATAAGTAATTAATGCATTCAGTATTTTGCTGTGATTCAGCATCAGTTTATGCATGCACACAATCTACAATTAAAATCCTAAACATTATGAACTAAATTCAATAAGTTATAAATAATAATCAATATTGACATATTTACGTCATGTCAAGCTATATGACAGAGAACTAATGTTTGGCAATTAGGTACAATTATTCTCTAATAAAACATACAAGCAAACGTGCATTCAATGAGACCTTAATCATTGCTCTACAATAGTAACTTTTTAAAGGAAATAGCTTTTGAAATAAGCAGACTTCACTATTCAGAAAGCGCATCTTGCTCGTAGATCAACTTGTTTCAGAGAAACAGGTTGACCTGAGCTAGCTGCTAGCTGCTGGAACACCCTTCCTGACCCTTTTTCCACCTCTTTCAAAACACAAAACGTTCTGTGCTGTTGCTAGCTTGGGATTCAAATAGTTCTCTACTGAATAGAGGAATGGGATATTTATCTCACATCTCATACTAATGAGATGGAAAAAGACAACAGCAGAGAAAGTTCTTATTTCACACAACAAAATTTGGGAAACTATTCACTAGAGCTGGACAACAATCAATGATCAAAGACAAAATTCAGCAAAAATAGAAATGACCAATTAGATTAGATTGAACAAGTTAGTTTAACCCTCCCTAACCACAACAAATGTGCTCAAAAAAGAGGAAGGCACCATTTTCCTATTCACAAAACAGTACATTAGGAAATGGCAAGTTAATGAAACAAGATAAAAGTTTAAGAAAGCAACAGATGATGAAAAACAGGATAGTGGTAAACCCTTCAAAAAAGGCCAAAAAATATAAAGAAAAGTTTTATTTTCACAAAAGGGGGCCAACCTAGCCTCAAACTTGTGACCTCATATCATCCTCCTGAGAGCACTTATTCCTATAGTCTCTAACATGTAACTTTATTTTCAGTGAATTCCAAGGATTTTGCTTTCATTCATATCAAATATTACTACAAAAAAAGTAGCTATTTCAAAGTTAGATTTGCATTAATTTCTAGTCTAATATTAACAATTTCATAAGTAAAAATCAATTCCAAAATACCCCCAAAAAAGTGTTGAATCTTATGCTCTTAATAAATAATGACTTTATTTAGATTATAGTCATCTGCAACAGAAGTATTAAGGGAAACGAACGGTTTTTTCTCATGAAATTTCAAAAATCAATAAAAAATACTTCAAGAGCAAAATAAGCTTTGAGGTATTTACAACATGTTTAGAAAATTCGAATGGAGGTTAAGAGCCGTAAAATTTTTGGAATTTACCCATACCCCCCTCTCCCTCACCCCCCAAAAGAAAATTTCTAAAAAACCATATTTCTGAAACAATATTGTTCATAGACACTATTAGTTTTTTATCCAATTGACAATGAACTGATCTAAAAAATTGAGATCCAGTTTTTTTGATATCACTTGAAAATTTTTTAAAAATGTCTGAATTTAAAAAGTAAAAAATATTCAATTTTTTTTTCTTTACATGGCAATAACAAAATTTTGATTAAACTTATCAGAAAGCTGCCTGCTACTGAGATTGATTATACTCACCTTGATTTTGACAATGCAAAAAAGATATCCTTCATAAGTGAAAAACTGTAGGAGAAATTGAGCCGCACAGCCAAAAAAAAACTTGTTCTGAGAAAAGAGCGTTTCATTTTTTTCAATTATTTGTGCAACAGTTTTTCCCTTATGGAGATTTTTTTAGCATCCTAAAGATCAAGGTGAATACTTTAAATCTGCAAAGTAGTATTTTGATATGTTGATTAAAAATTTCTTTATTGATATGTAAAGTAATAACTAAAAGTAAGTATATTATGTTCAACAAATTCAAACATTTCTTGAATTTTTTTTTGAAGCGCTATCAAAAAACTGGATCTCATTTTGTAGATCATTTCATTGTAAATCAAAGAAAAAAAAACTAATTACCTCTATGTACAATATAGGCTGAGAAATATTGTTTTCTAGAAATTTCCCTTTGAAGAGGGGGGAGGGGGGTATGGGTAAATTCCAAAAATTTTAGGGCTCTGAATGTCCATTCAAATGTTCTAAACATGTGAATACCTCAAAGCTTATTTTGCTCTTGAAGTATTTGTTATGAATTTTTGAAATTTCACAAGGAAAAACCGTTCATTTCCCTTAACAGATAGCATGCTATCCTGACTTTGAAGCTGCTTTCTAGCATGACCAAAAAAATTAATTGCAATGCCTAGTAAATTATGATAGGTTCTACCATCTTCACCAATACTGAAATTGATCATTACTAGCAAGCCAAATTTAAATAGTCAGTAAAGATATTTAGCTGCCTTTAGAGAGGGTTAGAATTGAGTAACAGTTAAAGAAGAAATGACAGTAAAGAACCTGAAGAGGCAGGGTAATATGAAACAATGAAAAAGATTTGACAGTTTTATTCACACAGTAAAATTGATCATTATTTTTCAACCATCTAGTCAGCATACATATACACAAGAATATGCTCATTCAATTTTAGTTATAGTACTGTTCATTACTCATTCTCATAGTACTGTCTAATGCAAGCATTTCTGGAGTTATATATTTAACCACATACTTGAATGTTTCAGTTTTAAATCCAGCAATACCTTACATACCCAAAGTACATGCCTTACTCCAGACAAATAGAGAGGAATAAATTACCAATACTTTAGGGTTTAGATATCAGAGTTACTGTTCTTCTTCACAAAAGCTAGTTGATCATAGACAACAAAATGTTATCTTGTACAGTGTACATATTTCCTAATGGCACAACTCATTCAGATTCATTAAGGAAAACAAATAGTTTTTTCTATTAAAATTTCAAAAATTCATAAAAATATTTCATGAGCGAAATAAGCTTGAAGGTATTCACAACATGTTTAGAACATTAGAATGGACGTTCAGAGCTCTAAAATTTATGGAATTTACCCATACCCCCCTTCCCCCCCGCAAAGCAAAATTTCTAAAAAACGTTATTTCTCAGCCAATATGGTATAAAGAGACAATTAGTTTTTTAGTTTGATTCACAATGAACTGGTCTACAAAATTGAGATCCAGTTTTTTGACATTGCTTCAAAAAAAATTTAAAAAGTATTTGAATTTAAAACCAAATAGATATGTAAATTTATTTCTTTACATGATTATAAAAAAATTTCTATTCAACTTATCATAAAACTACTATTGAAATTTATTGTATTCACCTTGAAATTTACAATGCAAAAAAGATCTCCTTCATAAATTAAAAACTGTCGGAGAAATTGAGCCGCACAGTAAAAAAAAACTTGTTCTGAGAAAAGAACGTTCCATTTTTTCAATTATTCCTCATAACAGTTTTTTACTTATGGCGGAGATCTTTTTTGCATCGTAAAGATCAAGGTGAGTACTATAAATCTGCGTAGTAATTTTTTGATAAGTTGATTAGAAATTTTTATATTGCCATGTAAAGTAATAACTGAAAGTAAATATATTTTCTTTAAAAAATTCAAATACTTCTTAAATAATATTTTTTGAAGCAATATCAAAAAACTGGATCTCAATTTTGTAGACCAGTTCATTGTGAATCAAATAAAAACTAATTGTCTCTATATACAATATTGGCTGAGAAATAAAGTTTTTTAGGAATTCCCCTATGAGGGGGGAGGGGGGTATGGGTAAATTCCACAAATTTTAGGGCTCTGAACATCCATTCGAGTGTTCTAAATTTGTTGTGAATACCTCAAAGCTTATTTCCCTCTTGAAGTACTTTTAACAAATTTTTAAATTTCAAAAGGAACAACCGTTCATTTCCCTTAACAGATTAGATTAGATAAGTTAGTTCAAGCCTCTCTAACCACAATGAAGATTTTCCAAAGAGAGGAAGGATGGAATCACCATTTGGAATGGAGTTAAGGGAACATGGAATCTATAGAATCTACGCATAAAGTGTGTTTGCTCACACGCTACCCAGCGCATAGAAACAGTAAGTTAAAAAAAAAGGTTATGAAATAAAATTGAAGTTTGCTGCAAACCACATAGCAAAGAACTGAAAAAAAGATGTTCTCAACAAAATGAATAACAATTTTTACTAAAAAATTGAAGGCCTTCTGTACACTCATTCAATGGAAAATTTTCCAAATTACCAAGCCTGCATGATGTTTTCAATTACAGTACTTACAGGAAAATTGTATGTTCTACATTAGACATTAAGATGCAAACATGAAAAGCACTCACTGCACTGATGTTGTCTCAATACATACACTTCAAAAGTTTGCATAACATTTTACCAAGGTGAAACCTATGTAAGATGTTCACATAAACTTGGCAAGCTACAGCAAATAATTTATAGCACAACGAAGACCAACCATTTGTCAGGATAGTCGCCTAGCAACACGCCCCCATTGCAACTGGCTGGCTGACACGAGGATACATGAATACCAGTGGGAAAGAATGGTAACTCAAATTATATGTTCACTAATAACTTAGCTGAGGCATATCCTATTACCCAATTTACTCACATTAGCAACCAGACATTGATAAATTTGCTGCAATAAAATTTTCATTAAAAAATGCAATTATTCTGTATGCTCAGTCAGAAACATGCTTCAGTAACAGCAAATCTTTAACAACATTATTGGAGATATTGTTTAGGTGCTCACCTTGGGCTATCAACTTTGAAAGCAATTGAGGGGAGTTGCATATATAAATGTGATTTACATATATTATGTCATGCAATGAGTATTAGAAAAGGTGATCAGTACTTCATCTACATGATTAGCCTTAATATTTGTCATTCTTTCTTCAACAATTATAGCCTTTTAGAAAACATGGCTGTTCTTAAAAAAATTTTTCAGTCATCAAATAAAATGTATTTCTCTCAACAAAAAATGTAACAAAATTTAGATCAATATTTAATATATTTTATTCATTGTTTATACATTGGTGTTATATTCTGATTGAAGTGGAAACAACAAAAAGTAGGGTAGTCTGAATACACAAAAATTTTCTTATATTTGATAAGAAATCAATATCACAAATAATAATGATTGCCTACCAAGTATTAAATGTATTAGAAAAAATAGAGGTAAATCTGAAGGAGATGACAGTTGTTGATTTTGTAAATTTCGATGCCTTAGCATAGTTAATTAGATCGAAATAAACAAGTTTTCTTCTATGCACTTTTTGTCTCAAATGAGTATTTTATTAGTTATAGCGGTAAATGACTTACCGCAACTCCAGTCTTTGAAGCGGAAAGAAATTCTTTGATTGAGTTGTATGGCAATACTGCAATGGCGTCTCGCTTACAGCGCTCTGTCTTGAAAGACAAAACCAAACCTACCGCTATACCTCGTTAAATACTCATTTGACGAAAAAAGTGTATGGAATAAAAGTTGTTTATTTCGATGTTATTACCATGTTTCAAGCAACAAAAATTCGAAAATCGATGAGTAGCTGTTTATTCGAGCGCATTCGTCATCAATGACGAAACTAAACTTACCGCTATAAATCGTAAAATACTCATTTGAGACGAAAAAAGAATAGAAGAAAACTTGTTTATTTTGATTCAATTAATTAGGTTCAGGCACCAAAAAGTGGAAAATCGACAACTGTCATCTCCTTCAGATTTACCAAAATAGAATTTATCAAAGAATAACATTCTAAATTGTTGCAACTGCACAATTATTATTCAACTACCTATTCCTTGAAAAGCTGAGCAATTTTACCAATGTTCTATTGTTTTTGAACAGGTTCATTATTTAAAAATGAATCAGAATGAGCGAAGAAAAATTTATCTAACAATAGTGCTAAAATATACTTATAAGCATGACCAAATCAATTGCATTTCCTTTCCAACATTTGTTTCAAGATAACTGGCTCATTAAAAATAAAAAATTTTCACCATCATCTGACCAACATAGAAGTAAATTTGATACATATGACATAAAATTTGGTAAATTTTCAGAACAACACTTCAATAGATTTTTGAATTTTTGTTGCTTGTATAATTGGAAAGCAAAATATACAGTGTCCTAGCCTACAAATGAGAGGTCAAAACTGGGGAGTGGATTAAATGATAATTTCACCTCATAGCAGAGTAGATCTCTTTCAGGTAGAGTGGTCTAATTCCTAGTTAGTAACTTGGCTAGGAAAAGCCAGTTTGGCAATCCTGCGATGAATACCACGCCTCTCACTTGAGTGTTCTAAAATTCTGCGTTTTGTGGGTTAGGACATTGTGCATATTTGCCCTCCAATTATAATGACATCAAAACAAATAATTTTTCTTCTATGCACTTCCCATTGCAAAGAAGTATTCAACAAGTTATAGCAGTAACATCCCATAATATAACTCAACTAATCTAACCTAACATAACCTAACGTAACATAATCTAACATCCATTTGAGCCCATTAAGGCCGTTGGAACAGAAATTGGTAAATCTGAAGGAGATGACAGTTGTCGATTTTGCAAATTGTAATGCCTAAACATGGTTAATGACACCAAAATAAACCAGTTTTCTTCTATGCACTTTTCGTCTCAAGTGAGTATTTTATTAGTTATAGCGGTAAATGACTCACCGCAACTCCAGTCTTTGAAGCGGAAAGAAATTCTTTGATCGAGTTGTATGGCAATACTGCAATGACGTCTCGCTTCCAGCGCTCTGTTTTGAAAGACGAAACCAAACCTACCGCTATACCTCGTTAAATACTCATTTGACGAAAAAAGTGTATGGAATAAAAGTTGTTTATTTCGATGTTATTACCATGTTTCAAGCAACAAAAATTCGAAAATCGATGAGTAGCTGTTTATTCGAGCGCATTCGTCATCAATGACGAAACTAAACTTACCGCTATAAATCGTAAAATACTCATTTGAGACGAAAAAAGAATAGAAGAAAACTTGTTTATTTTGATTCAATTAATTAGTTTCAGGCACCAAAAAGTGGAAAATCGACAACTGTCATGTCCTTCAGATTTACCCAGAAATTATATCAGAATTTCTCTCTCAAAATTTTCTATGATCTAAAAATAATATTTTTAATATTAGAAATAATATTAATAATATTAGAAATCAGGGCTGGAACTTGAAATCTAGGTATATACCTATACCTAGATTTCAAGTTCCAGCCCTGATTTCTAATTTAACCTCATAGCCCAAGATTAATACAAGCAGTAATGTTCACTATTGGCAGTATAGTTAAGCTTGATATCTGCAACATTTATAAGTTTGAGATGTAAGTTGGTATATGCTAAATTTGGTAAATACTCAGCTTTTTGGAATATTTGGAAATAAATGGTATTCAATTTATATGTTTATATCAAGGTCATGCATTTGTTAGTGACCTGATAAATTATTTTAGAACCTTTCGTATTTTGCAATCAGTAAAATGTTGGCTTCACTAAAACACATGTAGTACAAATGAATCACTTATAAATTTAGCAACCCACTGCACTGTGTCAATTTATGTAAATTTGGTCAATATTGATTTTATTGCACTCATGGAATTTATAAATTCAGTTTCCAAAAATCAGTAGAACACATTTAAAGGCATTTCACGTGAATGAAATTTTGCTCGCTAATGGGGAAATTTCAAAGTATAACAATAATTACGTTTAGGTAGGAATAACATTATATAGTCGATTGCTTAGTCGCCCCATTGTTGCAACACGCTCAATTTTTTGGCGGTACACACCCACTTTTTTGGTGGTAGAAAAAACAGCGGTAGTTTGGATAAGTTAAAGTAAGCTATTTTAGGTTGATTTGTTACTTTAGATTAGTTTATTTGGTCAAGATGCAGTTTAGGTGATCCACCAAAATTGAAAATTTTATTGCAAAGAATCACTAAAGGAACCCATTTAAGAACTTTTACAGGAATGACATTCTGCTCGCTGATACGTTATTTTAGAATTATTCAACTTTGAAGTTGGCTTTTGTATATATATTCGTAGTATCAGAATTTAATTAATAACGGAAGCTAATCCCCCTTTTACAAACGTTAACAGATTGGATTGTGAGAAGGAGCCACAGTTCTTCAAGTGAAAGTTATAAATAAAGGTTTCTAGAGATGTCTGTTGACATCAGCTCCAACTTTGTACACGATATTTTGCGGAGTCAAATGGGTAAAAAAGTTTGATAGTTTACGCTCATCATGTGAGCTACAATAGTTCACTTAGGTCAGATGAATAAAGTTCACACGCACACCTCTCCACTCCCTAAACAACGTTTGTACTAGGGGGTAAGTTTCCGTTATTAATTAAATTCTGCTTGGCGCGCTCGCTTCCTTTGACACGCAAAAGCCAACTTCAAAGTTGAATAATTCGAAAATAACGCATTTGCGAGCAGAATGTCATTCCTGTGAAACATTTTGAAATGGGTTCTTTTAGTGATTCTTTACAATGAAATTTTCAATTTTGGTGGATCACCTAAGCTGCATATTGAACGTTTATTTAACTAACCTAACCTAACCAATCATTATATCAATACTGTGTTATAGCATATTTACATGTCCATTCCTTCACCTTTATAAACAACGTTCCTATAACTTAAAAGTTAAATAACTCAAAAATTACGCATCAGCAAGCAAAATTTCATTTATGTAAAACATTTTTAAATGTGCTCCTCTAACAATTCTTAGGAACAAAATTTTTAATTTCCGTGAGCGCGTTAAAATATCTGAACTGTTGGGTATTAGGTATCTGATTAAACCTAGGATATTTAAAACAATTAACAAATAAGAAGTAAGTTGAATTCTTTTTTCCAATTTAATCATCAGTTCTTATGTTTAATTAAACACAATCTATTCTAACTACACAAGAGTAGCCTATCTGAGTAATAATTTAAGCATCATTTGCCCGCCGAATTCTTACTTGAACTAATGAAGATATCATGAAATAAATTACCCATGGTTAGCTATTAGCCTGTACCGAATTACCATCAAAGATTGAACGTAGCCTACATAGGTAGCATCACAATTAATTTGTGAGACAAACACATTAGAGCGATACCTTCTAAAAAATCGCCCACGGCCTCGCAAGTTTTCAGCTGGTACGGAATGAACACTTCTGTATGCCGTGATCTTCAACTATTGAAATTGAAATGGAATAAATTTCTTATTCGGATCAAATTAAGACATGTCATATTGTGAAATGTGGTTTAAAATGCTTCATGATTGATTTTAAAACACAATCGTAATTCCCAAATATCAACCATGTATCATTTCACACACTTGCGTCCCGAGATGTATTGTGGATGTTTTTCCTTTTCCATCATGATGAAACACCGATTTTGTGCGGTAAAGACGATGTTTCATTCCAATAAAGCCGTATACATTTCATTTTCTACATTTTTTTAAATACCTTATAACTTACACAGGACGTAATGGTAGTTAACCCTCAGTCGAGCAGGTACCCATTTCTGACGCTTGAGAGGAGGAGTGGGGGAAATATCCCAACGAGTAGATTTACCATTTAGCATTACCAAGAATCGAACTAGTGACCTTTTTAACGAAAAGCATGCCATCTCAATCGTTTGGCTAGTGTGACCAGTAAATAGGGATACAAATCCTAGACCATTCATTAAATGAGAAACAAGGATTCCTAATCACTAAGCCACGTTTGCTACGGGCAATGGCAAACATTTTTAAGAAAATCAGTAATTTAGATATAGGACGAGAAGGCTTAAAAACATTTTAATCGCTGACTCTGAGCTTTTTGTACAAAAAACCCATGTATTCAATCGATTCGTAATATCGATTGAGCGATTTAATATAACAATTTCATATTTTATTTAACCAATAGTAGATGGAAAATCTAACGTTCATTTATTACAGTTTATGTACATACTAACATTATTGTTATAAAGTTTTTAGGCAACTTTTTTGCTATCATCGTTCTAGATCGAATGTATTGTTAATGTTAATGTATCGTAAGAGATAAATTTCGTTAACATGCGTTACAATCTAAGTTTGAGATTTTTACCTCATGGGAAGAATATCATAATCACCAATGAAATTGAGTAAAACAATAATAAAATATTTTTTTAACATCCTTATCACGTTTTTAGATTATATAAATCTAAGTTGTAGTGAAACAACCATAAAGGTTAACATCGGCATCTTTGGGATGCTTTATTTCCAATCAAGCCTGATACCTACATATGATCTTAGCATTGGTTTTTCAAATGTCTTATAACTAACCCTATATATAGGACACCATGACGGTTCCCCCGTAAAGCCGGTACCCATTTCCGAAACCTGGGTTGAGTGGGGTATTGTGCTCGAGCTTTCCCTTATACCCAACGGGGAAAATCTCCGCGCCAGCGCCGGGATACGAACCCGTGACTCCAACATACGAGCCCGATCCCTTAACCACTGTACCACGGAGAGCACATAATATAACATACGATTATGTTTTTTATCTATCATGTATTTCATTTCATGAAAAAATTCCAGCTACATTCATGCCATTTGAAAATACTTCACAGATGCCCTACAAGACCACCCACACCCGAGTGCCCAGCGAGGCCCTCGGGTGAACCAGTGGCGGTCCAAAAAAACGCAACATTCGCAGCCCCTGAAACGGTAATTGCGCTTTAGATCACCGGGAGAACAAGCAACTGCACGTTCTCAACTGTTAGTCCTGATTTTGTTATCAAGACGGACACGTGGTGATTGTAAATTCATCCAATTTGGCTGGTAAGGAGCAATTACTTAATTTGGTTCTGTGAGTGAGGAATGCGCTCGCACAGCTGCATCTATGTAGACTGTTTTCAGCCCTGGAGTTATCAATCACTTTCTTTAACTGAATGAAAAAAGTTGGAAAGCTAATGGAACTGAAATAGACGAGTAGAAACCAAGTTAGATGTAGAGACAAGGCAATCTTTTGAGGTGAATTTAACATACATGAACGGGATAAGGAAGTTTGCTAGCGATTTATGTACATGCAAATGTAGAATAATATAAACAAAAATATGGAACAAGAAAGTTTCTCTAGACCAGATTTCACATATCATATTCGCTAACATTTGCGTATGAGACTAAAAACTTGAACTACAACACCAGTTTACCAACCCAATAGGACCTCACGAGTACGGTATGTGTATATTCCCGAGAGCTGAACATATAGCAGATATGTTTTGAAATTTGCTACGAAATAATACAACTTTATATGAGCGACATTCCCCCAAATGTTACGGTTAATATTTCAGATGAATCTGCCGACACTTAAATTCACAGATACCAAACAACGAATACAAGGATAGGCTTATTTCGCAATAAGACTTATATATGGTTTATTAGTATTATAATAAGGGAAGGACATAGCATTTTTCGAGTAAAACTACACTTTGTTCTTATTTTTTAGATGTTTTCGGCACATTGAACAAAAAAATATAACAGTTTGTATGCTCCAGAAATAACGTTTCACTAAAATATATACCAAAATAAAATATAACAGCTTTAATGCGCCAGAAATCATGTATAAGCAAAATATCTAAGCTATTTTCACTAGAAAAGGTCAGTTAATCTCTGTTGCTCAGTTCTTTCGATATTATGGGGTTTGGGGAAAACTGTAGATCACACCTTGAATACTGCTGGATTAAAACCAATTTGTTAGTTTCTGATGGAAAGTTGTGCGTGGGTGTACACGATATTTTGCGGAGTCAAATGGGTAAAAAAGTTTGATAGTTTACGCTCATCATGTGAGCTACAATAGTTCACTTAGGTCAGATGAATAAAGTTCACACGCACACCTCTCCACTCCCTAAACAAAATGGTCCGTAGGTGTGTCAATGTTGGTAGTCCTCATACTAATTTGCTGATGACTCAGAGGATCAAGTATTTGAAATCGTCTAGAGGAGTGTGACGGTTGTTTATGGCTTCTTCTCTTCGTATTCTTGTCGATGCCGCCGCCAGGTAACCCTGACAGCGCTGCTCTGCCAGCAGTCTTCTGTAAGGAAAGGGGACGCATCATATGTTTCTGCGCCACAAAATCTAAATAAATGAAATGCGGGACATGACATTCTCAAACAATTTACCTCATATATTCTCGTACATTGTAATTTGTGGAAGCATAAAATTCATCACTGCGTGAACGTTTGTTTATTTGTTTTAGACACGCGTGCTGTACAACGATTTTGTAAATTATGTAAGCTAACTTTTTTCACACCGTGAAACAAGAAATCTTCTTTACCGGTATAATTTGGGTAAGTTTTCTTTAAATTGGTCATGCGGTAAGCATGTTTACATCGATTAGTGCTCGTAATATTCCTATACCCAAATGACTGTACACTAAAATTAAAGTTGCCATTTATTAATACTCATTATTCTCTATTGTGATATCGTGTTGGCTCATGTATCAATATGAGGGGGCTGTATCCAAAGCGTTTCTGTTTCGGCGTCTCAACTTTTTTAAGTCTGCAAGTAGAGCGTTTTGGGTCTGTTTATGCTCTTTCGAACTTATTGCAAACTCAAAAAGTGCAATTTTCTATTTTACTCTCAGGTAACTTAACCCCTGTCATACGTATTGACACACGTATTTAGAGTATTTCCATGAATTAGACTTGAGGACTCTTAAATAAAGGATTTTTATTTCTTTAATCGAAAAATTTTAATTTTTTTAAATACAGAATTTTTCATGCATCAACTTCTTGGAAATAAATTTTTTTATATGCTCATAAGTCACAGCTTAAATAAATAAATTCCTTTTCTTAAATAAATAAATTCCATTTTGAAGTGACTGGTGTCAAAGGTTCATGGAAAGGTTATTTATGCAGAGAAATATTGATGAAAAACCTATTCTATTCAAACTAACAACGGTGGTGAGTTGAAAGTTTTCTCAAGCAGAAACGCTCGTCAACTTGAGACGAGGGTGTGTTCCAGAGTCTACATCTTACCTGAATCACCACAAGATTTTAAAACTAAACGTACCTCTCTTTGTAAAGAAATTCCTCCGTGAGAGTTAGAGAAGGCCAGCGCTGTCTCGTAATCTCTGACCAAGGCCTCAGAGTTTCCATATTCATCTCTACAACGCAAAAAGTCTTCTTCCGTCCGATAGGTGGCTCCGTAAGTTAATCCTTCGGACGGATTATTTATTTCTCTATAAATGGGCGAAGAATTCGATTGCTCATGTAGTTCTGGATCATCTGCCGTTTTGCAGAAATGAACACTGGAAGGTCTTTGTCCCGCAGTTGTATTTAGGCTGAAAGAAGCTACTTCATATGCGTGTCTCTCAATACCATCACCGTTGCCTGAGAAATGTACAAAAAAAAACAGTTAGTTGAACAAAATTACGAAATGAATATAAAAATTATATTCATTTATTCTCATGACACACAAACACAAAAAACTACGGTCACATTACCTCTACAGTCAAGACGAGGTGTACTCGGAAGGCTTCTCGATTCCATTTTAATTTCAGTTTCTTTACTGATATTGCACTCCATTGCTGTACTTTTAGGTTTCCTGGAATAGAAGCACAGGCCAGCAGATACAAGGATGAGCCCCGCTGCCACGAGGCTTACTACGACAGACAGAGTCGAGTTAGTTCCCAACCATGGGTGCGTCAGATGGTCGCTGCTTACGTTGAGAGACGTCGCTCCACTTCTGCTGTCGCTCTGAATGCTTTCGTTACCGTGTCCCATCCAAAGGACACGACCAGCTACAGGGAAGTTTTTAATAACTGATCGTTGGCCATCCCCTTTGTGGGCTAGGATCTCGATGGAGTAATGAGTGCGCTTACGGAAGCCAGATATGGTGATCAGTTTTCCTGGAGGAATTTCAGGAGCAAGGACGGTCCAATGGTAGTCGGAGTTACTTCGAAACTGAACAGTGAAGTTATCTACGGCACATGACTCATCGTGCGGCCACGCATCCAATTGAATCAACGTGTGAGTGTCGTTGGTCAAAAAGAGTTCACGAGATTCATGCATAGGAACTTGCTCACGGTCACCTTGACTTAGGTGACCAGGCTTACCTTCATTCGGTAGCTTTGATTGAGTTCCTGTCGTGCGAACTTTTTCTGTGCTAGATGGGGGACTAGATCCTAGGGAGGGAAAATAAAAAAGTGTGTCATTTGTTAAATAACTTGATGGCATATTCCTCAATGTTACTAAATGTTCACGCGAAGCTGAAAAGCTATGAAAGAAATCGTTTGTATGACTTGTGCCTGCTCGAAAATTTACTTCACGAATAGGCATAAAACAAGATTTATTGAATGAAAGCATATCGAAACGGGATTACTTGAGGAAGCATTTGACACGCGTTCAAAGCATTCTAGCAACACACCGAAAAAATTATGCGCGATGACGTAGACGGAATAGGAGCTGTTGCAGCGCAAGTTTTCCAGCAGGTGTTGGTCACTCGTCACAACGACCACTCGAGCAGCAGGGGAGCGTTCAGCCCGCCCGCCAGCTGCTGAGGCTGCACGGTCGGGGGGAGACCAGCTGGGTGCACACGGAGGCCCTCGGTCACGTTTCTCTACTAGCATCACGTACTATATCCAAGTTACTAGCTTCAAAGCAGCTTACCTGAGTGCTTTGCAATGAATATGATCAGTCATTTAGTTCGGTGTACTAGAAGTAACAACTTTTCAGCCCATGATATGAATCAAGTTCGCACTCGAGTGGCTGATGACGTTCACTAATTACTGCTCTGCCTCTAAATATCAACAAAATGCCATTGATGAAGCGGTTTTGTGCGCATTAAACACAAATAATGCATTACTCACGCATAATGCACCGTGGTGCACTGCATTGGCGCACCAATCATTCGATGCACGGTCCAGTGTAGCAGAGCGGTCGTGTTGGTAGTCCTGATCACCCGGAGTGCTGGAGCTGGAGGAGGGCCTGGTTAAAATAGGCAAAATGTTAGATGAAGGCAACTTACTGCTCGTTCTGAACGACTTAGTAAAGAAGGATTGTTCTTAGCAGGTAAAATATAAGAGGAATTACAACTACCACAATTCTTATTTAAAAAAAACAAACAAATGAGCACGGTAGCATTCGATCATAAGGCTGTGTACTCACCAGAATAAAAGAGAAAACTTACCGTCTTGAGGGGAGCGTAGTCACTCACCCAAGACATGAACAATGTGAGACACGCCCTCGTCAGAAGGTGCAGCGGAAGAAATAGCTCCGGTCCCTGACGCAGTAGCTGACAAGGAGCACCTGAAGCTGCCGCTGTGACGTTGCTCGGCGCGAGAGATCACCAGGCTCCCGTTGCTCAGGATTGCAATTGACCTAAAGCGAAGACAGCACTCACGCTCAGGATTGCAAGTAACTTGAAGCGAAGATAGCAGTCATGCTCATTTCACACGATTCACACGATGGATTCATTTTAATTGATATAAGCGAGCTGGTAGAACGAACAAGAGAGCGAATAAAACACTTAACGAAGCAATAAAGTACCAAGTTATTTCCAAGATAAAATTATGATACAAGAATCTCACAATGCCTGTCAGAAAGGCAATTTGATGACGAAAACAAAGAACGTCTTGGAGAATTCATATACTTTTGATGTGCTCGGTCCTAAAAGTGAGACGAAATCAGAAGAACAACTCTTGTTCGAATTTAGGGAGCAGAGCATTGGACTGACCGGTCGTTACTCCCGATGGGAAGGCCGTTGAGCGTCCAGTGCCGTGTGAGGCTGGGCGCTCCCGACACGAGGCAGGGGAGCTCCAAATCTTCCCCTACAAGAAGGCTCACTGTTTTCCCCACGGACCAAACTCGAGGAGCAACAGTGGCTGCTCACAACAAAGATAAGCGTTCGCTACGTTAGAAATATTTGGATCTACAGCAGTGCTCATGAGTATCACAAATCTAAACGTTTACTCAGCTGTTATCAATCACCATATTATTTCAATCTTTAATACCCTGGCTTATTTAAGGTCTTCATTAAAAGCTCATGTCCTTTGATTAAATAACCAGTATAAGTGTACGTATGCATCGTGTAGGAATAGGCTAACTTGCAGGACGGAATCACACAACATAATTGCCACTAAAAAACAAACACGAAGCTCTAATTTATACAAAAAATGAAATTTTAAAATGAACGCAAAACGAAGATGCACTAAATGGCTGGCGTAAAGAAAGGGTGCAGAAGTTGTTACCGTCGTCAGCGGTGGCCGTGAAGACAATTTTGGAGCTCGGTAGCACTTCTCCCGAGGACGTCAGCACCGTCACCCACACCTGATACGGCACGAAAATAATTATGGAGCTGGTCGTCGTTATAGTAAGTCTCACGGATTGTCAACACTTTTATCTGTAGAATATAATTTACTAGCAATTCAAAGTTTTTCCCAGTTACAAAGTTGTTGAAAGGTGTACACCTTGTTTCATTTAACGCTTTATAAGTGTTTTTTAACTATTGAAAAGAGACGTTCCATCAATATACATGTTGAAGCCCCCAGAATAACCAATTATCCAGTAAATACTCTCTACTAACGCACTGACACCTTGTTCTCGCACATTCTTCATGATACGTTGTGTTAATATAATCAAACATGCAGCTTGGCACGTGAGCAATGCATGCTAATAGATCATATAACATACAATGACTTAGATGATGAAATTACACTACCCAAAATAGCTTAATGCTAGAATCAAATCAAAACAGAATCGATGATTTGTGAACAAAACGAAAAACTACTGAATGATGCAAGTATGGACTCAAGTGTAGAACTTTTGTGAGAGGTCCTCACTTATAACACAACAGACGTATCCTCAAAAGCAAAAAGAAAGAATGAATAGAAAAATGAGTACAGATAAGAATTTGAATGCATACAGGCTCCAGTAAGAAGAGGTACTCAATAAGCTACACTATATGGATGAGAGTGTATTTGATAGATGAAAGTTTACAGCACAGCGTTTCAAAGGCAAGCGTAAATTCGTATAAACTCAGAGCAAAAATTCAGTACACTTGCGAAATATTTCCCTTTTTGATAAGTCTTAAATCGTGTAGTTGATAAGAGAACCGGAAACAATAGATAAATCCTAATATAGTTTCATAAAGATATTAGCTCAAAGTCGTAATTAGATTAAGCCCTATTTTGTTCTGAAATATGAACCAAATCATACGAAACCAAAAAATGAATATTATAACTGCATTAAAAATATAAGCTTAAAATCCCAACGAGACGATATCTTATTAAACTCATAACATAAATACCAACTCGTGCTGTAAATAAGAAAGCATGAACTGAAAATACGGAACTAAGCACAATTGTACAAAAGTATGAGCTAAATTAAAGTGGCAATGAGACAAACCTTGACTGGAGTGTGTGGCAAGTCAGAGAGGATGGCGTGCTGAGCTGTTGTGTTCAGCGCACTTCTGGCGCGGTCCCCCACACCGCCCACCGCCTCCCACGACACCCGGTACTGCGCCGCCCTGGCCTCTGTTGCTGTGGCAGACTTCCATGTCACTCCCGCCGTCCGGTGCCCCAGCGGCACCACCGACACCACGGACGGAGGGGATGGGGCTGTGGAGGAGGGCAGACAGCAGTGCATCGTATGGTCGCACAGGCTCAAGGTATAACACAGGTACCCTCGCACTAGTAGTCTCGCCAAAGTTTGATACCACAGTACAGGACCACAGGACTCACTCATTCCCAGTGGTAGGGCTGAAAATGTGCAAGTTTATTCGAGGAAATAAGTCATAACTTTAAAACCTCACTTGTTCACTCATTATAGGCTTGAGGGTCGAGATCCGAGCTCATAAAATGTCAAATTTTGAGGCCAATATGTTTAATAGTTGATGCAACAAAATTCTATAACATCACTCATTTTATAAACATTTATTTTAATCAGAATAGAAAACGCAATATGCTAATAACTACATTGAGTCTTTACGTTGATCTCAATTTTTTTAGGCCATTATTTTGTTTATTTCAAACAGCGGTTTGTTCGACATAGTTAAATACTGGGAGTTTATACCGTAGACTAGTCTCACCAGCGTTAGAGGCAGCATTTACTGTACATATGTACATGCATATGTATTCATAGGCTCTCCTCCAACATGCGGGTACAACAGTAGTTTAATTTTTACGAATATGCAGCTTTATAAATGTTTCTGTACATGTCAGGAACTCTAGACACGTAATGTTAAAAATCAACAAAATAATATGGCTTGACATGTGGCCGCGTAGCTCGCAGTGAGGCAGTCGTACCTTTGCACTTATGGAGAAAGAAAAAGTTAAGATTAGAAAGAATTTGAAGGTTTGCGTTTTTAATTTCATCATTAAACCTACATGAAATGATGGGGGTTTTTTGAGTCTATATCCTCAGCTGATATACTCTTTCAGGAACCCTCTGGAAATAAAAGTTTTAGAATTGTATACTAGAGTGTAACTCGAAAAAAAGCTTTCACAAGCGCAACAAAAATGTTAAAGCTATCACGTCAGTATCTGAACTCGATGCAAACGTACACCTGGACAATATGGGTAAATTTGAGCGTACGGTCATGCAGGGTGGAGCAGACGACGTAGGAGCTAACAACGCCAGTTCCTTGAGCGGTGGCTGCGGCTACGCTGACTCTGTAGCGAGCACTGGGTGTCAGCGACACGAGTCTGGCTGACAGTCCTTCTGACACCACTAGCACTCCTGCCTCTGATACAGCGTTCACGCTGCTGCTCACGCTCGGGCTGCGAAAAGGAACAAATGTGTGAACAAAATCTCGAAAGCTGCGGTTCTAACAACACTCAGAGAACGGATGATAAGTTTATGAAAGTCTGGATGCAACATCTATATCATTGACTGTAATTTCTTTTTAAATAGAGTCGTGCTTTGACGCGTGCGTGAATAAAATAAATCTCATTGGCACGCAAAGTGTGAACTTTACGTACCAGAATTGTTAAAATGTACGTTTTCACCTATAAGAATGATCATAAAAGTCTAGAAATGAAGACTAGTGAAATTACATTTATGAGAGCAAAGACTCACAGTCATCTATTTTTATTTTGCCACAGACATTGAAGACGAAAATTGAAAGTAACCTTTACAACTCTAAAATTGCGGAAAAAATTAATGTCACGCAATTAAGAGATAGAAAATAACATTTACAAGCTCATTTCCACCTGTGGGCGGAAGTTAATTGACATGGCCCTGACAGGAATACTTAATTACATAATTTTACAGTGAGCTCTGATTTGAAGCTCATCTCGCTATGGGAGCGTCGTTATGTATGTACGTGAAAAGTAAGAAGAAAAAATGTACAGCATGAGTTTCAACAATGGGTCCTTAAAAGTCTTTAATAACAAAAATTATCGGATGAACTTAAAAAAGCGTTTGTGCAATCCTGAGATATGTTATTTCTATCTTTATTGTTTTTTGAATACCAGATACTTCATGCACGAAGACAAGAGTCGGCACGATTACGCAAGCTGTTCATTACGACGCTGGCGAGATTTGGTCCAATTCGCCGGATTTCTACCTCAACGGATGCCTTGAGTTAGTGTAGATTTGGAAGTTTTCATGGTAAACTTTCCCTTTTAGGTCTCCTCCAAGGAAAAAGGTCATTCCGAAATTAGTCATTATAAAAAAGTGTTTCTGAAGACTGCACAAATGCATTGGTTTTTTAAATCCATCCGATATTGTAGGAGTTATTGAAGATTCTATTAGGACCCAATTTTAAAATCATCCAGTTTTTTTCTGAGCATAGGTTTACAGCAACGATGCTAACGAAGGGTAAAAATAAGGTGAGTGAGGATACTGAAGTGGGGACTTAATCTGCCTTCGACGCACCAAAAATCGCGAACAATTCATTGACTGACCTCCTGCGCTCGCTGCGGTCCGTTGAAACTTCCTCAGTAAAATGGGTGAAGCTCTGAAGATCAGAGTGCTGGCTGGACGTTGAAATCTGTTCAAGCATCGGACAGATGTACGAAGCGTTGCCTGCAAAAATGTGCATAAAACCATTTTTTAGATACGTACAGTTGGGCGAATACCAGAACGTTTTCTTAAGTGCATTTTGACCAGAACATTGGAAGTAAATATCGGCTGTGCTCGAAATGCGATCAAATTGACAATCTTAAAAATTACTGATAGTCAACACGGAATTATTATTGCATTCAGTGTGTAAAACTCTACTTCAGGTCAAATAGAGCGAGAATAGATTCTCGTATTCATTCTACTGAAAGACCATAAGTAAGTCAATAAATAAAAAAATTATCATGAGAAGAATAAAAGAGCCAAAGCACAGACAACTGCTCAGTACGTCACTCATCTCTAGAGAGACATAAATGGAAAGATATCAGGGTAAACACGGTTTAATGATCTTGGCCAATTTTGAGTAGGTAGGTATGGACGACGCTGAGGAGCGCTTATTCTCAGAGATTTACAAATGAAAGCAAGTACTGTCAGAGTTGAGCATTGGAAGTCTACGCAACTTATGAAGACCTCAAAACATCCAAAATGTGATGATAGACCATGCAATCAACACGATGCCCTTCAATTTTCAGGATATTCGGGAAAAAGGATAGAGCTCCGAATAATGACAAAAAATTCTCCACTATGCCACATCTAACGAGAAAGATCTGAGTTCTTCCACGCACCCCCGTGAGGCAGCCTCTGGTAGGCGACTCTATAGTTGAGCACGAGGCCGTTGGTGGCGTTGGCTGGTGGAGGCAGCCACTTCACCACCAGTGTTGAGGAGGTCACGCCTTTGCACTCCAGCTCGCGAGGAGCGGCTTCAGGGGCTGAGAAGGAGCGCTAGTGTAAGTATTCGTCTTATGAATTACAGTGTAGCTTCCTGCTCTCCCATGGAATGATCAGTATAAAAAATCCCGCTCTTCAGTACCAAAATAAATGAACTAATTGCCCGAACACACTTCCTTAACTGCTATGAACATTAAATATACCATAATAAAATCTAAGAATCATATCAGTTGCTTCGCACAGGAAAGGAAGCTGCGAAGTATTTCACTACAAAAAGTTGATCTAACAGAAATGCGGGCATTCGGGACCGACTGCTCTCCAGCGTGGTGAAGTTGAGAAGGTCGGACGCAGGCCCTGCCCCGAAGGAGTTGGCAGCGCGCACGGCCACAGCGTACTGCACCGCCGGCAGCAGGTTGGACAGCACGACCCTCGTGCGGCTGGCTGCGCTGGCGGCCAGCACAGACAGCGTGACCTGCCCGCCCGCCGTGTCGCCACTCCGGGCTGTAAGGGTGTACAGCTCAGGGAGGCTTAGCGGACACAGGTGCTGTAGCAGATGCCAAACGATGTATTTACGCTGTCTTTGTTGTGGGGCTTCTCGGGAAGCGAACGAAAGTTCAAATGATAGAAACGGTATAAATAAATTTTTCCTTGTCTATGAATGTGAACAGAGGATATATATAGGTACATTTGTGGAACATTTTAATCAAGTATTCAAATTAAAATAAAACTGCGATTACCACACGAATGATACTTTATTCTCGCAGAACATCTTTGAAAAATGAAACAGAAAAGTAAGCAATATTTTTCTTTAGTTATCTCATTTTATATAATTAAATCAGTTGTATGGAAGAGGCCCATGTAATTAAACAACTGTCAAAAAATGCGAAACCACACTAGTGTTTTTTCCTTTGGCTAATCGAAATCTTTATGTCTGTGTGGTCACAGCTGTACCGGTATGATTGAAAAATTTCGTACAATTCAGTCAAAGCAATTCGTTAACAATTATAGTTTTTCGTATTGTAATTAAACTAAACAAAATAATGTTATTAACATTCACGCGCGTAGGTTCACTTCACCAGCATTCTTAGACAGGGCCCAGAACACGAACTGAGACTAAAGTACCGCTGTTGTAGCTAAGCAGGCTATGATAATAACTACGGCAGTAGGAATATGCATTAGAAGTGAGACGCGAACACAACTCCTAACACGCCAACAAAAGGAGGCAGAGGAGGCCGGGCAGCACAACTCCTAACACGCCAATAAGTGCACAAGAGAAGGCCCGGAAGACCGGCCAGCACAACTCACGAGGATGGGAGCGTGCCTGGCAGTAGGTGCTGGTGTCCCCGATGTGGATGTGTATGACGGAGCTGGTGCTGCAGGGAGGGTCCGTGTCCAGCCCCACCACCAGCGCCCTGTAGTCCAGGCTCTTGCTGCACACATCACATGCAGCGCACTGTAGGGGGCGTATTGACGCTCCTATGCAATGCAAGCGCAATAGAGTTGAAGGAAAAAATTCAGGAGTTTAATGGAAAAAATGTTCCATGCTTAAAGGGACTCAAATAAATGAAAATGATAACAAACGTTTACACTAAATAATAGCTTCAGTAGTTCATGAAGCCACGACGTTTTGATAGTATTTATGAATACTGTTCACGTTTTTTACTTAAAAACTTTTCAGTAATTAATTTAATAATGAAGTAACAAGCACTTAATTTTCAGAATAAATTTTGTATTGGCAAGACTCACAGTATCAATCAGATAAAAATTCATTGAGTGATTTACGTTGAGTAAATTAATATTATCTTGTAATGATGCAACACCCGCCAAGTATAACATTCCTGAATGGAGTTTTGCTCTTTCATGTGAGATTTAGGATGCAGTTTTTAAATTCTGCTAGGGAGGACTTGATTGAAATGCTGAACTTTATTGAAGAAATCAATGTATGACTGAGAGTCCTGCCATATTATCCCAGATCACATCACAGGACATCATGGAGCCAGCCGGTAAATTTCCCCAGTAGTTCGCAGGCAAATTTACTGACTGCGAAATAGCTTATCTGTGCCTACCAAAGTGCTCTGTAAGCTGACGACATTTTGGTGTTGTTGCATGACATTCAAGGAGCATTCAAACTGTATTTAGTGATTGACATGATATTATTCAGTTCGAAGTTTGTTCAAACGAAAAAAAATTAAAAAATCATTTTCTTTTCATATGACATCCATCAGTCCAACATAACGAAGGAGCAACTATCTCATGTTATTGAGAAGCACAGAATTACCCGTACTTTGTTATGAGAATAAAGTAACCGTTGCTTTTCTTACAAGACTCTGATGCCAAAACTTTGTTTAAAAAATACAAGATACGTATTTTAGGCCTCATATCTTAATAAGAAATCTAGACGCTAATTAAACTGATCAAAGCTGATTGGGGCTCCACTCCAGCTGCCGGTGATCAATAACAGAAGAGCCTGGGAGCGCCTGATACTTTCCTGCCCATATTGCTCACTGCAACAGGCACACAAGCGGCTCTGCTAGAGCTAGTGGTGCAGCATAGGTTCACGAGAGCAGGGTTTACTTGAGGAAGCCGTAGCCGACCCTGTAGTGCTGCAGAGGGCCGTGGGTGGCAGCAGGCGGCAGCCAGCTCAGGGTTGCGGTGCGAGCAGACACACTCTCGGCCTGGTGCACCGAGAATGAATAACTATTCAATTTTTGCACGAATGAAAGCATAAAAAGGAACTACAGTAACACGTTAGCTGCTAAAGCGCCCCGTTGCATGATGATCCTTTATAGGAAATACCTTTATCAATGTCTGGAGGTGCGAATAGGCACCATGTGCACAGGTTTGTTGAATCTACGCCAGATTATCTTCTTCTAAGGCATATTTAACAGCTGTTATAGCAGATCTATTGATTTTTAAAACAGCTGAGTGGTGTTTAATAAACCTAAGATTAAAAGTCCACATTAGAATTGAGAAAAAACCATGGGAGTACATAGGCAGTGAAGGAAAAAAAATTGAAAGAAACAACTATGTGTGGTGAGATTGGAATTCTTGAATTATTCGTAAGCTTTCATATCCTTCTATTTTTAATTGCAAGTCTACAACCAAAACGTGTATACAATTCTGAGGACAAAAAGCAACAATATCTTATATAAAGCTTGCAAAATAACAAGTAACGCTTAGCAGAGCTATTCAGCAAGATAAATAGGTTTCAACACTTCTATTTATCTTCTAAAAAGTTTGGTCTTGGAAATATTAATGACTTCAGTTTCGGAGATATTTTTTACAGCATCAATCGATAGTTTTTTTTCTACGTTCTTCATTCAATATCGTTCATACGAATGAAAAACTTATACCAAATTTGAAAGCATCTCAGCCACTTCGGTTGAGGAGCTATCATGCGTAGAGCTAAATATTATTCATTAACAGCAATGAGTATTTTACTTTTTCTCTTCAATTTCTACAGAGAAAGAAAAGTAAAGACTACGGCGACACAAAAAAGCCAAGTAACTCATTCTGAGGTTACTGCATATTCCCGTGCCGTCAGACGCCAATCATGCACAATCTACAATGGCGGAATAGAAATAAAAACGACCATATGCACAGACACCAATTTTCACGCTCAGTCCCAGTATGTGGAGGCTGCCGTGTGTTGGCCGGCAAGAGAACGTGACGTTCACATTTAGGCTTGCCTTGAGCTGGAGAGGCGGTCCAGGAGCCTCTCTGCCGGTGGTGACGTAGACAGGCCCAGCCCCGTCACTGGCGCCCACCGCGTTCACCGCCGCCACATAGACTGCGTAGCGCGACGAGGGCTGCAGGGCTGTGAGCCGCACGCTGGCGCTCGGAGACTTGGTTTCGTTGGTGAGGCCTGCGGCAGACACACAGATGAATTACAGCTAATGCTTTCACTCACACTGTCACACACCGCCGCAGTGACAGACGCCTTTTCACAAGCAGAGTAAATGATCTAAAGAAATGGATGCACATGACCTATCTGGCTGATTATTCAATCGATATGAATAAAAAAAATTTATCAGAGGAGATAACAGTTAAAAATCTGCCACATATCATAGTAATATCACACAGGCATTTTCTTGGATTAGATTATGTGAGGTAAGTTAATTTGGCCCATCCTAACCAAACAACTATATTCCAAAGAGAGAAAGGAAAAAGGCATAATTTAGTATGAACGTGGAACATGGACTCTGTGCACAAGATGAGTTCCCACGTAAGATACCCCTGAGCATCGAAACGGTGAGTTAGGGAAGAAGTCTATGAAAGAAGATAAAAGGTGAAGGGGAAAGTAGTAGGTGGTGAAAAACAGGACAACAGCGAATTGAAAAAAATGTTTTGTCAAAATAAAAAACCTATTCCGTTTCATGAACATGAAGGCCAACCTATCTTTCAGCTCGAGACCTGACATTCCTCCTCCGGATGGGCCAATTCCCATAGATACAATAGATGTATCCCGCTGAGGAGAAATTTTCTTGGAACTCTGGCAAAACATTTGTGCTACCTTATCATGAGAAATTTTTAGCTTTGCGATAGGAAATGTCCACAAAATTTTCTTTGCCTTCATCGTCCAGCTGTCTTATGAAATATCAAAATATTTCGATTGAGGTTATGAATTAGAAACAATTTTTCTCAATCATTTTTAGATCAATTTCCTAAATAACATCTATTTATGCCTGCCGGACAAATGTTTAAATTATACAACTATTAACACAACCCTTTTCATATTTTGCATAAGTTTTCACCATCATCGGAGGTGTAAGTGATGACGTAAGTGGTGTTGGATGTTGAAGAAGTGGAGAGGGAGGAGTTTGGAGCCACAACGGGCTCCCACTTGAGCGACACAGAGCGAGAGTCTTTCTCCACAACTCGAACCTCCCGAGGAGGAGGCGGCACATCTGAGGAGCATCAAAACAATCAACTGGTGACCGATAGCGGCACAAGGCCCGGCTCCAGCGACCAGTAACGACATAAGGCTGGACTCAAGCCTTGTGTCGCTACTGGTCGCTAGTAGGTCAATCAGAGGTTCAGAAAAAAACAAAATACTGTACACGGCTTGAGATTTAACACTGGTAGCATCACGCACGAAGAACACCATCCTTACCGAGCACTCTGAGGACAAAGTCAGCTGACCGCGTGCCGTGGAGGTTGGAGGCCTCACAGCGGAGCACGGCGGAGTCTGCAGCTGAGGCGTCGCGTAGGATGAGCTTCATCGTTTGTTCCGAGGTCGATGAATTGGAGACTCGTTTCGTCTGGTACCTGGATACAGTTCTGTGTGATGGTACTTCAACATGGGCCTCAGTTTGAAGCATGAGTATTTTATGAAAGAGGAACATTCAAAGAATGAAGTATGCGAATGTCTTTGAAGTGATTGAGAAGATATAAAAAATTATTTCAGCACAGTCTAATAATAAACTTGAAACACATTTCTTATCAAATGTTATTATATTAGAATGATGAAAAATTCATGTATAGGGAATAAATAAGGCAGTTCTCACTTACATTGAAGACGGTGCAAAAAAAAGAAGAATACCTGGGATCGGAGCCGATATAACGGGGCAGCCAAGTGAGAGAGGGCGGGGGATCTCCCCGAGCACGACAGGTCACGGTGATGGTGTCCCCCAGCATCCCCTCCACCTCTTGCTGCTGGGCAGGGAACCACGGCGGCTCTGGCGTGTACACAGCCTTACTTTTCAGTGTGATAACCTTTAAGGGATCTTCAACTCCACAGAACATTGAAATCAACTCAGCGAGCAAGAAAAAAAGTGCTTACGATGCATTGAACAAGTTTCGTTATAGACAAAAAATATGATGCGAAGTCAGCGAAGCGAATGTAGTTATGTTTCAATACCTTGTAAAGTTATTTTAGAATATGCAAAGAACAAGAAAGATGATGCATGTGAAAAATATAATATTAGTGCCTCAGCTCTGCTTTGGATCTGTCGCAATGAGCATACATTTGGATAGTCACATGTTTCCGGTGACCAACGAAATATTTGAGCACACTTTAAGAATAATTCTCAAGTTGTTCTTGCAGCTAGCAACACTTCGAGTTTTAAAGGGCAAATAAGGTTCAAAAAAAGTTCTCCTAATTTATCTTATTGGACGAACCTTGAATTTGTTTCAGCGCGAAGCGGGAAGAAAATGGTAAATGCAAGGCCCACTCGATATTAAATCAACACCCGCAGATAAAGAATATAAAGAATAGCTGAGTGAGCACAAGGGCTCACCATTGACGTAGACAGTGACGAGTTTGCTGACGTCAGCGCCGACGCCGTTGACGGCCTCACAGAGGTAGCGGCCGGCTGCAGCTCGCGTCGCACCGCGGATCATGAGCACGCCTTCGTTGCGGGTCCGCTCCAGTACACCGACACCGGTGCTGGGGCTGCTGTTGTTGCCAACTTCGTGAGAACTAACACCGCTACGAGCATCCTCAGAAGCACTGGAACCAGCATCTGCAAAAAGGAGGGGGAAAATTCTATACTAGTCACATGAATCAGTGACTCTTGAACTTTCCGCCATGGAATTCTAAGCAATATTTTGAAAATGAAAAGTCTACCGTTGGTAACAGTGCTTCGAAATGTACTACTACTTCTGTTATTCTGTTATGACTCTGAAAAAAACGCTATTGATGCTATCACCTTTCTTCAGTCGGAAGTTGTTCTTGTAGAAATCGAGTTCAGGTAAATGAGCGTCCCCCTGAGAGAAAGGTGGAGCACCTGAGTGAGTTGCCATAGCTTGGTGGAAGCTTGGTCCTTTTTCCCCAAACTCGCTCATTCTTGTTCCTTGAGTTACCATCGTGTCACCAGAACCAGCAACTAATACTGCTCCATCAGAAAGAAATCCAAATCCAGATGAAAATGATCGAACAGTTGATACTTCAGAGGCTGAATTTCGAGTCCAAGAGAAGTCGACTGTCTTCACTGGAACGTATTTTCCATTGTCTGAAAATAAAACCAATTCTTGAAAAATATAAAACTTCAGAGCTATGCGAGAAATTTATCTCTATGCTGTGAAAGAATTTTCTTCGATATTTTAAACGTATTACTAAACCCTATTTAGTAAATAATATTAAGTTTTTTTGCCTCAATGTGGAATTTAAGGAGCATCCAATAGGACTAGATAAATAAATGAGAATGTCTTATTGAGTTGCTGCCTCGATTGATATTCCAGGTTTTCAAAGCTCTACAAACCTACACCGAGCACGGGTCTGCACACTTAAACCGAGTCGAATGAATTTGCCAGGTATGCCACGTGAACACTTGTTGCCGCACTAACGGCGATTAAATGATGTGTAGTCGTTGGAAAGTTATGAATTTCCTCAACCACTTGTCTATATTACCACGTCACAATTAACAATTTTTCATTTGCGTAGACATTACTGAAGCGATCTTACAGTTAAATGCCTCCTATATTACGTCACTGGCAAATTATTACAACGCGGCACTGTTACGATTTTGGTAAATCCGCTGAAAATTGATTTTTTGTTCAATCGGATAACTGCATCAAAACGGTAAACATACATAAAAAATAATAAATAATACAACAAGAAATAATAAGAGGATGACACATTTCAGTAGCAAAAGGCGCCTGACCAGAGAGCCTGCGCCAGGTGACGGCAGGGAGCGGCACGCCTCTGGCGCTGCACGGCACACGCAAGTCGTCCCCCACTCGCACCTGTACATCCTCTGGCTCCAGCACCCACTGTGGGGGGACTGAAGGAGACACCACAATTTACGCTTAGCACAAAACATGAATAATTAATTAAGAGTGTATGCAAGTCATTTACAGAGGTCAAACGGACACTAAGTTGGCTAACGATAAGCAAAAAATGTCAAAAGTAAGCGTAGCTGTTTCACAAAGTTATAAAGCAAAGACTGTATCTACAAGAGGGGAAAGTTCCAGGGCTCTTTTCCGATTTGAAGTACTGCAAAAGCTAGTGATATTTTTCGATACAAAAATTACACTCCATTAATTGCTAATGCTTAGCTCTCATGTTTCAGACAAATTTTTAGTTAGAACCTTCTGTAATATTCTGAAAATGAATAAAGGCCAATATGGCCTTCATTTTCGCCTGATTTGAACCCCTTGACTTCAGTATTTGGTCATTACTGGAGACTGAATCATCACACGCCACTGTTGACGCTTTGAAGTCGTCCCTAAAGAAGGCATGGCACAAAATACCACAAGAAAAACTGCATGTCTCTGTTGGAAGTTTCAGAGGAAAGTTGCAGTGAGTAATCAAAGCAACAGCAGAGCATATTGAAAAATGAACTTCTATTTAGTTTCATGACGGTTAGTAAATTAATGTCAGGACAAATTTTGTTTCATTACACTATCCTACTGTTGATATATTCTCAATTAACTTAGTCCGGGAACTTCCCCCCCGCCCCGCCATGTATTCAAAAAAGAAGAGGGATGTATGACAAAAAGAATTATGGGCAGACTTGGAGGAGTAATTATCTCTTGTTTACAATCCCGTGGACTATCTGTGAATTAAATTTCGCAAGTCAGACGTGATGACTGTGATAAAATATAAACTCGATGACGTTGGCAACTTCCTAAGTTGAAAACATACCTAAAAACTCAATAAAACATAAAACAGACCAATGCTAGTGGGATACAGGGGAAATATTGAGTAAGAGATTGCGATTGTAAAACAGAATATCGCCATAACAATAATCCAGTGTCACAGCACAAATGTTAAGACTGGTTTGATTGGAGGTTTTTCTCAACTGTCAGTGAACTAGAAAGAAAGTGCTGAATTGATTGAGCAGTTGAGATGCAATAAGTTGGTTTAGATGATGATTATAAAAATATTGAAGGAATAGCGGGAGATATGTTGATACTGGGGTAAATTGATACTGATGCAAACTAGAGAAGTATGAATATTTTTAGGGATTGAAATTCCAGAAGCTGTCGCTGACTGAGAAGGTGCATAGTTCTTCGTTGAATGACTGATTTTGACTAAACTCACGTGCGCGTGATTTGTCATAAACTGACAGTTGATTTAAATTCAGAGGTGGACCAAACATATGAAATAAAACTACAAAATTCCATCTTACATCAAATATTTATATTCGAATGTTGTTAGCAAGTTAAGTTGAGATTCTACGAATAGTTCAGAAACAGAGGTAAATAAGCATCCATAACTTAAAGAAACTGATCGATAACCTATCATTGACCGCTTGAAATAAACTGAACAAGTGGCGAAAAAGTTTAATCCAAGGAGTTGTGTTCAAGCACAAGAACGTTGACGCTGAGTCAAGTTAGCAGGTGAGGAACAAACCTGCTACGGAGAGCAGAGCTGACGAGTAGGTAGCGCGGGCAGCGTTGGCGGCGGCGCAAGTGTAGTTGCCGGAGTGCTCGGCAGAAGCTGCTTCTATGACCAGCAGCGACATCATCTGGTTGAGGAGCGTGATGTGAACGCCCGGCAGCTCTATGGCGTCTCTAGCGAGCAGGTCCTCAAACTCTGGCAGAGTCTTGCGCTCCGATGGAAAAGTGCCTTCTGTAGTTGTTGCCCCACATCGCCGAAGCCAGAAGGAAGGAAGGAAGTTTGGGTCATAATCGAGCGACGGTCGAAAATAAAAATATGCTCGTGATTTGTTGCTCTCAAATATTTGTATGTCAGAGCTTCTGAGTAAAATTAAAATAAGCAAGCTTGGATAAGTGAGGTACATTTTTAGCTTGTAACTTTAAAAAATAATCTCAAATAAACAAAGCTCATAGCTCATTTTAAAGCTAAATTCCAAAATTCACACATCTTCTACCTTTAATGATCTGAGGACCCTGGAGAGCATTCCTAAACACAATCTGCTTTTGAGCGACGCGGTGTGCTCGGATCCTCAGTAAAGACTTCTTTTCTTCTTTTATTTTTTGTACGTAATTTAAAGAAAATATGTACTGAAATAATTTTTTTTAATTGAAAGTGAGAGTTGCTTCACTCAAAGGTTTTAATTTCTTATAGTTATAACTAGAAGACGTTTCTGGTTTCTTAATTTTTTTGTTTGTTCTATTTCATAACTTTGTTTATTTCTATTTCAATAGTTTTGATCTTCATTATTAACAGAAATATCCCCTATCCTAGCGCCAAATTTTCAAAAATCGCGATATTTAGACCAATCGAGTAGTGTGCTACGATAGTGTATCGAACACTATCACATCACAATATAATTAGGAAAGTCCAATCAAACATGAGAGGACTTAGCTACACTAAAGTGCTCGCAAATAGTTGGGTCCAGATGTGAAGCAGAGCCCTGAGATAGCCTCACGTTGCCGGATGGAGGCAGCAGAAGAAGAGGAGGAGGACCGGAGAAGGCGGCCGTCCTTGAGCCACACGATGCTGATGGGAGGGTCGCCTTCCTGCACGAGGCACGTGGCCTGGGCCGGCATCCCTGCCCGGGTCCCGCGGCTCATCATCACCGGGGCCAGGCGAGGCGGAACTGTGAACAGCATTTGCGCGGCCGTGTTACCGGTATCGCGCAGTCTTGTTACCGGTATCGCGCAGTCATATTACCGGTATCACGCAGTCATGTTACCGGTATCGCGCAGTCATGTTACCGGTATCACGCAGTAATGTTACAGGTGTCACGCAGTCATGTTACCGGTATCGCGCAGTCATGTTACCGGTATCACGCAGTCATGTTACCGGTATCACGCAGTCATGTTACCGGTATCACGCAGTCACGTTACCGGTATCGCGCAGTCATGTTACCGGTATCGCGCAGTCATGTTACCGGTATCGCGCAGTCACGTTACCGGTATCACGCAGTCATGTTACCGGTATCGCGCAGTCATGTTACCGGTATCACGCAGTCACGTTACCGGTATCACGCAGTCACGTTACTGGTATCGCGCAGTCATATTACCGGTATCGCGCAGTAATGTTACCGGTATCGCGCAGTAATGTTACCGGTATCGCGCAGTCATGTTACAGGTATCACGTAGTCATGTTACCGGTATCACGCAGTCATGTTACCGGTATCGCGCAGTCATGTTACCGGTATCGCGCAGTCATGTTACCGGTATCACGCAGTCATGTTACCGGTATCACGCAGTCATGTTACCGCTATCACGCAGTCATGTTACCGGTATCGCGCAGTCATGTTACCGGTATCACGCAGTCATGTTACCGGTATCGCGCAGTCATGTTACTGGTACCACGCAGTCATGTTACCGGTATCACGCAGTCATGTTACCGGTATCACGCAGTCACGTTACCGGTATCGCGCAGTCATGTTACCGGTATCGCGCAGTCATGTTACCGGTATCACGCAGTCATGTTACCGGTATCACGCAGTCACGTTACCGGTATCGCGCAGTCATGTTACCGGTATCTTGCAGTCATGTTACCGGTATCACGCAGTCACGTTACCGGTATCACGCAGTCATGTTACCGGTATCGCGCAGTCATGTTACCGGTATCGCGCAGTCATGTTACCGGTATCGCGCAGTCACGTTACCGGTATCACGCAGTCACGTTACCGGTATGGCGCAGTCATGTTACCGGTATCGCGCAGTCATGTTACCGGTATCACGCAGTCACGTTACCGGTATCGCGCAGTCATGTTACCGGTATCGCGCAGTCATGTTACCGGTATCACGCAGTCACGTTACCGGTATCGCGCAGTCATGTTACCGGTATCGCGCAGTCATGTTACCGGTATCACGCAGTCACGTTACCGGTATCGCGCAGTCATGTTACCGGTATCGCGCAGTCATGTTACCGGTATCACGCAGTCACGTTACCGGTATCACGCAGTCATGTTACCGGTATCGCGCAGTCATGTTACCGGTATCGCGCAGTAATGTTACCGGTATCACGCAGTAATGTTACCGGTATCGCGCAGTCATGTTACCGGTATCACGCAGTCATGTTACTGGTATCACGCAGTCATGTTACCGGTATCGCGTAGTCATGTTACCGGTATCGCGCAGTCATGTTACCGGTATCGCGCAGTCATGTTACCGGTATCACGCAGTCATGTTACCGGTATCGCGCAGTCATGTTACCGGTATCGCGCAGTCATGTCACTGGTATCACGCAGTCACGTTACCGGGATTAACGTAGAGAATTTTAATTTATTAAGTCATGCATAGTGTCTAACTGCTTACGTATCGTAATTCTGCACGCGTGCTCATGAGTGTTTTCTTGTAATGACTAATGTACTACGTGTCGACAAAGAAAAATTGTCACTGAATAGAAATGGTCAAATTTAACTGCGAGAAAAGATAGAAAAGGTATATATTCGTCGATCTATTCTCTTTCCATCGACTATGAACAGTTCAATCGTTCAAATGACCTCTGATTGTAAGAGAAACTCCATTGCCTTACCTGAAAAAAGCTTGCAAAAACGAAACAAGTTCACTAAAAACTTGAGAAGACCCATGGAGTTAGCTTTTTCCAACACGGTTGTTTTTTATATTTTCTGAATTCCTAAATAGAGCAAGATTTGAGCAGAACATTTTCAAAAGATTCAGTTTTATGAACTTATTCCGCAGTTTAGTGTCTTGCGTCACAATTTTTAATTTCAAAATAACTGTTTAATCCAATACCTTCGGTAAGTAATGTGCCCTTGTTTCGGAAACGTTTTCATTCAAGTCTAAAAAAGTATTTACAGCTGTCGTTTGTGCCCGCACGCCTACAATTCAGATCTAAAATACCTAGATGTATTACCCACAGATGAACACGCACCAGGGCCCCGTATCCCCTTCAATTCAATGCTGTCCCCATGCAGTAACACGCAGGGCCTTTGAAAGATAAGCTAGCAAAGAGCAGTGCGGCTCCCTAGACAAATCAAGAGTTGACACATCCCTCACCAGCGACGGTGAGCTTGAAGGTAGTCGAGTCGGAGTGTCCTTTTCTGTCCGCTGCGGTGCAGGTATACCGTCCGCTGTCCGCTGGGGCGGTCACTTGGAGGACTGTGAGCTTACCATCGCTGGACACCATCTGGCGACGTGACACAGGCAACTCCACACCATCTGCGGCAGCGGCGAGCGGATACCGTGTTTTGAACAAGTAATGCGATTTTTTCTTTCAATTACTAAAATCGCCTTGGTCAGACAGTTAAGCTCCTCAAGAGAAAAATGAAATAGGTCGAGGGAAATGAGAACGCTTAGTTAAAATAATGCACCCTGACAAATTCATGATGTAGAGGCTGATGATCACTGCAGCATGACTATAGCGGACTGAGGCAATTTGCGTGCTTACTTCTACGAAAATAATGTATTGAGACACATTTACAATTTCTACAAATGGTTGAGCTGTTGTAACTCGTCTTTGTGTTTCGTTTCAGCGTTTGGTAGATTGATTGTAGAAACAAAAATCAGCGACCAATTCTAAGTTCACCATTTTATCAATTGCAGACACATCTCAAGAATCATTGCTCAGTGAACAGTGTAATGTGACCTACAGTCTACAGACGAAGTAAAATAGAATCCGACTCGTAATTTGAACCAGGTTCAGTACCCCTGAACGCCTAAATTCGCCCACGCACCGCCGGAGTAGACAACAACATTTTGAGTCCAACCTTTGGCCCAGGTGATGCGAGCGATAGGATGTCCCCCAACTGGACATCTGACGGAGAAATTTGCCCCAGCCACGGCCGTCATAGGCCCCATGGGACGCACGGTGGGAGGGCCGTACACGTTCAGTCGGGCCTCATGAACCTCAGCTCCGGCTCGGTTACGTGCTTCGCATCTGTAGAGACCTCCATCCGTGATGCGAGCGCTGCTGATGTTCACGTGACTGATGACGTCACCGTGCGCTGACACGAACTGTCCAATCAGAACTCTGCAAACAATAGTCTGTAGTAACTATACACATTTTTTACACCAGAAAACACCATTCAATAATAAACTAGGCAAATGTTCCATTTTTAGAACAGAAGGTTGTACGATGATGGATATCTTTAGCGATTCCAGGTGGAAGGAAGCGACTGTTCCGTTTAGTTCCTACTACTTTAATCATTAGGTCCCAAGAGGTATAAGTCAGCTTTGTATAAGTATATGAAGTATTTACCTCATAAGCGAGCAGTACATATTCAGGAAGCTTATTGCTCATTCGATGTTCTAATTCTATCGTTTGTTTAGATGTTACTACATCTAATACTACCTCCCTTACTACAACAAAGGCCTTCCAAAGAGAGGAAGGAGGAAGGCACCATATATTATGGACTTAAGATAGCGCGGAATCTATGCTCAAAGTGCATAGAAACAGTAAGTTGAGAAAGAAGTTTATGAAACAAGATGAAAGTTGCATGAAGAAGAAAGTAGTAGATGCTGAAAAACAGAACAGTAATGAACTCTCCAAAAAAGATAATCCGTAACAAAACAAAAAACAAAATCCATTCAATTTTAATAATAAGGAAGGCCTACCTAAGAATTAGCTCACATATTCACCTGGGAACGGTATTATCCGCAGATACACTCTTAGAATCCCCCTGAGAGGTCTAATTCTATCATTAGAAAGGATTTTGAGTTATCAGAATCCAAACTGAATTTACTTGAAGTTTTTCGTAGTTTTTTTACAAAAACGAAAAAATAATCTGAAATTAGTCTTTTCAGTTCAAAATATCTCAGATTTTGAGGGTCAAAAAAAGCCAGTCTTTAAGGCTGGAAAGCAATCACTCAGAGCTATTTACATTGGGCAGAGTTCGCTGCTCAAGATTTGAAGTTCAAGGACTCGCCCCAAAATTTTCGCCTGATTTTCTTTGAATGAGCCCAGAACTGCTCGAATTATTTAGGCCTAAAAGACAAAACACAACAATTCGTAGTGAAATAATTCAACATTTATTCTATTACTACGCGATAAACGTGAGCATTTGCGCAGTCATATTATCAATATTCCAACGACCGTCATTAATTAACACTAGCGTCAGGTTATCACCAGCATCAGAACGAGGAAGGAATTGCATGAAACTTGATAGATAGTGAACTTCAAAAAATCCGTTAGGGAACGAATTCAACAAAAAATACAACATATTAAACTAATTTTAAAAGAGGACAGAAAAGTCCTCCAGGACATCACAAGTTTAACAGCTCTGGACTTATGCAAAATTTTGAAGGGATCTTGTACGCTTGTATTTCCATGTCCGTCGCCGTTGAATGGATAACGATTGCTAAACTTTCTCCCTAGATGCCTCAACTTGAAAATTCATTCATACGCTACAGAAGTTAGTAGCTACTCATAAATGCACCACTAAAGTGCTCTCCGTGGTACAGTGGTTAAGGGATCGGGCTCGTATGTTGGAGTCGCGGGTTCGTATCCCGGCGCTGGCGCGGAGATTTTCCCCGTTGGGTATAAGGGAAAGCTCAAGCACAATACCCCACTCAACCCAGGTGTCGGAAATGGGTACCGGCTTTAAGGGGGAACCGTCATGGTGTTCTATATATAGGGTTAGTTATAAGACATTTGAAAAACCAATGCTTGAGATCATATGTATCAGGCTTGTTTGGAAATAAAGCATCCCAAAGATGCCGATGTTAACCTAACCTAACCTTTTTTTAAAATAATTATGGACGTCGATTCTTATTTACAAGTTTTTTTACTATTTGCACGTTGACCGAAAACAACAGAAATAACCACCCTGCCTGTAACTGCAAATTCTCTCACAGAACTCACCATAGAGTTGATCTCTTATCCCTAAAACACTGTCGCTATAAAAACATTGAGAGCAAAAGTTAATAATCCTATTTGCAAAAGTTTAATTTGACCTGGGTTAGTCAACTTCATAGCAAAGCTCAGGATTCAGTAGCATTGAAAACAGCAGACTCGTATATCCCGCATGATTGCGTCCGTAGCGCCCTCCAGTCACTGGTTAATCAAGAAACAAGAACTCTGTGACTTGGACTGCAGTTGCAGCGCCTTATGGATAAACTTGCCCTAACCCGGCTTCGCTCGACGACGGAGCGCCTATGCATGCTGCGGGGCAACAGCACACCGCATTCACTTGGAATTTATGCAACGATGTGTCAGGCGAGAGGAGACAGAAACGATAGGAAACTCTCATCAGAAAACTTTTTCGTGCTCTCAGGTGACACCTTTTATAAGCTGACGGGAGTGCAGCAATGAATAAGACAATACCAGGAAAGACGTGAACACAGGGTGATCAAACATGAGTAACTCTTATGAATAGTACAAAATATGGAGAACTAAACAAAAAACTAACATCACCAGCGTTTTTCCAGCTCTCCACAGAGTGAGGTTTTATTATTCCGCAGATATGATACCGGATGCATGGAATATGTTGCTGTCTTTATGTCATTTAATGCAACTCGACTTTGAAAATGGCTGCCCCTGCACACCTGAAGTTCAGTTTCAGGAAAGATTTTCCCTTCTCTGCCGAAGAATCAAGTTCGTCATTCTGAAGTATGAAGTAGACAAGTACACTGCAGCAGTGAAGAGGGTTTTTGGAACTAAGTTCTACCCAAGAAATCCTCGTAAGGTTTCAAACCAAAAGGCATTTCAACGAGTCGTTGGAAACGCCACGAGGGACCTGTCGATGACTTGTTGAAATGCCTTTTGGTGTGGAACCTTACGAGGATTTCTCGGGTAGAACTTTGTTCCATAAACCCTTCATGCTGCAGTGTACCACAGTGAGTCAAGAAGTGCTCACAAACAGGGTGGAAAACAACTCATGAGTAAGTAGGAAACGTGAAATGAGCGAAATCAAAATTAGCTCACGCGGAATGAGATAACAAGTTATGGGTCGACTTGTAAATTTTATACGTACGAAGTCAACGATTAAAAATAAGGATGCAGAAAATAAGATTTAACATAAAAACGGCGAAAGAACTGAGATAACGAGATATGAGATAGGGAGAGACTCAAAATGTGATAATGATCAAAGAAAAAATGAGATATCCAATGAAGAGGAATGTGACAAAAACTGAAACAGAAAAAAACTGACGAAGAGAAATGAGGCAGCACCGTATGACAACCATCAGTAAGATTACTAAAAAACACTGAGACATGCTTAAGCGGACTTCGAAATGTGAGAGAGCGATGAGTTGCAGTACAGGCAATAAGACTATCGCCCTGATTGTGTGCTTGAAAAGGAAATGCTACAAAGCGGACCTTCATGAGCTGAGGCAACGTGCGACGAGCATAAATGAAGTGCCATTAAACTAAACCACTCTGTACAATTAAAATCAGTCAAGTTAACTGAAAAATGCACTTAATAAAAAGAAAACAACTAACCATAAAAAATGCAAAATGATGATCTAGGAAGATAGTCTAAGAAAATAGACCGCGAAAAAAGAATCCGTAAGAAAAAAGAGACGAAGGTATATCAAAATTAGCAAAAGAAAAAGCAACTTACCAGAGTAAATCGAAAAATAACGCACCAGAGCACGCTTGCGCAGTACGCTAGCTTTTTTGCCTGAAGAAGCAGAGATAAGAAATACGGAGGCTAAGTACAGCAGCTCATCATGCAACAGACTCGTGTACAAAGCATCGCCGTCGCCTCTTTGTGTAACTGGAGATGAGCAACACCGAAGCACCATTCGTCCAAAGCACGCTGACTAGAACGGACATACTCTCAGCATAACTTCCAAAATACAACAAAAACAAATGTATTTCCTATATAAGTAAAGTTTCTACAAAACGGGCGAAACACCTCCTACCATAATTTTGAAAATCTTCATTTTGTAACCTTGAATAATACTTCGCTCGTTACAACGAAGACGACTATTAAAGTATCCGAGATTCCCGCCAGTAGACCTATGAAGATTTTACTGAAGTTACGATGAAAAATATAAGCATTATAAGCACAAGCAGCTCACTAAGCGCTAATTCCCTCACACTCTAGCTCCGACATAATGAAGCCCATTCTTACAAACTACCATAACAACTCAGGACTGAGTGCATCAACACGCGTACTTGTATAGCATGATTTATGGAGCATACCGCCGTTTCGTGATAGCTCGTTACCACCTGCGATATAAACAACACAAACCTAGTAGCAGTATCAACAGGGACAGTAACGTGGTAACAGCAGCAGCAGCAACAGCAGTAGCAGAAGCAACAAGGCGTCATGCTGGAGCCCACTCTAATGGCGCGGATTAGCAGTTTATGAAGACGGATGAGCGCGCGGCAGCGGCGGTGATGAAGCTGCTGCGCTGTGGCACGGAGCACGAAACGCGGCTGTTCGCTGAGCGAGTTGTGCTGCTGCGCTGTGGCACGGAGCACGAAACGCGGCTGTGCGCAGAGCGAGCTGCGCTGCTGCGCTGTGGTACGGAGCACGAAACGCGGCTGTGCGCTGAGCGAGCTGTGCTGCTGCGCTGTGGTACGGAGCACGAAACGCGGCTGTGCGCTCTGAGCTATATATTTGTAGCACGGAGCACGAAATATAGCTGTGAGTGAATGTTTGTTTATTCGTCTTGGACATTGTGTGTTGTACAAAGCTTTTAGTGTGTTATGTTGGCCAACTCTTTTCCACTGCCTAAAAGACATTTATACCTTGGATAATTCGAGTGTGTTTTCCTAAAATTCATCATGCGATAAGCGTATTCGCTCCGTTGTTTTGTGTGCGCTAGATTCTTAGGATTAAAATTATTGTATACAAGAACACATTGTCTTTTACAAAGAGTGTTATTCATTTCTACTCATCATACTCTCCTCAACATTTTTTTATTATTGTGCAGTTACACTCGATCATATATCAATATAAAGGCTAAGCCGTTCAAACCGCTTTTTTATCATTTGAATCTTTTTCTTTTAATCTATCAAGAGTATTTTAGGTCTCTTTTTTTCTGACGCATAGAAAACTAAAAAAGTACGATATTATTGTTCAGCTAGCAATTGATTCAACCTCTGTCATAGGTATAAGAGTACTTATTGCTGTATTCCCACCTATTACATGTGACCTTTAGTTTAAGAAAGTCGAAATCGAATGTGTTATAAAATTTCTATCAATTTTTAGGAAGTAAACTGTTATTTACTTCCTTTCCCCCTATCGTGGCCAAGTTTGTAACAACCCTACGAGACAGTAAGCTTCGCTCAATGCTTCTTGAAAACTCAGTTATTGTAATTTCTTTGTACGTAGCTCATTGTTTCCGATCGCCATTGCGGAACGACGTTCTTTGTTTTCTTTTTCCGTTCAGTTTAAAACGAGGACAAATCCATCGATTCGAGCAGAGCGCAATATCTCTCGAAGGAGTTAAATTATTACCATGCATATATTTAAGTAGATTTGATGTCACCCATTTTTGTCCAAATCAAGAGAGAACTCCGACAGCTCTCGGCGATGAGCTGTAAATTTCTTACATATCCAATGTCTTAAATAACCCTAAAGTGTTCTAACAACTGCACATTGGTAGGATTTCTATTTTCACTCCTGTCTCTTGTATCGTGAGTGTCAGGGCAAACTCTAGCCCTTAGTTCGAAATGCCTACTAGGGCGAAGGATTGTTGAATTACCGTATTTGAGGGCTTTCATGAACAAGATTTAATATATTTATAATACAAGAATAAACAGTCTGAGAAGTTAATGACATTTAATTTGATGAAAGCAAAAGTTTAATACGAGGCAAAAGGATAACACGAAGGAATAGAATAATCCTAACTTCTACTGAACACGTAAGAAGAATACTAAATGAACACGAACTATACTGATTAAGAAATTACATCGAGACTGATAAACTGAGACTGAGCTGTACTATACTGGCATGGGCAATAGGTGCTCGTAAGACCAATTGACGGGGCAGGAGGACAGCGCAATACTGGAAGCGGCCTAGCGGTTGAACCAAGAAACAAACTAAGAAAAAGGAATCGTATTTAAGAAGACCGGATCTATCTACCGACAGTGAGCCTCAACCGTTTCGCGTAAGGAAAACTCTCGGATTTGAGTTTTACACATAGATGAATTTTCAAAATAGATAATTTACGATGGATAGAGAAAAATTATAAGCCGGTGATAACCGTCACATACCCCACACTTTTCAAACTGAATTTACCAGATATAACTTAGTCTGCGCCTCTTCAAATTTCTAGAAATGGTGATTAAATTCGAAGGCATGATCACGAACAAACGTTGAATCATAAGGTTTGTCGATATCAGCGTCATTTGATGACGCCTCACTACTCAGAAGTTACGCTCATGAAGGAGCATCATGTAGAACAAAGTGAAATTTGAAACTGTAAATGCAAAAGCCAAAAATCGCTGCAGCTGTTTCAGTCTCTAATGTTCAAAAGCATTAATGATAATGAAATAAGCAAAATATTGAGAATAGTGCGCACACTTGCTTTAAAGACTCAGTATCACAAAGTCAAAAAAGTGTAAGAAGTAAGATCACAAAGTCAAACCTTGTCCCCTACATAACTGGTCCTAATATTGTAATTTGCCATGGTTAATTTCGCCGATCTTCAGTCTGTTCTTGAATCGTTTGTCGAATATACTGTTAAATCTAGTCCATATGAACTATATCGTAAAATGAAGCATCTAATTTCGAGTTAATTATCTCATTGATCAGTCTAATGCGTCTCTAGTTTAAGTGAATTAGGTTAAACATTATTGTAATCCTTAGACTAACGTTGATGGTAGGATGCCTTAGAAGTCACTGAACTTATTCGGGCCCACAGGTAGCTATACTCAAATTTGACCATTGTACTAGACTTAAGAAACATTCTATCTCTGTATCACCTGTGGTAAATAAATTGTTTAAAATTGTTTAAATAGTTTAAAAGTATATCACTATTTCACGAGGAGTCAGTTTCAGAATGCGTGACTTCAACGTGTTTGGCCTTTCAAGCACTGTTAATGACTTGCAATGCAAGAAAAACGGGAGCACACATCCACAAATTAATACTCTGGGAAAAATTGAGTGTGTCCTCGAGAAATTAAGCTCGTCCTCGTGACAACTCAACTCTTTAATTAGAGCGTAGGTTTTTATGTATAGAATTTGTTTAATAAGAACTATCTTATACCTGGTTACATCTCACCATTATCGTGGCGAAGAATTCTTTGCATTAGTCAATTGTTGCCACGAAAGATATGTTGGTTCACTCGTGTATCACACCATCTTTTCGCGTAAAAGCGAATGAATGAAAAACTTTCTTCCTCAATTCCTTTGAAATGATTTTCTTTACGTGCACAGCGTAATATCGAAGTTCAAACAACACAGTGTCGAGAACAATCAAACTCGGTATTATCTCTCTCTCTCTACTTCAAACCTAAGAAACAGATCACCCTCTCTCCAGTCAAAGCTCCTTCACAACTCATCCAATAACAGTTCTATGGTATTTGGTGTTCGTTAACTGAATTTTGCTCTGGGCGAAGGAGGGGAAGAATACGACGCCTCACACACATGACGCCTCGACTGTCGATCCACAGGGATTTTGGCAGCAGATACGAAGAAAAATTCCAGTTCGTTAAGAGAGCTCGCAGTAAAAATTGATTCTCATTAATGGAGCGCTGCTCAAAGGGAAGGCATAATGAATGAGCGAGTCTTTTAAGAAATATCATACCCAGCGATAAATCATGAGCTGAAGCCTGGGTGAGGCTTACCATTGAAGTTCCTCGTGTTATCGCACGCTATGATGAAACGATGACGTCCTTCGTATCTCCGATGCTCTCGAAGAAGTAGAAAGGCAAGCGAACTGTATCAGTCAGAAAGTATGGTTGCACTATACGAATAATAAGAGTTACTGAAACAACAGTAAAGTTTCATTAGATTATACTGCATACAGTATTAAAAGAAAATGATCACATTGGAGAAGAGTAAAAAATAAGCCCTTTCTAAATAGAAAACGTGAAATAATGTCCGGAGAGTAAATAGTAGCCCTGTAACCAACTGAAAGCATGGCTGACTCGTGGTGCTCGAACTGAGAAAGGAGGTGCATAAACACGAGCTTGGGTTTTAAGTTTCAGAAAACTAAAGACTTTTGAGCATTGACTTAAACCATGGGGTTTGAAGTTGAGAGAAATGGCGGATGATACTTCTGTGTAGAAAATAGAAAATCAAACTTGAAGAAATAAAAGTAATGAATTTGGTACCGCTTGATCAGCTTAGATTATTGTAAATGTCATTACTAGGGGCAAATTGTATTAGCAAATATGTACATTTTATGCGTATATTATCGTAACACTTAAAATGGTAACATTTACTGATATGTTATGCACATGAGGTTGAGCATTCAGTATTCAGCCAGTTAAAGAATTATTATTTTTTGTTGCGTATTTCAGATACATTACCATAAAACTTATACAAAACACATTCATGCCATCAACGAATATTACCGAGTGAATATAAATACAACATTTTTAAAGGACAGCAATTCATTATCATTTTCAGAAATTAGTTTTAAAAAAAATTTACACACACTCGGGTCAAATACCGCCGACATTTTGTTGATATACCTCAATTTGCTAATATTGACAATTTCAGCAGGGCTTCAAGTTGACTTGGTATAATTTCAGTGAAATTTCAGCCTTTGTACTTAATGAAGGGGATAATTTTAATTTCATTGAAGTCATTTGGTTTTCTTGAAAGAATATTCTAAGTTGTCTCCATGAATTTTTGTTCTTTTCAAATCCACTGGCTCCTTAGTCCATTTTAAGGCTGATATTTTTATTGAAACCATTCACGAGCGGCCTTTTAAGTATGCTCAAGACCTTTATTTTGCTGTAACAATTATTCATTTCGGAACTCTCGTTTCTCAAATTCTGAATGAATTCATGTAAATTACCTTCATAATTGTTTCGTTTTTCAGTAAAAATTATTGTAGCTTGGATTATTTCTTATGCTGCTGATTTATGAAAGTTATGTAGCTTAACATCATCGTAACTCCTTCAACAACATTGACTGCATTACGGTATAGGTTACTTCAATTATGGGTAAAAATAGAGCTGCAAAGGATCCAGAATCTCGAACGATCAATGCCAGTTAGAGCAATAGTTGCAGTTCAAGCCCGAGGCGGTCCAATAGCTTATTAACAAACTTTTGAACCACGCGAATTTTCACGTCCACTTAATGATGATTAATGATTCCACATAATGTAATTTGCAGTTATGGATCCTGCACAAATCGTTCGACAGACTTCTACTTACCTCATCAATCGGCAACATTTTTTAGAATATTGTCAACTCGAGATGCAACAGAAGTATGATTTGAAAAATGAGGTTTCTGAATGTTTCAATTATTTTTTCGCAAATTTAGTCGTCAAAGTTTAGAAAAATTGATCCACTCAACAAATAATCGAATTTTTTGCCCACGCATATTCGTAAATGTCCTAAAGAAATATCGAATGCATCACATGGTTATGTGTCATGATTCAAGAATCAGTGCTATTAATTTATTTCTTTAAATTTTTGTTTCTCACGTGTGTATTTATTAGTACTATACATATAAACTGCCCTTGATGATCTGTAGGAGACTGTAATCGAATACCTTCAGCAATAAACATATCTCCACAAAATCCAAGGCGTCCATTATAAGTGACCCTCAAACTGCAAGACCCAGCAGCACAAGAAGCGTCAGGCAGACACCGGGGCCTGTGAGGCGGACACACGCCGGCAAACTGCAAGTCGCAGCAGCACAAGAAGCGCCAGGCAGAAACCGGGGCCTGTGGGGCGGACACACGCCGGCAAACTGCAAGTCGCAGCAGCACAAGAAGCGCCAGGCAGACACCGGAGCCTGTGGACATCCGCCGGCAAAAATCGAGGCTTGGGCAGTGGATGCGCGCCCTGTATTTGTTTGCAAAAGAGGAAAACTCAAGCTCCTCTTCTTAAGTAAGGAACCGTGTGCTTTTAGTCTCTAATGCTGGCGTCTTCAAGCAAAAATAAGTGGGGTCTCTTGCACCTTACGGCAGAAGAGTATCGTTTGAGGAAATCAAGAAAACGTAATACCTTTCCAGATTTTTTGATTAAATGTAAAACAACTGATCAAAGAGGCTCACAGAATTACATCACAATTTCTGTAGGTATAGCATAGCAGCTGTTCAAATTAGTATCAGTGATTACCTCAGTAAAATTCTACCGAGACGCAATCAAGTAAGTGACATCCAAATGGAATAAGGTTTTTTGCGTCCCAATTGGGACAGCTCGGAACGACTGGCCAACGAGACACCGCCAGGATCTCGAAGTGAGGTTACGGCGAAGAAGGCAGAGAAATACAGAAACAAAGGCACTCGATGGAGGTCGATATATTGGCCACTTCCGCGTTAGAGAAAGAGAGAGAATAGTCTTGCAGCCTGATAACTACAGCCGCCGCCGTCTACTACAGGATGTGTTGCTGACGTGCCGCTTGGATCTAGGGAGAGCAATGGACACCGGTAAGTCCCTAGATAAGCTGGCGCCCACCGGCAACATCAACGTACCAAACGACGAGAGCAAAGTCTTTGAGATACGATAGAGGGCAATCTTCATTAGTGGATCCTTCCGAGAAAGAGGGAGAGTTGACACCATTGGATTCTAGGTCTGAACTAAAAAAATTCCTAATATTTTCCAGTGGAGCCACGTTTCTCACAACCGTTAGTAATTAATTATTGATTGCATTTATTAAAAATAAATTTCAGTTCACGTAAAAACTCTTGAATCAAACTCACTACTGAAAGCATTAAAAAAGATTTCAAATTGCATACCTATTCCAGCCTAAAAATAAAAGATTAGATTAGATATTAGTTTAAACCTGCTCTAACCGCAACAAAGGCGTTCCAAAGAGAGGGAGGATAAAGGCACCATTAACTATGAAATAAAAGGAATGCGGAATTTATGCACAAAATGAATAGAAACAGTAAGTTGAAAAAGACTGTCGTGGAGCAAGAAAAAAGTTGAAGAAGAAAGTAGTAGGTGCTGAAAATAGGACAGCAGTGAACCAAAAAAAATAGTCCTTCCCATAACAAGAACATATTATTTCAACAAAAAAAAGGCCTAACAATCTCTCAGCTCGTGACCTCAAATTTTCTCCCACGGAGTGCTAATTCCCATAGATAGAATAATTGTATCCCTCTGAAGGGCCTATAAATAAAAATACCCTCTCTCAAGTAGAGACAGTAGCGTATCTAGATCACCAAGATTTTATAAGCAAAATTTTGAACATAAATCATCACATTTCACCAGCAGTTGGGAAGTAGAGGCCTGGTTTATACGGTAAATTCCCTAAAGCCTACGTTGACTTTAAAAACAGTGACAATTTGTACATATTTGTAAGTCTACGGTATTTGGTTTTAATATTTAAGTATCATTCATTGGTGTTTTCTTGAAAGACTAATTTCATGTTAATTAAAGTGAAAAAATACATGCAAATCAGCTGGGTTGTTGCATATATGGGTCCGATTAAAGAGCAGTTTTTAAGAAGCACTACCGTCCACTGCACTACCAGGGAGCGCGGCTGCCGCTTTGGCCTCTGCTGAGGTCATTTCCTTGTCTAGGAGCTCCTAAGCCCCTGGAGCGCTCGGTCGCTTGTTTTACAAGTCAATTTTTTGAAGTGCTTCCCTGAAATATGCACAGGGGCTCAAATGCTAACTTAAGCCTAGAAAATGCGGACAAGATGTCACGACCCGCAAGACTCAGCTGCAACGGAGGAGCAGCGGCGTTGCATTAATGATCAAAATCTCTTCCTGCGTCCAGGGCGAGTTTGTTTGTGTAGGCGCTATTTGGTGCGGCAAGAGAACAAGAAAACAGCTGTCCAACCTCCAATACATAGTCCGCTCCAAAGCTTTTTTGAAATAGGTTTAACTCGACTCGTAAAATAAAATATGTCCACACATGTCAGGTTATTTCTTCGAGCACAATGAACGGATGCAGGTGCTGGGGCAGAGTAACACGGGCGAATTTGGTGTACACAATTCTTATTCCCATTCCCATTTACACCAGAAAAACATTTACTCCACAAAATGGACCCTTTTATGTGATATTTTTGTAATTTAATTTCAACACCCTTAGGTGAGCTCAAATTTGTTGAAAGACATAACTCAAATTTAGGATGCGCAATATAATTTCTAGTGATTCAGTCCAATTGCTTGAAGAGAAAAAAAGGTGGAATTGAAACAAGTTCGGTTTCGAGCAGTACGGTTGAGTTTAATATGCCTTCATAAAAAAATTAAACAAACGGTAAATCAATATGTCTTTCGCATGCTAATGTGACACTACAGACATGATAGAGGGATGCTAATATACAAAAAAAGAGATGCACTCAAAACATAACCTGCCAATATTGCGTAAACACTATTGAATTGAACAGTACTCGTTTGAGTGAATTAACTCAATCAACGAGAAAGTAAGAAATCTTCAAATGAAAACAAGCAAAATGTTGAATTATAAAAATAAAAATTGCGGTTACGGTCAATTATTTTTTGCAATTTACCCACCTTATTCTGCGAGGTTAAAATATTAGTGCAAGTTAGTTACGTTGGCAAAAACCATTTATGAAGTTCTTTAACACGTTCTCCGCGTATTGGGCCATATGTGTACCGGCCGGTAAATTGCTCATTTACTTTCTAGAGTAAATGAATGACATTTCATCTGTATTACGACCTCTGTAAGAAATAACTGTTATCACTCCAGGTGAAATTTATCGTGGAACTTTTTTCATATTTTTTATGAGAGATTAAAATGTAATGTCAGTTTCTCAATTCTGCAACTTACAACCTAACCAAACCAACCGTTAACAGCCGCGGAAACGCGATGAACGTGTTAATCGGTCTTAAAGTTCGTCGTAGCAAATGCCCTTATTCATACCAAACATCGGTCAGTTAGGAGGCACAAAAGCATCTCTGCATCATTGTGTGATACATTCCCCTCATGTAATGCCAACGCTTCCGAGTACTTTGTTTCTTAAAATTCACACCGGGTTCAGCATCCGTATTTTATAAATTTCAATTTTTCCACTAAGTTCTTAAGTTTGAAGCGTGCGCCAATCATTTAAAAAACATTACGTGTTTATGACTAAATAATTTTTGCGTAAATGTGCTGTCAGCACACGTCCATTCAGAACGCGTTGTGGCAGGTGAGGGCTGTGAAGTGAGGCGCGTTGTGACAGGTGAGGGCTGTGTAGTGAAGCGTGTTGGGGCAGGTGAGGGCTGTGTAGTGAGGCACGTTGTGGCAGGTGAGGGCTGTGTAGTGAGGCGCGTTGTGGCAGGTGAGGGCTGTGTAGTGAGGCGCGTTGTGACAGGTGAGGGCTGTGTAGTGAAGCGTGTTGGGGCAGGTGAGGGCTGTGTAGTGAGGCGCGTTGTGGCAGGTGAGGGCTGTGTAGTGAGGCGCGTTGTGGCAGGTGAGGGCTGTGTAGTGAGGTGCGTTGTGGCAGGTGAGGGCTGTGTAGTGAGGCGCGTTGTGGCAGGTGAGTGCTGAGTAGCGAGGCGCGTTGTGGCAGGTGAGGGCTGTGTAGTGAGGCGCGTTGTGGCAAGTGAGGGCTGTGTAGTGAGGTGCGTTGTGGCAGGTGAGGGCTGTGTAGTGAGGCGCGTTGTAGCAGGTGAGGGCTGTGTAGTGAGGCGCGTTGTGGCAAGTGAGGGCTGTGTAGTGAGGCGCGTTGTGGCAGGTGAGGGCTGTGTAGTGAGGCGCGTTGTTTCAGGTGAGGGCTGTGTAGTGAGGTGCGTTGTGGCAGGTGAGGGCTGTGTAGTGAGGCGCGCTGTTTCAGGTGAGAGCTGTGTAGTGAGGCGCGTTGTGGCAGGTGAGGGCTGTTTAGTGAGGCGCGCTGTTTCAGGTGAGGGCTGTGTAGTGCGGCGCGTTGTGGCAGGTGAGGGCTGTGTAGTGAGGGCTACATCGCAAGGAAGGCTCACGCCGCGTCTCAATTTACCAACACAAAGGCCGTTGTAACATCGCAGGAGACGCTGTCTCGAGCAGGCAGCTAGCTACCTCAACTTGCGCTCAACTCCCAGCAGAAGTTGGCGCTCAAGTTGTATCTTCAAGAGTAAAGACGAGCTTGTCTGAAGAAAGTTATAAAACTGATGTAAGCGCTTGCATAGTTTTACAAGAGCTTTCATGGACCTATGAGCGTCAGGGGAAGGAGGGGATTGAGGGTGTTTTTCTCCTGAAGTTGATGAACATAGACGCTCGGAAAATAAACTGCAGCCACTGAAATTGCTGAATATTGGTAAGTACTTTGATTGTCATGCCTATTGCTTTTTATTAAGTACTCGTTAGAGCACCTGATAGTTTTGCAGTTATCTTTATCTTATACTAAGTATTCTGTTAAAGAGTCAGTAGCAACACAGGGGGCAGGACGCACAACAACGGGCAATTGACGTGTCATGTAAATAATGTTCAAATTGAGCATGAAAACATCATGCAATCCGAAGGTAACCCAAGTTAATAATTCAGAAAGTTGCAGTTTTGTGTGACAAGGAGAAAATTCCATTTCCCTCAATGCGCCCGTTAGGACAGGAGCCCACCCATCACACGGTGCGAGCGCAACGGTCGCATTTGAGCTCCAGGCTCCGTCGCTACCTCACAACTCCCGTGCAAACTCACAGCCAAAAAGTGGTAAGCAAAATTCACGAAATAATTTTATACAGCTCTCGAAAAATTTTCCCAGCCTCTTTAAAAGAATTGAAATTGAAATTGTTTTAATTTAGGAATGTTGCGTTATGTCCATGGTTTCTTTTACGTGATTCCTCAGAATTTGCCTGATCAATTGAACGAACAAAACTGGATTAATGATAGTCTAAATATCTTTAGTGCAATTTATGTCAAAGCAAAAATTGGATAAAAACTGAACTTAGCCTTCAATGATATCTGAAAATTTTTCCAGCTCTTAGACATTCGCTTAATTCAATGCAACGGCTGAAAAGAAAGAGTAAATATTTCAATCTCGTCGAAAAACCTCTTCCAAAACATGAGCTTGTTTGCTAGTGAGTGAGGCAGGAGCAGCAGCAGCAGCAGCAGGAGGATGAGGGCGGGCGTCACAAGGTCGCTGCTGGCGGTCGTTGAGGGCGCCCATATTTCTGGCTTTAGGGGCTGCGAGCCGCCGGTGAAGTCTCTAAGGAAGACAAAATATTAGGCGCTAGCAGTGCCCGTCAGCCTGCTGCTGAGACCGCGCTCAGTCTCGCCTTACGAGCACCAGTAAAATTATTTAGCAGCAGCAATGAGATCAATGCGAAAACGGTACAGAGCACTACTGGCAACAGCAAGAAGAACATCAACAAAAGCGACAATGAACTCATGATTATCCTGCATTATAGCATCTATTCGCAAAAGGTTTTTATCGATAAAAATACGCGTTTCATAAAAAGTCGCAATTCTCGCATGGAATCTTCAACTGCATGTTGATATTTTCGGTCAATTAAATAGTCATTGAGAATGATGAGAAATTTTTGTTACAATTCGTTTTATCTCAACAAAGTACATTGTACAGAGCTATGCAAATGCAGAGGTCAAGCGGAATAAACAGTAAGTATGAATTGTACAAAAAGACACGTTAGCCGTTAGCCTGTTAGCAATCGTGCAGAGTAAGCTACTTTGCTCTTTACGGGTGAGAAAGAAACGACCCTAACAAAAATAACGAAGAATCATTCAGTTTTTGTTGATAGAAACTATACTACAAAACTAAGATTTACTGTCAGCCACGAGGGTTACTGTCTCGATAGGCAGCTCGAAGGACCTCTGATAAATGCTGAGCCTATAATGCATGGAGTGTCTAAGCACTCTCAGTCACTTAGAAAACCGTCCGTTCTGGGTAAAAAGCTGTCTACAATATAATCTAAAATATCAAAACCAACCATGGAGGTTGGCTTCCACAGCTTCTGAGATGATATAAGTCAGTTGGAGCAAAACTAGCAGCACCTCCTGCATTTTATGCTATAAGTAGGGCTACTAGCAACGAAAGTAAAGCCAAGAACCACTGCTTGACGTAGTGTTAATAGTTAAGGCAGTATTTTTTTAAGCAGATACTGCAAGAAGCGTAGAAATTTGCAATACTAGAAGTAGTAGTAGCACCTAAAGTCATTATAAGCAATAAAAAACACAGCGGCGTCATCGAACGCAGCCGCTTCTTCAGTAAAGAGAAGGGAAAAATAGTTCGCTTCAGAAATAAAATTTCCTAGGAGATAACAGAGATGGATATCAACACTAAAAATATCTTTACTGCTATCAACGGCCCCGAGAAAGAAAGGGTGCGTACTGAAATTGACACTATTGTTCATGGAAAAAGTCCTTTCAAAGTTTTACAAAATACTCCACAGCCGAAGAGGGGACATTTCAACAAGACCAAAATACTTCCCGTCACCCACACGCCCTCGAGAGCCCCTTGGAAAGCAATCGGCTACCATAAAGAGCTCGTATTGGCCGACGAGGAGGCGACTAATGCAACACAGAGACCCTGACGCGATACATTCGCCTCAACGAGCGTCGGAGAAACTGGAGATTACGCCAGACCCAACTTGGGTGAAACCTGAAGACAAAGAAAGAGAGCTCTGATGGCAGACAGTCTCATAATATTACAAAGTTGGCGAGTGGTCCATTGGTGTAACTGGAAGACGTAACAAAATTATGCTAGCTATTATTTGAGCAGAGAGGTATTGCAGTATCGATATGTTCTAATCACAGATTGCTTGCCACATTCAATGGAAATCGTTCAGTAACCGAGTAGGAGAATCAGAACTACAGCTGATGTTCTTGTGAGTTCAAATCATCCAAAGCGGGCTGAAGTTGAGAGGCAATTTATGAGAATTTGTTGGCACTTCCAATGGGCGCTATAATGGCGAGAACTAGATATTGACGGTACAAGATTTGCAGGAACACGATTGGTTCGATGTTTTATGGTTCAAGAGTTTGCTTGAAACATCTACATCACCTGGTGCTCTGAGTTATCTTCATACTAGTGTGTAGGCATGAATTGAACTGATTTTAAAATAAAGTCATGTTGCTGAGATTCCTCTTTAGGCTTCTTAATCTCACAGTCATCTTTCTTTAATTTTTTCGATCTCTTTAACCAGAATTTTAGAAAATCTTATGTTTGCAGCAAATGGTTGTTCACAACGTGCCGCATGAAGGCAACAACGTACAAGAATTAAAAAATGGAGAATACGTTAAGTCATGGAAATTAAGGCTCTTTCTGATTGATGGAGTTACAAGACAAAAATATCTACACATGTATTTCACTCATAAAACCGACTAAATTTTCTTCCTATAAATTCGGTTTAATTAGGTATCAGTTATCTTATACTCAAAAGAAGGATAGAGTGCCTTTGTTACCTTCTAATTATTCCCTCCATAATATAAAATAACTTATGCTGTAGGAGCCACTGTCCTGTCTGCGCGCATTCCAACCTAACACATGAGCAGCCTTTGCGCGAGAAAAACTAAAACACAGAACAAACTAACAAACTATTGATGGTTTCGAACTCAAACCAGATTCCACCAATCAGTGCTGTCACTAGGGTAACCGCGTGAGGCACAAGCAACAGGGCAAATTCCCACCGTTTGTAGCGTACACTGTCGAGAGCAAATCGTGGTGAGCGAGTGTAGCTGCCGAGCTCCTGGGAGACCAGAAGAGAATTTGTGGTCCAGCGCACAAACGAACAGGAACGAAAATAAACGAACAACCTTTACATCTTCAATTGAATATATTTCTTGAACTATAGACTCTAAAATTTCATTACACGTGACTTTCATTGTTTTGGGATTTTTAAAACATTTTTCTGTTCAAAGATATCAAAAATTAAATGTAACTCTATAAAAACACCAGCATGATAACCCATAAGCGGCCTCATATGTAAATTTAAAAAAAAGCAGTTAAGAAGCTGCTCGAATGATGGAAATACGACGCAGGTATTCAATAACAAGAACGACATTTTAGGCCAAGTTCCAAGACATGACGGACTGCATTCTATTAGCCCGATTTCAAACTAAGGAAACGTATGCATCTTAATAAATTCCTAACCTGAAAGTAATAACACCCGCACTCAAAACATCGGCCAGCGCGCGCCGCAGTTTGTGGCCCGCCAAACAAGCAGACAAGCACCGCACGCGTGAGCTTTGATTGCACGTATGTTGATAAAGCTAAGGATAGAACGTGAGGCTCTTCAAACTTTATTGTGAGTCTTGCGAGAAAGATCATTCTATACTTGTGGGGATATTAAATTTACGCAAATGACCACTCCTGATGTATAATAGCTACCGCACGTCCTGCAACAATGTAATGAAGGCAACGCATGAAGAAGTGCTCGTATTAGATTAAACGGCTTTGTTGTATATGTTCGCAACAAGCTTTGAGGCTTATACCTCGACAATGAGTTCAAGCAAATTTCATTTGACTCGGTTAGAAATATCGTTACATTTATAATAAAAGTCTAATTTTTTATTAGTTCTTGGATACAACCGTCACAAAATTAGATTACATATTCATGAGATTTGTTTATATGATTCTATTCAAACTTACTGTTTCAATTCTCAACCATGATCACCTCTAATAAACCTTACTACACTAAGTGTTGAAAGCACCTCACCCACAACCTGCCTCATGGATAACTTATAAGGGGATGCTGGACATTTTAAAGCTCAAGTCACATCGCATGAGAGCCTTTCTTGCTCTCACTTCACCTTGCGATGTTATCCAAGGTTGACAGTAACAAACCCACAAAAAAACATCTAAAAACATTTAAAGCACCTGAAAGTGGAACTAGGGTTTTTATGATTTTTTATTTTCTAGACGTTTTTCGCATGTTTATTCAATTCAATGAATAAATGTTTATTCAATGAATGAATGTTTATTCTCTGGGCATCATGCTTGCGCCACCCAAGCTAGCACTGTACAAAGCATCACCACAGCACCACTTGGTGACATTTGAGATGTGCTCGTGTAAAAGCAGTGAGAGATAATTACTAGGTTAGCATAGTATCAGGAAGGTAATTTTATTGTACAGTGTAGTCATAGTAGAACTTAATAGATGATAAAAAATGAGGCGATCAAACAACTCTCAATGGCATAAAGAAAGACGATAAATTTAGAAGATTATTTAGTGATGCATGCAATTCCAAACAATATTAGCTCGTTAGCCTAGCACGAAAAAGTGAATTGAGGCCGCTGTATTATCTGAATCACAATAATTACGCACACGAGTTTCACCGATTTGATAACAATGAAAGTTTGTGAAATTCTACGTAAAATAAGAACAAAGAAGTGGAACTGCTCGTCACCTCCACCTCTCGTGCCGCACACCCGACCGTCTAGGCTGCCGTACAGTTGCTTTCCACCGCAGACCGCGTCGAAATTCAATGATAGTTAAACTTTAACTTCAAACTTACTGCAAATTTTTGTAATTAAAGCTAATTCTCATTTATGTATACATATATAATTACATATGAAATGTTGCAGTTTACCTCTTTCAGTTCGTGAAGTTTCTTTCCCCCTCTGAAGTGTGCATTTGTATTATGAGCCTTGTTAAGTCTTTATTAAAATTTTCCGTGTATTGGAAATATTCATTTATAATTATACATATTACGTCTGAATTGCAACTAATATAAACAGAACAATTGATTTTATTGCGGATTTTATTTTACAGTGCTTGGAACTTGTTTACAATGAACAACATTTGAACTACACATATGAAATTGAATTACCACGATCAACAACATCTTTTGCTGTTAGTGGGAAGAGAAGAATTTAGGTAGATTTATGACTAAACATTCGATCAGCAGAAAAGTATGAATTTCGAAATACTGTACGCTGTTAGTTCAGTATCATGGATGAAGCCACAAATGTTGAACTTGTCATTCTTTTTGATCGGTTATAGCCTGATAAGGTCTTAACTGCGTAAATTTTTTGAATGACAAATGAATTCGCTTGAAAAACACAACTTTCTCTCAAAAAAATGCCCAAAAACTTTAAACAAAGAAGCTTTGGAGGCTAGAGCGGAAAGAAAATAATCTCTATTTAAGAGTAGCTATGAAAACTAGAAAAAGACGAGTTTATTTCCCGCAGCTGTTGTTAGAAAATACAATATAGAGAGTATCTCAACGTAGCAGACGTGTTAATGACTTGTAAATCAACTATTGAAAGTTATGTCTAAATTGGATGAAATAACCACGAAATATTACAAATGGTTTAGATACATAAATTGCGAAGTGCATATCAAAAACATCAGTATTTTTAAGCAACCCTTGCAGCCTGACATGATGCATAATAGTTGACAAAGTGCAAAAAAGCTCTAGTATACGTTACCAATATCTGAAAAAACACTGATATGTTTACGTACCATGAGAGAAGTAAACATATCTCTAACAGCAGAATTTTAACACGACCAGCATCATTATAACCTCGCAACTAACATGTCCCAAACAGCAGCATTTTAACAACACCAGCATCATTATGCCCTCGCAACTAACATGTCCCAAACAGCAGCATTTTAACAACACCAGCATTATTATGCCCTCGCAACTAACATGTCCCAAACAGCAGCATTTTAACAACACCAACATCATTATAACCTCGCAACTAACATGTCCCAAACAGCAGCATTTTAACAACACCAACATCATTATAACCTCGCAACTAACATGTCCCAAACAGCAGCATTTTAACAATACCAGCATCATTATGCCCTCGCAACTAACATGTCCCAAACAGCAGCATTTTAACAACACCAACATCATTATAACCTCGCAACTAACATGTCCCAAACAGCAGCATTTTAACAACACCAACATCATTATAACCTCGCAACTAACATGTCCCAAACAGCAGCATTTTAACAACACCAACATCATTATAACCTCGCAACTAACATGATGTCCCAAACAGCAGCATTTTAACAACACCAGCATCATTATAACCTCGCAACTAACATGATGTCCCAAACAGCAGCATTTTAACAACACCAACATCATTATAATCTCGCAACTAACATGATGTCCCAAACAGCAGCATTTTAACAACACCAACATCATTATGCCCTCGCAACTAACATGTCCCAAACAGCAGCATTTTAACAACACCAACATCATTATAACCTCGCAATTAACATGTCCCAAACAGCAGCATTTTAACAACACCAACATCATTATAACCTCGCAACTAACATGTCCCAAACAGCAGCTTTTTAACAACACCAACATCATTATGCCCTCGCAACTAACATGATTTCCCAAACAGCAGCATTTTAACAACACCAACATCATTATGCCCTCGCAACTAACATGATGTCCCAAACAGCAGCATTTTAACAACACCAACATCATTATAACCTCGCAACTAACATGTCCCAAACAGCAGCATTTTAACAACACCAACATCATTATGCCCTCGCAACTAACATGATTTCCCAAACAGCAGCATTTTAACAACACCAACATCATTATAACCTCGCAACTAACATGTCCCAAACAGCAGCATTTTAACAACACCAACATCATTATGCCCTCGCAACTAACATGTCCCAAACTGCAGCATTTTAACAACACCAACATCATTATAACCTCGCAACTAACATGTCCCAAACAGCAGCATTTTAACAACACCAACATCATTATGCCCTCGCAACTAACATGATGTCCCAAACAGCAGCATTTTAACAACACCAACATCATTATAACCTCGCAACTAACATGATGTCCCAAACAGCAGCATTTTAACAACACCAACATCATTATAACCTCGCAACTGACATGATGTCCCAAACAGCAGCATTTTAACAACACCAACATCATTATGCCCTCGCAACTAACATGATTTCCCAAACAGCAGCATTTTAACAACACCAACATCATTATAACCTCGCAACTAACATGATGTCCCAAACAGCAGCATTTTAACAACACCAACATCATTATAACCTCGCAACTAACATGATGTCCCAAACAGCAGCATTTTAACAACACCAACATCATTATAACCTCGCAACTGACATGATGTCCCAAACAGCAGCATTTTAACAACACCAACATCATTATGCCCTCGCAACTAACATGATTTCCCAAACAGTAGCATTTTAACAACACCAACATCATTATAACCTCGCAACTAACATGATGTCCCAAACAGCAGCATTTTAACAACACCAACATCATTATAACCTCGCAACTAACATGATGTCCCAAACAGCAGCATTTTAACAACACCAACATCATTATAACCTCGCAACTAACATGATGTCCCAAACAGCAGCATTTTAACAACACCAACATCATTATAACCTCGCAACTAACATGTCCCAAACAGCAGCATTTTAACAACACCAACATCATTATGCCCTCGCAACTAACATGTCCCAAACAGCAGCATTTTAACAACACCAACATCATTATAACCTCGCAACTAACATGTCCCAAACAGCAGCATTTTAACAACACCAACATCATTATAACCTCACAACTAACATGATGTCCCAAACAGCAGCATTTTAACAACACCAACATCATTATAACCTCGCAACTAACATGATGTCCCAAACAGCAGCATTTTAACAACACCAACATCATTATAACCTCGCAACTAACATGTCCCAAACAGCAGCATTTTAACAACACCAACATCATTATGCCCTCGCAACTAACATGATTTCCCAAACAGCAGCATTTTAACAACACCAACATCATTATAACCTCGCAACTAACATGTCCCAAACAGCAGCATTTTAACAACACCAGCATCATTATGCCCTCACAAAAAGGAGAGTTGATACAGGCAGGTCGCCGTTTTGTCCTCCAAGAAAACGCTCAGTAAGTCTCAAAGTTACGAGGGAAAAATAATGACAGGAGCAAAATTTTCTGGGTCTTATCGCATGCAAATTCAAAGAAAAGATGCGTCCAGAAGGAAACGATTGCTCTGAACTCCCAAGTCTTCTTTTTTGATGCATTCAAGTGCAAAAACAGTATGAGAAAAAGAACATATAATGGGAATTAAGGCATTAAAAGAGAAACTAGACGGTGGAAAGGACTGTATGGATGCATGGAGTATGATTGTGCATGATGGAAAATAACGCATGGAGGAAGACAGTGCTTAGTAGAAGATAGTGCACGAACGGAAGAAAGCATATCAGAAAGTAATGTTGCGAAAAAATAGTTGATGAAAGTAAATTATGATATAAATTCTAAGCAGAAGGAGATGGAGAATAGCGGAACCTACTAACTTACCATCATCAACAGCAAATTTAAGAAATGATCTATTTGTTTTGTCTAGGAAAACGAAGAATTGGCATTGTGAAGAAAGAGCCTTAATTAATGCCAAGGCCACGCTAATGGAATGCAATTGAGCGGACAAAAACAAGTAGAGAATCTTGGAAAGCAAAAGAGCGCCTATGCTCGCTCGACATGTTTTTTTTTAATCTTGCGTAAGTAAAATTAGGCCAGATTTAGTTAGGGTTGTAACACGTCCAAGAGTTGAGTCAAAGAGAAAAACAATGTGAAATTTAAGATTCTGCACGCTCTACACGAGTTATCTTATTCAATTTGTTGACTAGAGAACGAAAAGTGAACGAATTACTGGTCGTACTACAAAACATGAAGTACGGCTCTGTGACTGTCAATACGCTTAATTGAAGCCCTTCATGGCAGCCTGCGAAACGTCAAATAGAGCTAACAGTATCATCATTCAATTGTCGTTGTTTGCTGGAACGTCATGTTGCCATGAGACCTTACTCGTGTTGAAAAGACGTAAAAATAGGGAAGGATATATCAAAAAAGGCAGCTGAGCAGAAATACGGACAACGAGAGAAGGTGTTCCAATAACGTCAGGAATGAAGACCATCAGTCATCGCACGACTCAGCGTCGTTCTGGCTACTTCAGCTCTACGGTCGAATGTCAGTGCCGCATTCCTGCAGCAGGAGTCAAGCTGCAGCAGCTGGCGCCTCGAAGCATTCGTCGAATTTTTCCATGCACCCAAAACGGAACGCTCTACATCGGGCAGATGGCAGGGGAAGTTGACATACGCGCATTTCAGATGCAGTGCAACGCCTTCTGAATCTTCATTAGCAACACCCACACAGGAGACGTGGTGTGGTCCCACCAGGTGCATTCCTTTATGTCGTCTCTCTTATCGAATGAAAATATTTTCCATTTTCGCGGAGCAGGAAATTGTGTTGGCGGCGGCCGCGCTCCGGGATATTGCGCACCGGACGAAGAATAGCTCCCAGGACTCGGTCATGAGACGGAGAAGGAAAGCAGGGGGATGGAGGGGTGAATTAAATCAGTAGTTAAGCCTGGGATTTTTGGGGATAGAGGAACCTTAACTAAATAAAAGCTCAACTTTAGCAGCCTAACGAAGTTATTCAATGCCGGGATTCTTAGCGCTCTCCATTTCTTGGAATCTTACGGCGTTTGAACATGGTAGAAGTTAACCTATATTTTCGTTAATATTTAATATTTAGCAGCTGAAAATCAAATAGCTCGGAGAAACGAGCGATTGCGAAGTTCTCACACGAATTAAGCGAGCGTCATATCTCTTCCGAATTTCGAGCGAATTTTCTGCGGAATACCTTTTGACAAGTGCTGAATCTTTCCGCAAATTTTCTGTCGAATGCAGCCAGGTTTGCGTTAGATGATGCAAGATTTTTATAAAAATATTCTGCGTTATATGTTTAGAATGAATTTATCAGAATTGATACGCAGTGCTCCGATCAATACGGAGGGCAAAGCCAGCGCAAAGAAAAATAGTTTTGAGCAAGACGTACAAGTACTGCATACGAAATTACAAATTGCAGCACGTGCCCGAAAATAATTCCAGTTGTTTTAAATTTGATAAAAAATGGAGTATCAGAAAATACTCCTCCAAAGATTCGCCAAAAACTATGAACAGCTCCCTCTTGAGATCATGAAAGCATGAAGTAATTATTGTACTGTATTTGCCGTTTTCAATACAAGACTGCAGCATTCCCTCAGTACTGCTTTATTCGTCGTTGCTTAACATCACAAGAAGAGAATGGAAGCTTCAAATCATAACCAAATCTGATCACAATGGAGGGAGAAAGTGAAGAACACACACACCGAAAATATCAAATAATCTCGCTGTTCACTGCAATGAGCACTCGTAACATTGCTCGTGCTGTGCGAGACATCGCAGACGTGAGCCAGAACATGAATTCACCGGAGATGAATTTACCAAGGGCGAACGACATAATTTCAATGAGCATTGTTTCTAACATTTTCCATTTCCCTCGTGGAGTGACGGGAATGTGATCCCCACGCTCTCTCTCCTCGGTTCATTTCTTGCCGACACAACAAGGAATAATGGAGGCAGCGAGAGGAGCAGGAGACGAGACTCGGGAGAACGCAATTAAGCCAAGTAAAACTTGAGATGAATGTAGAGGGGAGACGTCAAGGAACCCTAATGAGATTCAGATGATATTCACAGGGAGTGAGCAAAAGAGATTCAATGCAATGTGACTAAAATTCGAATATACATGAAGTAGACAGTCAGTGCAAGCAACCGTTGGTCAAAGAATGACTCGAATAAAGAAAATTACCAAATTCGAAGGCAGCGTTTCACGTATACGGGTGATTGGTTAACTCTACAAAATTTTGAGATACGAACAACATGTGTAGAAGCATCGATCATGACCAATTAACAAAGATCAAAGATCAAAGAAAAACGCACCTCTTTCGCTAACAAAATAGCTATAAAACTTGGACCGCAAGTCAAACGTAGTTTATTACGTATGGTTTTGACATATGTGTTAGAATTACACGAAAATTTTGTTACGCTAAATTACGAATTGCATTCGTGAATCCGAAATTTCATAGCCAAAACTAACGCAGCTCTCCCAACGCACTACATAAACACCGGCAACTCTAAAGTTCAGTAGCAGTTATTGTATGGCACGATATTGCAAAAAAAAAAAAAAAAAAAAATCTGCGAGCACTTCAAGATACGAATTTAAGGCAATATTACTACTGCAACTCCCTAGTAATCAGGACTGAAAAATCTTGAGTTAAATCACAAGCTATGAGCAGCAGAAAGGCACATTCCTTGATGTCAAAGCATTCGTCAATTAATAAACTAACAACAGGCAAAAAGCTAAAAATAATTATCGTGGCAGAAACTGGGTGTGTAGAAATCCGCATTCGTTGCCACTGACGCTGCGCAAGAACCCAAAGGTGACACACCCATACACCTAGGAAAATAGTTCAGCTGTTCAGACAAGTAAAATTTGGTTTGTACTTTTGATTATTCATTTTATTCAGTCATAAGAGAAAATCTCGAATTAAACCCTTTGTAGTTCCTTGATAATTGTTTTATGTTGAGTGGGGAATAGCAAAATTAATGAAACTATTAGGAAATATTATAAGCTAGTTTAAGCATCCCTAAGCACAACAAAGGTGCTTCTAAGAGACAACGGAAGAAGATAACATTTAGTAAGAAGAATCAATACACTGGGTGAAACCCCATACCCTGCGCATGTATATAAACAGCAAGTTTGAAAGAAATTAATAAAACAAAATAAAAGTTTAAGAATAAACTGATAGGTGGGTAAAAAGGACGACAATGCAGTGAAAAAAGTTATTTTGCAACAAAGCCAAAATAATTAGCGTAAACAAGAAGAAATAGTTCCAAACCCAAGCTTTCGAGACTTCACATTTTTCTCCTTGATGAGCTAATTCTTATGTATACGTATAGATATATTCCTTTGAGCACTGACGGCAGGTAAAAAATATTAACACTGAGAACCAATACAGTACAAAATGCTTAAACCAGTCAGTTAATCTAATTACAGTTCGCTACATGTGAAGCTAGGTTTCGATCAAGTCTATAGCTGGTGAACACAATTTATTTGAACCGCGAGCTGAACAGGATCGAAATAATTTCGGGCAACTGCAATTATTCTTTAATCTGCTTTTGAGCTCACGTGATCTAAATTAAGTTCCAATCCTGGATTAAGCTTGACACAGAAGAAGCGTGACAATGCCACATCGAGGCTCGACCTAACCCTCACTCAGGGCTTCGAACAATAAACGCTAACATTTGTGATGCTTCGTTCAAATTACGGAAGTGTGCAGTAAGTTCAACATGTGAAAAGTTACGTCTTGATGAAAAACAAGAACAGTTTTTCCGGAGCCTGTTCATTTCAAAGAGGTACATTGCGCTTATATCGCAATACCAGCGAAAGGATTCTGTGACAAATAAAAACTGCATCATGAAAAAGACGCACTGGAGCAAGAGATGTGCGGCAAGGAGCTTACCTGTGGGACGGTTATTTAGAAAAGCCGATCACAAACTTTGAGATATGCACTACAGGAGAAGGTTTACCTGTGTGACGGTGAGATGGGGAGGCCGTCCAGGGACCAGGAGAAGCGAGGGGCGGAGCGTACCTGTGTGACGGTGAGATGGGGAGGTCGTCCAGGGACCAGGAGATGCGAGGGACGGAGCGTACCTGAGTGACGGTGAGATGGAGAGGCCGTCCAGGGACCAGGAGATGCGAGGGACGGAGCGTACCTGTGTGACGGTGAGATGGGGAGGCCGTCCAGGGACCAGGAGAAGCTATGGACGGAGCGTACCTGTGTGACGGTGAGATGGGGAGGCCGTCCAGAGACCAGGAGATGCGAGGGACCGGTACTGCCCGAGCGACACACTTGAGGGAGACGGCAGGACCGGGTGGCAGCGCGTGTGCGATGAAGCGGTACACCAATAGAGGGGGCCGCGCTGAGGACCATCAAGAGAACAACTCTGGATTAGGGTCGTTCATAGATCACTCTTGTAGATGCGTGTTTTGTAGTCATCAGCGATGTTTCTTTTGCGAAAAAGTACGTTACAAACTGAATAATAAACCTCTCACTCGCTCGAGGCCGTATAATTCAGTGTAATGAGCCATGAGCCTAGATTGAAGAACAGGAACAAAAAAGTCTTACAGAATTACAGCAGTCATCTGAAATGAACAAGACTTATCTAAATACGCACGTTTAAACCTTGTGACTTCAAGTCCAGCAAAAAATACTTGAGCAGCCAAAGCAACCCACGTTCAAAGGGATGTATAATGAGCACACACGCCAGCGGGAAAAGGCGCTCGTTACCTGGAAGCGCAATGAGCGCATGCGCGTGCGCAAGAAGCGACTGGTCGCGAGCGCGGCACTGATACGAGCCGGCGTCGTCCGCGTCAGAGACGGGCACCCGCAGCACCGACACACCGGTGGCAGCGTCTTGGCTCACGCGTAACTTTGGTGACAAGTTTCTGCACGGGATGAGCCAGCCCATGAGTACTTTCAGCTCAGGGTGGAAATTAACTTGGCCGTCTCACAGTGCACATTATATCGATTTACCAGCGAGTTATACCATTTCTTAATTAGCCAAGTCCTGAATACACTAGACGATGTCTTCTCGATGTGCCAAAGCTGACGTGCCCACTGCGTGACTCATTATTTAAACTTTCATGCTTAGAGTTACAATTGTTTTCATATTTATACTACTGAGAGAATTCTGTCAATTAGGTTAGATTTCAAGTTAGCTTAAAAGCCTCTCTAACCCCAACAAAGGTTATCCGAAGAGAGGAAGTAGGGAGGCACCATTTAGTGCGAAATTAATCTATGCACAGGTTATGTCTCCTTGACCTGCGCAATAAAACAACAAAATTAAAAGAAGGAAGAACCAAAATAAAATTTGGATAATCTACTGGAATAAAAAAAAAAACAGAAATACTCTCATTGTAAACGAACAAATTGAGACCCATGAAGCAGGATGCAACCAATCAACTGCAATATATGTGCTTATGACTCTAGTCTCTTGGGAGTGTGCATTACCAACAGCCAGAGCAGTTCTCCAGTTTGTCTGGTGAGCGAAATCGAGGTTGACCTGCATTTATTTAAATCTTTTCAATTTTTAAGAACTCACTTTAAAGCAGGAATGATTTTGAATGTCGAAAAAACAGCTATTGAGGAATATTCTTAGTTGGAAAATTTCAAAAGGCTTCACTACTTCAGTTATCAGTAACCGCGGAAGCATAAAAAGCCCAACAACATGATCCTAGCGTAAGTTCACAAAAATTTCATTTTTTCATTTATGTACTTTTAATAAAATTGTAACTTTTATTAAACGTCATTGAATAATCATGGTCATCTCCTCGCAATGAAACAGTAAAATGAGAAGATTTCCCATTACGAAAACATGATTCTGAGCAACTTTGAATAAAATTTCGGCCGCTTGAATCCTGATCCCATAACGAAGTCTTGGGCGCACTTAACTTTTCCAAGTTCGGCAAGCAATCAGAACGATTGCCCAAGATCGATTGCTCGAGTTCACAAAAAATATTCCAGATGGACTTTTTTACTTCCTTGCATCATATCGCTCCAAACAGCTCTGAGTATACAGCCCACGTTATTAATTAGTAGGAGTACATCATATGAGCATAATCAACATTGATTAGAATCTTTATAAGCATTGCAATTCACATTCAAATTTGAAATGAAATGGAGGACTCGAGTAGACTCTAGACTAAGAAATGAACTCTAGACCTAAAAAATTCTTAGCTTTGAGAGCATAACTGATATCAAGTGAGAGCCTTACAATCGTTCTAATTAATGAATAACAAAATATGCATTCAAAATAAATGAAAAAACACTTAAGTTTAAGGACTGACAGAACAAATATAAATAACCTAATAAATACGGAGGAATTTTTACCTTTCCGAAGAGGACGACCACTAAAATTATCGCGTAAATGAATCGAACATACTTAATTTATTTCTTCTTGACTTGAATAGATGGTGGCATGAACGTCCCATCGACCACAACCAGAGCTTATTATTCAAGAGCAGGCAGCTCATGGCTCAGAAGATTTCTGAATTCGCTGAGGTCTCTCAGTGTACCAGAGACAACGAACTACTTGACCGACACTTGACTTCGTGAGTGAGCGCTCAGTCCTCATATAATGAGATGAACGATTCACATCAGTGATCCCACTCGTGGTTAACTAAAAACAAAATATAAACAAAATTTTGAGCAAGACGTACATATTCACATAAAAGATTAGGCTCACCTTACGGGTACCCCGTCTTTGAGCCACCAGATGCTGCTGGCTGGAGACGTGCCGGCAACAGAGCAGCGCAGTTCAACACTGCCCCCAGGAGGTACCTCCGAAATTTTCGGAGTCACCTGAAGAATCACTTGACTTCACTTTTGGCCTAATCACTTTTCAAAATCCTCCTCTACTTTGTTGGCCTAACGCGGAACCGTGAGCCTATAGACTCTATAGGCTCACGTGAGCCTATAGACTTATCTCCAACATGAGAGACTCTATAGTATAGAGTCTCTCACAATGTTGGAGGTCAACGCATATCCATAGCGTGTAATCCCAGACACCTACTGCACACAAGTCAGTACAGAACTCACTGTAAATCGTAAGTGCAAGTCACTTAGCCGTGCCTCGCCATGAGCATTCGGAAGGTGCGCGAGCGTCTCTGCACACTCCAGGCCTACAATGGATAACGTCAGACTAGGTGCAATCAGCTTATATGCTATTTGGACACGGTAGCCACATGCCATTAGACGCGTCTTGCTTTGCTACCCTTTAGTCTATATTCAATTTACATCATCGGCTTGGAGGGCGTGTATCGTATCACCGCAAATTTATATAATGCCACTCGACAATTTGTTGTAGGTGAGAAAATATGGTTGACAAAATGTTCTATCATTCTCAGTCCTCCTAATTCGACCAGTAGCACAAAAATTCACTCACGCTGTCTTGGCTGCACGTGGAGGATGAGCAATGAGTATCGTTGTTTTCCTACACTCACATGCAAGCTTTTCGAGGAATATAGAATAAGGCATTTTTAAGTTACGGGATCACTTGGACGTAGCCTCGTGTTGTCAAGTACATTATTAAAATACTGTAAGGAACTTACATTAATGAAGTTGTAACAAATACGATTTACTCCAAGCCTTACTGAACAAGTAGAATAAGTAGCGTGAGAGCTACAAAATTTTAAGAAAGATACATTACGTTTCTAATTTTAGGCTGTTTTCTTGTTATCTTTGTTTAAGCGAAAAATTCTCGCGGTGGACTGTTTTGAGAAGGTTTAATTAAGACTTCTTGGACTAATCGTTACTAAAGACGAGAAAAATTTTTTGAAGAGCGTATCATCGTCTCCCGTCCCAGATCAGCTCGTCAACATGCGTCACAATTCAAATATTACACTCGTGCCCCTGGAAAAAATGGCAGCTGACGTATCTTTGATGCCATAGAATAGTAAAATCTTTAAAATCCCCCGTGGTCCTAAATAAAATGTCATATAACAAAAGTAATCGAAAGATAACTGTATAATTTTTACTATCTCTAATGAATTACAAAATGTTCAAAAAGTTTACTCCGAGTCTGAGCTGGAAAATGACTTATTCACTTTTAGTTACGTAACTGAACATATAAGACTGTTGAGGACTATGCTATTGCCGCTCATTTAATTCTTGGGTTAAAAATTTACCCATTAAGCCCTTAAAACCACCCCTGCAAATTTTTAATTAACAGAATCTTTACAAACCGAAACTGACCAAACTCTTCAGGTATAAAATCCTTGCAAACAATGGAAAAATGATGGTAAAATCTATCGCAACGACTGCGGCCCCAATCACAGAAGTGAAAATTTTTATTTTGTCTCTAGCAAAGCGCAGAATTTTATTCGCTGTCTGGCACTCGTGCGACAAAGAAACTGTTTTCTTTCTAAACCTTTTCCTTTGCCCCAGTATTTTAGCGAGAGAATTAATTGAGTTTCGTTCGTTCGAGCGGTCACAAATGAAGGGGAAGATGGACGAATTTCTCTGCCACAACAACCGCTTTTAGCTCCCGCTTCAGAAAAAGACTTCAACAGCACTATCAATTTGTCTTTTCATCCTAAACAAGCAATTTTTATTCTTGTGTTAGGAGAAATTGTTTGCATTTACTATCTTGGGTAATTAGTCTCTCAGTAATATTGAGAATTAAACGAAAACTCACTCGTATTACTACAGCATTATTTCCTCACAATCGCTTCTCCTTCAGCATTTGAGGAAACTTGCTCCCTCTCTACTTCCCATTGCTTGCCCATCACCAGTTTTTATCTGCAACTGTCGCGGAAGTCCCCTAGCACACTTAGCAATTCCGTCGACTGCTACGTAAAAACACAAAATTTTTTCATCGCTCCTGGGACAGGTGACAGACTTGGTCATGTTTGCTATTCTTCTCCCAGCAGGATTTTTTACTTTGTCGCGTGAAAAAATTCCCTAACAATGAGAGGGTGCTGTCAAAAATTACGTAGCTAAATCAAGTTACGCAGTTTAATTATTTAAGCCATTTACGGTCAAAAAGTGAAGAAAAAGATTGATCTCCAAAAGAATTTTCGGAAAAATACTATCTTCCGGAATTCTGCAAAAACGAAATTAAAATAAATTAAAACAGAGGAATATTTTAGGTAACTTATCACATTTAGTTCAGCGAATAACAGAAGGGGAGTGTCGGGTGGTTCAGACCGCGCTGCGCAGTGGCGGCTTAAGAAATGACCAAACAATGCCTTCACTTGAATATTATTCTGCCTGCCAGTGGGCTACTGCAACTAAATCACTGTGCTCAATTTATTGCAACTGAGTAGTGGAGAAACGCCAGATTGCATCACTCATTGCGTAAATATGCAAATAATGAGGTGATCAGATGGGAATTTCGATGACTGCATTCATAAACTAATTCATATATAACTAAGAAACCATTGCATGTCTTTTGGATGTCGTGAATACATGCATGGAGCGCTGAAATAGCATGTATAGTTTCCAGAAAGTTTTATATGAGCCTAAGTCATAACACTACTCAGCTAATAGTGAAATTAGCTAGCACACATTGATCATTAGCATTGATAAAAGAATACTTCACGTCGAATTCTTTAGCTTTGAGCGTATCTCACTGGTCACTGTTAAAATTATGTACACCATAAACTATTGCGCAAGGGGAGTTTTTTTTGTTTTTTAGCTAATATTGAAGAATTTTTTCTGGAACGAACGTCGATTTTCTGTCTCAAAAGTATGTATTTGATACTCATACCACGAGCAAACAGTTTTTTCGACTGCTGTCACTATCTGCGTAACAAATTTTTCATGTTTCTGTGCTCAGAGCATCGCTCAGTAAGTCTATGTAAGTCTGGATGTAGCTTTAGCTAGCGTAACGTTACCGGAACCGTGCGTAGGTGATAAGCTAGCACAAATACCCTGGTGACACAGACGATGTGGGTACAGTTACCTCAACAGCAAGGGGTGGCCGAACGTCAAGCGTGACAAAGACCTCGACAGAGCCAGCCGTGTTGTTGCCCACACAACGATAGCGGCCGGCATCAGGAGGCGTGAGAGACGCCAGCACCACCACGGCTCCCAGCACCGCCGTGTGGCCCGGTACAGACTGCACCACGCGGCCCCAGTCTCTGTACCAACTGAAGGTGACCAACACAGGCAGGTCGTCTAATGTTTCTTGAACCCCGGGGACGTTTCAAAGTACTTGGCAATGATCAATTATCTGATGTTCTTAGACTTAAAGTCAGTCTATCTCCCAAGTAAAGATGAAACACATTGTTTCTACCGTCGTGGGTAGAAACAATGGGTAGAGACAAACAATTCACGTGGGTTGATGAGAACAATTAGCTAAGAAAGCGTTACAGTTTGGAAGACAACCGTGTAGGAATGATACTACTGCATCGCTGAATTCTTCCCAAGATGAGATGATGACTACCACACGATTACAAAACTAAGCAACTATACGTGCAATAGTCTCAATAAAAGTAGTCATGCGCAGAGTACTTTTGTATTCTGTGAAAGACGCCAATATTCGAAGTATGTTGATAAAGACAAACTCAATGAGCAGTGTTTGGCCCGATATTAGAGATATTACGGCTCCAGGGGCAAGTTTCCAGAACCCGCATGCGAACAATATTGTTCAGCGTACCCCGCAGGGAAGTCTGCACCCTCCTATGTGGTGAGTAAAATAACTCGGCTAACAAGGTACTTGATGGGTTTGATATAAAAATCTCCTAACCGCATTTACCGAAAATATTACCTAACTTCGCTGCAATTATTGTAGCTACCTTCACAAAGCAAATGCAAAACATTACAAACGCACTAAAATATAGCGTGAACATAAGGCTAAAGAGGATGCAATTGCTAGTGAATGGCGGAAGAAGTTCAGTTCAAATAAAACTTAAGTAAAATTGTCGTATAAAAATTTACGGCAAAAACCAACCACACACTTTGAACAACGATGACGCCAAGTTTATATTTTTGGCTCGTTGTAGCCATTACATTCACGGTGCGAACAAGATTTCTCCTTGAAATGCATTGGACACTTGGAAACACAATTTGAGTTGAAGAAGGAGAATGATTATTAGGAATTATACCATATGAAAAAATTAATGATGATTCAAAGAAAGAGTAATGTCGCGCACGTGCTGATAGGTATTGACAAAGTGAATCACGAAACAAAAAGCTAAACCCACTCTCAGAAAGTCTGAGTTGTATTTCAGGTGTGATCAAATTAGATAGGAGGGCTTAACTGCTCACAGCACACCATAGCATCAATGAACGCGGGCACGATAAATATTTCCTGCATTCGGGATGGAAGTTTTTTGGTCATATATTCAAGTGACCTGAAGAAATAACTGTTCCTGAATTTTCTAGAATATATCATTAATTAACGGGGAGTAATTATCTATTTCATAACGACGAATATTCAAATGCTTCCTAGAACATACGTATTTTTGTACGAGCTTCAAATCATAACTGCTTAAAGTACAGTAGATTAACAGAAAATATTACAATTATGTTTCAGAACCCGATACTCGAATAATGTGCGTATTAACTAGCGCACAAATGCTAATACCTCAAGTGCGCATAAAAGTTGCATCCACTTCCTGTAAAATTATTCCCCTTCAAGTTCTACAAAGTGTTTTTCCGACCTAACTTGCGTCTAGCAAAACTAACAATAAGAAGAAACTGACTATCTTTTAATGTAGCCGGAGAATTCCCCCGCAGGTTTTAACTCAGACAAGCCAAACCATGGAACATTCTTCAATCCTACGCTACAAAGACGTGAGAAGCTGCAACCTTTTGTCCGTTCCGTCTCACTCGGGTGCCCTAAGGAGTGACTCACAAAAACTGGGGTGGAGGCAGCGCCTGCACAGGACAGGGCAGGGTGATGCGCCCGCCTGCTGCCACCGTCAGGTGGACCTGGGACGATGCTTCACTGTCCTTGTCAGGCAGTTCCGGCGTTTGCTCAGACTCGTATTCACGCGCCTGATAACCTGAGTTCTGTCGGAATGGCCTTTGGGGCTGCAGGTTCCGCGGCGATAGTTCGGGCGGCTGCGCGTGTTGCAGACGCTGGTATTGCGTCTGGCCGCGGTAAGGCTGCTGGTGCGGCTCCCCTGGTGAGTACGGCTGCCGCTGAGGCTGCTCATGGCTGTGGGCCCAAAATTCGTCCTCGTGAGGCCAGAGAGATGCTGGTTGCGGTGACCATCCAGACGGACGAGTGAGTCGCTGGCCAAGTAGTGGAGGAGAAATGTATGGAGCCACTGGACTCGCTACATCTGATAAAAAATAACAAATAACTATTTAGAACAGCACTGTGTATTATACGTAAACGAGTTCTACCAGTGAAGGCAGCTCAGCTTAAGGTGGAAATGTGAAGAGAGGAAGAGAGAAAATACAGATAGATCTCCTAAACGTTCAAAATTTTATGAATTACAACGAATATCCCTGTTTTCATTATTTACTTATAGAAACACACTAATAACAACTTGAGCCTAAACTATGAGGAACACGAATAAGACAATGCGCTCATCAACGTATCTGCGTTCAACCGTTACCCTGCAGCGCGCGTGGACAAATTTGCACGCTACAGTAATTGCGAAATGTCTTCATCCAACTGCGTCCATGACCACTGAGCGCTTAGTTGTGTTCGGAGCTCAGACTCTCACAGAGCCACATCACTGCCATGCTCAGAGGACATCGGGAGGAACTAACGCAGCCGTTAAAAGGAAGTGGCCAGACTATATCGTATCGAGGCAGTTGAACGACTCAAAAGTACATTAACTAAATTTAACCTTCTTTTATTTAGCCTTCATCTTTCTAGTGTCTATTTTCAACCTACTTTCATTTATCAATGAACACATTAGTGACTCTACATTCAAATTGAGATACAATAATCTTTTCATTTTTCGAGGCGGTATTGACTTGGCCAAATCATAGAAGCGACAGAGAAGAACAATAATTTTCCGAAGCTTCTTAAGAAGTCCTTATGATACGCTGACGGTCATCAAGCAGAGGAGGAAAGAATTATTGAAATTTTGATGAATTGTAGCACGCACTGACTTTTTTTAAACAAACAGCTCGCAGAATTACACTCAAAAACATGATGGCAAATATTTACATTAGAAACCCGAGTAGCGCCATCTTGAACGCATAATATTAACTCAGCAAAATCAAGAACAAAGAGTTCGATAAAAGCGCAAAAAGTGAGCGGGAGCAGCACAAACTGAAAGACCTCTGCAGTTTTTGCTGAGTAAATTATCAGTGAGACAGACATGATGACAGTTGTATCAGAGTACAGAAGTAGAGATAACGACTGAATTCGTCCATGTCAAAGGATCAAAGGGGAGAAGCGAAATTACATCTACGAAATAAAAGCATCGGAGTTTCTTCAGACACCGGCGAGAGCGAATGCAGGGCCCATTCTATGACAACTGAAACATAATGGAACCCTGCATGGCTTGAAAAACAAACTTGGGATGACATTCAACATGAGAGAATACTGCCAGGCAACAATTACGAGCGTCTGTGAAGGAAGAACTATCTCATCAAAAGATGGAATGAAATTCATAGCACATTGCGAGGGTCAGACACAATAAATAATGGATAGAGGACGGCACGAAAGAAATAACACGTCGCGAAACAGGGGATAGAACGCTGAGATTGAAGATTATAAGTTGATTTAAGCCTCCCTCACCGCTACAAAAAAAGAGCGTATCGAAGAGATGAAGGAGGAAGGCACCATTTAGTATGGAGATAAAAGAATGGGGAATCTATGCAGAAGGGGCATAGAAACAGTAAGATGAGAAAGAAGTTCATGATACAAGGTCAAAGTGGAAGAAGAAAGTAGTAGGTGCTGAAAAAACAGGACAGCAGTGAACCGAAAAAAGATGGTCCGTAACAAAGCAAAAACCTATTTTATTACAACAAAAAGGAAGCCTACCTAACCTTTAGCTCGGGCCCTCACATGGCTCCCCTGGGAGCGCTAATTCCCATAGATACAATAGTTGTATCTCCCTAAGGGGGATAGAACGCTGAAGGAAAAATGAAATTAGAAAAATAAATCATTTTGTTCCTGAATTTGTAGTATTCGGATTTGATTGAAAACATTCGATTACATAAAACTGCAATAGCTCGTACATTCAACGTTACATTTCGAAGATTAGATTATAAATTCGTTTTTAACCTCCCTAACCGAAACAAAGACGTTCCAAAGAATGGAAGGATGAAGGCACCATTTAATAAGAAATTGAGGGAACGCGAAATCTATACACAAAGTCTGTTCCCACACAAGAAATCTTGCGCATAGAAACAGTGAGTTATGAAATAAGGCTATGAAACAAGATAGCAGTTGAAGAAGAAAAGTCACATGTGCTGAAAAACAGGACAGCAGTGGATCAAAAAAGATGGTCCTTAACCATAACAAAAATATCCATTTTATTTCAACAAAACAATGGCTTACCTAACTTTCAGCTCGAGGCCTCACATTTTACCCTTGTGTGAGCTAATTCCCATAGCTACAATAGTTGCATCTCCCTGGCGAATGTTATATTTCAAAATATTTCACATTGTGGTAAAATAAATACTAATCATATAGGTAAATTGTAACCGAATTTTACAACTTTTTTCATTGCTGCATGGTTGAATGAAGAATTTAGAAACGCAGTAAATTTGTCATCGGCTGAAATTAGCCAGCAAAAGGAATCAAACTATACATGAAATTACGATAAAATATACAAATACACGAAACAATATTCCATTGTTTGAAGGTTGAAGGTTTTACGATAGCCGGCTCATAACTTGAAGTCATGAGAAAGCTAAAAAAGAAGTATTCGAGAGTTAACTGAATAATAAAAACTCACGCCTACTTACTGACGGTTAATGCTGAAACCGACCAGAAAACTGTGGAACCGAGTAAGTAGAGAAAACGCTACACTGGCAAAGTTATCCAAGTAAATTGAGCTCAGTGGCGGCCGAGTGAAGTGGAAGAGAACAACTTCACGCCCCTGCTAAATCTTGTCACTATAGAGTCTAACTCTGATAGAGTCATCAACTTGCACGCCATTACATGCACAAATAATCAACCGTACCAATGGACAGAATTTCCCCAAACGTAGTGTAGAGTATATAGAGCTACAGTCCCTGTGTTGAGGGACAGGCGGATTTCCCCACCCATAGGGGAGCGCTAACGGCGGGCGTCCGTCATCCTAGACTGACGTGGCAGAAAAAACAGCAGAAAATGCACTTTCAAACAATAGCAAGACTGGCAATATTCCTTAGAGTTCTTGAGCAGTTTTAATCCAGCTAAATGGTACCAGAAACAGAATTAACTTGAATTTCATTCAAAAGAAAACTAATACTTTACTGCAGCCAGAAATCAGGGCCTTGAATGGAATATTTCTCTCATTATGTGCACGTCTTAATTCCTGTTAACTTCACATAAAATAAAAACTTTCATTTCTACATAATATTAGAGAATTAGAACAAGTTCTTACAAATATTTCGATACAAAAGAATTATTAAAGAAGTTATAAAATTAGAGTTCACATTAAAAGTTAATCGGCTCTTCATGAATTCAGCCACGAACAAGGCATGAAACATCGTCGTCGATGATGCGCTACCCTTCCAATCACAGTCCCACTTCTCAAGGTTCTGTCAATTGGTCCCATTGCGTCGGTGATGTGACTTTCGTTTCAATATTTTTCGAGGTCCCCATTTGTCGACCTGTCCCAACTAGGCAGCCCCATTTGCATGTTGGCGGCAACCATGTTGTGGTAAGTTAACATTTAGACCAATAATTGGCCCATTGTCGGCCGAGTGGCCCCATAACTTCTGCTGGGCCTAGTCCCGCTTTCAAAAGAACATGGACAGGGCATTTCAAAAAAGCCAAGCGCATCCTTCGTACGTGCTATCGCCCAAATTTGTGGAGCTTTTTAGTCTTCAACCAGCCCTGAATGTCTAAAGAAGGATGCGCAGCGGCGGAAGCGGGAGGGCAGTTCCCTCGAGTTTGTGGCCTAAACGGCGCTTTCTTCTCCAGTCTTGCTCCGCTGAGAACATGGTCAGCGTTCTAAAACGGCTAGTAAAATAGTTCTACTTTCCTAAATGCGCAGCAAAAAATTAGCGTAACCTAAAAACAATCTGAGCCGAGACGATCAGTTTCAGTCGTTTACTGAATACTAAATTTTTGAGGGTTTAAGGCACAGTTAAATTATGCTAAGGAAAACCAAGATGCTAGTAATGAAACAACGCCCGCACACTCAATATTGTTTTCGCCACTAAGTAATGTAGTTGAAAAAACAGAAACGCTTGTACTAATTGTTGCTTGAACATTGTTGCTTGAACGAAGCTTCTTCGGAAAATAAAAAGGACGTGAAAACAGGTGAACCAAACCAGAAACTTGATACACAAAGAGCCTAGCTAGTGCCAATGTATAAGTGGCTTAGGACACTTCTAAAGAGCGAGAAAGCTTCGGATGACAGACTGTGTCGGCACAAACCGATTTCTCATTCAGAGGAGCTTAAAATTTCCCTTACACTCAAAAACAATGATACCGCTATAAACAGATGAACAAGCTTGGAATATAGATTCAGCTTAATATCAACGTACAATTCTTATCCACAACGCAATATGTGTAGAAATTAACGCTGTTAACGTTAACCTCGTTTGAATAATTGAACGAGCACGGAAAAAAATAATTTCAAAGATATGTATAGCATCACAAACTTACTTGCATACGTCTACATCGATATGCGTCTTTTAATTTTGTTATAAGATAGAGGAGACAAAATTAAAAAAGGACCCAAAGCTTTACAACAAAGCACACTATGCTTAGGACACACAACATCTCTGAAAGGCAGTAAGGAACAGAAATCCTCCGCAGGTAAAGAAAGACGTCCCAGCTGGCGTCGTATGGACACAAAGCGCTGGAGCAATTTAATGAAGAACTCTTCAGTCGGAAACAGAACATTTCAACAGTTCATTTCCAATTTTATGTTTCTAGTCGTTAGAAAATTTTTTTTTTCACTTTCGTCGATGCCCTGACAGTACAAACTTCAGCAATGATGAGAGCTATCCAACAAATTGGATCATTAGAAAATCATGCTAGTCAAACAGGGAAAGAATCTTTGACGCTAATGGGACAGATGAATAATGCAGTAAAAGAAACTGAACGAACACAAAGATGAATAATGCAGGGAAAGAAACTGAACGAAGCAAAGCTAAATACTTCATTAAAAGAAACTAAGCCATCGCAAAGATGATAAGTAATAATTTTCTAAGATCAAATGGAACATACAAAAAGCACGGAAACAAAAATCGAACAAAGAAAAACAGCTCCTGCACAAAGACCCTGGTCTACTCACGTCGTCTCAGTCGATTGAACAAAATTTTAATTATGGATAAACAATCAGGCAATTACGATACAAGCTTGAAAAATGTTCTTCACTTGCCAAGTTCAAAAGAGATTGAAAATAAAGCCAAAAAAGATGAAGTATTAACTAACCAAGCAAATATAAATTAACACAACTTATTTCAGTGAAGTAAAATACAATCGTTATTAATGCAGAACACACTCCACTCTTTTCAATTTCAACTGCACGAAGTAAAACGTTTGAGAAAATCATCAAGTATTTATTTTTACATTAAATAGTGCATTATCTCCAATGCAGAAGAATGCAAGGTAAAAACATAAGAGCGGGAGGAGATCAAGAGATGAGCTGTGCAACAGTGCAGGGGGTAAGGTGAGCTGTGCAACAGTGCAGGGGGTAAGGTGAGCTGTGCAACAGTGCAGGGGGTAAGGTGAGCTGTGCAACAGTGCAGGGGGTAAGGTGAGCTGTGCAACAGTGCAGGGGGTAAGGTGAGCTATGCAACAGTGCAGGGGGTAAGGTGAGCTGTGCAACAGTGAAGGGGGTAAGGTGAGCTGTGCAACAGTGCTGGGGGTAAGGTGAGCTGTGCAACAGTGCGGGGGGTAAGGTGAGCTGTGCAACAGTGCAGGGGGTAAGGTGAGCTTTGTAACAGTGCAAGGGATAAGGTGAGCTGTGCAACAGTGCAGGGGGTAAGGTGAGCTGTGCAACAGTGCAGGGGGTAAGGTGAGCTGTGCAACAGTGCAGGGGGTAAGGTGAGCTGTGCAAAAGTGCAGGGGGTATGGTGAGCTGTGCAACAGTGCAGGGGGTAAGGTGAGCTGTGCAACAGTGCGGGGGGTAAGGTGAGCTGTGCATCAGTGCAGGGGGTAAGGTGAGCTGTGCAACAGTGAAGGGGGTAAGGTGAGCTGTGCAACAGTGCTGGGGGTAAGGTGAGCTGTGCAACAGTGTGGGAGGTAAGGTGAGCTGTGCAACAGTGCGGGGGGGTAAGGTGAGCTGTGCAACAGTGCGGGGGGTAAGGTGAGCTGTGCAACAGTGCGGGGGGTAAGGTGAGCTGTGCAACAGTGCGGGGGGTAAGGTGAGCTGTGCAACAGTGCGTGGGGTAAGGTGAGCTGTGTAACAGTGCGGGGGGTAAGGTGAGCTGTGCAACAATATAGGGGGTAAGGTGAGCTGTGCAACAGTGTAGGGGGTAAGGTGAGCTGTGCAACAATGTAGGGGGTAAGGTGAGCTGTGCAACAGTGCAGGGGGTAAGGTGAGCTGTGCAACAGTGCAGGGGGTAAGGTGAGCTGTGCAACAGTGCTGGGGGTAAGGTGAGCTGTGCAACAGTGTAGGGGGTAAGGTGAGCTGTGCAACAGTGCAGGGGGTAAGGTGAGCTGTGCAACAGTGTAGGGGGTAAGGTGAGCTGTGCAACAGTGCAGGGGGTAAGGTGAGCTGTGCAACAGTGCGGGGGGTAAGGTGAGCTGTGCAACAATGAAGGGGGTAAGGTGAGCTGTGCAACAGTGCAGGGGGTAAGGTGAGCTGTGCAACAGTGTAGGGGGTAAGGTGAGCTGTGCAACAGTGCTGGGGGTAAGGTGAGCTGTGCAACAGTGCTGGGGGTAAGGTGAGCTGTGCAACAGTGCAGGGGGTAAGGTGAGCTGTGCAACAGTGCTGGGGGTAAGGTGAGCTGTGCAACAGTGCAGGGGGTAAGGTGAGCTGTGCAACAGTGCGGGGGGTAAGGTGAGCTGTGCAACAGTGCGGGCACTGCGGGGGGGAGGGGGGGGGGGGTAATGTGAGCTGTGGTGCGTGCTCCCGCCAGCTCACGTAAGGGTGACGCAAAGCATGACTTCAATTACCATAAAATTCCCTTTCTAGTTAGAACAGCAGCCTCGTTTACTCCAACAGTAATGCGAGTAATTCACGCCCCATGAGAGTAATTCATTCCAATTAAAGAAGAAACACAAACGCGCATATATACAGTTGAGGCTGCTATTTTTTAAATACAAACATTTATAGACTCCATTGATGGTCCATCATTAATGAATTATACTGTGCTACACACCGGCCTTGTAGGTCTCTCTACACTGAGGCAACGTTAATATTTTGTTTGTCTTGCGTCGTCCCAAATGTCATATTAGAGGCGTCTGCCTCATCGGCCAGCTCCACAAAACAAAGGGCTATTGAATTATTTCTTAATTACTTAATGACCTGATGGAGAAATATCCCAAAAAATGCAATTATGAGAGAGGACAATTAGCTAATTATGACGTGTCAGGTCGCTGCAAGGTTTATTACATTAGGTGAACATGAGAGAGGTTGCCGACAAAGCATACATTATAGAGATACGCTATTATCTCTTCTGACAGCTAATTGGTGCTTCCTTGTCCAACATACAGCAGCGTTGAGACCATAAAGTTCATCGATAAATTCAATGAACAGATCACTAGCAGTAACTTACAGTGATGGAGGAGTTGGAGTATTGCTACATAAACTTACGGACATAACGAGAACGACACACGCAATCGTTCTCAACACCTCGCAGCGTAAAATGAACGCTTCATCGAATTTAGTACTCCACATATCCTTGTTACTTTCCCCCACCACGAAAGACTAATAGCTTTAAAAGCAAAAACGGCAATGCTCCTAAGGAAACGCACACGCATGTGACTACAAACAGCCACAAAACCGTATATTATCACCGAAAAGTTAGCAGTTTGAGCAGCGGTGATGGAGCGTAATCAGGGCGTTACGACCGATAAATTTGCAAAGCAAGCTAATAAAATCGGGCGGGTAATTTACAGACGACAAGCCGAGAGAGCACAGCTAGCAGTGAGCAGGCGCGACGGAGAAAGTGAGCAACTCGCAGGTCATGTTGCATTCATGCTGCTGTTCAAACAAACATTGCATTCACTGGGAGTAAAATTTAGGTGAGGCAAAGCTTGTTCAAAATATCACACAAACGAAATGAACGTATGTGTTTTGCTTACTCGTTATAGTAAATGCAGGTTTCACAAAATAATTACAGGTGAAGAATAAATGTATGCATAATTACTCGTAAAAATCATATAAGTTTATCGCTGCTGAGTTTAAAGCAGAAATTTGTTTATTTATACGAAGAAAAAGACAGGCTTTAAATTTGTCATTTCAACTCGCACAACAATCAAACTTATTGAGACGAGGCGATTTGAGTGGAGGCCGATTCACCTGGGATTAATGTCGTTGTAATCTTGATATTAACTTGTCCAATAAGCGCTTTTTTAAAATTCATTTTACCATCCATGATGGGACGTTTTCCGTATGAGGAACACCACTTTGACGACATGACGGACCCGATATTTCAAAATATCTCAAATCTCTAAAATTACAGTGAAACACACGATAACGATGAGTTTGAAAATTTTAAGAAATGCTTGCTCATCATCTGATTTTCACTGCATGAAGGGCAAAGCATGGGCTAAAAGATCCATGTAAGTGCGTCTATGGACACCAACGCACACAATGAGCAACTGAAAGAAAATTTTTCAACTCCAAAGGTGCATGACCAATCATGAAAGCTACTCATTAGTCCTTTAATTTAAACAACGGCGTGAGGGAGAACAGTTTCCACCCACTAACTTTTCAATTCTTGAACTTTATTTAGCTCACACCCGGCTGTTTAGAGACAGGGTGTGTAGGAGGGCATTTAGTATTGAGGTTACTTTGAATGTAACATTACAATAATTTTACACTTGCGTGGCTCGCACGACGCACATGCACCATCACAAAACACGGTAACTCAGATCGCAGGTTTCCTTAAGTCAGGTTACGCCGAGATGCTGTGGCAGCAAACACAACACCCGCTACACGAGCAGCTCAAGACTCGATTTCCTCAGAGATTGATAGCGCGAAGATCGAATTTCCCTTGGCCAGCGAGATCATCAATCATGTTCCCTCTATATTACTTTCTTGGGGATTTGCTTCAAAAATTGTATCCGAACCGCACCTTCCTGATATAGAGCTGAACAAGTGAGTTTGGGATGGGACATCAAATCTGTCGCGTTGAAATCCTGACAAAACGAGCTCCACAATATTGTTTTGGGCATCAAAGCATTGAAGCAGCTGAAAGACACTCTTAATATGAACGGAACTTTAACGAAATTGTTACCTTCCTTTTTCCGATAAAAATGTCTGCTTTTTGAATAAATGTTTTTTCAGTATCAGCATTCACAAGAACGGATTTTACTACTGGCTTCCTGATAACACGCACTCATGGCAGACACACGGTGAACTTCCTCCGGCACAGAAAGACGACTCTGTTTTAGAGAAAAAGTCTGCACAAGCAGACTTTTGCAATGTACTTCAGTGACAGAATTTTTCAGAATGGCAGTGAGAGCAAACAAAATTATTTGAGTAAGAATGCAAGGGTACATCTCGGCCAACAGGAGCGACTGGAGCCGCAGCACGGTGGCGACGAAATCGTCCCCTGCGGCCAGATTTGTCGGAAGAATAGAGCGGGGCGAGTTTACTGCGCTAGAGGCGCTCGAGTTGCACATCGCTTCGCTGAGGGTAGAACAGCGTCCACCAGCGCCTCGAAACTTCCGCCCAAATCATCTCAGATAAGCCCCTGCGCAGTCTAGGATAGAATGACCCAACTTGAAACGGTTAAAACGATATCTCAAAGATCTATAATATAGCTTTCATGCAGTACTTGCATGAGTATAGAATGGGTCGCCTCGTCGAGTTTAGAACTCAGCGTTGATGATGGTTCCCAACAAAATGAGTTAGCCATCGCAGTCTCCACCTAATTCCCACCTGGTTAACCGACCAGGTTGACTTACGGGATCGTGACGAGGAAATACACAAGAATTGGGTAGAATGAACGTATCCTTGGGAGCTTCCAATTTTTTCTAAGTGAAAAAATCTTCATACTCATTTACAGTTAAGAAGTATTAAATGCTGATGAAATATAAAGCATTATTTAAATTAACCGAAGCTTATCCGGGATTTTTAATAACATTGCGCAATACCTCCTGCAGCCTCGCATATTTCAAAAGTTCTTAAAGTAGCAAATAATTTAAAAATTAGACAAATGTTTACTTTTCATTCATCTAACTGCTCAGAACCAATGCAATTACGCTAGTGAAATAATTCGAAAGTGTAATATAACTGTACTAAAAAGGAAATTCTTCACGGAAAACATAAAAAACGAGCACGCGGATAACAAAATGAAAATAAATTGAAGAATAAAAACACAAGGGATTCTGAATTTGCAATGTACTGTTGTGAATTTTAGTTTCCAGCATCATTTTCCAATGAAATCGTTGTACAAGATATGTACATAAACGTAGTGCAGTCGCCAGTCATGTCCTAAAAATTATAGTGTCGTACACATACGTTCATGTCACAGACAGGGTTCAAGCTTTGTCAGCGCAGGGTTGAAAATGTCGAATTTAGCCATTCTCTGAGCACGTCAATCCTTCAACACTTATGACGCCTTTTGAAAGACCACTTTTTGCGCTCGAAAGACAGATGGAAGCAGCTTTATTGGTAAAGGCAGCGAGCATGGTCACCTATAATGTGAACTTCATTTAATTGATGTTGATCTGCGTTTCTAAGCACATTATTTGATCTGTTGTTCAAGTAATCAGCGAGTGTAAGGATTTCTGTAGAGGCACCGAAAGGCACCACGTTCATACTCCAAAAATATCCTCTAAAAATTTCAAATTCTCTCAAACAGTAGTTTTCAACAAATGTTGTGCAACTCCTCATCCACAATGTCCCACGTTTTGTATTGTTTGCTCTGAACACTATGCACTTACAATCCACACTGTAGCGCTCCCTTTCATTTGAGTGCACACTGTTACGCAACTAGTATTCTGCTGCAACTCATATCGTTCCGTGCCTGCACGGTTCTACGGCTGCAGTGTTCCTAGGAATTTGCAATGAGAAGTCAACAAGTTGCGGCAGACCGCAGCGAGAGCGGCGCACCTGCGTGAAGGGCCCTCGGCCCAGCGCCGCCTCGAGGGCCGCCGTCAGGGGAGCGTCAGATGTGCGGGGCGCTTTGATGCATTCAGAGCCTCCCTCAAGCGCCTCATGATCTCATCATCGCGACAAACAAACAAGAGAAACATGGACCGCCAACGCTTGCTCCCAAATTCATGGGATGCCGGCAGCTCTGCACAAGACTGCGCGCCATTTCTGAGACGAAGATCACGTTACGCTGAGTAGAAGCTGCTCAAAACCGTCGGGGTTTTACAGAGATGCCGAGGAGGGAAAATAAGTGCTCATGTACGAACGTTGACGTCCAGCCAGGGGAGCACTTGAAGTGTCTCGTAAGCTCTAGTCTTCCATCGTTTTATAACATAATGACCGAAAATAATATAACAAGAGAATTATTTTGAATGAATAACCTATTGAGATAGCATTTAATCAAGATATTATGGAATCAAAATCAGACATCATTTTTGAGTAAAAAATAGTGTCGTAATCGAAGAAGAAATATCGACAATATTAAATTAATACTAAATTCTGTAACCGCTGAAATGATGCGTGACAACACATTTTTTCATTACAGTACAAAAATACACGCAAAAGAAAATAAACGTGCAATTAGCAGTTGATGAGCACTCTGACCTCAACATATAGGCTAAGTGCATATACTTGTAGTGTTTTGCTAACATGAGATGCTAACACAGCCCGCTCGAAAGAAATTATTTTTCTTTACAACATGACATTATTCCCCAAGACGTGGTTCACTCGCTCCCCTATTCAGGAGGAAATTTTTCCGAAGCATCAAACTAGCATAAGTTGACATTGAGAGCAGGCTAGTGGAATATTTTTAGCTCAATAGAAGGATCCCATGAAAAGCATTTCACGATTTCACTCTCTTCTCTCAAACAAAATTAGTGCGAACATAAAGAATGAAAAAACATAAAATAATGCTAGTTGAATAATGTGTCAGACACAAAGTTTCATGTAGGTGAGATGCCAAGATTTTCCTCTCACTCCCTTGTGTCCGTTTTTTATAAATCACCAATCGTTGTTACTTTATTGCTGCTACATCTTTTTTTTCAATTGCGTACGCCAATTGAAAGTACACCAGCTACAAGATACCCCCCGAGGTGCCGTAAAATTCAATGACAAGATCCGAGAAAGTCCGCGCAGCTCAGTGAGTCGAAGGCCCTGCAGTAACTCAGCGCTACGGTGGTGCTGCTGATGGCGGAGATAACGATTAAGGACAAATGGATACTGCGGCAGATGGTGTGAGCTAAGACGTCTTGCAGGAGCGGGAGATCAAAATGTGAGCAGCTTAGCGAGTTTTTCGCTCTGCTGTAGCTCCACATTTCTTGCCGTTAAATCTCTTGCTATCTGTTGCGTTATCAGCAGCTTCTAGAATTCTGCCCTAACCATGCACCTCTCGCTGCTATTTGCATTTTATTTGCAGTCAGAAAATAATCGCATGGGACTGACTTTCGTGCAATTACTATTGTTACTTGAGATAATAGTGTCCCTTTTGCAAATCCCATGTCACTTCATATCGCGGTAAAATAATACAAATAGCTCAATCACTACTCACGTGAGCAATCATCTATATCGTACGAACAAAGTCACTAGTACATTAATTTATTTCTTTATTTTTGATAAAATACAAAATAAGCGTCACAACATTCAGCATAATATTTTTATCAAAAGCTTTGCAAGCTCGAGTCTGCATCGACTCTGTTTCATTATGTATCATGCCTTGAGAGATTTTCTCTAATGGGTTTTTGAGAAAGCGCTTCAGACCTTTAGTTTTTGGTTGGTAGAAAGTACAGGATTTCGACCCTTAGAATGAATAAATGAAAGAATAATTGGGTTGACATCAGAGAAAAGAAGTGGCCATAATGTCGCTATATCCTATGCAGTAAAACCTTGGAAAATGGTCCTGACACATCTGTCGAAATTGGAGTGTGACAAGGTTCGTTATCTCGTTGGGAAGTGAACGGCTTGTTCTGGAAACGCTTTTTAGTTTTTATAAACGTAGGAATCAAAATTTATTTTCAGACTAAATTTGAGCTCACTTCATCACGTTATCAACACCTTTAGTGCTGCGTGATAAAAAGTTCAATATTCAATTCAAATTGATATACGGTGTCTTTGAAGTTAGGTTAAGGCTTTGTTTTCATTGCAAAAACGTTTTTAATGGGGGAAGAGAAGGGACTATTTAGTACGGGCTAAGGAAAACGTGGAATCTATGAAAAAGGTGCATTCCCAAACAAGATATTTTGCGCATAGAAACAGCAAGTTATGAAGGCATAAGAAGAAAAGACAAAGAAGAAATACCGACGAAGCTATGAAAACTTAAAGAAGTCAAGTGAGTACAAAAGATCGAACCCTGAAAGCTTGCTCATCTATAGCTGAGGTAACCTGACAGCGTCAACTTCGGGGAGCATGTCCCCCAAAACGTATGATGGAGAAACCAAAGTAACCTAACAGTATCTCCCATCCTATGCTCCAGAGGGAACCAACCGGTTGAATGCCTAATCAATTTTGAAAAATGAGAAGTAGATAATTCGTTACATATTAATATTCTAAGAAAAATAAGTCATTAGCTGAAACTACTTTGAAAGCATGGCAGACAACGATGATGTCGATTTACAAGTTTCACTTTTCAAAGACAATTTATTTCGTAGTAAACTAAAACGAATATGCACCTGACATTACGAAAAGAGGATAGCCAAAACATGCTAAAAATTGATAGCAGATGACATAAAAAAAGTCAAGTTATAAAATTACCAGCGTGAAAATAAAATGAATAAATCAAACGGTATTCTCCAAAACTGACATAAGATTAGATGAGTCAGTTTTAGCCTCCTAACTACAAAAAAAGTGTTCCGAAGAGAGAAAGGCACTGGTAACAACGGAGTTACAAGAACGGGGAATCTATGCGTGGTGTGCCCTCACACTATGCGCAAAGAAACAGCAGGTTTGAAAGAACTTTACGGAACAGTACTGAAACATAAAAAGAAAATAATAAGTGCTGAAATAAAAAACAGCAGTAAACCGAATAAAAATGATCAGTAAAAACTAAAAACCTATTCTAATTGAACAAAAGGAGCCCAGCTAATCTTCAGATCTTCAGATCTTCCCCTGAAAGAGATTATTCCCATAGATACATATAATACTTTGGTCACCCAGAGAGGTTTGGTGTCAGAAATAGAGGCATAAATGTTTTGAGAAATTAAGTGAAAGCAACAAAAGATAAGTTAGAAATATCTTTCAAATAATTTCAAAACTACTAGATCAGCTATTCAAGACTGTTCTCTCCATGGCAGTTGCAGTGCGAGCTTCAAAGAGCCAAACAAACACTCGGCGCAGTAGGTACAGAACAGACAAATGTGCAAGACGTCTGTCATGCACTACTACAACTATATACGTACATCAAAACAAAACAACAACCCCCGCGTGAAAAGTGCTATGATTTTCCAGCAGGTAGCTAGATGTGCATCTGAAGAACGTAGAGTTCTTTCAGTATGTTTAGAGGGAAGCCACAGAGGATTCATTCATAGACCACTTTTTGCAGTAAAAGTGACATCCAACATTAAAAGGTCTTTCTAATCAAATTTCATTGCAAAAAAACAAGAGCTGTGATCACTCTTCTTAAATGAATATTTTATTTATAAGGTGAACTTGGACTTCACTCTGAGGAGAACAGTCGCTTGAGAGACGGTAAAGCTTCCCTTTCCCACCTCATGGATTGCGCTGCTATCTAAGGTAACCCACACTCAACTCTTCTAGCCAATTAGGAGTGAGACCCAATAACTCCTGCGCCCAATAAGAAACCAAGTCCAGACGAGACGAGGCTGGTTGCGCGCTGCGCAGCAACGTGATACAGGCCAGCAGCGAGTGACACCCCTCCGTCGGTGGGGTCACCAGCTTTAAGTCATCATTAGCACCAAACTTCAGTCAGCTCAGCAGTACACACGAGCTCCTGCGCTATTTCAACGAACAACTTCTGGAATTTAGAAAAAAATCGCGCACAGAACTCAATTTGGCGAACTCCAACGCGCAGCGAAATTTCACGTCGTGCAGCTGTTTGCCTATATATAGATGACGAAACTCCAATGTCTCATTGAAAGGAAAATTTTGCTCGTAAGTGGTTTTGCTTCGCATATTAATTAAGCAAGAATGGGATATTTGTTATTCACTAGAATGATTCGCCCGTCTGGGAAAGTAAACAAAATTTGTAAAAAACTACTTACATGCAGCCACAGAGACATCAAGTTACAAATTATACAAAAAAATCACTGAGCAAGGTAAATGTTTACTCATGAAAGCATCTCTAAAAGACTTTTTTTCTAGCAACAAAAAACATTAAAAATAATCGCAACCGGAACTGATGGGTTAATAAAAGAATCCCATTCGAGTACATTGGAAACAGTATACGTATGTGCGCCTTCCACCTTACTAACTTTAGCCCTGTCGGTTTAATTCAGGCACATTTTGTACAATCATGCTCGTACCTCAAAGACATGATTTTTCTTCTGCGAGCCTGTGAGTGAATCTAATAGTGAACTCATAGACTCAAGGGAGTTGAGACTTTTACTTTTTTTAAAAAGATTCAGAAGATCAACATTTGAACATTTACTTCGATAAATTATAAAAATTGCTATGATGACAAGTAACACTAGCGAATGTAGGAATAAAAAATACCAATGACAGAAGTTTGTACTCAATTGAAAGGAGTACAGTAGGTATGAAGAAAAATGTTTGAGGGATATTTTACCCAGCATAGCCAAATTAGTTTATAGAGTTTTATGACGTTTAATGCATGATGTATTTTGTCTACAGCATGAAATACGGCATCACATGACAAGAAAAATTCCTCTACAACTCATACACGAAATGCATAAAAGAAGTTTAATATTAGAGGTTAACTTACATAAGAGGTTAACTTCGTGAACTGTTAGTACCTAGACATAGGGGCTACCATTAGTCTTACTTAGTCTTACGTTCCTGTCTTGACTATGAATTTAACTAAAAGACTCATAAATGTAGAATTTAACTCGAACGAGTTCAAATACGTCAAGTGTGCCATCCACTCAACGACGGCATTATACAACAAACTGCATGCACATAGCTTTTCATTCGTAATTTCTCTTTCAGGCTTATGAAAAAATGAGCAAAGGCAGTTCTACACCTACTGCTTCAGTACGTTCAACATGTTTTCCCAAAACACTAAGCAAACAGAAAACATAGAATTCTATTCAGCTTCGCTGCTTTCATTCTTCCATTTCACCCAACACCACGGTAGAGGAAACAAGGTAGGTTAAAGCCAGTCTTTTTCTGTGGACGGTGCGGTTTTGCTGACGTCTCAGCAACGAACTAGTAGTAGCGCTCATATTGCATCTGGTAGCACTGCTACCCCAAAATCTGGCTCCACTATTGGTCTAACGACACGGCGGTTTGGTGACGTCACAAATTTTAATTGAAATATAGCCTTTCTATTGGCTGACCGAACAAGAGAAGGTGTATTTTCCCCATAGAAATGACCCTACCTTGTTTCCTCTACCGTGCCCGACACTCAGTTCAGCTCAGCTGCCCAGCTCGACTCACCAGCGACCCTGATCCTGGCAGGCAGCGACACTCTCGTGCCCCGCGTGAGCAGGTCCACCAGGCGGCAACGGTACGTGCTCGCCTCGTCGCTCAGCGACACGCGAAACACGCGCAGCTCTCCTGACCACGACACGTGGTACTTCCCGTCTGAAACACCAGTAAACATCGATGAAATTAGTACTCTACTTTACACAAAAAATCCACCTCTTTACTATGAAAGCCAGCTTGGTTTTACACACGAGCTGCTTCCATGTGACATCTGGACAATTTTAGTTAGATGACGTTCGCGTTTAAAAAAACAAGAAACAGATCTCATTTTTATGTAATATTTGGTCCGCATAGTTATACGGGGATAGATAAATGAGAACTTGTGATGATATGCCACAATGCCGTATAAGTTGGCGGGGAAGACGTGACCAAACCGTGACGACAAGCTAAAATTTGTGGTGCTCCGCTCATGTCTCGAGTACAGAGCACGTGGGGCACAGACTATGGCTTAAAAACATCAGCAGCAAGATCTACAGCAACATTAATTCCTTTCCGTCCACTTCTTCAAGGAATGCATCAGATGAGCTTAATGCAACCTCATCATTATGGGTGTTCTCTACCTCGAATAAATAGAGCTAGTGCGCGTAGCGTTGCTGCTGCTCTCATCACACTTCTTGTTAGAAGTGCCTAACATAAATCATCTGGATGCTATACAAGAAGTGCAGCCAATCTTTGTTACGCAAATGCTCTTCTAAAAATAAGTGTATGCTCTATTATCAAACAATATTTCAGTTGGAAGTATTACAGTGTTACATTAGATTATATAACTTACTTTAAGCTTCCAAAACCACAACAAAGGTGCTCCAAAGAGATTAAGGAGTAAGGCATCCTTTACTATGGAGTTAAAGGAACAAGGAATTTATGTACAAGGTGTGTTCTCACACAAGGCTCCTGCACTTTGAAACAAAAAGTTAAGACAGACGTTTATTGAAGAAGATAAAAGCTGAAGAAGAAAATAATAGGCACTGTAAATATCAATAGTGAGCAGAAAAAAGCTGCGTGACAAAACAAAAACCTTTTATTCTGGTTCAAAAAAGGTAGGTCTACCTAACCTTCAGCTTGTAACTTCACATTTCGCAGTGGAAGCGCCATATCTCACAGGTACAATAGTCGCATCTCCCTGGGGGCTTACAAAGTTACATTCATCTACTCCTTTCTAGAGATGGTTTCATTAATTTATGCTATTAATAATAACCTAATAGTTTAAAAAATATGACAAATTCGAAAACTCACCCTAGCCACCTGAACTCAGTATAGAACGTACAGTAAGAGGAGGCTCGCTGTGTGGAGCAGTGGTAAGACGCACGGTGCAGTTTGCCTCCCAAAGAGCGCCAACAAAGTGAAATATCGTTCGAAATGCAGAAACCGAAATAGAAAGAATTAGAGATTTCATAATCGAAAAGTGGTGCTTATACTTAAGCGTTTAAATTTTCTAATCAATACAAATTCCACTCTATCGCGCCACGTAGTCCCTGCTCAAGTCAAATTCATTACCTGCTGAAGGGCACCATTTTTCACTGTCCAGTCGCGTGTACATTATTGGGGCAGAGCTATGAAGCATTCATGGCTTGTACTTCTGTCAGCACTCTTCGCCGAGCATTCTCTATTTTGAATAAAATTCTACAATTTGCAGCTACAACAGAATGAGCGCAAAATATTGCGATAATAATACGTAAATAATACACTGAATTACGCATCTCCGTTGTTTCTATTTCATGCATGTTAAAATGATAAAGGATGAGCCTTGTACAGGAACCAAGGAAAGTCAAGCAAATACCGATATTCAAAACTATTCCAAAGAAAATCAAATTATTCGAAAAAAATCTGATGCCTCTGCCGGGCCTCCGTCGAACGACCAAACTAATACTGCTACCGAAAAACCAACAGTGAATCAAATCTGCACACGCGTTGCACACACACTGGACGACTTAAAACGATCGCTCAAATTGGAGCCTGCTTACACTGTAGGTGACGGACACTGTCTCCTCCACGCCGTAACGACGCAGCTTGCTTCACAACAAAAATCGAAATGGAATTATATATCTCTGAAAAAAACCATCAAAACTGAGAGCTCCAGAAACAAGGACCAGTATGCAAAATTCGTTGACAAGAACAGTGGCAGTTTCGAACAACTCATCGATAAATACATCGATAGAAAAGTCTTCGATCACGCAGTTGGAGACCTCATACCCCAAATACTTTCTAATGTAACGAGAACACCAATTCACGTATTTGATGAAAGAGACAATGGGATTTGGAAGACGACAATCTCCCCTACATCAAATGCTCTGATAAACTGTCCTCCGGTAAACATACACCGGAAACAGGACCACTATAGCGCCCTCTTGAAAATGCGTGATGAAAATCGTGTTGCTCCCTCCCCCATTTTGTGACTAAATAACAGTGATCAAATTGAATATGAAGCTGAAATCACAAACAATGAACGCGGCAATAAAGACCTAGAGACGAATACTAAATGCCCTGCTAGACCTAAAAAATGCAATAACTCCACTAAAGATCTGCCTATTGAGGTAAATAATATCAAAATATTACACATAAATGCTCGCAGCCTCAATGGTAAAATGGATGACGTACGAGTAATGTTGATCACTAACGATATCGATATTTTATGCGTATCTGAAACATGGTTCGATTCACGAGTCGAAAGCTCATATCTCAGCATTGCCGGGTACAAATTGTACCGTTATGACGGAGTCAAGAGTAAGAGAGGTAGCGGTTCATGCATTTTCATCAAAGATGTCTACTCTACATCCTTAGTTCCGATAAAAGAAAAATGCGAAGACATAGAAATGGTTTGGCTCAATGTTCAAGTAAACAAACACAAGTCTTTCATTATCGGCAGTCTTTACAGACATCCGTCAGCATCTCTTCGTCCAACATTAGATTTCATTGAAACTACGCTTAGATCAATCTCTGCAGCCAAAAAGTCTTTCTATGTTTTCGGAGATTTTAACGTGGATCTGACAAATAAAAACAATCAGCTAAGCAAGATGCTGCACAGACTTAATCTTTCTCAAATGGTCCAAGAACCAACGCGAATTACCAACACTTCTAAAACTCTTCTTGACCTAGCAATTACCAACAATCCCCAAGCAGTACTCAGCACAGAAATCTTACCGTCCTTTTCTGATCACCATTCGGTAGAATGCCAAATCAATATTGCAAAAGAGAAACAGAAATCTAGTTACATTACATATCGCATGAAAAACCACTACTCCCCTGAAATATTTCAAGAAAAGCTATTAGACAGATGGAGTGAATTTCAAGGCATGGAAAACACCGATGATGTCAATCTACAAGTTTCGCTTTTCAACGAAAATTTCGTATCAGCTCTTAACGAATGCGCACCTTTCACTACGAAGAAAGTTAAGCCAAGAATTTCTAAATGGATAACAGATGAGATAAAACATTTGAGCAGAGCTAAAAGAAATTTGCAGCGTGAGTACAAACTGAATAAATCAGACAGTACGCGTCGAAAATTATATAAAGATCATGAGAAGATCCTACGAAGAAAAGTTAAGGAAGCAAAACGGGACTACTTCCACAAAGAACTCTTGGCGGCAAAACAAAACCCTAAAAGAACTTGGGAAATCATTAGAGAAGCTGCTCAGTATAAAAATTCAGACTGCAAAAGCACTTTTGACAACCCCTCAGAAATGGCGAATGACTTTAACACTTTCTTCTCAAAAGTTGGCGAAGATGTTTTCAATGAAGTATCCAGGACAGTTTCAGACACATCTACAGAGGCAAATCTGAGCGATGTTTCATCCCCAAATAGTAGCAACAAGTGGAGACCAAAGCCAGTTAGCGTCATAGAGATACGAAAAATCTTATACTCACTAAAGAATACTAAAGCGCCTGGACATGATGGCATAAGCCTCCAACATATTAAAGACAGCTTCCCTGTCACAGCACCCTTTATTCGCTTGATAATAAATACATCTATAGTCACAAACAAGTTTCCCGATCAATGGAAACTATCCATAATTAAGCCATTACATAAATCTGGTGATATCGACATAGCGTCAAACTACAGACCAATCAGTCTCCTGCCTGTTATGTCCAAAATATTAGAAAAAGTAATAACAAACCAGCTCTCGTCTCACATAGACGAGTCACATCTACTGCATCGCAATCAATATGCTTACAGGAGGAATACCAGTACTCAGGACGCCCTGTTAAACATAACAGAAAAAATTTACAAAGATATTGACCAAAAAAAATTAACTCTCTTACTATTGCTTGATCTCTCCAAAGCTTTCGACAGTGTTGAGCATAAGAAACTTCTAAAAAAAATTTCAAACCTCAGAATAGACACTCAGTGGTTTGAAAGCTACCTACGAAACCGCTCTCATGCAGTGTGCTTGAATAACAAAATGTCATCATTCATACCAAATAACTTTGGCGTTCCTCAAGGTTCAATCATCGGCCCACTCCTATTTTCAATTTTCATCAACGATTTCCCCACCATGCCGGCAAACACAAAAATCTCAATGTATGCTGATGACGTACAAATTGCCATGACAAGCTCAACAGCGGATTTAACAGAAACACAAGCCAACGCTGAAAACCTTCTGAGAAATCTGAAATTGTGGTATGACCATAATGGCCTCAAACTTAACGCAAGTAAAACGCAATGCATTATTTTTGGATCACAGAATGCGACTGAAAATTTACCACCATTCCAGCTAACATTTGGAGACGATACAATTAAACCAGTCGATAAGGTTAAAAATCTGGGTGTTTGGTTTGACAAAAATATGACTTTCAATTCACACGTCGAAACAATGTGCAACAAAATTAACGGAACCTTAATGTTCTTTCATCGTATAAAGAACACACTTGAGGAAAAATCTAGATTATTAGTGATTCAGTCTTTAGTTTTATCGCGTCTGGACTACTGCAGTCTTGTGTGGGGAGACTTACCTAAATGTCGTCAGGAAGAGTTGCAAAAATGTGTAAACTTCGCCGCCAAGGTGGTATGCAAAGGAAATTTTAATAAATACGATCATGTCACCCCTCTTTTAAGAAAACTCGACTGGATCCCAATACCGAACAGATTCATGATCCAGAAAGCTCGACGAGTATTCTCCTCTCTGTACCTCCCCCAAAGTAATGCAGAGGTGGTAAAATTTTTTCCATCTAATATCCCAAACGAAAGACCAAACCGGAGGAACGATGTTTTAGTCAGTTACCGTTCATCTAACGTGGGACAAAAAGCTCTCTCAGTTTCTGGAGCTTTTTTGTGGAACAAGCTTCCCCAGCATATCAAAAACTCTAAAACTGGAAAAGAATTTAGAGTAAATGTGTCACGTCATTTTACATCTCTGTCATAGGGCCTGCAGCATCTCGGTGTGAACTTCCCATCTATCAGAAATTTTAATTTTTCCTGAAATTTCTGTTAGAAATTTAGAACCTATTTCATTTTACGTTTGCTAAGCGATTCGTATATTCATCTTACTTATTTCTGTCGACAACAATGAGCACCACAGCCGTCAGTTCAGTGCAGCAGAACGAACGTTCTTTCCATAATTAGGAGTATTTCCTCATCTTTATTTTGTTATTTCTTTCTCTTTTCTGTATTAATATTTAACGTCCGTATGACAAATATACCATGAAATACATTTTGTGTGTACACCAATAAACAGGTTTATAGACGTGAGGGTTGTGCAAAGTTTATAATGAATTAAATTTTTGGCTAACGTTGTCTCGCTATTTCAAAATCATTCTCGAAGATGTTTTCAATCGATTTTCGGCTGAGCTGGAGGGAAAGGGGTAATTTAAGCATTGCATTTAGTCTTTTTCTTTTTTTTTCTTTTCGTGCGTTCAGCGCACACTAGCACTGAACTTTCAAATCGGAAAAAACTCTAAATTTCTGTAATCAAAATTATCATTTTGGATCAAGGCCTAATCTTCCTATATGTGCCAATTTTGTGAATATTCTCCACTCAGATGTGATATCCGGCCACAATGTTACTCCATTTTATCCCACGTACACATGTCCCTATAATGCTGAAGAGTTGTGTTGCTTCTTGACTATAATCTGATTTTTCTTAAAAATTTCTGTGAAGAAATTAAAAAACAGCTCATTTTTATGTTTTTCGAAGTCTTCTCTTCCTTTTAGTTATTTTTTTTGCAAAAAATTTCTTAGGATTACAGTGAGCTCAGCTGTCATTTTCTGTGTAGTAGATGGTAGGTTGCTTCTATCTTTTATGTTATATATGTATTTTTTTTTTTTTTTTTCTAATATTTTATTTTCAATAAGTATATAAATTAATATGTGTGTGTACGTGTGTAGGTATATATATGTATCTACATAAATAGATATACATGTTTCTATTTCATTTCTTTACGCAAAAACCATTCGGTTAATAAATTTTATTGCAATTGCGAAATGATTCAAAAATAGATCTAGCACTTCCCCAGAGGGCGTTTCTGTGAATCGGATTAATGTCATATATAATTAATGAAATAAAGTGCAATTTGAGCATATGAATCGTAGTAAAATTATCTTTCTGCCCGTGTTTTCTACAAGCTATGAATTTTGATATTGAATATATGTTTGTTTACCCATTTCTACCAATATTTTGTAGATATTTGTCAATCATGAGTGGTAACCGGCTTACACTGTATCTCTATTTTATCCCATGTACCCATGTCCGCATGATGTGGTGAATATCGAGAAGATACGAAATATGTTTTTGGTGGTGATAGGGCTTTGCATATTTTTTAGGGCATATTTTTCATTTCTCATTCAACTACCCTTGACAGAGATAGACTATTGGCAAGCCACGTGTGGTTTGTCTACTAGTACGCCTCGTATATTTTGTCTATTAATATGCCTCGTATGGTCTATCTATTTTGTACACCTCTGATAGCTTGTCTATTAGTACACCTCGTATAGTTTGCCTATTATTATTATGCCTCGTATGGCTTATCTATTTGTACACCTCGGATGGTTTGTCAATTAGTACTCCTTGTATAGAACTTTTGTTAGACTACTAGCACACCACGAATGGGTCTGTCTATTAGTACGCCTCGTATATTTTGTCAATTAATATGCCTCGTATGGTCTATCTACTTGTACACCTCTGACAGTTTGTCTATTAGTACACCTCGTATAGTTTGTCTATTATTATGCCTCGTATGGCTCATCTACTTGTACACCTCGGATGGTTTGTCAATTAGTACTCCTCGTATGGAAAATTTGTTTTAGGATGCCCTATATTTAAGAAATTTTTAAAAGCCAATATGTTGGCATGTATCTCATGTGACAATTTGGAAATAAACATTTTTTCTTTTTTCTTTTGTTCATGTAGAGCAGCAACTCAAAATTAGAGCACTGAAGCGCCGTCACGATGCGTTACATCACTGCCAAAAATTGATCACTTTTCGTGGGTATAACCTAGCCGATGTAGAACACGCATGCCTGTGTTTTGCTTAATTAGGCCTCAGGTTACAAAGATCAACGAGTTTTGAATCCTTAATGAATCCTGCTGTTCTTCTAACGGTCAAAAACTCTTTACGACCGGCGAAATTAGCAAGAGTTTTGGTAGTAAAAATGGCTACTCGCAAAAGGCATGGCGGAGGGAGCCCTCGAACAGTTGCGAAATCAGGTGTTGCAACACTGTTAGTTGAGTATTAAAGCGAGGCAAGTGCAGTTGTAGGCTACAGCAACAGTGTAAATATATATAAATTTTAAATTGAGACAGAATTGGAAAACGTGGTAAATGAATCAAATTTGTTAATAGATTTACTACCAGTCTCTCTCACCTAACTCGATGTTGGTAAGGACACCCGTGAACTTCTTTACAATGTGAAATGTTACTACATTTTGAATGGGTGAAATTAACCGTACTGTTTACAGTGCGAATGGTGCCCCGTCGGCTTGACGAACGAAATTGCGAGTTGCATGGGACTCTGCACTCCAGAACCAAACTACTGCACTCGGAATTGGCCAACAAAATCACCAAAAGCAGTAAAGCGCTGAGCTAACGGGCTGCTGCGTGGGGGCACTGTCGCGCCAATGCATACAAAATTCATGGCCCTCCTAAAAAGTGCAAGTATAAGCGCCGAGAAATCGAAACAAGCGCATGCATAATCCTGCCTTCCTTCACTGTCACAGGAACTGAGCGTAACATCTCAGGCTGCCAATTCCAAACAAAGTTGCCGGTACAAAAATTTATACGATCGCGCGACTATCGCCCCGAGGCCCGTCTTCTGCATCGCCGGTTCGGTGCTACTCAATTCCCGATGTCATTAATTTCCCAAGGAAGCTATTTCTCTGGCCACCCACTTTTCCGGAATCGCTGCGCTCGGAGCACGACTAAATCTGAGCCGCAGTTTTACCGAGCGTTTTCCAGTCGTTGGAAGGCCTGAGGGAGCGAGGCTTTCATGCTTCATCTTCGTCATTCGCGCTGTCACCCTTTCCTATGTCCTTAGCTACCAAGGATCCGAAGATCCACCTCACATCTCTGAGATCAATCATCGCGTACTGACTTATTCAAGGCTTCAACTCTGTGCTGGCTCTTAAGTGCCTGCCTTGATGATTGCAATGGGTTCCATAATTTTTCATAATTTTTAAAAAATATTTTCCGTCGTAGGATTTTAGGCAAGAAATAGCCCCATACATGTTGTGAAGTGTCTCTTGCAAGCGACGCCGTCCGCACGGCTTTCCTATAAGTACCACCTGATACTGCGCTGAGAAAGAGGTGGAATGGATGTAATCTTTATCCAGGAAAATGATGGTAAACACTTCTTCCAAGCAGCCGGCTCATTGAGAACGGAAAGCATTATGAAAAGCTAAGATTTATGATATAATAGCTCGGTTCTACTAATTTTTTGGAATTCAATTTTGGTAAGAGATATTTTAGAACATATTTTCGATATCGGATTATGTTTGAGGGTTATATAGATACAGAAAATAAAATAATTTTCTGATATTTTAGTGTCTTCTTATTATGCATTTGATACATTTTGAGAATATACTATAAATTTAACAAAACTCAGAACCTTCGTATCACTTTAATAGATCTGTTTGTTTTCATTGCGAACTAATTTAAGTCAACAGAGTTATCTGTTGTGAAGTACTATGAAATTTAATGAAGTAATACTACGGTTTAACATGTGCATGACTATTAGACTACTCAATGATTTTTGGTGAACAGCTTCCACAGCGCAGTTTATTCTCGTAGCTGATAGTGAAGTGCTCATCTTATTCTCCTCTCCACCTTCCAAAGCCTGGCCAAGCATACGCGTCTCCGAGATCCCCTTAAAATAATGCGCTGTAAATTGGAATCTGAAGTACCCGAGGATGAGGATGTAGGTGCCTCGATGAAGACCGTTAATCTCAATGGTAAATGGTTGAAGTCGCATATCGCAGGAAGCTGGCGCTGTTTATGAATAGCAGATGCGAGGGAAACTTGTCATAATTCAGAGGCTTTCTGCAGGGCCGTCACTTCAGAGAACCATGAAATGGTGACGATCGTCGTAAAAACGCCATCCTCATAAAGACGCCGTCCACGATAATGTCTTGTTGTTCGGACCAGAATGACGCGACTCTAAAATGAAAAGGTTTCAAATCTCCCAACGAAACGAAAAAAGCCTATTCCTCAAAATGGAGGAAAAGTGTTGCGAGAAAATGAAAAATGCGAGGACAGAAACCGAAAATCATCGATTCTAGAGAAAAATTTGAAATGGTGGAGGAAGGGAAATAGATCAACATTCACATAAAAAATACACGGAATAAAGCTAAGCTGGCACAATACAGCCAGCGCTTCTTGCAGGTCAACCTAACTAGCTAAATAAATCTTGATTCATTGCTCGACTTATGCAAGGAAATTTTGCATGACGGCCTCCTGTACAAAAAGCCGAGTTGCGACAGGCCGGGACTAAGCAGCAGGACGCGGGCTGCTCAGTGAACGCTCATTTCCATGGGCGAGAAACAGGTCACCTGCACTCACTGCGAGATAAATTTTCCTTTTCTCAACGATTTTCAATTTCTTTATTTCCCCAAAAAATCGTTTTTGTTGAGTCCTACCTTTCAGCAGCAGTATGTACTCCAATCGTCATCTCGGGTAGACGTTATTGTGATGTATCTTCACGTGCGTAGTGTAAAAAATGATCATTTTTAATTGTAGGCACCATAGAAGATTCTTACTACTGTATATTCACCCTTGATTACAGCTGGGATACATCTAACAGAAAGCTAGTCATAAATGAAAAAAAATTTTCTTTTGAGTCTTGAGCGTAATCGAAATAATTTTTTGCAAAAAACGTGTTTTTCGTTATTAGATCCGAGTGACGCCAAATTAGCTATGAGGTCCACGTCCTCGTGGCGAACTGCGCGTTTCATTCTCCCGTTGCTGAATAGCTGACAGAAGTCGGGCGAGGATACTGAGAATTGTACGAAGCTTTTTGCCAATGCCTTCGATTTATTTTCGTCAACACTAAGAGAAAATTTCTCATATCCTAGTACTATTGTACTTTTCACTTGATTGCGCTTAACAGACTTCCATCGGTCTTGTTCTAAAAATATATATGTGTTACTGTAGAGCTCATTATTTCATCACATATTCGTAAATCAATATAGTTATTTTCTTAATTCAATTAGAAATACTAAATAAACATTTTTCGTTAAATTTGGACGAAAATAACTGAATCTTAACGACAAGCAATACGCCTATTATTCGCTCCTTGAGCGCAGTTTTAAAATCTAGTAAGTAGTCCTCCAACAAACTTGAGACAAAAATTGCGGCAAACACAATACTTCATGTCGATGAATTAAGTCTCTCGTACGAGGTAGGCAGGTTCCGTGAGAGTTGTCCGTTTCATGGCAACCATGTCATGCTCGAGAGAGCGAAACGAGCATAGCTTTGGAAAAGTTGGTAATGAAAGAGACGCCAAGCTGTCCAAAATTTTCTGTGCGCAAGGCATGCGAGCTTGACGCAGCTGTTGCACACCCAATGTAGGGGAAGACATGAATCAAACATCAGCTGAGTGTGTGAGCTGGGGGCCTAGGGAGGTGGTGACCACGTCCGCCTGCTGTCGCAATACCAACTTTTCTCGTCATCTGGAAGTGAAGCATGCTAGCATCAATTCTGAGCGTGCAACGCAAGACAGAGATCACGAATAAATTGAGTAAGACCATAAAAATTACCGAGCTGAACCGTGTCGTTGCCAAATTTCTACGACTCATCGACAAGATGGAATGACAAAATTTGTATTTCACAGTTGTAATCAAAACTAACTAAAAGTTATTACAAGCACGATTCTTGTTTCATATTTTTTCTATGAAATAGAGGGTGTAAAACAAACAGAAAATTGCTGTTCGTGGGCAAAAATAATTGCTAAAGAGCTATATTTACAATTTATTTACCACAGGTGATACAGAGGTAGAATTTTACTTAAGTCTAGTACAATGGTCAAATTTGAGTATAGCTACCTGTGGGCCCGAATAAGTTCAGCGACTTCTAGGGCATCCTACCATCACGTTATTCTAGGGTGTACAAAAAAGTTTAACCTAGTTCACTTAACCTAGTTTCGCATTAGACTGATCATTGAGATAATTAACTCGATATTTTATGCTGTATTTTACAATATAGGTCAAGTCGGCTATATTTAACAGTATGTTCGATAAAACGATTCAAGAGCAGAGAGAAGATTGGTTATGGTACACAAGGCAAGTTACATTGTGACATTATCATTAGTTACATGTAGGAGGCAAGATTTCGACACGGTGATCTTACACGACTAGTATTCTGATAGGAAGTGAGACTCAAGATGTCTTTTGAATACTTTGTACGAATTACATTCACGGATCTCTGCAGGTATAGAGTTCCAAGTTTTGGTTCCAACGAAGAGAATACTGTGTTGCGACCTGGCCTTTGAATAATAAGGAAGCATGAATTTACTTCTATTTCGGGTTAAATGGTCGTGATGACCAGTTTGCGCAGTCAATAATTGTCTTAGGCTATTGTCGCCATCATTTCTTAATGTTTTGTAAATGAAATTACAGATGGAGATTTTGTAGAGATCCGAAAGTTTAAGTATTTGTAAATTTTTGAAAGAATCATTTGTGTGAGCATTATATTCTAGGTTCTTTACCGCTCTGACAGCCCTTTTCTGAAGAGTAAAAATTTTGTTGGTTTTATTTTTATCAGTTCCGTGCCATGCTTCTATTCCGTATTGCAAGTATGGAGAAATGAGCGTTCGGTAGAGCATTTGTAAAGCTGTTTCAGGCAGAAAATTTTTAACTTTATTTAGGATTCCGATGGATTTTGATAATTTAGAACTAATATGAGTGATGTGCTCTTTGAAGGTCAGATGTTTATCTATTATGATGCCCAGAAACTTACATGAGTTGGTTTCTTCGATTTCACCTTCGCCAATTTTAATGCATGGGAGAGATACATCTTTCTTGTATGAGAAAGTAATATAATTTGTTTTATCGATATTTAGGCTTATTTTATTAGCTTTGAGCCACGATGAAACCTTGTGAAGTTCAGTATTTATACTCTCCACAATCATAGCAGGATTTTGGTTCGGAAGGACCGCAGAAAGCGTACTGTCATCGGCAAAAAGTATGAATTTGAAGAATGATGTAGATTTTACAATATCATTGATAAAAATCAGAAACATGAGAGGCCCGAGAACATATCCTTGTGGAACTCCATGGCTAATTGTCTGTGGGTCTGATTTTGCGTCGTCAATGACAACGTATTGCTTCCGATTTGTTAGGTATGATCCGAACCAATCATGGGCAATCCCTCGAATGCCATAACAGTGTAGTTTCGATAATAGTATTTTATGGTCCACACAATCAAATGCTTTTCGGAAGTCAAGAAATACAGAGAAGACAGACTTTCCTTCATCTATATTAGAATAGAGGAATTGTAAATGATTTAATATAGCCTGTGTTGTTGATTTTTTAGAGCGAAAACCGTATTGTTTATCGTAAAGAAATGATTTTTGTTCAAGATAAGAGTACACTTTTTTATACACAATCTTTTCGAATACTTTGCTAATAATTGGTAGAATGGAGATAGGTCGATAATTGTTTACACAGGTTTTTTCACCACTTTTAAAGATAGGGGTTACTCTAGCAACTTTGAGGGAGTTCGGGAAAGTGCCTAGTAAGAGAGACTGGTTAATAACATTTGATATCAGTGGGGCTACAATGTCAGCAATAACTTTAAGTACTTTAGTCGGAAACGTTTGTAACCCACTCGATTTATTTTTCATGTTGTTTATGCACGTAATTACATCGGAGGAGTTTGTAGGCGTAAAGAAAAAGGAGTTGGGTTCTCGAATATGATCCATAAATTCCAGGTGATCAGTAGGTTCACTTGGAATACCATCAGCTATTGTTTTCCCTACGTTTACGAAGAAGTTGTTAAAGAGATTAGCAATTTCTTTCTTCTCATGATATTTTACATTATCTTGGACAACATATTCAATTTTCTTTTTATCGGCATTATTCGGTTTACAGCAGGAGTTAAGGAGATGCCAAGTCTTTTTAACGTCAGTTTTGAATTGAGTAAACTTGAGCGTAAAGTAGTTCTTTTTTGATGTTCTTATCTGGTTTGTTACATAGTTTCTAAATCGGTTATATGTTTCTCTAGATATTCGTCCTTCGCAAAGGAGGGCTAGGTACGCTTGACGTTTCTTTATATTTATCACGATGTCTCTAGTAATCCAGGGCTTTTGTTTATTTTTCGGGGTAACTGTACGAGTTACAATTGGGCAACACTGATTGTATGCGGTCATTATAGTTTCAGTCAACTTTACTACTGCTTCATCAATGCTCGTAGTATTATTGTTTTGTTGAGAGATGTGCAATGTAGGCATTGATTCTTCTAGAACGGTGCGCATTTCTTCAAGATTTGATTAGTTTATTTTACGATATGAGTAAGTTTCAGCCCGTGCCTTGGTGCAAGCAATATAGACATTTTTCTTAATAAGAAAAACTGGGAAGTGATCTGATAAGTCAGAAGTAATTATTCCAGCAAGAAAATCACTAGGGTCTGTCATAAAGATATTGTCAAGCAGCGTAGCACACTCTGAGGTTATTCGTGTAGGCTTTGTAATGATCGGAAGGAAGGATTGAGACTGAAAGGTAGTTAGGAAATTAGAGATTGGTTCATGGCTTTCATGTTTCAGTAGATCATAATTGAAGTCACCGCATATTATTATGTCATTGTATAAGGGCCTGTTGAACTGAGAAATAATACGATTCAATTCATTCAGGAAGGATATAGGACAGGCTGTAGGAGGCCTATACACCGTTCCAAGCACAATGCGTTTACCATCTCTAAAAAGTTCTACGAAGAGTGATTCTATATGATCCTGATTCATTGTTGCACTTGCTATGGTTCTCGAGTCTATGTGGTTAGATATATATGTGCTGATGCCTCCGCCCCGCTGGTTTTTTCTTAGCGAATGGTAACTATGATAATTTTCAAATCGAATCATGTCTTTAGTCGAGTCATCTAGCCAGCTTTCGGTGAAGTTAATCACGTCTAGGTTATATTTAAGTTCAGTAATAGTACATTGTATCTCTTCCAATTTTGGATAGAGTGACCTACAGTTCCAACACAGGAGTGAGAAATCTCGGTCAGTTATTCGTATAGTTTCGTTGAATTCTGATATATTAGTATACCTACACTCTTGAGAGTCGTTTAGGTTTGGATATATTCTGTTCAAATGATTGAAATCTGGATCGATTTCCTCAAATATCTCAGGGTGATCAGTCATTTAAAATAAGTAAAAGTAAGAATTAGGTACTATAGAGCTTAAAACGAAATACAGAGACAAGCTAAAAGGGATATTCCAGTCTAAAAATTAGCTTATTAAGTAAGAGAGAATAGAGTAAAAAAGAAAAATCTAGCGCGATTTCGTGAGTACACACAAACTCAGTCCATGAGCGAGTGATAATGGAGTTCAATATCACAACATTGGTGCAAACAGATTGCTAAGGGCGTTTTCACAAGTTCACATACAACAGGTAATAAGTTTCTAAAGATTATGACGAGAATGATACAATCAGCTAATATGGTTTACGCGTAATAATAACTGTAGTGGTAAATAAAGAAGAATTCACAGTAACATTGGTTGGTGAAAAATTACTAATTGCGACGTTACAAAATGTGACACACAGATGTCATAGAGGTTTACACACACATCTATTATTTATTTGTTATAATATTGGAGTTCGATATCACTACATTGGTGCAAACAGATTGCTGAGGGCGTTTTCATAAGTTCACATACAAGAGGGAATAAGTTTTAAAGATTATGATGACAATGATACAATCAGCTAATATGGTTTACGCGTAATAATAACTGTAGTGGTAAATAAGGAAGAATTCACAGTAATATTGGTAAGTGAAAAATTGCTGATAGATTATAATGACAATGATATAATCAGATTATGAGAAGATTACAACGACAATGATATAATCAGATTATAAGAAGATTACAACGCCAATGATATAATCAGCTAATATGGTTGTACGATGGCAGTGGAGGGCAGAAGCGATTATCAGATTATAAGAAGATAACAACGACAATGATATAATCAGCTAATATGGTTTACGCGTAATAATACTTAAGTGGTTAAGAAGAGAAAAAATTCACAGTAACATTGGGAGGTAAAAAATTGCTGATTGAGTTGTTTCAAAAGTTCACACACAGCTGTCATAAATGTTTACAAGCACATCTGTTATACATTTGTATAGATTCAGGTTGAACTAGCATCAAGTTGAGGTTTACTGACATGATACCTAATTGAGGTTAAATTAATACGAAATTGACATATTTAGGGGATGAAAATGAAATTGACTAATTTAGGGGATCACCTAGTCTAGTCACCCATGATCTGCTGTGATGACATATTTAGTTGATGCATCAGGTATTGCTCGAGGTCATCTGGCGTGTTGATCTCGCGGCGTCTTGAATCTGGGTTTCCTGGGTTGAATATGAAGATGTTTCCATCCTGTGTTCTTGGGATTCCAACTTTATCCGGGAATTTCCTTTTGGCCATCCTCAGAATGTACATGACGTTAGCTCGTGAAGGTATGAGGTATTCATTTATGAAGAAGAACTGTGGTTTCTTTTCTCGGCAGGCGTTGAGAATTTCACGTTTTTTGTTATAATGTTTTAGTTCAAATGCAATGTTTCTTTGATCTACGTTCCCAGTTATTGTTTTTTTCCCCATTCTTGTAGCTGACGTAATGTCAGTGTCGGAGAGGTCAATGTTGATCTTGTCCTTCAGGAGCTGGCAGACTGTATCCTTACAGATTTCGCCTGCGTGAGATGGCGGTATTTCCCTTCCAGAAATGACGAGAGTACATTTTTTGTCTTCAATGTCTCGGCGCTGATATATAAAACAAATGAGCAGTGATTTACAGGAAGGCTATCGCGATTGATCTCAAGTTGCTACACGATCCTTCACAAGACGCCTACCATCATAACGTAACCAAGTCGAAACGAAACACATCTGTAAATTGCTGTCGTTGAGCAGCATCAAAAGAGGGCAACTCTCTGAACTACAGGAACTAAGATGTTGATGTCATTGGCGCTAGATTACGCAAAGCTTATGTAAAGTTATCGAACGCGTCTGTGATACAATTAGATAGCAAAATAAATCGATAAGCTCAATAAAAATTGAGGACTCTTTAACAGCCAAATTAATTTGATTAATTTACATCAGAGTGTTTGAATCACGTAAGCTTGACGGGAACGAACAACTCATATAAAGATCTCTGACAATAATTTACCGAACCTAGGTGTGAAATTTGCACTTTGTAACATAAACAACGGTGGCTGAAAAAAATGAAGTATGAATTTAATTGTTGTTTCTATTCGTGTCGAGTTCAATTTCTGTCGAGAAGTTTAACTGTTCTGGTGTATTTGCTTATTTGCTCGGTAATCGTTACTGTCTCATACAGTATTCTGGACCGCCATAAATTTTTAAATCTCAATGTAACACTTTTTTTCTCGTATATTTTTTCAGACTACGTAATTTTGCAAGCATTTTGAGCTCAAAATATTACCGTCTAAACATTAGCTGTGAGCTTGCAACTCAAAAAAGAAATATTAATTTTTAATTCTTTAAGGTCAGCGCAAATTTTCTGGCCCCTTTTGAGCTGAATTTCTGGAGTTAAGCGCTAAAACAAGAATCGATTTTATGCAAAATTCATGTAAATGGGAGGTATCATAAAATCCAGGTAACAGCATTTGCTTTCAAGATTATTGCAGCCCTCGGAATTACGTATATTCATGGACGCTCTTGTCTGACATTTATTCTTGAAGACTGTTTCCGTCACGTCGAGAGATTTAAATACCTGGACCCTAAAAATAGGCAAATTGTGAAATATTTTTCATGCTCCCGTCGTATTAAGAACAAAGCTTGTTAGTTCAGAGGCTTGGCCTTAAAATTGGCGTAAGTTACAAGAGCGGCACCTCTTGTCACGCTTGCTTTAGCCGGCATAAATTAAGCTGCTGCCAGCGGCTTACTGCAGCTCTCATTAGCGTTTTATTTTCTAAGTATTTGGAGCCTTGAAATAAAAAGAACCGACGTGCTTTTGTGCTTACGTATTCAGGATTATCGGGGCGACCACAGTACGATGATGTGCAGAGGGGTTGCATGAGAGGGAGCAAGGGTATTAGCGTTGCAAGTTGTGTAATGCGTTGATGTTATAGTGATGCAGTAAGACCGTGATTATGCAGTAGATAAATGCGTACGTAAGCTATAACAGCATAGGTATATTGAATTCGAGAAACAAATGCAGAGTTTAGTTCAAAGATAAAGAGAGCTCTGCATGAAAATGGACGAGTGACATACACGCTTCAGCATACAACACTAATTCTCACTCCGTAGACCCCTACATAATTCTACAATAGAAAGCTAGTACACAGTTGAGAAGCGCCAGAATTTGAAGGTACGCGAAATAAGACAAAGGCATATGATAGCTCCTTATCCTAAATGCAGTGTAGGAGTCCTTAAACAACGACGTTATTTGCCGATGCAACTTTCCAAAGAGAAAATTATTAGCATATATTATGATCTAGTTGACTCCCTAGCCACAACACAAGCGATCTCAATTTTGCGGAGAGAAGGGATCATTTAATTTAACTGTATAAAACGGGGAAACTATGAGCAAGGAGTGTTCCCACACTGAATACCCAGCGCATAGGAACAATAAGTTAGGAAAGAAGACGAAGAAGAAGGAAAGACGAAAAAAGATAGCGAAAGACAAAGACAAAGTAATCGCGAAAGATAAAAGTCCTGAAGGCCTATCAATAGCTGCGGTGAGTGTTTTAACAGCATCTCCCTGGGGGCGCCAATCCCCACAGCATGAGATAGACGAACCTAACTAACCTAATCCTATTGACCATCCTATGCCCTTTGATGGTTTCAAACAGAAAGATACTTTGAAAAATATGAGTGATTTTTTGTTTATACAGGGATTACTAATAACACGCTGATCGCGATGGGTTAAATAGAAGTTTAATATTCAACTCGAATTTAAAGTCATTCGTAACAAGCAATTTTAAAATTAGCAGACATTTACTAGACCGTGTTTTTATTTAGCTTTGATTTGCTATTTATGAAAGTTGAATTTGAGTCTACTGGTCGGTGAGCAGCATAATGGAAATTTTTTCCCTCTTTACACTGGCGGCTTACATCCTGACTAAGGTGTTAATGAAGGCGTTGAACGAATGAGTTGGTTAAAGCAACAGTTCTTTTTCCCAGACACAGCTCATCTTATAACGCTGGCAGTTTGACAGTGGCTCACTTGTAACCTTGTCGTTAGAGTTACTATTTTTTTGGGGGGGTTTAGTTCATAGATTTCAGTGCTGTTTGATGCACCTTACTGCTCGTAAGCTCAACTTCCTGCTCGAGTGCTCTGCTCATTTGCTTAAGTCACTGCTCGTAAATTCAATCTACCGCTTCCTTGCTCAACTCACTGCTCGTAAATTCAACCTACTGCTTGCATGCTCAACTCACTGCTCGTAAATTCAACCTACTGCTTGCATGCTCAACTCACTTCTCTTGAATTCAACCACCACCTGTGCACCTTGCTCTTCGTAAATTCAATCTCAAGCTTACGTGCTCAACTCACAACTCTTAAATTCAACTTACCGCTTGTTTGCAAATCGTCTTGGTCATCGCAAGCGCAAAGTACTAGTATTAAGAGTCACGAGCAGCTTAATGCTGAATCAAAACTTTGATGCATATTTTGCAACTCGTTGGCGTACTCTAGTACATCTGCAACTGTGAGAGTCCAATTTAACAACGAGGCCGTTTTACGAAGCACTTGCAGGTGAAGTTAGTGCGAAGTGATGACGCAATATTGCATCGATAAGCGATAACGTCCTCTTGGGACACCAGTACGATGCTGCAAAGCCTCCGCCATTTCAGGCTTCGTAAGATGAACGGAAAAAAGAGCTTCGAGCTCGTAAGTTAACTGCAGGCTCGAGCGTATACAACCAACAGGTCGTTTATTTAGTCACCACCATCCTCTTCGTGGAACTCAAAATCCTATAAGAGAAGTTAAATTAAATTTCAATCTAAAGCCCTTTTCATAACTCAGGAAGTGGAACTAAAGAATCGCTGTCGACTTCAAAACTATAATACAAGCTTAAAATTTTTTATTCTCAAAGGAAAGCTCCATGAGGTTGTATCCCTTCGATAAGTCAACGCGGTTCAGCTGGATGGCTCTATTTTTGCCGGACTCAGAGTAATTTGCTCTCGCGGGCAAGATGCTGCTGTGACCAACGCAAATTCAAATAACTCAGTAGAAATACCTGCCAGCTATTAAAATGAAGATCAATTTTAAACTAAAGCATTAAAAGAAAGAGAACGATGATATGAAGAGCTCACCCCAGTTAATGAACTTAATATATAAATTTTAGGGTCTTACCTGTTTTCAAAATATTACCCGAATAACTTCATGTACGGGGCTAGTTGCTGGAAGTGTGTGCGTGAACGTCATGAAACCAGTGAAAAATGGGCAGTCCGCTTGAAAAACACCACTTAACCAAACATTTCTTGACCTGTAATACTCCGCCACTTTTTGATTGGACTTCGTTAAGATAAGAAACTTAATTCGTTAACGTGCAAGTTTCTATATTCAAACACGGTAGTTACATAGTTATGTTTTTAGAATTCGCTATGAAGTTCACGATAACGGAATTTAAATTCTTAGATACGGGGACAAATACCTCTTGTTCATTTCAGGTCTTAAAAAAATTCAAATATGGAATGATTTTATTCATATTAGTATCTAAAACAGGCGAAAGTCACGAGTAAATTTATGAAAATCGCGCTACCCACTCTAAAATTTACATCCTCGAATAAATTACACTTGCTGATTAAAACTCAGTTTCTTTTTTAATGAAATTGCTTAAATAGAGAGTGTAATTAGTTGATGAGACAAAATTACTCCACTATCAGAGTCTACATCGTAAAAAATTCAAGCAGGTGTCTGGTAAGTAAATGCGCATTCATAGTCGCTTCGTATTTGAATCTCAAATGTTCAACGCTTTCATCCAGAAAATTTTCTTTCACAATCTTAAATTTTACCTATCGTATCGGAATAATTCTTACAATCATTTTACCTTCCTAGTTAACGGCGCACTATACCCCATTAATTTACTAACTTTTCTTCTTCAACACTTATAACAAACCAAGAAAACACGTCTCGTGTTCTGGCTTCCGGTAACATGTACTCGTAATTCCCACGAGGGACGTGTGATGTATTTGCAATCTCGACAACGCAGTGACATTCAAATTTGAAAGGCATTAACTGATAGTCCAGATTCAAAATAAAAATCAGCTACTGGCGTAGGAATTCTATCCCGTGTGCATTTTTGCATTTTCGTAACAAAAAAAAGGGTTTACTAAGTTAATTGAAGTGTGTTATAAATTTATAACAATGTAAAATTGATTCGAAGTATATGAAAGAATGGAAAACGACCAGATAAGCACAATGATAGTTTGTTCTATAACATCGCATGAAGGGAAAAATCCTCCCTACAATGGAATGCAGATGAGCTCAGGATTACGCTAGCTTAGAGATAGCAGCCAGGGTCAGTTTCTGCAAGAGAAAAAGTTCAGCTCAAGTCCGAGAATCGGGCGCCTTAATCTCACAGCTTTAGTTGGGATTCAAGACAATATGATGCGCCAATACAGATTGCGTGTTGTTATGTTTTCGAAGCATACGCACAAGCATCGCAAGAGCTACGGTAAACGACTAGCATGACATAAGATGCAATTATCTCATTTTATACCCTTGCACTCCATGAACTGGAGAGTCGACAAATCTGACCATGACAAGTTTAAGACTATGGCAACAATTGAAGGTTAGTAAAAAAGATACATGAAATTGCTGTCAAATTACAGTCAACAAGTTAACTCAACATCACGAACCAAATTGTCAACTCCTAAAGTCGAATGCCATAAACTGAAGGACCAAGTACTACAACCATTCCAAGAATATTTGAGTGAGAATAGAAAACGTATTGCGTGATAGATTGCTTCAAATGCTTCAAAAATAAACTAAGGTCTCCGAGCTTAAATCTTATACCTGAAGCTTGGAAATTGTTCTCCAAGTACTCAGGAAGCAAATATCATGAACAATGAATTTTTTTAATCCTGAAGTGAAATTTCAACTCTATAGCTACAATCGATAAGATTTAGATAGTGTAAAAAATGTCATTCTACGCTACTAATCAATTTATACCACCATCGCTAATGTACTGTTTCATTGCCTCGTAACATTTAAAAGGTGAATTTCCTTCGTTTAATTAAAAAAGATGCATAATTTTGAGGTTTAGGCAAGCACAGCTCGTGACACCCAACAAAAGGCACAAGAACTAACAGAAACACCTCACCGCCTGAGAGAGATGGGAAGATGCTAACTGATTCGTCACGGAGCCACGACGTGACCTCAACGTGCTCCTGCACGTGTTGCGGCACAACGCACGTCAGCACGGCCACGTTGCCTAGCAGTACGTCCGACACGTGCACAGATACATCGAAGTGCGTCTCCACAACTGCGAATATACAGAACAAGAAACACATATTACCAAGAGAAAGATACTCTATGTACATAAAAACATCATAACCGAATATTTTTATTCAGAACAGTTATAACGTACCTATAGATACTCGTATAACGCCTATTGGATTTTAAGTAATGAAAGTTAAACACGCAGAAGTGGGTATACAAACAAGCAGAACAGTCGAAATGCACTCACGACCGCGGTCGCACACACGACCGCACACATTTGCTACCTAACTCCATCCAGGTCATGGTATCCTTCATTTGAAACTAAGGTGAGAAGAAACGTCTTTCGCTAAACACCCTATCTCCGGCAGCATGCAAAAGACAGTGAACGCAACCTTCACCATCATGTGCTACACTGAAAGAGAATCAATGAACGCCCACGTTTAACGTTTAACGTTTAACGTTTAATGAACGTTCCCTTTAACGCCCACGAGGACACCAGTGTCCTCTTTCAAATAAATGCAATTGCTCACAATTGAAGGCAAGTTTTTAAACAACTTCGTATCATCCCCTTCCAGAACACGTTTACATTCGATCTAGTCCCAGCGTCCCGATTTCCCGATTGAATGTTGTTTAGTCTATCACCAACGATACCAAAACAGCAAAAAATAATTGGAAAAAAAATTTCCCACTCCAGGAAAAAAATTGGACGTTAAAGGGTTAACAGGCACTCGGTTGGATAACCACCGTTTGGTGATCACTTCATCTTCAGCACATGTAGAGCAGAGAATTTTACCTTCACTGCCGTGGTAGCAAAGGAGAATGAATCTCACCTGCGATAACAGACGTGGGAGGCGCGAGCAGGACACCGAGGGGGCTGGACACCCTGCACACAACCGAGGTGTTGTGCACGGAGCTGGTGAACAGCGAGCTGGGGAATTGAGCGTACCTCAGAGTGCCATTCTGGCCAACCTCCAGCAGGCCAGGCACCTGCGGGACACAGCATGTCGCGGCTTCCTCATACATTTCTAGTCTACATAGATCGATGCCCCGGCGTGCACTGCTGAACGAAGCACGGTAAACGCTGGATGTGACACTGAGGATTCAATTGTAACGCAGTGAAAAATTCCAGTATATACGGTATAATCAGTTATATTCAATGAAGATGAATAGAGAAATTGAAAAAAAATATACTACGTGAGCTTACTAGAAGTGATTGTTTGCTTCTGTCAAACAATAAAAACTTTAAATATTTCATGCGGAGACCACTTCAAACGAGAAAGAAATATAGGCAGCATTAACTCACAGAACAAGACCCCTAACTGACTTCCACAAGCACCTTTGCTAGCATCACTCCATGACACAGGATACCTATTGAGAAATTCGAGTCCTAAAATATCATGATAATTGAAAACTGCCAGGAACACACCATGCCAAATTCACCTCCCACTCAAAGAGCTCCTGAGAAGCGCAGCAAATAAAATAAAAGGCTCGAGAAAGGCACTCGCTCTCATCAACGACTCTTCGACAATAAGATTACTCCCACCTTACGATAGGCTGGAGACAGACAACGTCGACTGAGCAATGGATCTTTTTCTCTCCCGTACAAAATTTAACGGTGACTCAACGACAATACAACTGTTAATATTCTTGGTGACGGTGACTCAATGACTATACAACTGTTAATTATACCTTTGCTCCCAGAGTTACCACTTGCTAAAAGATGGGATATTCATAAAACTGAGCTCATCTCAGTAGAACAGAAACAGTCAAAAAAATCCTAGACCACTTTAACAAGAAAACCGACAGCCTCTCCTAAAATTGTGTGTGACAACCCTCTCTCTTCCTTATAGTATAGCTCACCTCAGCAACAGGAAGACCTTCCGAGTACTCCCAGGTCACAGTTGTCGGCTGACCGAAAGCCTCCACTGAACAATGGATGACGCCACCCGTGGAGTTACTGAACATAAATACAAGCGGTGGGATACGCAACCAGACCAGGCCTGACTGCTTCTGCTCGGCTTTTGGTGCGTTCAAGACAGGACTTTTTTCGACATAGTTTATGTCAGAATCTCTCCAGCTCTCATTATCGAGAAACGAATACTGAGTACCCACACTCCTCCGTGCTAGGCCTCTTTCCCTCAATCGCACTCGTGAGCTACTATTCAGAGTGGCAGACGAGACTTTCAATCGCTTATCTGGTTGCAGCGACGGCAAACGAGTAGGTGCATGAGAAAGACTCTTCGTTTCAAAGATGTAATGATCCATTGCAGTAAATGGGTACTTTTCTTTGACCAAAACGTTTTTTCTTATCACTGGTGGCAAAATAAACCTTGATGCCCGAAGTGTGTTAGCGGAAATGCTTAGCGCTCGAGACGACCTGTGGTTGGAGAGTCCACCGTCCCCACCTGTTAAAATAAAAAAATCAAGTTAGTTAATGAATAATATAGAACTCCTTGTTTTTCTTGAGGCCACTACAAACGAACTGATGTGATCATTTTTTCCTTATTATCTGTCATCTTTTACAATTTATCAGTAGGAGGCATTACAGCTGTGAAACGCAATAGCTTCTGGAATAAATTAAAACGCCACAATCGAATTCACTAGCCAGCCTTAAGGCTTTGAACACAATAATGTCTACCCCTTAACCCGATATTTTTAGTATTCACTAGTCTAAAAAATTGCAGGAATTCCTTATGATTTTTTGAGTAAATCTTCATCTCAAGAAACTTAAAAATAATACAAATTCATCGATAAAAATTCTTCTAGAGAACAGACAAATATGCAGCATGTTCCTGCGATCATCGCCTGTAGTCAGCAAGTCCAAATATATTATTAGATAAAGATACGAATACTTATAATGTTACTTTCTGGAACATGTAGATGAGGGTTACAATGTCTCTTCATCAACTCCATTAAAGCTTGTGAACGTACAAATATCCGAAATAACATAAAAAGAAGGAACGTTTTCCTTGCAAAAACTGAAATGATCGAAGATACCTAACGTACGGCAACAAACGACCGCATTCCTCGAGGCTATCATCAACAAGTCCGAGACAAAACTTTACGTAGGCCTCACGCCAATAACTCTGCGGAGGCCCGCAGCCACGTTAGATGCAGCACTCCAAGTTCTGGACGCTCGATAAACAAAAGAACAATGGAGCTGGTCGCCAAGCACTGGCCACGACGAACCGCGCTAACAATAAGAAGCTCGTTACTCGGTGTTATCGTCTTCAAGAGTTTAGCCTCAACAGAAACTTTCGCAGGCACGACGAGAGAGCTTTGCACCGCGCCAGCACACAAGTTTCGCCGCACTCAAACAGTCGCAAATGAAGCTCGCTCAACGACCTCCCTAAAAAGTTATTCCTCCCCCATTATGCTTAAAACTTTAAGTTTCTATCTGAAAAATGTTAAAAAAATCCCGCATAAATCTATTATTTTCTAAGAAATTTAAGATAAGAAGAACAGACGCATGGGTCGCTCAAAGTTATGCGATCTGAGCGTTCATTATCTAGAGTCAGAAAACTCCTCTGAACAATCGTATATAAATGCTAGATTTACTTATTGAATATGTGACGCATGTTTTCTTCCACTCAACTGACCCGGCTGGGAACCTAACCCAGTGTAGCCAACAATACGTCACAGAGGATGTAAGCTACGGCTTCCTGCTTCCTGTAGATGTGCAAACATCGGATTTGAACAAACACCTCCACTCGCATACATGTATCAAACGTTACACAAACTTAGTATGAGCGTTTCAGCATAGAAATTAAGAGCCTTAATATTCATGTAATAGAATTCAATGCACAAATCATACTTGGTCAGTTTCTTAGGGCAATCGTCGGCTTTTCCGTTTTTCAAAGGGTCTACATTTTATTGTTAGGTCTACCACAGATCGTCAGATCGACAGTCCGCATCTTAGTAAACTACAATGATATTAAATGTAAGCGTCCCCACGCTGCCGACCGCTAACTAACTTTACATTTGAGTTCACCACAATGATATTTTCAGTACAACACCACGGCGCATCACTGTGTCAATGAACTTCACTTTAATAATTACAACACAGGCCACAGCAAGCTCCAGCTACACAGCTCGTTCAGCCAATCTCCTCCCCCCCCTCTCTCCCTCCTCATTCTCTCTCCATCTTCTGCTAGGAAAGAGGGCGCGAGCGCTGAGCTCATTGAAACTTTTGTTGGAATTAGCTTTCAGAAACAGTGGGCTTTTATCGCGCCGCTTCATTTCCGCATTGTAAATTAAAATAATGCGACGCGTAATGGGTTTTTAGGAGCGGCCTCATATCTAGAATAACCCTAAGCCTCCACGGCTTTCAGTTGTTGGCATAGAAATTACCAACTAATGTAAAATTCAGTCGACCGCAGATCTTGATGCAAGGAGCAGTTGGGGTATCAAAACTCCCTACGATACATTAATAAGGCTTATGGAGAATCTTGCCTGATGACAATAATTACCTGATAAAATACGCCCAAGCATTTTGCCTTATTTAAGGAAGCGTCTACAGCATGCAAGTCTATAATCTAGGACGGTAGCGAGAGTTGCTGGAGCTCATTTGTTCCTTTGCAATTTGCGTTCTCTAGGCTTCCATCAGAATTAGAATCAGGATGCGTAAATAAACGATTCCGATTTCAATTTACGTACATTTTTTGGTTGTAATCAAATAACATGGGGAACCCCTATAGTGTTTCAAATTGTTTGCTGCCATTTTGTGAATCGTATTTACACTCTCCACTGGTGGGAAGAAAAACACGGAGCCAATAATAGAATGATGGCAAAATAATCTTCAAAGCACATCCGCTCATTATACGATGGCTAATGAAAGCCATCTAGATTAGTCACAAATGAAAGCTGCACAACCAAGATTACAATTTGTGCCATCACAATGTTCTTTCTTAACTACACAAATTGAGTGCAGAAAGCACTCAGATAATGAGCATAACTTGGCTAACGTCATCTAGAGTCCAAAAATTTAGGTAATGGAAGAAGAGTTAGAAGGAATTCCGTAATACCACTTCGCAAGCTAGGTGCTGACATAATATCGTAACGCACTGATGTTGACTAACTAAAGCCTAGATTAGTTCGCAATTACACCGAGAGAAATGATCAATGTTCACTGTTTTAGGTGCTGCTAGCGATCTACTGGCAGGTAGGCGTGACATCAGTGTCACAATTAAACACTCTCAGACGCTAAGACGCAAACCAAAAATTTATAAGTGTGGCTCGTCATTACCTTCCGGGACTGGCTCTGCTTTACTAGCCATCGTCTCAAAGCAAGGATCGTGAAAGTTAATTTTAAAAGCCCGGTAAATGAGCTCAACACTCAACAACTTACATGAGACCCAAAACAACGCACGCACATGGAATCCTTGCAATGCTCCCTCACTAAATGCTCTATTAACCGTGGAAGGCGAGCCAAAAATGCTCCGAACGCGTACAGGCAGTGCATGTGTTTGGAATATCGGCACTTGTGCCCTGCTCCAAAAGCTGTGACGCCGTACCTCGATTAAAAAAGGCGGTGATCGCGTGACGGGGGATAAAACGAGCCGTAAGGAAGGTACTTTTTAAAAACAATAGCAAATACTAGTTTAAAAAATATTTTTTAATTAATGATTATAACGATAATTTTGAAATTCATTCATTTATGAAACACTTTTAAAAAATTTAATTTCGTACATCATGTCTATTTTACTGTTTGAAAATTTACCTCATTTTATTGCTGCAAAGAAGAACCTTACTTATAACGAACCATTACGGCAAGTATAGAAAGGTTTAAGGCGTGAATGAACTTCATCACCCCAGTAAAACACCATAACTATGCAAAATAAAAACAACTTAATAAATTTAATTCTTAAAAAATAAAGTACTTCTGAACGAAAATAAAGCTTATGATAAATAACTGATAAAATACGAAATGATTAGATGATACATCATATTAGAAGCTATTTCAAGCCTCCCTAACCACAATAGAGGTCTTCGAAAGAGGAAGACACCATTTAGTATAGAATTATGGAAACGAGGATATGAGTACAGTGTGTCCCCACACTCTTCGTATAAGAAATGTAAGATTAGAAGAAGTTTACGTAACAAAATTAAAGTTGAAGACGAAGGTAATAGGTACTAAAAAAACGGACAGCATTAAACCGAAAAAGATGGACCGTTACAGGTATAAAACCTTTTCTTTATCAATAAAAGGGAAGCCAACCTATCCCTCTGTTCAGGACTTCACATCTTCCCCTGAAAGAGTACAAAAGTGAAACACAAAGAATTCTCATGCTTAAATTGACGGAGTTCAAAAATGGACATGAATTTGTTTGAGTTTCATTAGGAGCATTTCAATAAAATTTAAAATTTTAATACTACGTACAAAAGTGTATCAGATTGGAAGCTGGAGCATCAAAAAAAGCCCTTAAGTTTTACATAGAAATGAAACCTATTATCGATAACATTCTCCAGTAAAAGACGCCACGGTACAGAAGCCAGCGCTAGACATATTATATCGGTGTACTGTAGGCGGGCTGCAGACACAAACAAACACCATGTGGCGCAGCAAAAAGTAGTGTTCCCGTATTTCAGTGGACGACAATAACAATAAAACTGTGCTCGGGTTCTGCTTCCCTCATAATAAAGGCTGTTGTTGTTCGCCAGGGTCCGATCTCAACGTGGCTCTGTACGCTTAATTGCAGTTTTGGCTACGCTGGATCTCATAATGAATTTTGCGCGTCTGTGTTCCGCTCCGATGTAATATTTAGATTTATGGGATTTGTTATGGAGTGCTCAAGCGTTATATAACAACAAATTAGTTCTCGTATAATGTGTATACATTGGAACTCATGTATTTTGTAACATATATTATTAATAATACACAGCTATGATTCACTACATGTATCAATATGTAGGCATAATAGTTTTAAAAGGGCGATTTTTGGGAAATCTAATACGTGAAATGAAAAGAAGAACCAATATAAAAGGGAACATTCTTTTAATGGCAGTAGCATTCTTTTTATTTTTGGTTAGGCATAGCTATTTTCGATGTAGGTATAGTGATATTAGTTTCTTATAGCTTTTTTGCAATTTGTTCATTATCGTTTTTTTGGTCTTTGTTTTACAGCACTGATGATGGAATCAGAGATTTCGAAACGTTTGCTATTAAAAGAATGTTCCCTTTTATATTGGTTCTTCATTTCATTTTATGTAGGTATTTCACGTGATATACCCACAACTATTTGTGATATATAACTATATATGTCTATCCTACATAAATAGGGTCAAGTTTGTTTGAAAACGCGCGGGCTGAACGAAGTGATAGTTTCAAATTTAACAAATTGATATACGAGCTACGAGAGGAAGCGCGGTATCATGCGGCATTTATTCATGCACGCTTGCGAGACTTTTGCTCCGATCATTGACAGATGCATGACCCTTCACGGTGCGAGAGGTGGAGTGTAAAGCTAAGAAAATCTATCAGTGATGATCATTTTGTAGTGCTTCAACACTCCGCAGTTTGACGTTATTTCTCTGGTTCTTCTTTCATCTACCGAGCGATTAACAGCTTTCTTCTCTTATGAGGATAAAGCGAAAAAACTCACGTTTTAAAATCAACGTTCCAGCGCAAATAACTGAAATCGGTTTGGGTTCGTGGCTGCATCTGCTGTTTTACCTGTGTACTTCTCAAGTAGATCTGACCATGAATTTATCTTCAATGGTATTGTGTGTATTATTTTGTGTATGTAATAACTCGGTGTAAATTTGTTAGCTAAATTTAGATGTATCCAAATAATTGCTGCCAAATTGCCCATGCGAGCAACACAGTTAGTGCTGCTATGACCCGAAATTGAGTGCATCATCGTCATTTATCATGCCAACAAATAATCACATGGGATTTAGTTTAAAAAGTTCTCTTTCATGATGTTTAAACACAAGATGGACCAGCCAGTCTTACGTGAGTGATAGAGCACCCCGCCAGTGGTAAGAAGCAAAATGCCGGGTACGTGATGCATGCAGCACCTGCAGCCCTCTTCATGCCACCTCCAGGCAGCTTTCATGAGCATGAGCTCTGCGCTGAGGCGTGATAAATGGACAGAATCTCAGTTCTGAAGCGTGTGCAGCCAATCGTGCTAACTCTTTCCGCTGAGGCGTGATCGCTCATACTGGCGCACATGATTGCATTTGACAATTTGCCTGACAGGAAGATCAGCGAGATCAGCTCTCAGCTCAGTCAAACGAAACTGGTCGCAGCACTGTTCGTAATTGGATAGTTCTCTCATTTTCCCACGTTGAAGCAACAACATAACTAATTTGACTTCGTCGAGACTAATAATCCAATATGCTGGAAGCAATTAGATCCATAATGAATTCACGAACTTGAATAATACATGCGTTAGCTCGATAATTTGATGGACAGTGTTCATAAATGGCTCCCGCACTAATAGTGAAACAGTTCATTTGAAGAGAGATGTACTGTGATATACGCAGTATAAACAGCATGGTGCTGTAGAACGTTTGTATCAGAAGAGATCAGCAGGCAGCAGCAACAAATGCAGCAACAATGACAACGGAGGCAGGGCGCTATTGTACAAATAAAATTGGTGTAGTAGTACAGGAAGCAGCAGCAGCAAGATACAGTGGCTGCAAAAAAGAGAAGGTATTGCAACTCAAGATTTAACAGCTGCGGCAACAACAACGGCAGCTGTACAAGACACAGCAACACTTGCTAGTGGCCTGGAGCGGTGCATCAATTTTATGAACATTTGGGCTGTGATAAAGATGCTATCGCAGCTATAGGAAGGTGGGCTGTTCAGGCATATTCGATATATTGCTTCATTTCCTTATCTGCTCCAAAATTGGGAACCTCGTAAAACTTTCTGTAGAATAAGAGTGCAAAAAGTATTCGTTCATAGGAATGGCTTACTTCGCGGAAGATTGCAACCCTGGAGAGAAAGGCAAGGCTTGAAGGCAAAGATCACTTTGCTGGTGAACATAGGGAAGACTAATGAATTGCTGCTGTAGCAAGCTCGAAACTTTTGTTTCGAAATTACGTCTACCGTAACAGTGTTTTACGCTTTTTTAGCCAAAGAACTAAACGCGAAATTTTAGCGCTTATGAACAGAAAGCACATTATGCTCGTCATTCGCAGAACAACGAGCCAAAGAGTGTTATCTGGAATGTTTCCATGGTTGCATGACGCTACACGCTAGAGAGCTATCGACACCTGATTCTAACATTCGCGTTTTTTGTACTGTATTTTCTGTGGAAAATTATGTTGGAAAGTCAACTCCATGTCAAGGAATGTGTAAAGCTGTTGTGATGAACTAATTGGTGAAAACTGTTTCAACACTAGGGGAAAGTGTGGAAAAATGGATTTACTCAGCAAAGCCAAAACGCAAATAGTCAGGAGTTGACCCTGGATAACCATCCACGTCGACCGCACAACAAAATCGCTTCGGAAGGAAAGCAATGCCATGCATTTGGTAGGATCAGAAAAACATCAGTACCGCGTGAGCTCCTGAAACCAGATGAAAGCAGCAAATACCGTACGCTACCGTCAACAACTAATGAATTTTAAGCATGCATTGGTTGAAAAGAATTGATTTTGCAGTAACACAACGCCTCAACGTTTCATAGTGAAAGTCGCCAGTAATACCATTTCTGTACTTGACGGAGAACTTTAGCTCCACTATATCGTAACTCACCAGATTTGGCCCCTTCGTGCTACTACTTATATTCACTTCATGGCGTCTCACCCACGTTCCCAGCCACACTTGGAGATGTCGAAAATAGCTTGCTGACTGGTTCACTTAGAAATGTTAACTATTATTCTGGGATTGATTGATTTGTTTATTTTAATTGTAGGAAGTTTGAGCCTCCCCAACCGCAGAAAAGGAGTTTCAAAGAGAAGAAAGAGTAAGGTATCGTTTAGTACGGAACGAAGGGAACGGGGAATCAATGCATTAAATGTGTTACTACGCAAGATTTCCTATGTATAGAAGCCGCAAGTTTAGAAGGAAGTTTATGAAACATGACAAAAGTTGAAAAAGAAAGTAATAGGTGCTGAAAAACAGGACAGCAGTGAACCAAAAAAAATGAACCGTTACGAAGCACAATAAAACTAGTTCATTTAAGCAAAAAGATGGCCCACAGAAACTTCAGCTCGGGACCTCACGTTTTTCTCCTGGGAGGCCTACTCCTCATAAATACATTAGTTGCATCCTCTAATATGATGATTTTTTCGACGGCAAGCCACAATTTGAATGTCAGATACGCAAAATTAATTACTAGCGATGGCACATTCTTTGGATACAGTATTTGTTAACACGTTCCCTGCCGATTTACCACTAGGTAAATTGCGCAATTGCGTATCGGTGCGAATGAACAGCATTTAAATTATTTGAAGATCTTTTTTAGAAAAGATTTAAGCATACGGGGTAAAATATCATGATGTCATTACATTTTCACACTTCCTACGATAAATTTAAATTTTTTTAAGCAGTAAAGTTGTTTTTTAAACTCTGCTGCTTACAACCTAACTAAACACGAGACCGCTGGACGCACATATCCGTACAGCGGCAGCGAACGTGTTAAATTACTCCCACTGTACAATTTTTTTTCCTTAAAAATTAAAATACTCGTAATGAACCGGCACATCAGGAGCTTTGTAGTTCACATTTTAGAACCATTGCATATTGCTGAAATTGAGCTCTGAAATGAACAGTGGCTTGCGAAATTGGTACCGCAAAAAACTGAAACGTGCAAATTGTAGGCAAAGACACCCTTACAAAAATAAGGACACAGGTCGCGAGCACGAAACAGCAGTTCCCTCCGCAAAGAGGGAACAAGAGATGAAAGACGTGGCTGTAAAAAGCAAGCCCGCAATATTCTCTCTCCAGCAGCTAGGGACATCTCTACGGAATGGTAAGTCTTCAAGGTTTGCTCAAGAGACAGACACAATCAACAGCACGTGCTCTCTTGGGCTGGACACAGTGAGCACGCAAGTGTGCTTGTCCTTGTAATTGACCAACGTAGCGGTAGTGTCTTCATGACCATAGATATATCCCTTCAGAGGTGATTGCTACGTCGGATTTAAACATCTTAAGGATACTTTTGATAAGACCTGTTTGTTTTATAGAAATTCATCCTGCAAATAAATTCAGGAGAACAAAGTGCTTTCGACGTGCCGTAAAGTTTGTGTATTTATTCATTATACTGAACAAAAGTCGGTGTTACAACGTCTCTTCAAACAATTAAATAAGGTTGCATAAATTCAGATGAGTTCTTTTTCCCTTTTCATAATTAAAATTAATTAAGTATGAAATGGTCTTTAATATTTTTTCAGTTCACGAACTTATTTTAAAAACTGATCAAACGGTATCTGGTTAAAAAACTCTTGCCCGTTAACGAGTTTCCTACGCTTCCATACGCTTACTGTAGAAATGTAGTTTATTTCCATGTCCCTATATTCAACCACACACTGGGATCAGGTCTCAGGAATTATATCTATGGTTTGAGCGTCCATTATCTGACTAAAATTGGGTTCAGCTCGAATGGCAAAATCGACCTCAGTACTACTTTTTTACTCCATGGGATCATTTTATTAAGTACAAAAAATCGTTACATTATTAATAAATCCGAAGAGGGAAGATGATCGACTGAATATGCTTCCTAGTGGTTCGCAAAAAAAAACACACAATACGTGACGAATCCTCCATCACCTTAGCAGCATTTTCCGTAACGAAGTTCACTAATATTTTCATCTCTTTTCAAGCAAGCTCTCTTTGACAGCAGAAGTGACCTGCGCCAGAATGGTCGCATCACGTAAGACGTCGATACAAATAGAATACCGTAGCTGACTCAACTTAAGAGTGACTGGCACACTTTTAGACTGATTATACACTAGAAGCTTGTGTAAGAGACGCCTTGCGGACAATTTCCAAGCTAAGCCAAAACAGAGCCTAGTCATTTGCGAGAAGAGCGTCGGTTTGAAGCCTCGTACGTCAATGATCTGAGAGGTCGTCCATCAAACTCCACTACTTGCATCTCTGAAGACTTGAGCTGATCGGCTCGCTGTTCGGGCGAGGGCTCTGCGCTGCAACGCAGTCGGGAGTGATCTGCTTAACTTAGTAGGAAAGCTGAGTGCCTCAATCGTGAGATCAATGAGCTGATGTTCGTCAGTGAGTTCAGCAGCAACAAATATAATGAAGTTCACGTACCTTAGGAGTGAAAGACGAATATGTTTCAGCAGGAAATTGTAGCTCTACTAGTGAAAGGGGTGCTCCAGACCAGGTAAGGCTGTTGCACCCAAATTTTCAAGACATTGTTTCAATTTCAGGAACCGACAAAGAGCATATAATGTAGTGCTAGCGTTCAAACAATACGTTTGATGCCTCCTGTGAAGTTTCAGTATCGTTTAAAAGAAGCTAGTTTATTTCTAACGGCAGTTGAAGCATCTGTGCAACGAGAAGAATGACTCATATTTCTACACTTGAAGCAAAATGTTTACTTCTTTAAAAAACATTTTTTTCTGAACCACATGCCAATTACTTATATATCTTATTTGTTCGGCTGCTCCGAGCATCTTGACCTCTGTGCAGACAGCAGCATAGAGGTATAAAAGCCGATGCCTGTAGTTATTCCTCTCGATTCTTCAAAGTATACGTAGAGTCACCAAAAAAATGAAATAACACTCAGTTATGCTCAGTAAACACTTTAAATGAATTAACGAAAGCATAGCTACGCATCAAATGACAAGAGCTACTATCTTTGATTTATTAATTACTTTCGCAAAAATTACTTCGATCTCAATGTGACGCATGCAGGGTAGCAATTAATCGTAGAGAAGCTTATCATCCCGTTAGCTAAAGTCGAAACGAGGCACACCCAAAGCTCAGTGGAGAACAACACAAAGTTTACTGTTCCATTAGATAAGATGAGACAAAAAAGTTAAGCTTCCTAACCACAATAAAGGTGTTCGAAAGAGAGGAAGGATGAAGGAACCGCTTAGTGTGGAGTTGAGGGAAAGGGGAATCTAAGCACAAAGTACGTTCCATACAAGAATCCCCGCGCACAGAAACAGCTAATTAGGAAAGAAACTTATGAAACTAGATAAAAGAGTTGAAAGAAAGTAATTGAAGCTGAAACTCAGGACTGCAATGAACCAAAAAAAAGACAGTCCCATAACAAAACAAGAACAAATTTTCTTCCTATAAAAAATGCCAACCTAACTCTTAGCTCGGGAACTTACTTTTCCCCCTAAATCTTCAATTTCATAAATACTATAATAGTTGCATCTCCCTGAGGCAAGCATACCGGAAGAATCCATGACAATAAAAAGCTACTATGCAAGGAAGACGTCAGATTACAAGCTTTATTGTACTTTCAGTTTTCAGACAGAAAATCTGGGCTGCGATTTCAGATTCTAGAGACAACGAAGAATTACTTGCCCAGGAGTTCAGAGCGACGATCTGGCCGTGGATTTTGTGGCAAATGTCTGAAAATAATATACGGCACACATGAACGAAGTGTCTAATGATTTATGCAAAGAGCCACAATTAGGTTATAAAAAAAATTAACGTATATTAACAAGTTAGAAATGAACTAAGTCTACACACACGTTATTGCTTAAATAAGTAATGAGGTCGCTAAACATCCTCGGGTGCTCAATGTCCATGGAACGCAGCGCAAAACAAATAAACTAATTCTTCTACTTCAGGCGGCTGCGAAGTATCTGAACCCATTTTGTTTTCACAAATAGTCTGACTGCAAAGCGTTTTGCACTTTAAAATTTAATCTCCTTTCGCAGTAGTAAAATGACTTTTCATTGTTCCCCTGAAATTATTTTCACCTAATAGAAAAAATAATCAGTCTTCAGCGACTCCTTATAAACGACTACATCGTTGCTCTTTTTCAAATTTGCAATATATTTCACTCAGCGTTCAAAAATAGAGAAAAACTCAGCCTAATAACTGCAGCTAAGCTTTCTATGGGTTAATTGCATTTTAGTAACAATTAGAAGAAGAAATTTAATGGGCGCACATAACTCTGACAGGAAGCTTTTCCAATTTCAGAAGATCATAATGGCCAAGAGCTGAGGGCATAACACCAAAAATGTCCAGTCCGCAGCGACGCTGGAGGACGCATTCACCGCAACTGCCACGCGAGCTGGAGCGCGTAGTGTGGGCGTAATGGTCTGTCTGTCGCGTGATGACTTGTGACAGTTTTGATCTGAGTGAGGCCGCGTGAAGCCATTCTTTTAATCTATTCCAACTCCCACATGAAAGCAACTGCCGACATACGCCCTTTCTAATCGAGGGTAATGGCTCAAATAGACATGGTTGCAATTTTTCAAAAAGAACTTCGTTCAGGTGAACAAAGGATTTGTTAATTGAAATCTTCACACTCTATCAACTTAACATATTAGCAAAAGAGCAATTAAACTGGCATCCTTGAAAATTTCAGCTCATGACACGATACAGATTGAACGGATATTTATACCCTGCACAGTGATTCTCACGATGCTGAATTAAATTCTTCCCGCTCAGGAGAAGTCCATTGGAGCTCCGAATGCTCAACTGAATTTCTAACGCATGCCACGGTGTGAAAAGGATTCCAAACAAAGATTTGTTTGCGTTAATAAAAGTGTTAGAGTCCACATCTGTGATTGCTCGATGCAAGAGCGCTAATATGCGGGCAGATGCAGCAGCACGCCCGCGCAGGCTGGCCGGAACGCGCGCTGTAGTTCACCAGGCCAGGTGACGGATGGACGTATGGCTGCTCTCTCGCAGTCGCAGCCGTGTGAGGTCCGTACTCAAATTCCGTGTAATTCATCACTGACAACGCATCAGCGCCAACGGCAGCGCAAGGGTTAAACGGATTTTGCGAGCATGTCGAATGCAATTTCCATGATTAATTGGTTGATTATAAGTTATGTGTAGCCTCCCTTACCACATTGAAGATGTTTAAGGAGAGGAAGGATGAAGGCACAATTTAGTATGGAGTTGAGGGAACGCAAAATATACGCACAAGGCGGGCTTATGCTCAAGATCCAGTGCGCAAAGAAACAGTGAGCTAAAAACTAAAGTTATGAAACAATACACAAGTTGAAGAAAGTCAGAGGAGTTGAAAAATAAGACAGAAGTGATCTGAAAAAATGGTCAATAAAAAAACAATAAAATAATTTATTTCAAGAAAACACAGGCCCACGTAACTCTCAGCACTACCTCACATTTTCCCCTTGGAAGCTCGAATTCCAATAGATCAAGTGTTGTACCCTCCTGAGAGGATTCGATTTCCATGCATTGCATCCCTCTTATTATAGAGAAAGACGCCCCTAATTCAGTAATTTAGTTAAATGCGCTCGGATGAGTAAAATACCATCGATAATGAGTTAGCAAGAAGAATTTTACCTCGCACTAAACCGCTTGAACCTCTCACAAAGTCCAGATCAGCTCACACCGCGAAAAGAGTTATCGCATCACTGGCACAAGGCTCACAATTTCTCAGCTCCATTCAGCGCTGTCGTCCAGTTTATCTTACGATATATAGAATAAGGATCTTTATATAGTAAGATGAGATATTTTTTACCTATTATAAATGCACACATATAATGTTTTGATATTACGTATTTTTCAAACTGAAAGTTTAATTTGAATGGGGGTAAAATTTCCCTACGAAACTTCGTATATTTCCATTCACACAATGTATGAAGCAACGGAAAATTAATATTCACGAATGTCAGTTAAACAATTTAAACGCTTGATTTTAAATGAGATAATACTAACATTACCAACTTCGTTATAGTTAAGACATCTCCTTATTTTTAGAATAAACACATTGGGCAGTTTATGAGAAATAACAGGGAAACTATAAAAACCCGCACTCATTCGAACGTTCTCATAGTCTAGATTCGTTGTGCCTCCAACACTCCCAGTGTAAGTCTATTCAAGGCAGTCAGCGAGCTGATATCGCCATATAGTAAAGTTGGCACGTATGGAGCGTAACTCATCATCAGGGATGACGGCCTAGCTTAGTCGTCACGACTAAGCTAGGCTAGGTCGTTTATAAGGAGTCGCTGAAGACTGATTATTTTTTCTATTAGGTGAAAATAATATATACCTCACTCCATCTCACCACCTGCAATGCAGCTCACATCATTTCACCACCTGCACTACAGGTCACTTCCCCTCATCCCCTGCACTACAGCACTCTCCATAACTCCCACTCACCATTCTCTGTACCACCACCGAAGCTCTTACATTATCTTTTAGTTTAAGCGTCTCTAACCACAACAAAGGCGTTCCCAAGAGAAGAAGAAGGAAGGCAAAATTTAGTACGGAATTTATGAGTAAGGTGTGTCCCCACACTCTGCCTATAGAAACACAGAGATCGAAAAAAGTTAATGAAAGAAGATAAAAGTTTCAGAAGAAAGTTATAGGTGCTGAAAAATAGGCAGGAATAAACTGTATCAGAACGGAAAATATATTCCATTTGAACAAAATGAAAGGCCACCTAATTTTCTGCTCAGGACTTTACCTCTTCCTTCTTGGACTTCTAATTCCCGAAGATACAAAAGTTGTAACTATCAGAGGGAAAAGTTTTCCCAAAATATCTAACTTAGATTGTCACAAATTTCCTATGAATACATCATTTCGATCGATAACGCAAAGGACTGAATTGTACTTTTACATCTCAAACATCCAATGTTTGAGACCAGAAATTTTCGTGAGAATCTAACTTGTGACGAAAATAACAATGTCGACGACTCCTCACGATATTTACGTTTTATATTGTATACACTTGAAATATTTGTACAAAGAAAAGACAAGACGTAATTTTGCTTATAGCACTAAATTTTGATACAAGTAGTTTCAACTTTGCACTTAGGAGATAGCTTCATGGCATGTGACGTATGAATGTTTTCAGTAACAGCTGAATATTTTGTACTCGCAAATAATTGCGCTTAAATATCAGACATTACATATTCGGTAATATTTTTAACTTAGAATTTGTTGTTAATTGTACATCCTTTAACTGTGTGATCGATTTGCTCCTAGTCATTTAAATTACAGTTTTGAAAAGAACTTTGTGTGGCATTGAATTTCTTTTAGAACAACAAGTGCATTCATGTTCAATTTCAAGATTTAGCTCATTTTTTTTCGAGGAAAATGGCAAAAACTGCGCTGCGGAATAACTTTCTGAGGTGCTGCGTCCGCTCCGCCTCGCGGAATATTCACAGATCTGAAACATATATTTGGTTTACAGGTAAGCTTTACTTGTCCCGCGAGAACGATAATGGTCTCGACGTGCGTCCGAAACTGCGCAATAGCGCCAAGCTTCAGTGCTTAGCGTCGCAGCAAAATTTGAGGAGCGCACCCGTGCTAGAGGCTGTAGCGACATTCACTGTGTTGAGACGATCGTTGAGCGCTGAGTTTAAGTAAAGGAACTTTGAAAGCGGAAGCGACAGCCGTCGTAGCAAACTGCCATTCTTATCAGCACTTTTGGCGTTACCGGTGATGACAAAATAACTTATTAACGCAGCTTGGACGATCAAAAACCGCTACTTGCGCTTGCGACAAAGGTTGAGAATTAACGCAACTGTTATCACCGAGCGTCGCTAATGATGTTACCCTCAATGGCAGGGTAATTAACGGAGCTGTGAAAACTGTATCGGAGCTGTGAGCCGTGCTAGTAACGTTAGTGGCTATGCTTCTCAGGCTAACGGCAATTATTCGTCATTGAATGGAGTTGAGTGAATTTTATCGAAGAAAATAAGGCGTCTCACGACTCAAAAATGACCTCCGCAATGACGGCGGTATCTGCGTTCGTGGCACTGAATTTTGACCTTTAACGGTTTGGTTGCTAATACGAGAATTGCACTAAGAAAGATAATAAAAATAACAAAAATTTCCAGTCGTGGAAGGATATTTACACTATCTAAGTAGGGAGTATCTGTGTTGTTCAATTTTGTAGGTTACTGAACATAACTTCCTTCTGTTTTTACCTGCACACGATGTCAGTTTGCATATGAATTTACTTGAAACTAAAGGAGCACCCACCATGAATTTAAAATGTTAAAGTGGACTCGAATGGGGTTGAGGGTGAGTTTTGTAGTTCTGGAGTAATTTCACTCCAAGTCAAGTACAATTTATTTTGTTGTGAATAACGAGCGACTACTCAATACCCTGAATAATAGTGAGAACAAGAACCAGATTTTTTCACTTGTATTTTAATGATCTGACAGTCATTTAGGCATGTCAGTCGACCTACATCATACCAGAAGTAAATGCAGCATTACAAGAGCAAACATCGCACAGCAGGCATAAAATAAGACCTTCAATTAAGAACCCCTGACGATCCAGACAGGGAGCGAGAATTCTAACTCTGCGCACCGTGGCTGAGTATACAAACAAGACAGGAGCGTCACAGCAGCGCGGTGCAGGGCAGCAGCATCCCTCATGAGACCGAAGCCCTCAAGAGGCGGGCGTTATGACAGGCGGCGGTGGGGCGCACAGCACGCACACAGCCTCGCCATTAAGTATTCTCTTCTAAAAGAGCACCTCCAAATTTTGCTGCAACGAAAATGTTAAATGAGCGCATGAAAAGCGACGTACGGCGACTTCAGGCACTTTGCGAGCTGTCCTGCCTGCAATTTTTGCATAAATGCTGGCAAATGAGGATTCACCTTGGGAAGTATGTATCTGTAGCCATGTTTAGTACTGACACTCTCGATTGCGCAAAATGAAATACTTGGGCGTACATTAAGCACGTTCATGATGCATCTCTTATTTAAATTCAGGGCATAAAATCTACGAATTGAATACATTGTTCACCAGTCAACATCGCGGGTAGCAGAAAGTTTTTTCAACTTTCACAATTAATAAGCTTGTATAAATTTTGGTATTAAAACGGTACGTAAAATATTTCGATGTGTCATAGATACGCTAAAATAACTGCATATGTACGTAGCCGTCAACGTTTCAAGCATATTTCATAAAACACCTAAAGCAGAGCATACTCTAACTGGGACTTTTTGTTGTGCAACAGGTCATACTAAACGTGATCAACTTCTTCTCAAACTAGAATATCTTCACAACCCAAATTTTACTTTCATCTTCTTGAAGATCCGTTGCATTGATGTACTGTACTGTAACTAACCATTCCTTCGTTTAATTAATTGCATTATTTCCCTTACCTTACAAAATGTCACTAAAACTTAGTACGTGTAATAAACTCAATATACTGATAGTGATGGCGTTTAATTCAAATGGTAAACAAGCACGTTTTACATTTGTTGATAAACGAGGAATCATGGAAAAAATAAATAAAGGCACAGACACCTGTGTTTGAATAGAAGAAAATATGTTTGTAAAAATACTCTTTTCAATATCAAACAGCAGGAAGATAACCTATTATAATACGCTATTCGTTATTAATAAAAGGAAAAAATAATTTTGGGACGAATTGTACAAAACATGATATGTATCATATAAAAATACAGTTTGAAAAATGTGATAGTTCAAATGTGGAAAACTTTTGCTTTGTAATTTTTTCCTTACACTCGAACAACACGCTGTTAATGGAACATTTTACGTGTTCCAGTAACAAGAGTTCCAAAGGAATGAAAATTTTTGTTTAGTTCCAACAATTAATTGGCCTGTAAATAGCTTGGGATTGAAAACGCCTGGGAAAATCTCATAATTTGCAAGTGCTCATAATCAGAAGAGCCAACGAGATCGCTATAAATAAATACACCGCGTTTAGAGTAACAAACTGCGATGGAATTTCCCTAAGGACGCACTGGGTAATTTGGAGGCGCTACCTCCGCAATTGGCCAGAACGAACTTCATGTCTAATGTGGAAATGACGCAAGTTGAGCTGACGTCGGCAAAAAGCAGGGATGAGTTCTTGAACATTACCATAATCTTCATTTGCCAGAGGAGCGCAGACCGGCAGCGAAGGAAGGCTTGCCTGGAGACGTCACTGCCAGGCGGTGCTCGCTAATGGAACTGGGATCTACAAATAAGACCTATAATATCGAACCGGCGGCAAATAGGGAGCATATTTAAGCTTCAAAAATTCAAGACTTCAATGAGAGTTCGCTGAAATATTATTTGCATTCTTCGAATGGAAATTATAAGAGGATCCCCTCCATGGCTTCTTTAATCAAAAATGACAGATTCTACACTGCCGATTGGAAAACTATCAAAAGAAATCTATGAGGTGACCTTTTCGAGCGACTTTATAAGTCAATTTCCCCACAAGGTTCGAACGCACGCATTTAAAATGTTCATTTTGCGCAGAATTCCGATCAAGCACTTAAAATTTAGTTCGTTTTTCTTCTCTACTGACTGGCTAGTAAGCCTATACGAAGAAAAAATTACCCGATGAGTAGAGATGCGGCAGCAACCGGCAGATAGGACATGGAACTGGGACCGCCTCTGATCTCTCTCGAGCTTCCTATGACAATCTTTTAGCAGCAGCTTCTTATTTGGATTGTTTCTTCGTCACGTTTTGCCTCTTCCACCGTCCATTCAAACTTACTTATCTAATCCTTTAGTTAGTGGGGTCCCATCCTAACGATGAGGGAGTGGTTCCACTACCAGATGGCAGTGACGTTTTGCTTCACGTGCATTCACTCACTGGTTGCAGCTTTGGCGTCCTTGGTTTTGACAACGGGCGAGACGTACTGCCGGGCGGTTGCTTTCCTTGCCTCTCCCAATTTTATTCCAAAGATGATCCCGTAGGACTGGATTGCAGTCTCACCGTTTCCACCAGATTTTGTGGCTCCATATTAACTTTTTCAGTGCGCAAATTATAACTTCTGTTGTTCTTTATTTTTACTCGTGCTTGGCTGTATGGGAGCCCGGTGTGGAAGTAGGGCACAAAATTTTAACCTAGAGAGCCAGATTTAAACTCATTGAAAAATTCATGGTGATTTAAAAATATTCAAAATTAGATATTGAAATTGTTTAAATCTTTTGTTGAGATATTGGAACATTTAGCAGAATGTTTATCAATAAATTAACGGAAATAGAATTTGTCATATGAACCCTCAGGTTCGTTACTTCTTCAAACGCAATTAGCAAAAATTGTGAATAAGATTAGAACGCCCTATGAAGACTTCTCGGTGTCATCGTTCCTTCCTTCGAACGTGGTTTTCATAGACAAATCAGTCGGGCAGTCAGGGAGATCTCGGCAGCAAGCACCGTTGTTCTCCTCTTTTATTAGGTCCCTTTTTCTTTCTTTCACTTACATTTTTATTTAAACGGTATCGTAATTAATTCATTTTGATTATTCCTCGTTGCGCACGATTGAGCTCCTGAAGAGTCCAGTGATTCGTTCTAGTAACGCCCGGTAGAGGACCTTCAAGGTTTTGCCTTGATGGTGTGGTAACCGGAAAACATTAATCTTGACTTTAAAACTTTAATGTGCCCAAGGGTCACTTATCCTTAAAACTTTAACGTGCCCAAGGGTCACTTAACCTCACGGGGAGAATACCCCTTTAGGAAGAATTTTTTTTTATCTTGAACCTAGAACAATGAAATTTGGTATACTGATAGGAAATGCAATAAGAAATTTTTTATCTTAAAAGAAAAAATGCGATTTTCTTCAGAGAAAACGAGATATTCATAGAAAACGAAATTTTTTGAGGCGTTTTTCAAAGTGCGTCTCTTCCTCCGACAGTTTTTGAGTAAAAGTGATGATTTTGGTGTCATTGGACGCGGAAATACTTGCACATTCAAAAAAACAACATGACATTCAAAAAAATTTTCCAAACTTTTAGTTTGAAATGAAAAAACTCAAAAAATTCCAAGGCATGTCTTCTTTCGTAAAATTACGTAATTTATTACGTCACAACTCTTGATCGAGAATTAATTTTGAATCGCCAATCTGGTTTTTCAAATGCCCACGTCTTTTCGCATCCAATCATACTAAAATCAATATAGCTCAAAAACTGTAGGAGCAGAGGCATTTTGAAAACCCACATGCCGATCCTCCAAAAAAAAGGCAAGATAGGTAAACATAAACAATCTCAATTTTTCTTTACTATTATTGGTTGGGTCAGCCAGGATCCTCGAAATTATTATACAGTAATAAAGAGACATAGAAGATGACATAGCAACGTGAAGACGTGAAGAAAGTGCCACGGGGGAGGTGTAACATGATAAAATACAACTTCCCCCTCACCTCCCCCCCCCCATTCTTCAAACCCCCGTAGTGGGCGAACGAGTGAACTTACGAACCTCATTTTTTACAGGATGTACCTGACATCATACCCTTCATATAGCAGCTAAAATCAATAACTCGGGAAAATACGCCATTCTGGGGGTATTCTCCATTTAAAACTTCAACGTGCGCAAGGGCCATTTAATCTTAGAACTTTAAGGTGCCCAAGGGCCCCTTAACTTTAAAATTTTAAAAAATTTTTGATTTTTTAACCTTAACCTTAACTTTAACGTACCCAAGGGCCAATTAACCTTGACCTTAAACTTTAACGTGCACAAGGACCAATTAACCTTAACCGCGCCTTAGGGCCATTTAACTGTTCGAGTAGGTTGAGGTAATTCGTAACCTTATAATAATCGCATGCCTACGCTGGACTGGCGCATCTTGCTCATTTCCTCTTAAAACTCTGAAAGCCATGGGGCTCTTCTTCGGCATAAAATAAAGTGAGTATGTGACGAAATTTGTCCCATAAATGAAATTGATAATTGATCAGGAGTGATCGATTCGCTGATTTCTACGAACTAAACTTCTTTACCCTTCTTAGGGAAGAATCAACCATCAATTTAATCCTCTGATGCCTCTACTGCCCCTGCGTATGTTGCTGGATTTTTTTAAATTTTGACATTTAAATAGCTTGGGATTGAAAACGCCTGGGAAAGTCTCATAATTTGCAAGTGCTCATAATCAGAGCAGCTCGTAGGAAAGAGCGAGGAAAATAAAGTTTAATCCTTCCTTTCGTTCTCTCGGTGAGAGTTAAAGTTTGAAATCCAGTGTTTATTCTGCTGTTATACTTTCAATACTAAATAAACATAGTTCATTAATAGCTCGTTAATCTAGAGATAATTTTATCTGACTGTTGTGTTGGTGCGTTTGCGCTCGCAAGTTGTTTGTTCTCGTTTCCCGTGCGCTTGGAGAACTGCGACGCGCCGTATTGCCGAAGAATATTTCTAAATAAACTGATTCAGATTCTATGCGAGTCCTTCTCAACTTTTTCCAACAAAAAACTCATGTAAAATAACTACACGAACGAGTCCGTGAAGAAGAAGGATACCCGTAAGTGAGGGGCATTCATCACGTTTCCCTATCTGTTCTTTTTATTGCGAGTTTTTTTTACATGAGACAAAGCGTTGGACCTACGCCCTTTGCACAGTGAGCACGAGTGGTCAGCTACGAAGCACCCCAACAAAATCGTGCACGACCCCCAACCATTCAAATATGATACAAACTATGTGTTCTGTGGAAACGATCAACATACCTCAATTTACAACAGTCCATTCGCCAAGAGGTTTAGATATACTCCAACTAATACACGATGCAGGCGTTTCTTCGTACAAATACAGGGAGGCCAGCAGTTTAAACTTTTAATCCCCTGTGTTCTCCTTTAAATTTATAATTCACGTCTTCTAAAAATGATCAGCAGCAGCATTCAAAGTGCTCTGAAAAGAGTTTAACGATTTGAAACAGCACATTCATTAGATGATGGCTATTTTGGTCTCAAAAAGTAGTGGTAGCAAAAAATTTGGTGAACTTCCTGTACAGGTAAGCTTAATAAACGAACAATGAAAGTTAGAATGAACAATAAACGCACAAAAATTAATAAATCTGTCGAAAAGAAAAAGTAAACCAGAATTCCTGTAACTGGAACACGTCGAATGTCATAGCTACTGAGTGTTATTCAAATGTACGGAAGAAACTAGTGCCGAGTCAAAATAATAAATTATTACTTTAAACAATTATTTTTTTAAACTGTGTATGTATGTAAATATATTGCATACCATTACAGTCTAAAATTTTTTATAAAATATTTTTCTCCATGAAATTTAAAATTACAGCGAAGCTTATTTTAGTGTACTCTGATGTTGAAGAGAGTGCTCCACCTAACCTTAGACTCGCTCAATACGATACTAATATCAATAATATCATATGTGCTCAGTCAAACATTTTCTGTAATGTTAGGGAACTAGATTAGGTACTAAGTAGGTTAGTTATTATCTAATCTATTATATCTACTCCCTTACACCAAAGAAGGTGTTCGAAAAATAAAAATGCTAGAGGCACCATTATGTATGGAATTCAGTGAACGGGAAACCTATGCAAAAAAAACAACAGTGTAAAGACACCGCAAGATTGAATAAAGTTTATTAATCGATTGATAATAAGTTAGCTTTAGCATCCTTTACCACAACAAAGATGTTCGAAGAGAGGAAGGATGAAGGCACAATTTCGAAGTATGGACTTACGGGAACCTGGAATCTATGCACTAGGTAAGACCCGTAAGACCCTCCTCCATAAGACCCCCTGCGTATAAAAACGTTGAAAAGGAAGGCTATCAAACAGAATGAAAGTTAAATAAAGATGTCAGAAATGCTATTTAACACGTTGACTGCGTAAAGTACATTTGTGTAACCCTACGTAAATTGTTCATTTACGTTCCGGTATCAATGAATAACATTTCTATTACTTCATTACCTATGTTTAAATTGAACTTCTTAGAAAGAATTAAAATGTAATTAAACAGTAAAGACGGTTTTTCACTGCTGCTCCTTCTAACCTAACCAAACCGATCGTAGCAACCACGCAAACGCAGTTAGCGTGTCAAGCCTCCCTTACAACAACAGAAGTGTTTTGAAGAGAAAAAGGAGGAAGGAACCATTCAGTGATGAACTTTGTGAACAGGTGCACGTGTGTTCCCATACAAGATACCCTGCGCATAGAAACAGTAAGTTGATGAAGAAGGTTAGGAAACAAATAAAGTTAAAAAAGAAAGACAAAGGTGCTGAATAACAGGACATCAGTGAACTTGATAATATGGTCCGCAACAAAACCAAAGTTCATTCTATTTCAACAACAGGAAAGTCAACCTAAGCTTCAGCTCGGGACCTCACAAGTTCCTCCTGGGAGATGCACAAAACCTGAGCCGATAATTTTTTACTTTACTATGCCCAGGAAAAAATCCCCATTAACTAACACCTGCTGAATGCCGCGTAGGAGACGAGGCTGCGTGAAGCGGCTGCCGCTGGCCGCCCAAATTCATCATTAAAATGCGCAAAACCCGGATCCGAACAGGGAGCCCTCCATGGGAGCTCAGGGGAATTTTACGTTTTGAAAATGCAAGTAAAAATTTGGAATTGTAGGAAATAAAAACCACAGGCTCGTCTGAAAGGACGAAGCTAAAAATGCGGACATTATGCGATGGCAACGAAGATTGGGAGCCTCGCTCTGGAACTGGAGGAGGGAGTTTAGGGGAGGGAAGAGAGTGCTAATGGAGGGGTGCTGGTGGCAGTGGTTGGTTAGTGGTGGTGTGGTGGTGGTGATGGTGGCAGTAGTTAGTGGTGATGTGGTGGTGGGCTGGTGCGGTGGTGAATGGTGGTGATGATGATTGCTGTATTGTTTTTCTCTGGTGGTCATGCTGAAGATGCCAATAGAAATATAAAATTAATAGGTATATTTAGAACAGAAACAAAAGCATCTGTTCGAAATGCTGGTCAATCATTCAAATATTCACGAATTTAAACAAAATACTGAGGGAGCATTCAAACTACTCACCCATCAGTTTTTTAAGTATCCTCTACGTAAGCAAAATCGTTCCGCGTGTACCAACACGCACCAAACCAAAATGTTGTAAGCCAAAATTATTGAAACAAAAAATGTGAAGCATGAGTGATTTGAAAAATCATAGCTAGCGGACGAAGTAACTATAAACGAATATATTCATGAAAATTGAACACGGAATTCAAGTTCAAAATCACGAGTAAACTTTTGCCATCCTCGGAACTACTATTTCAAAATTATCATTGCTTGGAAATAATTAAAAACTCAAGTTGAGATCCTAATTCCGTGCAAGATTATATCACGTGGTAAAAAAAAGCTCAAAAGTAGTGTAAAAATTCGACGAAATCCATTAAATTTCAGAAAATTGAAGGCCCAAAGGCAGTGTTCCACATCGCGCTTTTCATCCGTGTTTTAAGATCTGAAGATATTCTGCAAGCTTATTAAATTTTTGCACACACTCGCTGATAATCGAACTTCAGTACTTCAGAACATCTTGACAATGATGAGGTCATAAATCCAGACTCTTCTGTAAACCAGGGCAGTATCCTCAGGATTAGCAGCAATAACAACATGACTTAACTCTTATCTAACGCGGCTCTGCGCGGCAGGTCCAGCAAGCGAGAGAGCAGGAGAGTAACTTTCGCGCCTTCAAAGGCAATTATAAATCTGGCCATCAGCTAATTGTGCCTAGTTACGATAGCTTCCGAAACTTCGCTACCATACAATAAGCATGCAACGCTTCGTCTTGAACTGGAAGCAAATACGCCATCGTGGAGAACGTGAGATTGTCCTCACAACTTAACGACCACCTGATACGCGGGCCATCCTAAGCAATATATGAACATTTTACTCTGTTTCTCTCCTGCATAATATAGTAGAAAACAATTTACGAAATTTCTTGAAGATCAATACACAATGAGCCTGATCCACCAGTACCGCCAGCGCGTGTGACGCCGAAGCCGCCGCACTTCCAGCTCCCATGTCCCGCAAAATTCTATCAAGATTCTGAAGCGAGGCCGTAACATATCGGTTATTGGAACGGATTGACATACATCGATGCTGATGAAAATATTTTGAGGGCGCAAACACACTCGAAATTTTTAAGAAAAAACAAGATATACAGTGATAAGTGAGATATGTTGCGTGTCTGGTGGGATATGTTGTAAACGCACATCAATAAATTCACACGATGACTGTTTGTAATGTTGGGCGTCGCAATCAAAGGAAACTGAAAAATGAGATTTCGACGCAGATGGTGTGGAAGTCTGCTTGTGAGTGTGAGAGACAGCACACTTGAGAGAGCAACACACGCACATCTGACGAGAGAACAGAATGCATTTGTCACGAGGGCTAACTGAGCTTTCTGCTAAAAGGCGAGTATTGTAAAAATATCTTCTCTGAACAAGCACTAAAATAGTACATGGGTCGTAAGTCCATCCATTTCTACAGTATAAAATAGAAGAATAGTATGGAACTTACAAAACTCAAATTAAAACGAAGATACTATTTTCTTTACCAAAGAGAGGTATTTGAGCATTAAGAAACTTAGTTACAATACCTATAAAAAGGATTCGTTCAAAAGATTTAGAATTACTTGAACTTTCTGTTCTTTATCAAGCATCCTTTCGTAATTCCATGCTCAAAACTTAGGATAATGATACAGCTAGAAATACAAAATACTTATTATCTACTCAAACTGGCCATCACGATTATTTGACAAGGAGTCAAAGTAAATTTATACTCCCTTTTTATAAAAAAAACATTCTCAATACAGTTTCCACTTATTTGGAGTTGAAGCTTGAAACTCGATGCTTTTCAATATCAGCGTGAAAAAAATCTTAGAGGGCATTTAAACAATACGTTTGACTGTTATTTCTAGTCTACGTATACGTAGACGTAGAAAAATTCAACTCTCTCCACTTTACTCGATTACAATTGAACCAATGTTGCAAATGAACCTAATTTTAAACTACTCGCTTAAATAATTAACTTACTCTGACAAAATTAACCATAATTTCCTATTCTTTTAAGGTCGAAATTTGTTCGATGATCTACTGTATACTTCGGAAAAATTTTCTAGATTCATTGGAGAATATATAGTAGATTAAAATTAGGTTAACGTACGATGCTCCAGAAATTCCAGAACTTATTCGGGCCCACATATAGTTAGAATTTAACTTATTCATTGTAACTCATCTAAATAATGATTGTACTACTGAAGTGTGGCAGGTAGTATACTGCTTAAGTTGTCTAGGACAGCAGAGGAAGTGTTAAAAGCATCATTTGTAAAATAACAGCTCAGTCAGTGTAAGATGCTCTCATTTAATTCGTAGCAAATTAGTTACAGAATGCCGAATAAAATCTTAAATATCAGTTACAGGAACAATCACGAACGATACAAAAAAATTGTCGAAAGTACAGTCGCCTTGGTGAATGCAGTCTTACACTTCATGCAGTTAACGTGCCTACCCAAGTCAGAAGGAACAGACAGCGAAAAAGACATGCCGGTTATGACCTCCTAAGAACTAGAACATCACTAACGTCTTCTCGTGGGATATTTTACGACTAAAATGAGAGAAGTTGGACCGGAGGCTCAATAATACCGTCAACATCGTACGTTATTTGATATCGCAAATACGATGCCGCCCGAAATCCACGCAACAAAGTGAATTATTTATCTCCCAAAATATAAACTAGTGATACTGCCATAAGTTTCCAAGCGCTTTAGTGGCACTACTAAGTAAACAAATATTTTAAATGAAACAGAAGTAGAATTACGATGGGAATGAACATAAACACAAAAATAGATTTGAACAAAACTTGACCGTTTTGAACGATTACAATACATACTTTATAGAAAGAATTCTAGAGAGACCAGAAAAAACATTACTTTTCCCAACTTATACTTGCTTGCATCATGCTGAAGTGTTCCAACGTATAGAAAATAGGTGGCACTAAAAAACAAGTAGTCTTGTCCAGGTAAAGAAATCAATCTCCACTCAATATGCGCTGTTCCATTCTCACCAAGTTCATTTGGTCCTGTATTTCCACTATGGCAGCCGCACAAAATCTTGCATTCACTTCCTCTCGCTCTCAACCCCACTACAAATGATTGATCCACAGATAGTACACGGTGTCCTAACAGATTTTGCAACCAAACTTCACTCGCGAAAAGCTCGAGAAAATAAGGCATCTGTAGCCGGGGATGCTGACAAACCATCTCAAAAAAACTTCATAAAACGTAATGAGAGTCAGAGCTTCGAGTCTTCAGCTCGTACAGCTTCCATCTCGGCTTGTCGTGCATCCGTTGGATGTCACTCAACTGATCATTCAATCATGTCTTCAAATCGCCCCTATCGCCCTTGGCGCTCACTAAATGCGCCTCACTGCAGATTGACCCTCGCACCGCCGCGTAGCCAGAGGCGTGGCTCCCAAGGTTTTGCTCAAATAAAAACCTGCCTGCGAAACATAACTCCAGAGCATGAAAAAATATAGACATCACTATGTTCTTATCTGATTAAAATAAATCCATTGAAAAAGTATGGGTTTATCTCTTAAGACTTTTGGCTTCATGTCTAGAAATATAATGCGAAAATGTTAAAAATATTGCACTCAAGCTATTCTTTTCACAATGTTTTTCGGCTAATACATTGTTGCAGCATTTTCAGCCGAGGTTTTCCCTAGCAATACGGAAAAAACGTTTTGCCGGGAACCAAGCTCAAAATTGGTTACAAGGTGGACGAACGAGCCTCGGTCAAGTTGGCAGTAATTTGTTGGAGAGCGGCGCCGCGCTCTGTGATGGAAGTCTGCTGCCAGCCTCTCCGTCTCTCAGAGCTCAGGGCGAGTAGGTCAGCCTGCTGCAGAGTGATGGCAGCATCTCCAGCTGTGGCAGCAGCGATCAAAATAGCAACTCCAAAAAAAAACAGCATCAAGAAAAAATCGACAAAATTGTATCAATCAACAGAACCAATACACTTGCAAGAAAATCGTTCAACAGTCACGATATGAAACATTGGTGAGAAATGAAATGCAGCCACGGCGACACCCAACGTGAAAAACAATAAATCTAGCAGCATGAACAGCAGCAACGGCGAACCACCCAGCGGCATCACAATAGGAAAAACTCACGACACCCGGACTAGTAACAACCAAAGAGCAAGACGCGGTGCTGCAACTCACGAGTACAAGAACAGCGCGTCTTCGTGTTCCAATATCGAAGGAGCCTCAGGTTGGGGCGTAGATCAGGTCGGTGCTGGTGCATGACAGCTCATTTGGTTAGGGTCAAATTACTGGAGCTCTCGTGCGACATCACGATAACTCGTCTCTGCTGGAGCCTTTCTCTTCTTGTTTCAACGCAATACCGATGCACACGGAACGGATTACACATCTTCAGAATACATGTCATGAGAAAAGCGATGTCAGAAGCAAGGTGAGCATCGCCAGACGGAGAATAATTTCATGCCCATACGAGAATGACATGTGATACTCGTAACGCAAAAAAGAGATGTCCAATGAATTATTGGATGGTTTCAGCTTACCATACCACAACAAGGATGTTCGAAGAAAGAAAAGATAAAGACACCATTTAGTATGGAGTTAAGGGAGAGCGGAATCTATGCACAAGGTGTGTTCCCGCACAGGATCCCGTGCGCATAGAAACAGTCATTTGAGATAGAAGATTCAGAAGCAAGATAAAAGTGGAAGAATAAAGCTAGAGGTACTGAAAAACAGGACAGCAGGAAACCGAATAAAAATGGTCATTAACGAAACACAAAAGATTTTGTTTCAACGAAAAGAAAGCCTACCTAACTCTCAGCTTGAGACCTCACAATTTCTCCCTGGGAGTGCTAATTCCCATAGATACAATATAGATACAATGGTTGTACACCCGAGAGAGGAGAAGAGAGGTCATGCTAAGGGCCTTTCAGTCATTTTGCGTGAGATAATCCTTTTACGCTAAAGCTTAGAACATGAGGAGAAATAAGTGGCACCCTTGGCAATAATTCTGGCAGGCATGCGCAAAATGGTGCGTGCAAAATGGCTGTTGGACTTTGATGGCTTTGTAGGACCTTGGCGCATGAATCCGAAGCGATAGCTCATTACTGTAAGAAAGTAAGCTGAGGCTCATATGACTGAGCTCTCTTAACAATGGAGTACATCATTAGCTTTTGCCAGACACTTGTCTGAAATATTCACCCCCTCTTTTTGAAGTTTGATCTAAGATCAAGGAAGATAACAGCTCTTGAATAAAAAAAATTAATTTACAAGCCAGTTCAATCCAATTACAGGTCAAGTTGAGAATTAGCCTTCTGAAAGGATATTCTTTCACAAGAAGAGAAATTTGCCTAAACAAACTGCAAGAAAGTGGAGATATCCAAACAAAAATTTGTTACCAGATTGATGAATTGAAATTTTCTGCACAGAAAATGACTGTACGAAGAGCAGTTTGCGAGAGCCATTAGCGGAATGCTATATAATCGGACTCAAATTGCTTTAGTAAGTTACGCACACATTCGCAGAAAAGGTTATCAGTAACCTGATGTTAGATAAAAATGCGTCACGATTGTTAATTTTTATTCCTTCATTTTTCATCTTCTATTTATACTTATGAGTAAGAAGTTAAAATAAAGAATGAGTTATTGCCGTCTCAAAATCAAAAGTAAGATATGCCAATACCTATACAAGTAAAGGTTTTGCTTTTTGCAAAGTCTAACAATGAATAAAAGAGCAAAAAAAATCGCTTTAATGGAAATCATATTTCTTTAAAAAACATGGCAATAAAAAGGAACGTTTCGACTAATTTTTTGGTCATTTTCAACTATCTGAAAAAATACAAAAATACCGAGTTATAACAAGTTCAAAATACATTCATCAGTGACATTATGACATTAAAATATGAAAAAAAAAGAAGAGACAGAGACTACACTAATTGCAGAGGGAAGGCTGATTGAGTATTGTTCAAGGTAGGTTTATCTTTTAAAATGAACAGGGATTCTAAAATGCGAAGGTTAATTGCACCGGATGTAGAAGAAATTATTTTAAAATCGTCTAACCGAATTGGAAGGTCACAACTCTCTGCATGAGAGCGAACAGCAGATTGGTGAGGGGAAGAGAGCAACTGTTTAGTTCGAAAACTCCTACCGGCATGCTCAGCCACACGAATATCCAGGGCTCGAATGGTCGAACCCACGTATTCAGACGCACACCGTGCGCAACAATATCTATAAATGACGGAGGAGAGCATGACTTTAGGTAGTTTGTCCTTGTAATTGAAATGAGACCCTATTTTATATGCATTGACCAATACAATTTTGAAGTCGACATGTAAAAAGTATTTAGAGAGCAACAAGTAGAGATCTTTTTTGAGCTTTTCGGACTGCTTGCCAAAGAACGGAAATGAAAAATAAAATTGTTTCTTGCGAGCAGTAGGTAATGGTACGCGGGAATAAAATTTATGATTTAAAAAATTCTTGATACACGAAGTTACCAGTCCTGAAGGGAAACCATTTTGACTAATAAACAATTTCAAAAACTCAAATTCGCTATGAATGATATGAAATGAAGAGCAGACACTGTATAGGCCCTAGAGAGTAATGTTTTGACACTGTTAATTTTAAATATAAATGGACAGAAACTAAAGAAACTTATTCCAAGGCCAGTGAATGTTTGCTTTCGATAAACAGAGCTTTGAAAACTGCCATCTTTACGGGTAATTTTACTATCCAAAAATGAGAGAGAATTGTGCTTCTCCGTTTCCATAGTAAACTTAATATTGGGGTGTTGAGAGTTCAGATACGCCAAAAATAAATTATAATGCATGGGATTTTTTAATAGTAGAAAAGTATCGTCTATGTATCGTCTGTGAAATACCGGCTTGAAATCCACAGGGCAAGAGTCAAGCCATCGATGTTCGTGATAGCACATGAAAATATTAGCTAAAGTGGGCCCCAGCGGGAGACCCATACCCAACTCATCAAGTTGTTTATAAAATTTGTCACCAAATATAAAAAATGAATTAAGAACAGAGAGCTGAAGGAGGGTTTTGAACAGAGGCTTGGTGAGGCCAATGACTAAGTCAACACTAGAAAATAAATAGTTTAGGCAAATGTCAATCGTTTCATGCAACGGGATATTGGTAAACAGGCTCTCGACATCAAAGGAAACCATAAATAGTTCGTTGGCATTATTAAAGGAAGTCACTTCCTCAACAAAAGATTTTGAATTAGGCACGGTATACATGTTACAAGTGAATGGTGACAAAATAGGGATACTTTTGTATACTTTTTACACGTCGACTTCAAAATTGTATTGGTCAATGCATATAAAATGCATATTGGTCAATGCATATAGGGTCTCATTTCAATTACAAGGACAAACTACCTAAAGTCATGCTCTCCTCCGTCATTTATAGATATTGTTGCGCACGGTGTGCGTCTGAATACGTGGGTTCGACCATTCGAGCCCTGGATATTCGTGTGGCTGAGCATGCCGGTAGGAGTTTTCGAACTAAACAGTTGCTCTCTTCCCCTCACCAATCTGCTGTTCGCTCTCATGCAGAGAGTTGTGATCTTCCAATTCGGTTAGACGATTTTAAAATAATTTCTTCTACATCCGGTACAATTAACCTTTGCATTTTAGAATCCCTGTTCATTTTAAAAGATAAACCTACCTTGAACAATACTCAATCAGCCTTCCCTCTGCAATTAGTGTAGTCTCTGTCTCTTCTTTTTTTCATATTTTAATGTCATAATGTCACTGATGAATGTATTTTGAACTAGTTATAACTCGGTATTTTTGTATTTTTTCAGATGGTTGAAAATGACCAAAAAATTGGTCGAAACGTTCTTTTTTATTGACATGTTTTTTAAAGAAATATGATTTCCATTAAAGCGATTTTCTTTGCTCTTTTATTCACTGCCAATACCGTTGCTGAAGAGCGCTACTTCAGGTACAACGCGGGTCTCCAGAGAGAGCTGACGTGTTTAAAGAAAACCGAATACGTATCTCTTCGAGAAATAGAAAAGAGAGTAAGACATACCAAAACTCTTAAGTGACAGCCAGCTGAAGTTTGAGCAAAAAAGTTTCAAGGCACGCTTTGTATGCACGTCACAACGAGGAGGACGATGCCATTCAAAATGTGTTGGCTCAGATAATCTGGCGGGAGAAGGTGCGGCGCGCCTCAATGAATGTTGGAACACGCATTCAAATGTCCAATGTTGACATGGTTAAAGAAAAAGTTCATGTAATGCGTGTCAAACAAATATGTTACCAGCGAGTATTAAAGAGCTGAAACACATTCGTGACATGCAGAAGCAGTAGAGCGTGGATTATCAGAAGTATTTCAAGATGTTCTGACCAACAAAGATTGAATTTTACAATCGAGGTATAGTTCTTAGCGTCAGATATTTATCTAAGAATTTAGTATGTAATGGTCTCCAGTTATACAAATTTAAAATAGTCTCGTTATTTAAGGCCTTGTACTGACTATGTTTAGTGAGCTATTTTAGCAAAACCCAACCTTAATTAAAGCTAGTCACCAATCAAACAAACTCACTTGATAATAGGATCTGAAATATTTACTATCGGAGATTTTATTAGACACAAAGTCGCTACCAATTGAGGCATATCCACATTTCTACAGTTTTCAATTATTATAACTTTCAAAGTATATTTTGTAAGCTCTCACCCAATCGCTCTAAATGCTTGTGACTTAGCACCTCTAAAGTTCATGTTCATAAATGAAAAAGGGATAAATACTCACAAGTCCTGCAATAATTTGGCGGAAAAGTTGAGGTGCTTGGATCTGTGGCGTACTAAATTGCCGTTATCTGTGTAATGGCATTAGCGGGTGGCCATTAAGAAGCAGTCTAGCTCTACAGGACCATGAACAGCGGCTCATTTTGGCTCAGCCGACACCACAAGAGGCCTGTTGCAGAACTCACAGTGCTTATACGGCACCGCAACCGCTAACATTCCTAGTTCCTTATGCCACTGGTTACAGGTTCGGCAATGGCGAATGTGATTGGCAGCTTAATAGCATTTCTATCGCTTGGATATTTGTTATTATTATTGAATTAGTTAGTTTAAGGCTCTCCTATCCACAACAGAGGCGATCTCAAGAAAGCGAAATGAATTGGCCATTGAGTGAGTAGTGCTGAAAACGATCAATCCATGCACAAGGTGTGGTCCCTCACAGGATATCCTTCGCATAGAAGTAGCAAGTCATGACTGAGAAGAGATAGCTAAAAAGGGAAGAAAACTGAAAAAAGCAAAGTGGGCTCGAAAGGAAAACTTCTGAAGGCCTATCTATAGCTGAGATAGTGGTCGTATAGTAGTAAGTTTGAAGTCATTTCCATTACGAATTGTTTCCACAAAGTATCCTGGGTATCCTGTGTGGTTTCCACAAAGTGTGTAACCACACAGGATACCCTGCGTATAAAAAAACAAGTTAGGAAATGTGAGGAAGAAAAGACAAAGAAGAGAAAAGAAGAGAAGAGAAGAAGAAGTCTCTATGTGAGTCTGTCTACAGCTCTGAGCCAAAGCTTTGAATTCTCATAACTGGAAGCACAATTCTTTCGGCGAGACGAACTCATTAAGTTGAACAGTTCACGCAGTCTGGCCGCACCTTATTGAGCACAAAATGTGAGCCGTAAATAATTCAAATGCTAAGAAATATGAAGCGACTCGGGGCCAAATATTACACGAGAAACTGAGCATTCCCCTATAAGACTTCACGCCTGTCATTAAGGCGACTCGCTTCGTTTCTGTTTTTGAAGTATAATTTTAAACGAAATATTATTCACAATTGCTTCCAGTGCAATTAAAATCTTCAGAAAAGAAAAATACTTTGGTTCGTTTGAGAGCTGGAGCTTCAAATGGTCATAGCAAACGCACTCGATCGTCCAAACGAACTATTAAAAAATGACCGAGGTTATTCATGCGTTCTTTTCTGCCGCAAGAGAATTGTGAAAGAGAACATGAATTTTTGCTTACATTTTATCTCGTACGCTAGCAAAACATTTTACAAAGAGTGTGCATGTTGCCTCACAAGAGACCTACAGGATACACGTCCGTGTAAATCAGCATGCGTGCAGCGTTGGAACAACGATTCATTCAGTGTAAATGTCACCTGCTGAACGATTTATTCAGTGAGAGAAAGGAGCAGGCCTGGCGCTAATGATAAGACCTTGCGAGCCAGAACACCAAGAAGCGCCTCGCAATAATCGAGCAAATTACAAGCTTCGGAAATTGCGCAAAATGAAGTTCCACTAATGATGTTGATTTGCAACAATGGATTATGCGTCAAAGCTGATAGAGATTAGGTCGTTTCCTTTCATTACTATGTGAGAAGTAGATTTTTATTTTACATTCGGTATGATAGACTGAATTTCCATTGATTACATAATTAAGAAATGACTTAAAACTGAACATTCATTCCAATTTTTGCTTCGACATGCTGCATGAATACAAATCATCAATCCTGTAACAGTGACGCAGAAAGAGGTAAAACAAAGGACACCATCCCTTAAAGGAGCTAGAACGTTGATAAACATGTTCCTTAATAGGAACTCCATAATTTCTACGCGAGGAGAAAGAGAACGCTTGCCAGCCGAAAGTAAGATTTGAGCCAACTCTGGCGGAGAAATGCGCAAGTTGCTGTGTGTGCGCAGAACAAACGTCAAGAGGCACGACGGCCGGCTGTGCTGTCTATCTCCACATAGAAGGGAGCAACGGAAGTGTGGCATATCCAGCTGAAAAGCGCAGGCAATGAAACACGAACGATAGCTCGCAGAAATGAAGAACGGTTCCCAAAAACCATCTGACCATGTCTCTGAGAATAACTTATTTGCATTATTAGTATTTACGTTTAATATTATTCCTACAGACTAGACAGAGAAAGAGAGAGAGAGAGAAAGACAGAGGGCAGCGCTCTTAAGACGGCCCACAGTATTAAAATAAAGACCAACTCTTCTACTTCATCACAGCAGTTAGGATTCAGCGAGTGGAACAAAATAAAGTTTTCGAGACGAGCCTGCGCCAAGCTGCAAGAGAAATGTTTCCTTCTCACGGGCCAAATGTCTGGATCCAGTTTCCGTGGCACGCCACTGCGAACGCGAGCCTCGGCGCTTGCTGTGAGCTATGGACGCTCAGCAACAGGCAAGTGTACTCTCTGGATTCTTTGAAATCGCACTTCATGACGAGGAAATCCTTATCACCCGATTTGGAACCATTAGGTATTTCAATTTTATTCTTGTGAATCATTCATCATCATCAAATTTCATCACGTTTAGAGAAAAGAGTTTTCCACGGACGTTATTACTGGTACTTCAGTATTTTTTTTTTGTTTTTAGAATTGAAAGTTCGAATGAGGAAGTTTAAATCATCAGCAGAGGTTGTGAATCTAAGCCTTTTCTAGTCCTTCCCATTACTCAATCTAGAGGAGATCTGGTCACTAAATAATCATACCCTAAAATTAACACGTCTTACCTTATGTAAACTTGTGATGGAGTCATGATTATAAAGCCTATTATAATAACGGATTAGAGCTCATTGGAAAATACTGAATGGTGTTATTATTTAATAATATTTTTTTCCAAACCATGGTCCAAAATTCTCTTATTCCCTTGTATGTTAGTAAAAAAGTATAAGCTGAAAAAGAATGCGCCAGACTCTCTCTTGAAGCTATTCTCAGCTTTTTCACAATGGGAAGCGAACAGAGTAAATTTACAAAGGTTGCAAAAGTAATGTGAATTACCACACAAACGAATCCTAAAACTCATTCCATGTGAACCGTACTCTGTGCCTCGGCCTGGAAATATATCTTATATTGAAGGTTGTTTTACGAAACTATCACCTACTCCGCCAGCTTCTATTCACAATTCAGGATATAAGCTTAATAGGCAATCAGCATAAGCAAAAAAATTCCAATCGTTACAACCGTCACTCCAAGACATCGTCACAACCGTCACTCCAAGACAAAGTCCTGCGCAGTGGAACACAGGCAAGCGAAGCAGCCACGCGTTTTTGGTCATTACCAATACCTGCTCCGCTCATACGTCGCTGTACAAGACGCCACATCCCGGGCATAGACAATAACTCTGTTCGTTAGTACAATCCCGCCATACATGGAGGTTAAGTATAAAGTAGTACAAGATGTACTTTTATTAAAACACTTGGAAAAGCTTACTGTTGGCCATGCTATCAAGCATCAAAATGGAGAACAACAACAATACAATAGAAGCTTGATTTCAAAAAAGTTCGGCAATTAGAACTTGGATTCCTTATTCTCTCGACAAGCAGTTTCATTTTAATTTGCTAGAAACAGCAAAGTTGATTTAAAAGTTCTCATGGAAATTCATTAAGACTTTCACGCGCTGCTGCTACCGCTATACCATTATTTGCATTACAAATGTTGCTTGAGGCATTATGGAGGCTTTGTTCACCACTGCTAGCTAGGGCACACTAGGAACGCTTTCTAACTTACGCCTGAGCTACGCAAACTTCTCTTTTGAGCATCGTAAACCATTCTGAGCCTACACCTTTAACGCTGTAGTTATCAACTCATCCATTGGGGTGTTGTTCAACCATTATCCAGTCGTCGTAACTTCAGTCCAATTTACATGCTACTGAACTTGCATCGTCCCAGATATCTCGACAATATCACACAGTTCTAGTAACTGAAATTACGTTGAACTTAAAATACTTCACTTTATTGCTAGATTCGATTCGATTAGATGTTAGTTTAAGCCTCCCTAACTGCAACGAAGGCGTTGCAAAGAGACGAAGGAAGAAGGCACCATAAGGTACGGAGTTAGGAGAATTTGGAATCTATGCACAAGACGCATATTAACAGTAAGTTGAGAAAGAAAGTCATAAAACAAAATAATAAAAGTTAATGAAGAAAGTAGTAGGTACTGAAAAACAAGACAGCAGTGAATCGGAGAAATTTGGTCCTTAACATAATAAAAAACATTTTATTTAAACAAAAAAAAAACGGTCTACGAAACTCTCAGCTCGGGACCTCATATATCACTCATGGGCTTACTTTATTGCTATATAAGACCTGAAGCTTCTTTGTTGTTTGGATCAATAATTTCTTCAACTACTTCGAAGCACATTACTGCTATAGAAGGAATCATGATTAACTAACGAAGAACTGATGCAATTCCTAAAAATAAATTTTCTCTACAACCGTGCAGGAAACTCACCAGTCAATCCAACTCTACAGTGTATTTACTATTGAGAAGAGCCTCCACTGTCGGGTCTCTCCCTGAAATACCTGCCTGTCATAACCCGCCCTTCGGATTCTCTGTCCTTTTTCTCACCTAAAGTGCTTCAATCATCGCTCGTATTTTTTTGGAAAGCAACAAAAAGAACTCGTAAAAATGAAAGTCAATATATTAATAAGTAAAATTATTTCCAAAATAAATAAAACTTTCATCTCATTTTACCCAGATTGCTATGAATTTTCCATTATTTACGGAATGAACATAACAAAACTTCCAAGAGACGTTATAACGCACATTTCATCATATAAGTCCACATAGCACAAAACGCTTTGCACTAAGTACGGGTGGAAACTTCGTCAGGATACTAATTTTAATCAGCCTCAAAACGCGTCTGACGGAGTACCTTGTGCGAGTGCATACACACTGATTGGCACACATGACATCTCGTAACAGCACATTGACCGCCGTATATTGCAGCATGTGACAGCACTGTGACAACCATACCATTTCTACATCTCTCAATACTTCCTCTCCCACAGTACGACAAAAAGCAACGCCCTCTCCACCAAAGAACCAGAATATCAAGCTACAATAAGGCTTCCCCAAACCCACAACAGCTCCCTTCTCAAAGCCAGCACCGAAGCCCTCCTATCAGACGGCGGCCTCTGCCAACAATTATGAAGGCGGACGCAGAATATTCCCTAATTCACTCGAACGCCGAGACAGTAATTAGCAGGGACAAGCCAAGCCTTGCTAATCAGAAGCATAAGCTAGCCTTTGAAATCTGCATGCAAGCGAGAAGGATCCTCAATTCGTACGCTTGATGGCCATACGGATTATAGGCACACACATGGTGCTTTTGAAAATGGAAAAAACTTTCCGCCTTTAAAGCGCCAAACTAATCACACAATTTCCTCCTGCACTCTGATTGAAGGAGCGAAACGTAGCCCTGTTGGGTGTTGTGCTCCCACTGATGGATGACGTAGGATCTGGCAGAGCGCAACCCGGTCAATGGAGAACTTATTGCCGGAGTCGGGCAATAAAACCTGAAAGATTAATGTTTCTCAAGGGAAACACAAAACACTGCCTCAATCTCAGACTCAAACGAAATTAAAATATTTTCCTGTCTTCAAGAAATATGTGAAAAAATACTGAGTACATGAAGAATAAAATAGCGTCTTCAGTATTATAGAAGCTGGAAATAACTATTTCTAATGTATTTCCGTCCCCTAAATTGATGAATTTTAGTGAACTTACTTTTTCTTTTCTGTGCAGCCAAATTATCAGCTACTGCTGTGAATGTAACTTCATTATTCGAAAGGAAACTCAATTTTAGAAAGATTTAGAGGTACCAAGCCATTTAGTTGTTAAAACAGCAAAATCTAGGATGACTAAAGACGCTCTATAAGGGAGTTGATAAAATCCTAATTGAATTCCCAGGAAAATTCTCAAGTCCGTAGGGCCACGGCAAATTAAAAACTAATTGGCACAAAATACAACTTCGTCCTTTAAAAGCAAGCATTCTTTTCAGTGCTACTTTTCAGGGCTACCGATATTGTGACGGTGACAAGCTCTGAAGGTCAAGTAAGAAGTTTGGATAAAATAAACTAGAAGTGTCCTATTTACTGCAAAAAAAAAAAAAACAGAGTGTTAGTGGCTGATAGCGAGTGCAGTTTCAGCTTCAGTGGCAAGGTCGAGCGCTACGGAGTTCTGACGATGCACATGGAAATAATGTAAGTCAGGCAAGCACTGTTTTACTCGACTACAAGAAATGAAGAGCAAATTTCTGAAAAGAATTCCGTATAAGGAATGAACTTCAACTTAAGTAATTGAGTTCACAGGCGCTTTTACAGTCTTCCTTCATTCCAGGCTAGAAGAAGAAGAGTGGTGTTGTTGATGCGAACAGTTGCCCATACATCTTGGTTTGAGAGGGTGTTGGCAGCAAAGCAAAAGTAAGGTCTAGCACCCGGCGCCACGCAGCGACCTCAAGAGCAGCAGGTAAGTGACTCAACTTCAGACGCTGCAGCTCGCGCCATCACTCCATGAGAGACTGAGTGCAGTGGCAGAGTGGCGAGATGAGTGTAGGCGCTCGAGCGTTAAATTTTGACAAAGCAAGCTGCTTTTCGGCCGCGCACCTGCAAATCTTGTTTGCTCGAATGCCGGACTGCGGAAGAGGCGGCAAGAAACGCCTTTGATCTCGATAGTCGCGGTTTACGTTCACTCTGCCCAACCATTTATGGAGGGAGCAAAAACGAAGCCTGCGTTAGAAAAGAAAAGAAAAATAAATAAAGTGCAGTTGTATCTTCGTTTATAGTGCGTAATGACTCCTTAGTCATTAATCTGCGAGAAGTTCTGCACAGCGGAAGATGCAATTTTCTGAAAGGTTCTATGTGACGCTATGCTTCTCTTTTCCTCCGGAAGCCTACCTGACATGGACTAAACTCTAAAGGAAGGATGCTGTCATTTCGGTGTTCGATGCCATCGTTGTTTCGAGAGCTTGTGACACACCTTTCTTTCCCCCTTCTCTCCCATTCATATAACTTGCCCATGGTATACGTTTCCGTGGGCAAATGTACAATTTTCCAATGCCATTCTTGTTTCGTTAAGAATTGAGGATAAATTAAAGAAATATTTAAACGATTCAATCGGTAGGCATGCTAAGCAGTTTGGTGATGATTTCCTACAGAGTAGGGCATCTGCATGCATTAGTTCAAACGGAGACTGAACAACCCACTGAGCGTAAGGCATTTGGTGGCCTCTAATATACACTAGGAGAGCCTCGTGCCAAGACAGCGGTCGCTACGAGATGGGAACATGGGCAGTGCTGTAAATACAAGCGTCGCTTTCTCAGGCTTCATGTTCTCACACTATTCTGCCCAGTACCCTACAGATAATGTTCCAGGACTTGGACCTAGCTCATTATTGATGAGAAATCTTCCCACTGTGGGATTTGTACCACACAAGTACGGATATTCTCCGCACCCACTTTGCCAAATTGAAATTGATATCGAGAGTCACACATAACATCGTACATGATACGTGACTAAGGATGTTTAACGACTATGAGTATCGACCGAAATACATCATCTACATTCATTTTTAAGGTAAGTTTTACAGTTTCTTAGGTCAAACTATTTTGTTCCCCAGTCGTAGGTCAAATTATTTTGTTCCCCATCATTTAAGTCGTAGGGTGTTGCCATTGATTTTTTCTTCAGGCATACTGAGACGCTAATTTTAATTGTCTTCATTAACCATTTCGTATGAGCGAAATGTAAAATCACCAAATGTAAAAAATGTGTATTTTCAATGCAATCTCCGCCTATCATCTTTCAGGAGCTTAAATGCTGAATTTTTAATTCATATTAGTATTGATGAAAATTGAAGGCTGGAGCAGATAGATTCAAATAGGAGATCCCAATGATAATATTGGAAACCCCGATAAGAACCGAGAACAGCAACAATGTTCAATGAGTTAATTAGGCGCCGGATGTAAAATAACGAAACCTAACAACGGATGGAGCGGCGCTCGCAATAACATTAAAATCCTTTCTTACTTTTTATGAAAAGTGGTCGAGTCTTATGGTAGGGAGTTATTTTGCCGTGTTGGTTGTGCCATTTTTTTATTATTTCTTGCCACAGATGCAAAATACTGAGCTTCGCCGCATCAGGAAATGGCACGTGTGACTTAACATTTCTGCAGCCCGTAATGGACCCTTCTGAAATACCTAAGAAAATAAAACCATACAAAAGCTTTTGAAACGACAGCCTAAGCCATCAAAACAAGGAACAAAACAGAATGCCTGCTACCCTCCACCTTCATTTCATCACGCTTCAAATGCGCGTGTGATGCAGCGCACTAGGGGCAATGGTTGGCTTAGCGCATGCAAAACTAGAATTTTCCCATAAACTCGTATTTACACAGTCTGGCCTCCACGCTGCAAATGCAATTGCATGGCGGATATATTAATTGTCCAAATCAATTACCAGAATCCGATACAAACCAAACTAACAGGAGTGTAGTAGACACATGAGTACAACATGTGCAAATGAGCACCACCAAAAATGACATGGCAGCACCACCAAAAATTACATGGCAGCACAAGTGCCATATGCCAGCACTACAGCGCAGCATGCATAAGCATGAAAACACCGCGCAACACACACCTTGCTGCTGGACGCCAATCCTGCGTACAGATAACCTTGCGCAATTACTAGAGCTGCGACAATATGCGTTAAGCATATCGTCACAGCCCTAACAATCACCAACATACATGCGTATGTATGTGATTATTAGGGCTGTGATCGCTTCATTCGTCTGAGTGCATGCCGTCTGAGCTACTCTGCACGGCATGCTGCGGGGTGTGTGGAGCAACTGTTGCCTGGTGTGTTGGTATCGCGGTAGAAATAACGGCCCGTGGTAGAAACCCACCATTATGCCCTTTTAGAAACTTGTAAATCAGTGTAAGATTGAGGGATTTTTTATAGGGGAACCGAAAAAGGCTTACAATAGCGGAAACTACAACATTATGAGCATGAATAACATTGGGGTTTCAGACGACAAATTTAGTTGCATGTAATTTTGTATTTTCTCAAAACGAGGTAATTCTAAAGTCGCAAGCGATCTGCACAAAAGTTGCCAACAAACTTCAACTTGCTGACGTCCGTTTACATAAGAACATGAAGAGCAGAGCAGCACGGCCACGCCCAGCTCGGCGTGACCAGGGACGCGGCAGCGGAGGCTGCGACGGCTGGGCGTTGCAGCAACATGGTAGTGCTTCGCCAGGCCAATTACAATAGAGAACGTGTCTGCTGCTAATTGAATGTTGCCAAGTTAGGCGCGTCTCAATCCGACAAATACAATAGAGTGGAGAGCAGCTGCGTCTGCTCTTCTCACAGGCCTCAACTAAATTGCGTTGTATAATTTGACACAAATAGAATGGTAACATTACTAAAATAAACACTCCCACAAATAATGGTTTCGTCCACGAGAGTCCTAGACGAGGGTGACGCTATTTATAAAAGTTTGACTCACAAATGACACAGAACTAATCGAATGAGTGTTATTCACGCGTTAAAACATGATCAAAATCATCTTTATTTCTATTACTCTCCAACAGGACTACGACACATTTTGTCTAGCGTTTCGACTGATTAATATTATCTTGCACGAAGCATAAATTAATAACGTTGGTAGAGGTGGTGATGATCGCACAGATAATTCTGCCACTTTGACCACTGCATGAGTTGTTACGAGTCTTTAATATGAACTAACGCTCAATTCCCACCATCGCACTCGCTTTAGCATTCATTGCAAAAGTTGACGCCATCGTGCAATGGAAATGCTCCGAGGCCTGGGTAAGAGGAGACGACAGCGAAGTCGTGTTGAACATTACAGCAACACGCGTGTTGTGGCAGCCAAGAACTCGTGCCCAGCTGATCCATTCGTGTACCTCAGCCCGTGCGTCCAAGAAAGACACATGGTGGCGGTACAGCAGCGCTCCACGCAGGAAGCAAAGGCACACCAGCCTCTGAGCGCGGCGGGCTCTGGCTGCCGTCTCGACACAACTCGATTATCCCGCTTCCTGACCGTCATCCTTTGCGCGCTCATGAGGTACATTGCTCTCTGGTAATATTTCAGGCCAATACTGCACGTGTAACTGCAGGTTTTGCACAAAAAGAGGTAACTACCCTCACTACTCAGTGAAAGTTAATACAGAAATGCAATGCAACAAAATTGTATGACACAGTTGACAAAGCATGAGAATACAGACTGAGCATCTCAAATAAACTCAAAATTCCAATAATAAAAAAAAAAAACGTACACTAGACAAGCCTCCCCAGCGGGAGCGATAGAATATATGAAATAAGAACCTTTGAAATTCACGACATATTCTTTAACAACGTCCCTAGAGAAGCATCACTCATTTCAATGAAGTAGCCGTGGATTCCAACAGGGAATGTCAAGTTATCAAGGGCTGATGGAGACAAAGTCTAACGGCTCACAGGCCTGAAAAGAGTACCGCAATTACCCATATCCACCGAGGATTGCTCAGATCCTTACATAATATGTATGAACGAAATTTTACCGTCTTGTAAGCTCCCCAAGTAAGGTGCTGTCGAGACGGAACAATCTACTTACTACCTTGGTCGGCTAAATTGGCTATGCATTTGTCGAAGTTCAAAAAAAAAGGTGTCCAAAAAGTTCAAAGTTAATACGTTAACTTCGGTGGGTTAAACTGAAGTTCAATATTCAACTCAAATTAGAGTAAATTTTAGAGATTAATTTTGGAGACAGCCAACATTAAATAGATCGGACCTTCATTTAGTTTGTATTAAGTATTCATGCAAATTGAGTTCGTAACTGCTTGTAGGCCAGCAGCATTATGGAAATTCCCTCAGTGAAAAGCGGTGGGACACGTCGCAGTCAAAGTGTTAATCGTTTATCTCTCGATCACATTCTCCCAAGTCTCTGACGGCCCAGAAGCTATGATATGCAAAGACCGAATACAGCCGCCTCTCAACCTCACCTATAGCTCGATAATATTATTGCTTGATAATTACTTCGAATCATTACTTAATAATATCTTCTGTGGTGCGTCGCAGGAAGCGAATGATTGCGCAAATGTTAAAGTTAAACGGTTAGTAGAAGCCGTCTCTCCTCCACAAGATTCTGAAAAAAATCAACGTCACCAATCTGAAAATGCGCAATCCATGCCTGATTTGTAAACGTTCTTGATTGGAGAATAAGGGGCGAAATATAGTTCATTTTTTCCAAGTTTATTTTCTAGAAGAAGCCACAACTCATAAATTTCACGGTACGGATTGAAAATCATAACGCAGCATAGTTAAAAACCAAACACATCATCCAAGACGACACAGCTAACAAAATTAAAAACTAAAATCTAGTTAGGAAGCTGGCAGATTAATTTGCAGTGGTGAGATCAAAGTCTAGCGTTCATACGTGATCAGTTGCACCGATGATGAAGGGAATGCAATACTGCAATGAACAGCGCGCTGCCCAGCCCAGCAGACGGTGAGTTTAATCAAATATTAAGCCACGGCGCCTCGGCCAGCTGCCTGATTGCGGCCCTGCCTGCATCTCGTAACAAACTCTGCAGCCAATGCATAAAATTAAAGCGCCCGCAACCTACAACTAGCAAGCGTGAATTTTTACGCAAAGCCAGCCAGCGCTCGTTGATAGAATTCTCTGCTGAGCACAACAAATAACTTACCTAATATATCTTTCATGAAAAGAATTTAATGAATTATGTGTGCGGAAGTCTAACAAATTCTAATAATATAGCAAACAATGGACACAAAATAATCGTTCCGACCATAGTGAAACCTTTTACGTTTCAAGAAATGACCATCGAATATTTAATTAAACTTCAGTTGTCTGCATTGTGAAGAAAGATCGAAAAAGCTCTTTCAATACGTCACAATTGATTACAATATGTAAACCACAAAAATTAAACACATTGTCACAAAGTTTGTCTACGAAAAGCCATGGATTCAGACGCCAGTGTGGCACCATGACGCCAGTCTACTTAGCTGTCGCATCAAGCGGATTTATTTTATCCTTGTATTGGCTGAGCTACTCGTGTTTTGCACGACAGTCAGTGCAGAAAACTTACAGCTTACAGAAAAACGACAAAACGGCCTAGAAAAATGACCAAAAATCTATTATAATCATTTTCTTTCTTCTTCAGAAATCCTTGTGCAATCTCATGGGACAGCCTCACGACAAAATAAACTTCATATATGAGAAGATTTTCACTTATATTTTCAGACCATCTATTTCCGCCAAACTTGCAGCAAGACCAAGCGATTTATTCCTTCTTTACCGCTAGGTTGAGGTGCACTCAGCCTTTATGCAATGAAAATAAGAAAAGAGTACCTCATTCGTGCATAATGGAGCAGAATCAAAGAAGAGGATTACGCGTCACCTAAATGACACGCCGGTAATTGTGCAGAAGATAATGAAGTGAAGCTCAAAAAAGGCTACTTTTGACAGAAACTAAAACTAATCGATTTTAATAGCCAGAGCGCGCTAAGCTTTCCGAGGTTAACACGGGACCTCCTCGAGAATTATTATTTCCCTCATTATATAGTTAGTTCCATTATATTACTTCCAAGCTGCCTAGCCACAACGAAGACTATCTCAAAGGAACGAAGAGAAGGAACAATTCATCATGGACGGTAGAAAACGGGGGAGTTATGCACAAGGTGTTTTCCCAGAAAAAACCTTGCACATTGATACAAGTTAGAAAAGAAGAGGAAGAAAAAGTAAGTGAGAGATAAGGATAAGCCCCGAGTAGTTCAAACTTCGTAACATAAGCCAGGGGATCTCCAAGTGTTTACTTTGCGACGTATAGAAGTGTTCAAATGTGTGTTGATCACATATAAATGAAGTGAACCGCAGCATCGCAAAGTTGTCTGTGTTTATGCGGAAAATCGTCAATATTTCAAAGTGCTGTCTGATCTGAGGCGGTTTCAGAATCTACTTAGCAAAGACATGCCATGAGGAGGGCTCTTTGATCAGTTATAGAAAAGGTACACTTCAGAAAATGAGGAAAATTTGAGAGACGTACGAGCGCCTACACGAGCGGCACAAATATTCAGCTTCATATTGGCCGATGCCATCTCTCGCGAGTTGAAGTTCTCTGAGCAAACTCCGAAACTTCATCCGTAACTTCAATAAAACAAAAGACGGCGTGCACTCCTGCACAAAAGTTCCATAAAATTTCCCCGGCATTTCATTTCCAGTGCACGTCTTGCATTTTGTATCTCAAGATAAAATACTTGTTTTTGTCTTGAATTTGCGCAACTTCTAGGAAAGGTTTTTCCTGATTTGGTCACGCAATTTGATTTCAAAGCACTGCCATCCAACAATATTTCTTTGGATTTGGACCATTTTTGTCGCGAATTTATAACCGTGAAGAATATGAATAAATTTATAATGTTGCTTCGCATGTTAAGATCAAACACCACGGGCGTTTTTCTATCATGCTCATTGCTTTTCCGCAATATTAGCGGCAGTTGAAGCTTGTGTTTTAGTGCGAGCTTTCAATCCGCTTTATAGAGCGATAAACTAAAACTGTTTCAAAGTTTCGCCCAGTTTAATGTTCCACAACACATTTTTTTGAATGCACGTATGTCAGACTTCAAATATTCTTTTCTAGCAGTATCTAAAATAACTACCAATAGAAGAATTATTCTATTAATTACACTGCCGGATCGAAATCAACGTAGCTTTCGAAGTCCAAAAACGTAAATTGAGGGCTAGTTTGAGCCAACCTTACCCGTATTCCGAGCGATGTTTTTCTCTGCTGAGTCTAAAAATAATACTGACATAGCATTGAATCTAATCGATCGCATAAATGATTAAAATATTTAAATTTAAGCCTAGCCCATTCGCTGCCTGCACACGTCCAGAGTGATCTAACCAAGCGAGAGCTAAGTGTAGCGGCTCGTTTATACACACGCAGTTGCATTGCGGTGCAGGCAGCTGTGCTGCCAATGCAGCAAAATGCGCTCACTGCTCCCAGCAGCTATACAGCAGGCAGACTGCAGCCACTCAGCGCTATACGAGTGCAGCGGCAGAGTTGAGCCGCGTCTTAATTGTGGCTACAAGCCGAGTTCCAACAAATGCCAGGAGCGCCGCGCAGTAACCAGATCATCAGATTGTGGTTCCGATTGTCCTGGATTGGCTCTATTTGCAGAGCCAACATCGTCACCTGCAGTGCTCAGAATTGGAAGTTTGTGAAACTTTTTGAATCAAATTTGTGAGAAATAATGGCACATTTTGTTGTCATATTTAGTAATTGAAGATGGGAAAATAATCGATAGAAGTGAATCTTGAAAACTGAAATGTGCCAAAGAATTAGATATTGAAACAAAACTAAAGGTTAAAGGTTAAAGGTTAACATCGGCATCTTTGGGATGCTTTATTTCCAATCAAGCCTGATACATATGATCTTAGCATTGGTTTTTCAAATGTCTTATAACTAAGCCTATATATAGGACACCATGACGGTTCCCCCGTAAAGCCGGTACCCATTTCCGACACCTGGGTTGAGTGGGGTATTGTGCTTGAGCTTTCCCTTATACCCAACGGGGAAAATCTTCGCGCCAGCGCTGGGAACGAACCCGCGACTTCCAGCATACAAGTCCGATCCCTTAACCGCTGTGCCACGGAGAGCACTAGATAATATATAATAAGATAATATCGTTAACAGAGCATCATGGTATGTACCTACCTACCAGACGATGACTTACCAACGATGTCAGTAGGCAGCAGCGCTAGCATATCATCACAGTCTCTACAGCCACTTTCCTCAGAAGGCGCTCGAATATTCCCTCTACAGTTCCTGGAAGTTCCGAAGTCGTGTTCCATAAACTCAGGTCTGCTCTTCATCGCAAAGGCGAAAGATATCTAGTTTGACGACAAAACCTCAGGAATAAAATCTGAATTGATTGATTGATCACAAGTTTGTTTCAGCCTCCCTTTCCACAACAAAGATGTTCGAAGGGAAAAGGATGAAGAAACCGTTTATTATAGAGTAAAGAGAACGCGGAATCTATGCACACAAGATGTGTTTCCGCAATGAATCCCGTGCACATAGAAACAGTAGGCTGAGAAAGAAGGTTAGGAAACGAGATGAAAGTTGAATAAGAAAGTCAGAGGTGCTGAAAAACAGGTCAGCACTGAACCAAAGAGGATAATCCTTAATAAAGTAAAAAGAATTATTTCAACAAATGGAAAGCCTGCCTAACTTCCAGCTCGTGATTTCGCATTTTATCCCTGAGAGTGCTAGTTCCCATAGATTCAACAGGTGTATTCTCCTTAGGGAAATAAAGTTTGAAACCATTCAATATTTTTCAAGTCTATTAAGCAAAAATCGACGTTTTTAGAGATCAGGCAAGCGCATGTGTTAGGTCACTTAGCTAATTCCATGATTTCATTAAGTATGTTTTCATTGTTGGCAGCAGTAGCGGCAATGTCGCATGGGTGGCCTCGCATCTACAACAGTGGAGGTGTGGTCGGTTACTTCCTGATGAGGTTAATTGACACCCATAATTGCATGCTGTGAAGTGTTGAAATATGTGATTTATAAATACACGATGAGGAAATCCGGTGATAAAATAGCTCTCTAAGTATTTGTGGGATGGATAAAAGGACTAAATACATAACTTGTCGTCGTCAATAATGGATTCCCAAGAAATCAGAAAAAAAAAATTACGTTAGTAAGCAGTAAGTTGCGAAGGACCAAAAAAGTCAAATAATCAGAAACTCTTAGATGATATTATTTTTCAGTGCATATAAACCAAAACCTCCTTGTGTTCCAACAGAATACGGAGGCACTTTATCTCATAGGAAACAATAGCCCGTCCGCCAGCAGTAGCAGACTCGCCGCTGCGGGCTCACCACACAGGCGCTTGCGTGAGGACTAGTCATCTTTTGTAGCGACAATTGCGGCTCAAATGAAGAAATAAAACCTCAACTCTACGAGTAGCTACAGAAACTCCAAGCCGGATGAGAAAAAAATGAACTAATGAGGCAAATTGATCATATGATTCTAACGCACCCTTCAAATTATGCCCATCATGGGCACATGAAGAGTGAGTCCCTCACTTTTTAACGGTACAAAAAGATAAAAACGAAGGTTCTTCGACTTTATGAGAACTTTCGTCATGCCTGCAGTAAAATTCAAGTATCTGATTATGAGGGGGAAATATCAGGAGGGGTGTGAACTTTTTATTCCTCTGTAATGCAGTAACTTGAAGTTTTAACTTTAAAAAAAGTTAAGGGATTCCGTTCAGGATTAACTTCTAGACATCTTTAAATTTTACGAATTTTGAACTACGACCACACACCCGTTTGTTCAAATTTTAGATCAGTATTAAAGGGTGACAATAATTTTAGAGGACTGGGTGGGCTTCGAGCAATGTTTTTCTAAAGATATTAATATATTAATTGTGAAAAGTTATGTGGTGGAAGTAACCCTTACACAATTGAACGATAATTATCGTATTAAATTATAATTGGATTTCACAGTTAAACTATTAGTGAGAATACGTTATGCCGTCTTTCATAGCCATGCAGTGATGTAAACGCAACGAACTTTGCAGATTATTAGATCAGATGAGTTAGTTTAAGCCAAAGGTCGTCCATGGAGCGAAAGAAGGAAGGCATCGTTGATTATAAAGTTAGAAGGACGGGGAATCTAAGCACTGAGCAAGACATCCTGTGCATAGGTACAATAAGTTAGATGAGAAGTTTGTGAAACAAGATAAAAGTTGAAGAAACTTAGAGGTGCTGAAAATAGGACAGAAGGATGTTAAAACATAGTGGCCCGTACTATACCAAAAACTTGTTTTAGTTCAACAAATGGAAGGCCATCTTACTTTTTTAAATTTTCAAAAGCTGAGCACGTGTGAAAAGAGTCAGAATTAAAGCAAGCATTCAAATAAAGAAAATGGCAAAACTAATTTAGGCACACAACTATTATGATTTGAAAACTGCATTGCGAATAGGGGTTTGCACTTGTATAAATTGTCTTGTAGCTCCATTTGAATTTATGATGGGAAAAATTCCAAGTTCTGCAACGCAGAAAAGTGAAGACACCATAAGCATTCGTTACACGTGTTTGAAAATAGGATTTTAGAAAAATGACCCAAAAAATCGGATTGAAAATGTAGTGACTCAAATGCAAAGTCAAATCACTGGAAGAAAATGATAGCAGCTGACGCAGATTGCATCTCTGCAGAATGACGCGAGAAAATCCTCAAGGGAGAATCTTACGTCGCTTTGAGTTCCAACAATTTACTGCGGAGTGCACATTACATGAGACATATTTAAATATATTTTCTAGATTGACATAGATATTCTAAGACTACAGAAAGTCACTTGATAATGTCAAGATCGTAGTCAATTAAATAAATTTTTTATAGTTCATTCCGTACTCTTCACATTATGAACAGAATTTTGACAGTTCCAGAATTTAGCTTCTCAACCGGATAAAAGGTATAAAATAAGAACTGTTCCGTTGTCCAGGAAACTTGAACAACGAGCAACCCATTTCACAAGTTGGTCTCCTCGCAAAAGAAAAGAGCACGGGCAGTGTATACTTCCAACTTCGATTAATACGATTCTAAAGAAAATAGGCAAACAACATACCTTGGAAATTGTCAATTTATATGATTATGAATTCTGAAGCTCTAAAAAAAATCGAAGAAATCTTTTTGAACGTAAATAGTCCAATTTTAACAGCAGTAGTTTATCTTCTAATAAAATTGAAACGAACTGTCGTCTTCTTCTATTACGTTGAAAAGTCACAGAAGCACTTTTTATTTTATTTACAATGGATGATTTATCTAAAATTTCTGTTTGCTTTTACTTTACTGATTAATTAGATTAGGATTTTACTAAACAATTAAGGTTATTTAATCTTTCCTAACCCCAATAAAAGTGTTCCCAAGCAGAGAAGGAGAACGTCACGATTTAGAATGGAAGTAAGGGAACGAGGAATTTGTGCACGAGGTGTATCTCTACATCCTGCCAATTGAAACACCAAGATTTAAAAAAGTAAATAACATAAATAAAAGTTGAAATTAAAAGTTACAGGTACTTAAAAACAGCAGAGAACCGAAAACAGATAGATCATCACAGAACAAAACTTTACGCTATTTCAGCAAGAGGAAGGTCTACTAAATTTCGAGCTAGGGGCCTCAGTAATTTTTTACCCCAATGCAAAAGATATTTAAGGTACCGAATTAGCCCAAGTGTTGACTAACTTTTAAATTTTATTGATGTTCTGCACTCGTTACACACATCCGTCGATTGTGGTTTAGTAAATAAATGCAAAAGATTGTGACATGGTTTCCAGAAGCGTAGGTTCATAAACGCCTGCCTAGTTTATCCAATGTGATGCTGCAAACACACTAAAGCGGCAGACAAGCACAACGACGCTGGTAAGTTTTTCAAACAACATTGAACCAGACACTACACATACACCTGATTTAGAAATTACACACGGGATTCGAATGCATTTGAAGCGCAGTTAGATTAAATTCTGTGTAAGCTTACTCACTTCTTGGAATAGCTTCATCTAGCAATGATAAAAAACAATTTGAACACTTTTTGGGAAATTTTTATGAAGGCAATGCTTGCATATTGTAAAAGTTGAATATATTACCTGAAAGTACTTCAAACTGGATAACGCCGACGCAAAGTTCTGGGGCAGGATTGCAGTTGCTGCCGATCTATGTAAGCTTGACTTTGCGGCTGCTAATAAATAACGTCGCAACCAACCAGATTCTATACTGCGAGTCATCACGGAAGTCGGATAAAATACAAAAGATATGAAAATAACTGAAATAAATTCAAAATTTAATAATATTTGGGGAATCGTAATATTTTTGTTTTAACATTCACACTCAAATTTTATATCAGTTGCCCGACACCACTCGCTTGACGAGACAACTTTCCGGTCCATTGAGAACAATTCACTTCCTTTTATTGTATTTAACCGAGCACATAAATTTTGGTGTTAACTGCACATCACGTAAAATTTGAAGTATTAAGAATAACCCGTGATCTTGAGGAACAAACTGGGGCTTGGACAATAAGCACAAGAAGCATTCATAAATCAAACTAAACATAAAAAGATTGATTAATTATAAAATTATTTCAGCCTTTCTTACCACAATAAAGATTTTCAAAGAAAGGAAGGATAAAGGTTTAATATGGATTTGAGGCAACGCGGAATCTATGTACAAGGTGTGTTCTCTAACACTCTCCCGGAAGCATAGAAACAGTAAGTTGAAAAGAAAGAATAGAAATCAAGAAGAAAGTCAGAGGTACTGAAAAACAGGACAGCAGTGAGCCGAGAACGATGGTTCTTAAGGCGACAAAAAGTATTTTATTTCAGCAAAAAGAAGGCCTATCTCATCTTCCACCCGGGACCTCATATTTTCCCCAAAAATAAGAAGACAAAGAAACTTGAGCATCAAGAGGACACTGAAGCTCATCTCTTCCAGCCTACCAGCTACCACGTCTAATTCTTCGGCGCCACTTAGTAGTATTAGGTTTCAAGTTGGTAAGGAAGACGAGAACGAAAACCCTCAAGTAGATCTGCTCTCTGAGGGGACATTATTAGCGTCAATGCGGAACACTCATGCAAAAGCCAGGTACAAGCATCCATATTCATTCGCCAGCGCAGCTGGTTAGGAGAGAGGCAGCAGACTGAGGTCAGCAGCGACATACGGAATATATTTGAGAATTGTGCCATAAACTTTATGAAACAAGTTATCGTATAAAAATTCAATCAAGGACCCTAGTAACGTTCCATAACAATTTGCAAACAAATAGAAATGAGGAAAGAAACAACAATTATCCAGAGCGATGAAAAGAAGAAGATTTGGAATATATCTCTCCGTGTCATTATTTCTGTGTCCTTCTTCGAAAGCCTTTACAATTAGGAAAAACAAGCCAAAAATGATCTTGCTCATGTGCACCGCAGACAACAATAGTGTTTAATAACAAATAATGGTGTCAAAGATCTACGGTAAAACAACCGAACATTTACTTTACCTTATGAATCATCCATAACGAGGTATCGGGGTCTCCATCCCATCGACCATTCGTTCCAGGAGGCTTGGCCGACTGGAACCATAAACACTGAAACTTGCCGGCCACATCTTGGCGGGGCAAACAACTCATCGCCAAAATTGTGCGCCTTTTGCTAACATAGGAGCAAAGTTTGATCGCTGAACTCAAACTGCGAGTCTGGGCAATAGGAAAAACTGCCGCGCTCGTTGCGATCTCTATCACCTCCCTCACTGATCAGCCAGACTAGACTTTGTAGCTCAGGTGTAGGTATCAGTGATTTCTGCACTGCAACTAGTGCAGACGGAGGGTGATGGACTTTGTGAATCACAGAAGTAGTCTACTCTTAAGGAGATACGCTAGTCATCGGTTACAAGCCAGCAAAACCTCGCGATAAAACCTCAAGCATTGTAATTCAAATGAGTAAACTTTCTCTGTTTAAAATCAAAGTTGACTGAAGCTACAATAAGTTTTTCTAATGCTTTTAGTTATTTTTTGGCATGGCACGAGAATAGAACAATACACAATGAACAAATCTCTTGCTTCGATTAGATACACTCCATAAACAAAAAATGACGAAGAACTGAAGTAACTGAATGTTCGGCCCCAGTGTATTTAGAGTTACACAATCGCTGGACTGCCTGACCTGAAGTTCAAAATAACTTCACTTTTCCTACCTATGCAGTGTAATTCAGACCATTTAAGTGCCACTCCGTATAAATACCCTTGACAGCTTAAATCAATTTAGATGACATCAAAAAGAACCAAGGGGTATTCATGTGACGTTTTACAGAGGCACGTAATTCAGTAACTGCAAAATAATCGCAGACGGGTCGCCAAATTTTAGGCCGCTATCCTACATGTTGCAACGTTAGCTAAAACTCAAAATAGAAGTGAAGCGCAGTAGGAATGATGAATGAAGCATGTTTTACTCTTACGCACATATACAGCAGTTACGAACTGATACCGATCTTCGCAAATACGAATCTAATTATCCTCAGCTTACAGCAAAATAACAATGATTGAGTCTTCATTTTCTCTATGACCTATTTCTTCCTTTATTTTCAGCATGACCACTGACCAGCCACTCTTTTAATATATAAGTGTAAATAAAAAAATAGGGTTCACATAATCTGAACTGAAATCCCTTTAAAACATCAGTAAACGTGGAGGAAGAACATCAAAGTATACTGGCACAAGGGCAAAAAATATTCCCTATCGTGGACGTTGGGCACTACAATCGCTGAATTTATCGTTATTTTCATGCGTTGGTTTTTACCATCGAAGACGCTACACCGGCGTTTCAACAGTGAGAGTAAAATTGGCAGCTAAATATTCTTTTAGCTTTTGCGCGCACCGTAAGATACGAGAATACGAGGTATGTTTTATGAATATGTATGTTCTACAGACGAGACAAAAAATGTTCCAGAGATCATCATGAAAGAATGTTTTGCGCTTGTGCGCCCTCAGAGTGTATAAATAGCATCAAGAAGAGACAGCGCCGTTCATTACGGGTGCGCTGCCGTGGAGGTCACATTAGATTGAGTCACCTCTGTTCTGTATCAGACGCGTTACCATCAGGGAAGCACCTGTATAAATCACAGAAGCATTGTAGAAGAATTGTACTAGCACCTATCGTCTGATCTCTCTGATTCTTGCCAACTACCAAGCCTGTATCTACTCTGAAGTACCAATAAACTATAAATCACGTTGCTGCTGGTCACTCCCGAACCCCATCCGCGTTTGGTGCGGCCTGTTACTGAAAAGGGCCGGAACATTTATGGTGACCCATGTATGGGGATACCACATCAAAGATATCCACATTGCCCATTGAAGAAGAAAGATAGCAAGAATTGATCTTCGGTTCTGCTGATCCGTGGTTTTAAGTGTGAAGAGTGTCAGCCTGTGGAGTAACGTCGCGTAGTTCTCACATTACTTCAGAGCATCGAGAAAAGGAAGAAGGACGTCAGCGCAGAAAATCGAAGTTCTTTACAAGAAACACTTCGAGGGAGAAAAAATAATCGAAAATTTACACGCTACGCAGTCTTCACCAGTCTACTCATCGCTACTCAAAGGAGAAAATGACGTGAAGGGTCCAAACCAACAACCTGGTTTGTCGACGGGATCTACGCATCTACCCACCGTCATCTGCAACGAGAAGATCTACGAGGAGATCGACGAGAGCTACACATCGCCAAATAGCAAGCTGAGTATACGCCGATAATGTTTGCTTGCTAATTAAATAAGCATGAGCTCAAATTAATAAGTATACATCATCGTTATAAAGTTAATGAGTAGGAAGTTAAGCAGTAATCACTCAGCAGTGCAAGCGCAGTGAGCGAGCAGCATAGCATTGCAGCAAGCGCAGGTTCTTGGTAAGCGGGAGAGCGAGCCTGTTCGCGGAAGTATTGTGTGGGTAAACAGTTGAAGGAAGTTGTAGCCGGAGCTCGGTCCTCCAGCACCTATTGTTCGCGACCCATTGTTCTCTAGTGTATAAGAGTGGGCTGGTGCAGCCTGCCGCTGAGAGTAACAGTCACGCAACAGTCAGTAACGGTAGCAGAATAACAGTAACAGTCGAGCAGCTTGACTAAGTTTTTTGTGGTGCTGTAATAGCCTGTTTTAAGTCCACTGGAATTGTGAGTATCATTTTATTGTGTGTAAAATACTTTCTTTAAATGTGTGTAGAATATTATCAATTGCATGTAGAAAATTTTACTGTGTGGAGAACAATTTTTTCTTAAAGGTAATCGGAGGTCTAAGAATATTGTGTTTTTATGTCGGGCAGTGACTCTGACGAGTACGAGTACATAAGAACCACCCCTTACGTGACCCGAGTAGGAAGAGTTTCAGTGCCTATTTTTTTCACGATGGCGACCACCACTGTCACCCCTGTAACTAGTACAGTTACTACCACAGTTGTCCCTGTAACTAGCTCAGTTACCAGTGTAACGACTTCTGTTGTCGGTCCGATACCCAGTGTTGTGATTGCTGGACAGGATCTTCCCCAATTCCGGGGTAGAAGGCGTCGTTTTGATCCGGACTTCATAGAAAATAAGTCACTAGAGACGCACATAAAGAATGTGCGAGCCTATTTTAATATGCTATCCGACAACTCAGAGGAAGCTAAACTCAATCTATTGTTGCGAACTGCAGACAAGCGGGTTGGCGACTTCAACGCCGTTGTAGCTTCCATAATCAGTGAGGGATATGAATTGAGTTTTGAAGAAGTCGTGCACCTGTTAGAAAATATTTACGTCTCGAAAGGCGAAAGATCTTTGCACGCAGTTGCGTGTGACCTGAATAATGTACGCCTAAAACGTAATGATGCTTTAGCGAGTCAGTTTGTTGAAATATTGTCCAAAATCCGTAAGCTAACCCACAGAATAATGAACAGCCCGGAGTGTTCGAACAGAGCCCACCCGTATGTAGTAAACTGTCCCGATCCTGTTGCTCTCGATAAGTATGTCGAGAATACTTTAATTGTTGCATTAGCTATGGCCATCATTAATCCTCTAGTAACGGAAGATTTCTCCAAGAAACTATTCAATAAACCCTTTAATTCGTCGGAAGAGCTCCTTCAGAGAATAGTAACTGTAATTCGCAATTTTCCCGAAGATAAGCAAATCTTAGCGACTCGATCTGAGAGATCTGTGGAAACCTATTGTGCAGAGGATGATGACCATTCAACCGAATCAAATTTTGATGCAGCCTATGATGAGGCCGAAGTGCATACAATGACAAGAGGCGGATTCCAAGGTAGAGGTAGGACGCGCAGACCCTACTGGAGACCCAATTTCCCAAGACCAACTTACCGTGCTAGACCTCATGTAAAATCTTTTGTTGATCGTGAATTAGGAACTCTAGAAGTTCAAGCATTGGAGACATCTAAAACAAAGCGTTGCTCGAATTGCTACAATCAAGTGTGCACCTGCCAAAACCAAGGTGTGTCGGTAACCACTGTGGCTAGGAAACCGACTGATTGGTACAAACCAGGTTCAAGTCAGACAGCCGCCGAGCATTCGCTGCGAGATGTAGTTTGTTTTCGTTGTAATAAGTTAGGACACTACGCAAGAGACTGTCGGTCAGGACGAGAGTATTTCAACAGACCAGGTAGGCCTGATCGTGTCCGTGCGCGAGGACAGTATAAAACTCGAGTGCCAGAAAAAAGCCAGGTAGAAACTTACCAAACTAACAGTGGAAATGATTTTTTAGCGTAAGCAGTGGAGAAAAATTCATTGCCGATAGAAATAACATCGATGATAAAACGGAAACTAAAATAACTATAACTAAGTGTGACTCTACGACAGTGATGCCCTGTGAATCCGAGGAGAATTCTGGTGCTGAAGGTTCCCTCGTTAAAAATGTTGAGAGAGTAGATCCACTGATTAAATGTCAAAATAGATATGAATCGCTGGGAGAGGTGGATCTAAGCGACTTGAGCGACTTAAACGCTCATGGTACTGATAATTATGAAAGCCACATTACGGCGAACGTTTGTAATTACGAAGAAGATGAAGAAGTTGAAGTAACAGGACAGAATGAATTATTTGTAATAAGAAAAAGTCATAAACCAATGATTGTACTGAGAAAAGATGCAGACCTGTGGAATGCATTGATTGATTCAGGATCAGAAAAGTGTCTGATCAGCTACCACAGAATTAATGAGATAAGTAATGACGTGAAGCCAAGTTCTCTGACTATAAAAGGCGTTAACGCTAAAAGTAATGTCGAAGGCGAGGTAGAGCTTGTCCTAAAGTTAAAAAACGGTGTAAGTTTAAAGACAAATGCTCTAATAATTAAAGATGGTATTTACAATTATGACGTCATTATTGGACGTGATTTATTAGACAAGAACGCCGTTGTAGACTTAAAACAAAGATGTTTAATTATCAAAGAAGAGAGAATTCCCTTTGCAGAGGTAAAAAGACGAAAAAAGAAAAAGACAGAGTGTCTCGAGTATTTAATAGAGAATACTGAGTGTCTCATGGCGGACACGATTACGTCCAGAGCTAAGAAAAAAGTCCTAAATAAGCTAAGAGAGAAGAGGACGTGCATTGCTGAGAAAGCAAGTGAGGAAGTAAAAAGGGATGGTATGAGAGAAAATCAGCCTGTCCGAGGCGTAGTTGCAGTTACCAATTCCCTCACAAGGCCAAGGCCGTTAAGAGTGCATACTCAAAGAATTGAAATTGCTCCTAATGTAATTTTGAAACATGTTGGACATGTTGGAAAGTGTAAAAATGGAGAATACATAATAAAGAAAGCAACTTTAAAAGAAGGCATTTGTGTCGCCGAAGCGATTGTGAGAGTTAACAATAGGAGAAAGATTCCGTTGTTATTAATTAATAGCTCCGACAGAGCGATTGTTTTACCAGAGAATGCAATTATAAGTACTTTAGAAAAAGTGGAAAAGGATCAAGTTGAGTCCGAAGTTTACTTGTCAGATGTACAAGGAGAATTAAAACAAGGATTAAGTACCTTTGTGCAGGCAGCTGGTGTTGTTCAGGACAGTCATTTAGATGTCGATAATAAAGACACTAATAGTCAATCTGTCGGGATCACAGGGGTTGTTGACAAAGAGTACATTTCTGATTCCAAAGAAATCGCCCGTGGTCGGCGGAAATTAAATAATGATGATATCAAGTGTAACGATGATGAAATGAAGCCTGAATTGTTGAGTCTGTTAAACGAATTCAGAGATGTTATCACTATAGACAATGAATCGATCTCCGCCGCTGCGATTAAACCATACAAAATACGTTTGAAACCTAACGTGGATGTCGTAAATGTCCCTCCCTATCGTATTGCCCACCGTTACATGGAAGACTTGAAAGTCGTTAACGAAAAAATGTTAGACGACGGAATCATTAGACCATCGATTTCAGCTTATAATTCACCGATAATTGTAGTTCATAAGAAAGATGGAACTATACGTCCGGTAGTTGACTTTCGCAAAGTAAATGAGGTAATTCATGAAGAATCCTTCCCGCTGCCGAGAGTGGACGAGCTTCTTTATAGTTTAAATGGTCAAAAATACTTCTCGAAATTAGATCTTAGGTCAGGATATCATAATATTACACTGACCGATGAGAGTAAAGAAATAACAGCATTTACAGTTGGTAGTCGAAAATTCGAGTTTAATAGATTACCTTTTGGTTTAAAAACCTCACCTGCGTATTTCCAGTCAGTAATGACGCAAACGCTGTCTCCTGTTCTAGGAAAACTATCTTTCGTCTTTATGGACGACGTGCTAATATACTCGAAAGAAAAGGCACAGCATCTTGCCGATATAAAAGTTGTACTTGAACTATTAAGAAACGCTAGATTGTCCATAAAAGCGGAAAAATGTGCCTTTTTTAGGAACGAGATTGAATATCTCGGACATTCCATTAGTGGAATGGGAACAAGAAGCACCGGTACTGACAAAGTAAGGAATTTAGAAATTCCGAAGAATGTAAAAGAACTCCAATCATTCCTAGGTCTAGTAAATTTCTTTCGTAGGTACATAAAAAATTTTGCGAGTATCGCAAGCCCGCTCTATAATCTCTTGAAGAAACATGTTGAATTCAATTGGACACAAGATTGTAAAAGCGCTTTTGAAAAACTAAAGGACGAACTATGTGAAAATACAATCCTAAGTCACCCAAACTTCGATCAAAAATTTCATCTGTTTTGTGATGCATCAAATGTTGGCATAGGAGCTGTTTTACTCCAGTCATCTACTGATAAAGTTCGAAACATGAGACCTGTCGGTTTTTTTTCTAAAACGTTGAATTCCACTCAACGACGATACTCAACAACGAAAAAGGAAATGTTCGCTATAGTTGAATCGTTAAAACACTTTAAATATCTTGTTTTAGGATATGATCTGGTCATATATACCGATCACAAGCCGTTAGTTCCATTATTTTCAAAGAAATTACCTGAAGACAACACGCTCGCTAGATGGAGCATATACGTGCAAGCCTTTGATGCCAATTTAAAATATTTTTCTGGTAAAGCGAATAGTGCCGCCGATGCATTAAGTAGATTAAATCATGACAGAAACCCCTTAACAGAAAGAGAACTATTAGAGTGTTCTGATTTAACCCCAGATGTAGCGACTTTTCCCGTTGTAACAAGGCTGCAAGCCGCTGCTGCGAGTAGCAGATGTAACAAGCCGGTGACTGAGGGAGAGTTCGAGAAAACAATCCCAGGAAGTGATGACGGAAGAAACAACAACAGTACTGCTGAAAGCCCCAGACGTGAACCCAATGACTTTAATAGCAGACAGAAAACGAGCTTATGCAGACTGGATAGAGTTAATACGACTACAGACCATTCAAGTATTAATGACAACTGGTCGCTAGACGAATTTAAACGTGAACAAGATCAAGATCCCTTTTGTTCGGAAATAAAGAATGCCCTAGAGAATGCAACTAAAGTTTCTAATACTGACATGAATGAATTTCTGATTATGAATGATATTTTGTATAAAAGACGAAAAATTGACAACAGGCCCAGTACCATTCTGACTATTGTGGTGCCATATACTTTGCTGCACCAGACAATTCTTTTCATCCACAATTTGTCCCACACAGATCTAAATCATACTTTGTTTAAGTTTAAATTAAAATATTTTCATCCGTACGAGCGGACAATTACACGCAAAATTGTTGAATCGTGTGAAATCTGTAAGATTTTAAAATCACGAATACCGACGCCTATTAAAATTCTAAATGCTCCAATTGGAACACGATGTTTTCAAACGGTCAGCATGGACTTCTATGGTCCATTACCAATGACGGACAATGGTAACAAATATATTCTTGTGATTATCGACCTTTTTTCCAGGTTTGTTAAATTATATTCGACTAGTGACCGATGTACAGAGACTGTTACAGATTGCCTATGGAATTTTTGCTGTTTGTTCGGTACCCCGGATGTATTGTTGTCCGACAACGGCCTAGAATTTAAATCAGCTAATGTGAAAAATTTCGCAAAAGGACTTTCTATCTTAAAAAAGGAAGTTCTGGCGTATTCACCTTTTTCTAATGGTATTGTCGAGCGATGTAATGGTAAAATCCGACACCTGCTCAAGTTATATCTAAATTTTCTTACTCATAATGAGTGGGATAGATTGCTGGATATTGTAGAGAATTCGATTAATAATAGCTATAACGAAACATTAGGCGATACCCCTGCATACACAGTTTTCGGTAGAGATACGTGTGTTCATATCAGTTCTACTAATTTAGAAGATTTAAATGTTGCGACTTCATATGAAGATGTTCAAAAACAAAAATTTAAAGAATCATCTATTGTAGTGAACAATATTAGAAATGCGATCATTAACGCCACAATTGAAAGAACTGCCTATAGAAATATGAAACGTCGCGATAAAAATTTAAAAGTGACGGACCGTGTACTTGTGAAGAACCAGGCCAAAAAACATAAATTACAGCTGAATTTTTTGGGTCCTGCTATCATTGAACGGCTAGGTAAAAATTATGCAGATATTAGGATTGGTAACAAAACTATCCGATCGAATTTAAACCATGTACTGCCTTTAGATAGGATAAAAAGGTAAAATTGTCAACCTAGTTTGTAACTGTTCATTTTCATGTATTCCGAGATTGCCATTCAATATATGTATTTCAAATGGTTTTTAGCTTGTAAGTTCGTTCTATGAGTTCTTAGCATGTAAGTGTGTTCTATGAGTTTCTTAAGACTGTATGCATGTCTTGCGTTAGGAAATTTTCTGTTGAGCAAACACCTTGTGCCGAGATGATGAGCTGAGGATGTTGTCATACTATCGTTGCGACATCAGAGTGTGTTCATCTGGTCGTGAGCTAGAATTGATAAACTTAGGTGCAAATCGTGTGGAGATGTCGACACGAGAGCGCGAGTGCGAAGCCTGCGAGAACTGTATCGCACCTGCCGCAAATTGTTTGAAAACAATGCCAGGCAGTGTAGTTGGAATGTATGTGTCTTGATGAGAGGGAAGGAAGCGTGCCTTAGTATGAAATCTCAGTATGAAATCTTAGTATGAAACGTAAATTGTTTACTTTAGACTTGGGGCCATGCTAATAAGCTGTATCGTTCTTTTCAGATTCCTGGAGCGACGCCTGAACAACTCCGGAACATTTTTACACATTCCGATTTACAACATACGCATTCACGGCTTAATTTGTATTGATGTGTACTGGGGCTACCAACCAACTCTGGCAACCACAGGAATCGACGATCGTTTTCAGAATCAGGGTACCTAAAGCATTGTTACAGGAGGCCTATTGCAAATTAACCTTGTTCCTGAACCTCGATTCCCCTTTACGTACACGAATTTTGGTATACGAATCCGGAAACGACATCGAACTAGTATTTGAAATAAGAATCGCTGCATTTCCAACAACCATCCAGTGATAAAATAAATTTTCTATATCTGTAATTGCTAAAAACAATATTCACTATTAATCGATAATAACTACTTACGTAATTTCAAGCGGCACCATTTTAATTCCTGCGCTATTAGTAGCTTTGTGGCCCACTAAAATGGGGAACAAAGTGTCTAATATTAATGTAGATGCCATATTAACTGCAATAAAGGCCAATAATGGCCAGATCTCGGATGAACTCATCCGACACACGGAGGAAACGAGAGTAGATCTCATTCCTGATCAGTTGAGTGATATAATGTTGCTCATTTACACACTAATCACGATTATTCTCACAGTCATGATTATTTATATTAAGCGAGACTTAAACAAAATCATTAGTAGACTTAGTGGAGAAGATGTAGCTTTGCGGCGAAACGTTTGGAAGGAGATTTGTAATCCTAAGCATATACTCGCAGTCCCACCTCAAGTCAACACATAACATTACAACTACAATATCCATACAAGATGGATCTTTCTCAAGCTAAAGATATACAGAAAATGTTTTTAGTCTCTTCCACAAAAAACGATATATATCAAAATCATACCTGCACCATACTTAATAAAAATATAGGAAATCACAGTGCAAGTTGACTATAAAGAAAAACTTTTTGCAGACCAGGAAAATGAAAAATTCCGAAGAGTAGATACCTTCTTAGTGTACTTCTATTTTATACAGTATCCTATGTCTTAGTCTACTACTATTTGATACGGTTTATTGTTATTATTCTGATGCCGTTTAATATAATCCTTGATGTTGTTTTACTCGCCCTATGGAAAAGTTTTGTTCATCAGTAGTTCGCGAAGGGCGAGAGCTTTTGATAATTCGAAGAACCATTTTAATTGTAATGATTGAAAAGCATAAAAGCAGAAAATAACTATTTACATACTCCCATGTAACGATCACTTGCGAATTTAATTTTATTAATGCATTTATCGGAGAGTTTTCATATTCAAAGCATTTTTTCAGCAGCGTGCCACGAGAAATGTGACACGAGATAGTTAAATTCTGGTATTGAAATCCGTAGATTTTTCTCTACGATTTGAACTTGCCATTTGTAGTATTGTAATGTCTTGCGTATTTAAAGTTGATTTATTCAGTACGCGTTTTGATGTTTGATTTTGATATTCTGATATGTTAAATAAATTGTGCGGTGTATCTTTTGTATCCGAAATATCTGGAGTAGCCAAGAATTCTAAGAATCAATTGATAAATAACTTAATGATGAATGAACAAACTGTTTGAGCTAAGTGCGTATAGTGATTATTTGGTTGATTATGGATTCTAAAATCTAGTAGTGAATTAACACTATAATGTTTAACAAAATGTAGGTTTGCCGTTGAATTTTGTTGTCTTTATGCTTTGCTACAGACAGAAAAAGCCATACCTGCCTACCTCCGTTCATTATTTGGAAGCCTTTAGTGTCATACGATCTGATCTGCTCGAATTGACTAGACGGATTGTAAGATTAATTGACAGTCAAGGGAAAATCAAAGTTAATTGAATAACGTTTAAAAATTTTTATTGTCATAAAGAATTTTTAAGTATTGGGGGGAGCATTATGTGCGCCCTCAGAGTGTATAAATAGCATCAAGAAGAGACAGCGCCGTTCATTACGGGTGCGCTGCCGTGGAGGTCACATTAGATTGAGTCACCTCTGTTCTGTATCAGACGCGTTACCATCAGGGAAGCACCTGTATAAATCACAGAAGCATTGTAGAAGAATTGTACTAGCACCTATCGTCTGATCTCTCTGATTCTTGCCAACTACCAAGCCTGTATCTACTCTGAAGTACCAATAAACTATAAATCACGTTGCTGCTGGTCACTCCCGAACCCCATCCGCGTTTGGTGCGGCCTGTTACTGAAAAGGGCCGGAACACGCTCAAAAATCATTCCGGTAGATATTCAATTTGCATCAGTCATACGTTGATCAAACAAACTAACGGCTTCGCAGTATTATGATTTTCCAGATGTTACAAGTACTCCTAACGATCGTGCGCGGGTCCTGTTATTTAAACATAGCCATGCACAGCATTAAAAATACGCCGGGATAAGGTGCCATAAAATTTTCACTCAAAGGATCTCTTTGGGAGGTGGAAAACTCAGTTTACTCGAATAATATGGAATACTGAAATACAAGTCTCGCATTTATCATTATTTCTGACGATACGCGCCACTACATGTAGTACGCAGTGCTACCGACAAATGGAAACCTAACACAGTCAACTCCTCACTCGATCATTTACTTGCTACCTTTCTCTTATCAAGAGTAAAATTAATTAGATTACGTTAATAAGTTCCCAATACGAACGAGTAAAGGACTTACGTAAGTCAAAAATGAGTAGCAGGGCAGCAACTCGCATTAAGTAATGGTCACTACCAAAAGCGCTTCTATAACGCTGCAGCTCACCGCACTCCGCACGTAGGTACATCACATGGTGTGGAGTGTAGCTTTATCACGTTTAGAGTGAGCACAGAGTGGGCAGAGGTTGCTGCAGAGGGGCGGAACAAGTTTTTCTGCGTGCGCTCGTTCTAATATTTTCATTTTCTTCATGAAATGTTTTAGCAGAGAAACTGCAGTGTTATATTTCCAGGGCGTTTGATCTCATTAGAGGGGGGCGTGGGGTGGTCAGTGAGATTATCAGATTTAAGAGCTGGTGACTTTTTCCATTAGGCGTACCTGAAGAAAACGGTCATCTGACATCCTTCGCGAATTTTTGAGGACTTAGAGGAAAGATTCGTAAAGAAAATCGATGCAACACAACTCGAGGGGACTCGGAGTCATGGCAACCTCAGGTGACACGGAGTCATGGAGAATTTTCGGCAACTATTTCATCTATTTCAGACTAAAAATGTCCGTATTGGTAGGTAACTCTTGTAAAACGGATTAAAAAATATTTCTACCCAGATTGTGCGAAACAAAAATTGCTGAAGTAATCGTGTTTTTGCATTAACTCAAAATGCTCGTAAGTGAAGTCTTTACGTGATTACTCGACTAATTCGCTACAGAGATCTAGGTGCTCTCATCCGAAGACTAACTAAATCATTCTTGTACCAAAATTTGATAGAAATGCAAAATCGAATCATGCAAGGATGCGTCTCGCAGTTGTACACATATTTTATTTTGTGCACCTGATAAAAAAGAACCCTGTGTACGCTGTAGCGGGCATCTGCAAACAAACATCAGTTCAAACCTATATGACCTACATTCACCCTTTTCAACGTAGGTCAATCTTTTTTGTCGTATGATTATAAATTTTCCCGCAAAAGTTGTTTGTTTACTTTCATGAAATGCGCGAGAGTTGAACAAGAGCGGCCATATAAACCGGAAATAACGGGCATTGATGTAATTATTCCTTGCGCATGTGTTAATTTGTAACGACAAGGATTTTTCACAGTAATAACAAAACATTGATTAACAACCACAGTAGCATAAAGTAATTTAAGCAAAAATTAAACGTTCAGTAACAAAGAATCAACTGATAACCTTCCTTGAAATTAGTTTAAAAAAAACACCGCAATACAAGCCTCAGTTTAATAATTTTAGGAATGTTTCATTTATTGATATTTTCAAACGGATTTAATCCCAGAATACACTCGAAGATACTCAAATAATTGTAAAAAATTATTGGATGCGATAAGTTGGTTTGATTTTCCCTAGCCAAAACCAAGGTGCTTCCAAAAGAAGAAGGAGGAATGAATCATTTAGTATGGAATTAAAAGAGCGGGGAATCTGTGCACAAGGTCTACCTTTACACTTGCGCATAGAAACAGCTCTGTCGATTGATTATAAATTAGTTTCAGCCTCCCTGACCACAACAAAGATGTTCAAAAATACGAAGGATGAAGGCATCATTTAGTATGGAGTTAAGAAAACACGGAATCTATGCACAAGGAGTGTTTACGCACAGGATCCAGCGCGCTCATAGACAGTAAGTTGAGAAGGAAGGTTAGGCAACAAGAAAAAAGTTGAAGAAGAAAGTCAGAGGTGCTGAAAAACAGGATGGCAGTGAACCGAAAAAGATGGTCTTTAACGAAGCAACAAACATATTTTATTCCACGAAAAAGAAGGCTTTCCAAACTCTCAGCTCAGGACCTCACATTTTCCCCCTGGAAGTGCTAATTCCCTTGAATACAATAGTTTTATCTCTCTAAGGGAAGCAAAAGAACGATTAAACCCTTTGACGTCCGCAATTTTTGTAGTGTTACCACAACCACAGTAGTTCAACTGGCACTGGCATCAGGTTGTAACCGACGTCGGAATGAGAAAGTAACTTCCACTCAGGAGTCAACTTCAAAGAGATTAAGGAAAAAATTTAGCAAGAAATACAATTTTTTAGGGCTATTTTCGAAAGGAGACCGTATTGTCCTCTAGGGCGTGATGGGTTAAAGCAGTTCATGAAAAAAATAAAAGTTGAAGAAGAAAGTACAAATGTCGAAAAAAGAACAGTAGTGAGCCGAAAAATAGTCGTAACGAAACAAAATATTTTCAATTTCGACAGAAAGAACGCCTCCCTAACCTACAGCTCGGGACCTCACATCTTTTCTCCTTGGAGCGCTAAGGCTAGATTAGTTTAGGCCTCCCTAAGCGCTACAACGACGTTCCAAAGAGAAGAAGGAGGGGAGTACTATAGAGTATGTATCTTGAGAAAACGCATTACCTATGAAAAAAGTGCATAGAAATAGTAAGTGGAGCAAAAAGTTTACGAAACAAAATTAAATTTAAAGAAGAAAGTGGTAGGCACAGAAAAACAGAGAAACCGTGTACCGAAAAAAGATGGTCCGTAACGAAACGAAATACCTATTTTATTTCAACAAAAAAAAGCTTACTTCACCTTCAGCTTGAGACCTCGCATATTCCCCCTGGGATCGCTAATTCCCACAGGTAAAACAGTTGTATCCCCCTAAGGGGCACAGATGAGGCTTTAAAAACGCATGTATGTGATGTAAATTGCGCCCTGTACAATTGTTATTCACGGAAGAAGATTTATAAATGGCAAAGATGAGGTCTGCGTAACTAAAAACTCACTTCGAGGACATGTGTAGTAACACGCGTACAACGACAGCGCTCATAGTAGCACTTGTATCGTAGTTACGCTCACGGCACCGGGAAATGCATCCTTACCCAAGCTGTGTATCTCAGGGTGCACTTCAGAAATATTGCATTCTACGTGTGGAACGCAAAGCAACTCTGAATTATAGTTTTCAACGGATCTACCATGGGAATAATAACAGCTAAAGGAAAAAAAGAATAGCAAAGTGCATGCTAACGGTAGATTCATAAACAAGGGAGAAAAGCGAATGTAACATTCTGGCTTGAATCGTTTCCCTCTCATATCATAGGAAAACTGAACTCACGCCAAGGACGCTGATGCTGCAGAATGCGATAGCAGAATTTTCGCGGCCCGCATGCGTCGAAAGCAGCCAAAATGCTACGCTCGATTGATCATTCCCTGTAGACTAATTGCTTTGAATCCCAGTAATTATTCCCGTCTGGAGAGAGCTTCATTTTCGAAGAGCTGAAAATATTCATAGAACAGAAGAGCTACTCGTCCGTGCGTTTCCAACTTTTCGAGCAACTTCCAGAACTTCTCAATTAAGGTTTAAAAAAAGTCATACGCACACACGCCTGGCTGGAGCTTCCACTGCTGAGTGCCTTAACTGTTGAACCCGAGTTAGGACACGAGCTGACAACAAAATTCTCTTCGAAATAGCGGGCGAGTTGTAGACTGCAGCTCATGCACTTCAAGGCACGTTATTTAAATTTAATAACATTGGATAGATAGGTTCTTTTAAGCCTCCTTTCCAAAAAAAAGGTTTCCAAAGAGAGGATAGAAAATAGCACTATTTAGGATGCAGTTAAGGGAAGGAAATCAATGGGCAAAGGGAGTTTCCCTTCCACACATGCTCCCTGCGCATAGAAACAGCAGGTTAGGAAATAAGTTTATGAAACAAGGTAAAAGTTGAAAAAAAATCGAAGGTTTTGGAAGGAAGACAGAAGTGAATCGAAAAAAATGCCTGTAACAATTCAAAAATGAAATTTATTTCCGCTAAAGGAAGACCTACTCAAACTTTAGCTCGATACCTCCGATCTTCCTTCTGGGAGCGCTTATTCACCCAGTTAATTGTATCCTCTTCGGGGTTTTGAGATACAAATAACGGTGATTAGGAAATCTTCTTTAGAAACTCGACTTTCCTGAATAGTTAATTTTTTGTTACCCGCAGCAGCCAAGATATTTTAATCCCTCATACCAGTGGGAAAGCTTCACATTTTAATAATGATATAAATACTCAGTAGATCTTCCACAATATTTGCCCAATGTAGCAAATTCCATACCATGAGGCTGACACGATTCAAAACACAAGAAATATTGTACGAATTAAGATCTACTCCGCAAAATTGCTGGACGTTTCCAACTTGTCCGGAGAATTGTGGCAGAGGCAGCTAAATTGAAGGTCTGGGTCGCGAGCTACGGTGGTCTGTCTGTTCGTTGTGCGCCGCAGTTCTGAAGTCGCACGTCGCGAATTGTGTGTTCATGTTTTACTAGTCAATGCAAGTTGGATGGAAAAGTAATAATATTTCTCCCCGTAAATTAGAGGAGAGCAAGACGAGTGCTTAAAAAAAATCATTTAGACCCGTCAATTTAGGACAAGAAATTAGACATAAAACAGTTGAGAGCTCAGACCAAATTTTCTTCTGCGCGAACTTGCATCGGAAGCTCCAACTTGGCGTGCCTCCTAGGCAAGTCATAAGAGCGTCGACTTGATTCAGTCCTTTTTTCTGCGTTAAAGCGAACGACTTCCAGACCTGCTCGTCACGCCAACCAAATAAAAACAATGGAGGCATTTCCCTTTTCGCGCGGTGAAGCAAACGCCGAAGTCGATTACAACTTGCGTGGTAAAAGCCAGCAAGAAAACTGAGATTTTTTCCCCTGAGCTTGGCTCAAAGGGGCCCCTCACGAAAGCCCTTCAGGCTCTACTCAAAAATTACCCACAACAAAAGGAGAATCAATATCAGCGAAGACAACCTTTAGCACACTGCAAATTCCATCAAGATCACGACAGTTTCAAAGATAAAACAAATAATAGGCAATCAATTTTACATTCGTATCAGTGAGCGAAAGAAAATATCAAAGATGCAATTAAAACCGAAGAACGGCTTGCCTTCAAGGTGAATAAACTAAGTAAAATTAAGATAAGATAAATAACAGTTATACGCTATTGAAAATATTCTCGGAAATTGTAAATTAGTTCCAATGGTTTCCTAAGCTTTTCAGTTTCAATATGAAGACTAACCAGTGAAACTGAGAAGTGAATTTGACTGGGAGTGCAGTCCGTATAATTAATTCCTGACACCTTAAGGTGCCAGATTGTTTTTCTGGCAGAAGTTCCTGAATTATGTCTAATTTTAGTTTAAAAAGAGACATATTTACAAATGAGTTTCTATTTCTTAATTTGTACTCCGTTCATTAAAATTTACCCACCGCCAGCCACAAAAACATAAGTAGCTTATCAAGCAATTGAGGACTTTTAAAGCGCAGGAGCGTACATTTTAAAGAAGATTTAGATTACGTAATAAAAACACGTCTTTATTTTTATTTCTCGTATGTGATTGATTTTAAGCTAGATTTAGCCTTCCTCGTCACAAAATAGATGTTAAAAGAGAGGAAGTATGAAGACAACATTTAGTATGGAGTTAAGGGAACGTAGAATCTATGTGATTTTCCTCACAGATTCCACTGCGCATAGAAACAGTAAGTTGTCGAGGAAAGTTAGGAAACAATATACAAATCGAAGAAGAACGTCAGAGATGTTAAAAAATCAGACAACAGTGATCCGAAAAAATAGTCCTTATCAAAAGACAAAACAAATTTTATTTCAACGAAATGAAGGCATACCTAAATCTCAGCTTGGGACCTCACATATTTTGCCTGCGAGTGCTTATTTCCATAGATAATATAGTTATGTCCCCTTGAGGGGACTTTGGGAACGTTGCAAACTTTATTGTTTGTTTCATAATCCTCAAATCAATGCACAATTTTCTTGAGATAAGGGGGGAGCACTTCTGATAAATTAAACTTTAATTCATCCCAGATACTCTTTTAATTATTTAAGGCGATTATCAAAGAACAACTCCTTGAAGTTTGAAAGGCTTAAGGGCATCAGAGGGAGAAAAATGTATCTCGATTGACGAAGCTCAAGCTCGCAAAAATAGCGTAAGCATCTAAAGGAAAGAAAAAGGTTCTATGAAAATAAAAAATAGAAGCGAAGACTGGAGGTCTCAGAGGCATGGTACGCCGTCCTCCCCTCACGTGAGAGCAAGAATTAACAGTCAGGAAGGTACGGGAAGGCCTCATTTGAGTACCGATACAAGCACAGAAAAGACTTCTACAACAACTGTTGCTGATATTGAGTTCATTAGCTGCAGTTCAACAGAAATAATACTATACAAAGGGTTCTGTATTCATACCTTAAAGTCTAAATCTCCGTTTCACCATTTAGTATGGAGCTAAGGGAGCAGTGAATCTAATCACAAGGTATGTGCCAACATTGGATCCCCCGCGTATGTGGAGGAATTTTATGGAAGTTTATGAAATAACTTAAAAGCTGAAAAAGAGAGTAGTAGGTGTTGAGAAACAGGGCCGCAATAAACTAAAAATAAATTATCCGAAACAAAACAAAAAACATTTTGCTTGAACAAAGAGAAGTCCTACCTTAGTAACTCTCAGCTTGGGAACTCATGTTTTCTCGTGGGTGCGCTGATTCCTATAACCCTCCTGAGAAGACTTCCCAGTTACATTTCCGATCAATGAAAACGTGTAGCCCGCCTTATTGTAATAATCAGTACGTCATTTTCAGGGCTGACGATAAAATCATACCAACTTTTCGAACAATTTCGAAAAATTAAAGCAATTGTGTAATAACACCAAAAATGCATCAACGCGCTTTCTCGAAATCTACCGAGTAAAGTAAGGATTCATAATCATTCGCACAATCGTTCCTTTGCAAACACTTCATGAACATCATTTTTAACGAATCGACTTTACCATAGAAATAAAAGTTTTTGAAAGTCCTCGCAAGACACAAACCCAGACTAGAGGTATGAAGTACACCATAGATCAGTCATTCTCAACTTTTCCTCCATCATTGACCCCCTAGGCTTTATGTATTTCTCCATTTACCCCATACTCCCATAAAAAACACACACACACACTCTTTCTTTGCATTATCTCTCATTTTGCAAAATTAAATTTAATTGAATTAATTTTTAAATCATCAGGTGCTTAAATTATTTACCCCGACTACGTAATTTTTTACCATCTAGGGGTAAATTTACCCCTGGTTAAGAACTTCTGCTGTAGATGATAGACATATCTCCCAATCTGACCTGCAGAGGTAGAGCAGCAGCAACAGCAGCAGAGAAGCAGAAGCAGCAGGAGCAGGAGCAGGATCAGGCCGCCGTGTCCAGGTCTCCGCAGTCGCCTCATGCCGCCCACTCTCAGGCTCGGGATCCAGACGATGTAAGGCTGGTTTATTGTCTAGCAAAGCTGCTTTTCTGACACGAACCCTCAAATTTCTGGGTAGGGTGAAGAATAAACAATAAAATTACAACATGAGTCAAAAAGGAACACATTTTACTATTATCACGTAGTGTAAAAGATGGTATTCAGCTTGAAATCGGCTTCTGTTTTATAGTTGATGCAAATTTACCGCCATCTACGTCGCACAGATGGCCAGTTTTTGTTGCTATCTTCTTTCCTCTTTCAGAACATAGCAAGTTTCACTGTAAATGTAATTTTTGAAATTCCTAAAGGTCAAATGAAATTGTATGAAAGGTAAATCGTCGTACAACATGTACACAATTACTAACAAAAGCCGAACTCCTTATTTCAAGCTGTGTAATTCATGACGATGGACTATTAGATTATTAGTTAGTTTAAGCCTCCCTATCCGCAACAAAAGCTATCCAAAGAGAGGAAGGAAGAAGGCACGATTTAGTATGGAGTTGAAGAAACGTGGAATCTATGCAGAAAGGGCACAGAAACAGAAAGCTAAGAAAGAAGATCATGAAACAAGAAAAAGTCGGAGAAGAAAGTAGTAGGTGCTGAAAAACAGGACAGCAGTGAACCGAAAAAAGATGGTCCGTAACAAAACAAAAACCTATTCTATTTTAACAAAAAGAAAGCCTACCTAACCTTTAGCTCAGGCCCTTACATAGTCCCCCTGGGAGCGCTAATTCCCATAGATACAATACTTGTATCCCCCTGAGGGGATTCATGACGATGACGCATTAGCACATAATAAGTATACTAGATAGGCAATAGAGCAGGCTTGTATAAATTTGATCTCATCGCACTTCGTTGACGCACGCCTCGCACGCCGACTGAGCGGAAACTGTTGTTTTACGAAATACAAGACTGAATGATTTACTCAAACCGATTGAATGATTTATTCAAAAGATCAGAATCATTGGCAGCAATAAGGTTTTAATTCTCTACGGTAGGAGCGAAATATCAGACAAACCTCTTCAATTGTCCATCCCATTCTTATGAAAATTGACCCTCCTTCGTAAAAGAAATAATGATGAAACATTATCACAATGGACATGATGAAACGGTTCTTCGTTTGGCTCAGGGAATTTTACAACATTCAACGATTCAAGAACTATTGTCGATGCGCATCTCAAGCCTGCTACAAAGAGTAAGAAAATGATGAGCGAGCATCGATGGCGAACGACTAAACTATGAAAATAAGAAAGCGCAATAAAAGAACAGTGGTATTCTGGCGAAACCTTTATGTGAAATTATCATTTCCATGGCCAAAATGCAATCGTTTTTCTAAATATCAGCGAGGTGAAAGCAATTTCAAAGTAGTTGCAGTCCTAGGCTCAACTCTGCCAACGCAACGGCAACGTTCAGCTCACAGCCTGGCCCTGCAACTACTTGATTGAAGGAAGTTGACCAAATCAACATCAAAGCTCAGCTGCTTGATTGAAGGAAGTTGACAAAATCAACATCAAAGCTCATCTGCTTGATTGAAGGAAGTTGACCAAATCAACATCAAAGCTCAGCTGCTTGATTGAAGGAAGTTGACAAAATCAACATCAAAGCTCATCTGCTTGATTGAAGGAAGTTGACCAAATCAACATCAAAGCTCAGCTGCTTGATTGAAGGAAGTTAACAAAATCAACATCAAAGCTCAGCTGCTTGACTGAAGGAAGTTGACAAAATCAACATCAAAGCTCAGCTGCTTGATTGAAGGAAGTTGACCAAATCAACATCAAAGCTCAGCTGCTTGATTGAAGGAAGTTGACAAAATCAACATCACAGCTCAGCTGCTTGATTGAAGGAAGTTGACCAAATCAACATCAAAGCTCAGCTGCTTGATTGAAGGAAGTTGACCAAATCAACATCAAAGCTCAGCTGCTTGATTGAAGGAAGTTGACAAAATCAACATCACAGCTCAGCTGCTTGATTGAAGGAAGTTGACAAAATCAACATCAAAGCTCAGCTGCTTGATTGAAGGAAGTTGACAAAATCAACATAAAAGCGTAGCTGCTTGACTGAAGGAAGTTGACAAAATCAACATCAAAGCTCAGCTGCTTGATTGAAGGAAGTTGACAAAATCAACATAAAAGCGTAGCTGCTTGACTGAAGGAAGTTGACAAAATCAACATCAAAGCTCAGCTGCTTGACTGAAGGAAGTTGACAAAATCAACATCAAAGCTCAGCTGCTTGACTGAAGGAAGTTGACAAAATCAACATCAAAGCTCAGCTGCTTGACTGAAGGAAGTTGACAAAATCAACATCAAAGCTCAGCTGCTTGATTGAAGGAAGTTGACAAAATCAACATCAAAGCTCAGCTGCTTGATTGAAGGAAGTTGACAAAATCAACATCAAAGCTCAGCTGCTTGATTGAAGGAAGTTGACAAAATCAACATCAAAGCTCAGCTGCTTGACTGAAGGAAGTTGACAAAATCAACATCAAAGCTCAGCTGCTTGACTGAAGGAAGTTGACAAAATCAACATAAAAGCGCAGCTGCTTGAGAATGCGGTCCCAGGTGCAACTGATCGCTGCTAAGCGCTCTGCAATAATTAGTGCACAGATCGAACCTTTATTTATTTAACATTGCATGTGACCAAGTCACGTTACTAGCATTACATTCACTTCCCGTCACTAGCACTGCATTCACTTCATACCACTAGCATGACATTCACTTCACACCACTAGCACTGCATTCACTTCACACCACTAGCATGACATTCACTTCACACCTCTAGCATTACATTCACTTCACACCACTAGCACTGCATTCACTTCATACCACTAGCATGACATTCACTTCACACCTGTAGCATTACATTCACTTCACACCACTAGCACTGCATTCACTTCACGTCACTAGCACAGCATTCACTTCATACCACTAGCATGACATTCACTTCACACCTCTAGCATTACATTCACTTCACACCACTAGCACTGCATTCAATTCACACCACTAGCACTGCATTCACTTCATACCACTAGCATGACATTCACTTCACACCTCTAGCATTACATTCACTTCACACCACTAGCACTGCATTCACTTCATACCACTAGCATGACATTCACTTCACACCACTAGCATTACATTCACTTCACACCACTAGCACTGCATTCACTTCATACCACTAGCATGACATTCACTTCACACCTCTAGCATTACATTCACTTCACACCACTAGCACTGCATTCACTTCATACCACTAGCATGACATTCACTTCACACCTCTAGCATTACATTCACTTCACACCACTAGCACTGCATTCACTTCATACCACTAGCATGACATTCACTTCACACCTCTAGCATTACATTCACTTCACACCACTAGCACTGCATTCACTTCATACCACTAGCATGACATTCACTTCACACCTCTAGCATTACATTCACTTCACACCACTAGCACTGCATTCACTTCATACCACTAGCATGACATTCACTTCACACCACTAGCATTACATTCACTTCACACCACAAGCACTGCATTCACTTCACGTCACTAGCACTGCATTCACTTCACGTCACTAGCACAGCATTCACTTCACGTCACTAGCACTGCATTCACTGTACGTCACTAGCACTGCATTCACTGTACGTCACTAGCACTGCATTCACTGCACGTCACTAGCACTGCATTCACTTCACGTCACTAGCATCACATTCACTTCCCGTCACTAGCACTGCATTCACTTCATGTCACAAGCATTTCAAAACTCGCTCCATTTGGAAAGTATTTTATTGGTTTCATTTTTATCACTTCATCTTTCCAGTAAATCCAGTCACTCCACTTCAAATCTTTTCCAACAGCTATAAAAACGTTGTCTTTTTTACATCTTCAGATAATCTTGAAGCATTTCGAACCTTTTCCCCACAAATATAATGACAGGAAAGGCGGCTCAATTACAAGAGAAAGGGTATCGGTTCACGACAAGTTCAGCAGAATAACATTGTCATTTCACTCACAGAAATTTCACTCAGTGAGTATTAGTTCACTTGACGAAAGGTGTGATCACGTCCATTACAAACTTTCTGAAACCAAGAGGGAAAGGTTTCGTCATTAACGAACAGCTAAGCGCGTTTTCCTGCCACACGGGTCTCCTAACCAGCTCCCTGAGCGTGGCGTGCCACGAGCAGCGCACGTACGCCTCAGGGACAGTGCAGGCGGGCACCATTTCAGTGATGTGAGAGCGCCATGGGCGCGACATACCTTCAATATGGCCGCTCAGCGCACACTGAGCGAGGAGAACGCGGCCGCTCCAGGAGTTCGGGTGCTGCTGCATGCGACCTCAGCATGATTCGGCCGAGTCCGCGTCTCAAGCTGCAGCGTACGCTTCAAACCAGCAGATTTTCTTTGTTTTGAGTGTTGATGCACGGAGCTATTGCTACTACAGGGGCTTCAAACACTCAGGGCTTCAATTTCAAAACTGATGGAGGCGTAAAAAGCCTGTGAAAGTTGATTGGGCGATTTTAACTTCATTCCAGGATCTCAGTTGCGTTCCACACACAAGTTGGATGAAAGTTCATGGGTGAGAGTAATGTCATTCTCACGCATCACTGGAAATAATTGCAGCATCTCAAATATCTTTTGGAAGTTCCACACTGAAAAAAACTGTTCGTTTTTGCATAAAATCAGCGCTTCCAACACCTGCTCGGCTCTGGAGCTTGGCATCCATCTGGATGGCTTGCAGAGTCTGGCTTGTCAACTGTTCACTCCAGCCGCAGTTCTCACCCTTCAGCCTCGGTGCAGAATCAGAAAAGTTCCTCTGGGTAGCATCCAAGTTTCCCATCGGCGTTTAAATAAAACTTCAATTGAGGAACACCCATCTGTTCAAACTTCATCACAGCAACTATACGAAAGAATTCAGCACTATCTTTGTCCCAGCGTTCGTTATGCATATTAAGCGCAATTACGTCTTCGTCATTCTTTATGAGCCCGAAGAATGATCTTCGTTGGAAAGCGGTGTGACCAATACTTTAAGGCTTATTTGCAAGGTTTTCTTTGGTTTTATCAAGAATTTCTTAACGAAGAAATTTTAATTTATACTATGATGTTGGTCCGTATCATGACTACCTCCCAATATTTCAAATTGATTTGAATTCTTCATGTTATCGAAATTAAATGCAACCCGCGTTTAAATCTACGAATACGAAACAACAGAAACGAGAAGTTAAATGTTAAATGAACAAAAGAATGGTACATACTTGGGAAAAATAAAATGACTCAAACGAGCAATTCGACGAGAGTTTTAAAAAAGAGTTAAGTTAAAAAAGCTGGTGTAGCGAGAGGTTCGCAAAATTACGGGAGTGTAGGGAAAATAGGAACGTAGGAAGAGCCGAAGAGAAGATGTGATAAAGTAGAGGGAGATAAAGAGAAAGAAATTTCGGAGGGTGGGATGAGTATGAAGGTAGAGCAGTTCGAAGGTGAAGCGAATAGATGAAATGAGATGGTACGTGTAGATAATTATATTTGGAAAGCAAGTGAGAATATACAGTAGAAACGCAGAGAGTGAATGAGCAGATTAAGAAGTGCTTACGGAGAGGGTTCGTAGGAAATAGAGGTTAATAAAATAAGTAAAGGATACTTGGTAGGTACAGAGAGTGAGAGTATGAAGAGCACAAAAAAACTTATCCTAGGCCATTTACAATAATTCCTATCTTCATTCCTGTTTTAGGAAGAAATCGCCACCTGTCCTTCTACGAGCTGATTGCATGCAATGAACACTTCTCGATGACAAAATTTCCCATAGATTCATTAATATCAATTGCGACATCAGGATAATACCTCGCCCTGCTAAATGGAAAAAAAATCATTCCCGTTCTTCTGGAAGTGAGTGGAACCTATACCAACTGTCGATGATCACAGTTCCAATGCATTGATAGCTCTGCATCACTTACAATACACGCTGCAGCGACAATTTTCGAATGAGTAAAGCTCTCGTGATTTGCTTCGAAGAGAGAAGTTGGTTCAAAAAATGAACGCCTGAGCTCCAGGGGGTTCAGAAAAGTTTGGCCGAGTTTTTAATTTGGCGGCAGGATACCAGCGTGAGAACCTGGCCACTTGTGAAGCTCTCGGTGGCCGTCGCAGTGTTGTTGAGCTCATGCTCGTGTGGCTGTTGTTGTTGGTGCTGCCTCAGCTGCGCTTCTCCTCGAACTGTAGCGTTTACTGTAGCTTTTGTTTCTAATAATATTGGACCCGTTTTTGTTACTCCTACAACAGATGTTATTTCTACACCTACTGCAACTGTTGCTCCTGCTTCTGCCACAGCTGTATTGCTCTCTCTCTTCTAGCAGCTGTAACCTGTGGTAGTGGTAAAGGTAGTGTAAGAACTAGCCAAACATATTGCGGATATATAATTACATGTTTAAAAAACAGCAAGGTTAAACGAGAAGTAGTGGTGTGGCAATCAAACCAATAAAAGTCAACAGTTGGGTAAAAAAATGTAGTCTTGTGGTCAAAACTGGACAAGACTAGCAAGCGCTCAATTATTTAATTACAACAAACAACCACCGCATCAGACTGAAGTGCTTGTGTTTGGACCCTGCTACTGCTACCATGTTCAGCAGCAAAATGTAGTAAATAGAATATAACTGTTACCAGATTCTCATTGAAGATCTACTGTCAGTGTCATCCAAACACCTCTTTAGAAAATAATTTACGATTTCACTTTACATTGATAACGATACTAAGCTAGTGGAGTTAGCCCAATGAAATTGGTAGACATACATTTGAAGCGCACTTAAGCGAAGATGACGTATCTGAGCAATTGTTCGCGTAAAAAAAACTCTGGTTACAAACACAAGAACAGCTCCGCATGAAAATCAAACATGAGTTGTAGACACTCGATTCACTGATTTCAATTTGCAAGGAGTGCAACGACCACAGCCATCAGCCCGTCTCCAAAAACAACTGCCCCACTGCGATTGAACACAGAGTACCGGCAGCGGAAGCAACAAGGCGTCACGCTGGGGCCCACTCTAATGGCACGGATTAGCAGTTTATGAAGACAGATGAGCGCGCGGCAGCGGCGGTGATGAAGCTGCTGCGCTGTGGTACGGAGCACGAAACGCGGCTGTGCGCTAAGTGAGTTGTGCTGCTGCGCTGTGGTACGGAGCACGAAACGCGGCTGTGCGCTGAGCGAGTTGTGCTGCTGCGCTGTGGCACGGAGCACGAAACGCGGCTGTGCGCTGAGCGAGTTGTGCTGCTGCGCTGTGGCACGGAGCACTAAACGCGGCTGTGCGCTGAGCGAGTTGTGCTGCTGCGCTGTGGTACGGAGCACAAAACGCGGCTGTGCGCTGAGCGAGTTGTGCTGCTGCGCTGTGGCACGGAGCACAAAACGCGGCATTGCGCTGAGCGAGTTGTGCTGCTGCGCTGTGGTACTGAGCACGAAACGCGGCTGTGCGCTGAGCGAGTTGTGCTGCTGCGCTGTGGTACGGAGCACAAAACGCGGCTGTGCGCTGAGCGAGTTGTGCTGCTGCGCTGTGGGACGGAGCACGAAACGCGGCTGTGCGCTGAGCGAGTTGTGCTGCTGCGCTGTGGCACGGAGCACAAAACGCGGCTGTGCGCTGAGCGAGCTGTGTTGCTGCGCTGTGGCACAGGTCACAAAACGCGGCTGTGCGCTGAGCGAGTTGTGCTGCTGCGCTGTGGCACGAAGCACAAAACGCGGCTGTGCGCTGAGTGAGTTGTGCTGCTGCGCTGTGGCACGGAACACAAAACGCGGCTGTGCGCTGAGCGAGTTGTGCTGCTGCGCTGTGGTACGGAGCACTAAACGCGGCTGTGCGCTGAGCGAGTTGTGCTGCTGCGCTGTGGTACGGAGCACAAAACGCGGCTGTGCGCTGAGCGAGTTGTGCTGCTGCGCTGTGGCACGGAGCACAAAACGCGGCTGTGCACTGAGCGAGTTTTGCTGCTGCGCTGTGGCACGGAGCACAAAACGCGGCTGTGCGCTGAGCGAGTTGTGCTGCTGCGCTGTGGCACGGAGCACAGAACGCGGCTGTGCGCTGAGCGAGCTGTGTTGCTGCGCTGTGGCACAGATCACAAAACGCGGCTGTGCGCTGAGCGAGTTGTGCTGCTGCGCTGTGGCACAGAGCACAAAACGCGGCTGTGCGCTGAGCGAGTTTTGCTGCTGCGCTGTGGCACGGAGCACAAAACACGGCTGTGAGCTGAGCGAGTTGTGCTGCTGCGCTGTGGCACGGAGCACAAAACGCGGTTGTGCGCTGAGCGAGCTGTGCTGCTGCGCTGTGGCACGGAGCACGAAACGCGGCTGTGCGCTGAGCGAGTTGTGCTGCCGCGCTGTGGCACGAAGCACAAAACGCGGCTGTGCGCTGAGTGAGTTGTGCTGCTGCGCTGTGGCACGGAACACAAAACGCGTCTGTGCGCTGAGCGAGTTGTGCTGCTGCGCTGTGGTACGGAGCACCAAACGCGGCTGTGCGCTGAGCGAGTTGTGCTGCTGCGCTGTGGTACGGAGCACAAAACGCGGCTGTGCGCTGAGCGAGTTGTGCTGCTGCGCTGTGGCACGGAGCACAAAACGCGGCTGTGCGCTGAGCGAGTTGTGCTGCTGCGCTGTGGCACGGAGCACAAAACGCGGCTGTGCGCTGAGCGAGCTGTGCTGCTGCGCTGTGGCACGGAGCACAAAACGCGGCTGTGCGCTGAGCGAGTTGTGCTGCTGCGCTGTGGCACGGAGCACAAAACGCGGCTGTGCGCTGAGCGAGCTGTGCTGCTGCGCTGTGGCACGGAGCACAAAACGCGGCTGTGCGCTGAGCGAGTTGTGCTGCTGCGCTGTGGCACGGAGCACAAAACGCGGCTGTGCGCTGAGCGAGTTGTGCTGCTGCGCTGTGGCACGGAGCACAAAACGCGGCTGTGCGCTGAGCGAGTTGTGCTGCTGCGCTGTGGCACGGAGCACAAAACGCGGCTGTGCGCTGAGCGAGCTGTGCTGCTGCGCTGTGGCACGGAGCACAAAACGCGGCTGTGCGCTGAGCGAGTTGTGCTGCTGCGCTGTGGCACGGAGCACAAAATGCGGCTGAGCGCTGAGCGAGGTGTGCTGCATCAAACTGCCCTGGTGCATGAACAGCAACAGAATAACTTAAATTCCTAACGTCAAAATTGAATTTGAAAAGAACTGTGATTGGTACTCACAGCAAATAAAAGAACAGGCGACCCGGAAAGTTTGAGATGTCATCGAGCACCGACAAACTCAAAAACCCGTAGAAGAAACTGCATCAGGTCGCGGTTATAATCCTTAGACGAAACTGCATCACGGGCTAGAGTAAATGAAGGCCACCGAACATCCAGTAGACTCTAACTTTCGCTTGGGTTGCAAGACACAGATCCCGGAGACTCCTAAGTTTGCCATCGTCTCAACAAATAGCAAGAGTAAAGGCAAAGACTCAGGAGGCCTTTACAAACACCACTCAATACCCAGCGAAAGACTCATTAATAATATCGCGAAGACAGGGTCACGCTGCACAAACTAGAGACGATGTGACAGGCGACTTTCGACTGTTGCATGAAAATGGGAAAGTCGCTCGGAAAAAACTAATCACATTTTGAAGACATACAAAATTTGGTTAATAGGATCGTGATACATACTTTCCAATCCGCTTCATTGAACCTTATGAAAATTTATCATGTGACTCGTATTTATTTTGCTTAATTTATTTTTAGATACATTTTCTCCAAAATTTGAACTAATGGCAGCAAGCGCTATCCCGTCATGGTTTAACTCGCAATGCAGTAACTTATAACCGAACAATATTTCAGTATATACATAGGCTAAAATTTCAGCGCTGATGAGGTAATTCATTGCCATCGTCTATGTATAATTTCTGATTCTCGATATTTGGGCTCAAGAAAACTGGTGTGAATCCTGCAATTAGTTTTGTAACGATCAGTGTAACGATTCATTAATGTCCATCGAAAACGCTCTACTTAAAGCATGTCCATAATTTTGCTGCCAGCAAAATCACGTGCTCAGAAAACTTGATTTTAGGAAAAGTTTAAAATTTACACCGTTACTCTTTTATCATTTCAAAATAACTTCCCTCTAAACAAATTTTACTTCGGTTACCTTAGAACATCACTGCGTGGTACAGCGGGATGAAAGTAAATACGTAAGAGTATTTACCTTCAACAGTTCGTGGAGGTAGTTTGTGTTTTATTAATTTTCGAATTCAAAAGTAAGTGTCCGTCAACCCAATTAAAAATAACACGATCAATGTTAAACGGTAACTTAACTATTTCCTGTCTTGATAACTTTGTGTTTAATTTTCTATCGAGCAGCATCCTACCTCGCGTACGTAGCCTTAGAGCGATTATCCTAAAATTATTCACTTTTGACCTTACCTTTGAAAATTCTTAGCTTTTATAATCTCAAATGCACTCTATTTAAAAATGAAAAGCCATCATTTATATATGTTTCACGGCCCAAAAGTTTTTCAAATTCGTGCTGCGATCACGAGCGCGCTGAGTGGCTTGCTCAGTTCGGAGTAAGTGTAGCTGACACGAGCCATTGAGTTCACAGCTGAACAAATCATCGTCGCCTGTCGTATCTTGCCCCGTCCTCAGTTGGGCTCATCGTTTACAGGCGACGTAATTAGCAGCTCATAATCACATTCACTGCGCCCAAATGAATGGCAATCAATTTCACGACCATGTGTTCACCTGAGCAGGAATGCATTAATATTGTTTCTATTTAAAGCGTTAAAGCCTGAAGATGTGAGGATTAATAAAATTCAAACGCAGTTCATCAAGTAACACTGATAAAAATAGAAAAGTAGGTCCCACTAATTTTTATGTCTGTCGTTTATTCAAATTAAATAAATGACCATGAAGAGCTTCGTTGAGGGAGTGAAAGGTGCATATCATTGGTGTTTGGTTTCAGTACCCTTATTTTCGTGAATATACTGTATCTTTAGTTCATTTTCACTCTCAGAATTGTAATTCAATATCCGATTGGTCTAGTTTTGGCTTATATTCTTCAATAAAAATGTAGTGCATCATCATCCATGATAACCTTGCAAGGTTTTCGGTTTTAACATCGGACCCATTCACGAATTTCGAAGAGCAACCAATGCATATCCCATTTGTTATTTTTAGCTATCAGATACTAAGTGTTAAGTTACTTCATTAAAAAAGATCTGAAGATTTATTTAGCAATTATTTGCACACTGTGTACTAATACTTTTGAGATATAAAGGTTGTAAACTAACGAAACAAAAATTCTTGCAAACTGGTGCGAACATTTGAATCCATATCATGCCGCAGGTGTTCGCATTTCCCGGCCTGCCTTTCATTTAAATTTTTGCTGCTAAAAATTGCTCGTATGGAAAAACGATCCTCATTAAAAAAGCATTTACGGTCATAAAATTCTCCGTTTATCAGCTAAGAACTTTATCCGATGATGTTATGAAAAATTTCTCGAAACCTAATTGTGGGTTAGTATTTATACGCATACAAACAAATTGGTGTGTGAGTGAACTTCTCAGCCACTTTTCATGGAACGATGAGAAACCTTGCCGGTTTCAATTTCTCCTACAATTTCACCAAAGCGGGGCGTCTTATTTTTGATTGTGCAACGTTGGAACGTGCTTTTAGAGTCAAGTAAAAGTCGTCTTATAGTTTATCTAACCTAAATTCAAAATTGTACGATCAATTAATTTATTTTTTTGAGTATCAATTATGTTTTAGTTCTTCTTAGTGAGCAGCCCACATGCTCGAACAAAAACAGTCGAAAAAATTTTGGCTGTAAATTTTTTGTAAGAAAGCATGACATTATTAAAGCAGCAATAAAAATGATCTTGTATTGTCTTGTTCAGCATCACATAGAACGCTAAAGCGCAGTGGTCGTGATAGTCTCTCATCACAGAACAGCCAAGCTGATGCAGAGAGCGGCGCAGTCTTGACATTCAAGTAATAAAGTGAAGCAAAATTTTTACAAGTTAGTATTGAATAGGAAAATGTTTACAATATTCATGACCGCCAAATGCCATTTTTTTGTAGTAATGACACCAATCTTTCGCTGCAAATTTTTAGAGAAAAGTGATTCATTTTAAACGATTTCTAACACAGTGTACAACGAGTAATAGATTTTCTGCATAGTATTTCTCAATCCTACTGATATACGCGTATTTTACAACGTACAATGACAGCATAATCCTATTTCCTAATAATGTATAGCAAGATCATATTATTTATGGAAGTTGGAACAGTAGTTTACACCTTAAGAGCACTATATTGTTCTTAAGTATGCCAAACAACTGCAGAAACTAACTATGAAAAACAATAATAATTAGCTTTATATAGTCCCATGTAATTGGTAACTCGTCACGGGAGAATCAGACAGACAACAGTCCTGCAGCATGCAAAGTCTGAACGCGTCAGCGCTAAGAAAGAACAGATGCTTGAACTCGAGTCACCACTTAAATATCTCGAGATCTTCGGAGGTTTTGGCGGTTGATCAATTCCAACATTTCCATTCGCGCAGGAAGCACCGTCTTCAAAAATTGATTCTCATTAGTGGAGAGCCGCTCAGGAAGAAAACGTGATGAGCTAGTCCTCCTGGAGGCTTGACAAGGAGTGATTAGTCAGATGACGGAAAATGAGTGCAGTTTTGAGGGAGAGATCCATCCAGACGTCAGGAATATGTCAGGCGTTGGAACGCAGGAGCTCACTCGACTCAGAACGCTGCGGCGGGGGGAATTTTGTGAACAAGAAAACTGGGACGTTCGAGGAAGCGGCATATCAAGAAGGTGGAAGTTGCGTGAAGATGATACTTACTCAAGCGACCTCAGCTGGGCTTCATCTACGCTGCCCCCGTCATTTCCTTTTACAGTTTGAAGAGTATCGGGCGAATAAGATGCATCAGTCCATAATAAAAAACAAACATAACAGACGTTTGCTCTCCTTCAAAGATTCTATTGTACCGGATGCCCCACAAAAATGTCCCCGACTTTTTAATTGATTATATCTCAGCTTGAAATTAACATATTTGAATTGTCTTTTTCACAATGTAGTAAATTTTGTTTCCTTTTCGAATAATTCAAGTTTTTGAGAATAGGTTTAATAATGATCGATTTGTTGAAATGGGTAGAGAAACTAATTGTTCAAAGGAAAAATTTAAAAAACAACACTGGTGTTCTTCATTTCTCAAAAAAAAACAGGTAATGAGGAGGGATAAATCGATTCCAGATGACAGGGTAATTATGTTTTAGAGGGCCAAATGAAAACGGAATATGAGCTTTCAATAATTGCAAAGTTCTCGACTCTGATAAAATGTTGCAGCTTAAATATTCCCAGCAAACAGCAGAGCTCTCCTACATCTTCGACGTCCATCTACGGCCCTCAAACTGCAAGTCGCAGCAGCACAAGAAGCGCCAGGCAGACACCGGGGCCTGTGAGGCGGACACACACCGGCAAACTGCAAGTCGCAGCAGCACAAGAAGCGCCAGGCAGACACTGGGGCCTGTGGGGCGGACACACGCCGGCAAACCGCAAGTCACAGCAGCACAAGAAGCGATAGGCAGACACCGGGGCCTGTGGGGCGGACACACGCCGGCAAACTGCAAGTCACAGCAGCACAAGAAGCGCCAGGCAGACACCGGGGCCTGTGAGGCGGACACACGCCGGCAAACTGCAAGTCGCAGCAGCACAAGAAGCGCCAGGCAGACACCGGGGCCGGTGGGGCAGACACACGCCGGCAAAAACTCAAGGCTTGGGCAGTTGCAGCGCGGCCTGCATTTGTTTGCGGACTTGGACAGAAAAAAAACTCGGGCTCGTCTTCTTAAGTAAGGAACCGTGTGCTCGAGAACTGGGGCTTCCGAGTAAAAACTATGAGGAGTCTCTAGTATCTGGTATGAAAAGAAATAAAATACCCGAGGAAATGGAACCTGGAATTCCTTTCGAAATGATTCTACATTTGGTAGCGTCCAAAGTCTGTAGTTTTACAAACGTTGGGCTAAAGCGGTTAGGACTTTTTACAAATTGCATAAATAGCCTATCTGATTATGAATTCTCTACCTAAATTTAACTTGAAATACCTAAACATTTTAAGCTTCTTAACACTCATGGAAAAACGTAAAAAACACCTGCTTCGAAAAAGGAGAAAATATACCAAAATATAATAAATGTTTTATAAGATATATGACTTAGAGTGTGAAAAATTACCGGTAAATTGCATTCACAATATGCATGTCGCACTCATTGTTGAATGTGAAGTAAAATAAATCGGTAGTTCATCTGATAGACTCCAAAAGAATACGGAGCAAAGTCTACGGTAAATAGTTCCAATATTTCAATTACTTAGGTCTAGCACTGCAGTGTTGCAAATCTACGGTAATTTGCCAAAATATTTTCAATACCTAAGCCAACTTATTTCTTCAGCATATTTGCTAGGGTAATTTGTTGCAATATTTCAGGTACTCTCCGGGGTAGTGCTATAACTAACACTGTTGTCTGAAACTATTCAAACTTAATCTATTGTTTCTACACAGCAAACTCTTGAATCGTCAATCTTCCTCTGGACAAACATGATGATCTGGTATAAAAAATACTCTTAGCGTGTTTTTTTCCAATCACACCTTAATAATCTGGATGGATAGATGATGCGTTCAGTTAGTCACAATTTTAGAGGTAACAGAAGCAGACTTACGTGTTCTGCCCCGGAGAGTACCTGAAATATTGGAACAAATTACCCTATCAAATATGCTGAAGAAATAAGTTGGCTTAGGTATTGAAAACATTTTGGCAAATCACCGTAGATTTGCAACCCTGCAGTGCTCGACCAAATTGAAATATTGGAACTATTTACCGTAGACTTTGCTCTGTTTTCTTTTGGAGTCCATCAGATGAACTACCGACTTAATTTACTTCACACTCAACGATGATTGCGACATGCATGTTGTGAATGTAATTTACTGTAAGTTCTTTAGACTTTCAGTAGAATTTCCCTTTTAAAAGTTATTCAATTTTGTTATATTTTCTTCTTTTCTCGAAGCAAGTGTCTTTTAGCATTATTTCGTGGATGTTAAAAGGCCTAAAATGAATAGGTATTCTAAATTAAATATAGGTAAAAATTTCAAGATCAATCAGGTTATTTATGTAATTTGTAAAAGCTCCCAACCGTTATAGTCCAAAGTTGCAAAACTATGGACGTTCTACATCAAAATTTAGAGTTATTTCGAATGGAGTTCCAGGTTTTGTCTTCTCGTGTATTTCATTTCTTTCGTGGGCTAAAATATTGAAAATATGGTGCCAAAATACCGTAGATTTGTAGTCATACAGTGCTAGCTTTCTCGTTCAGGAAGCATAGACGAACGATGTTTATACAAATTTCCTTCAATGGTACATATTTCACACTTCAAAAGAAAAAAGCTTCTGTGATAAAAGTACGACATCAAAAACTGGGCTTATAACACTTCAATTGAATCAATTTGCATTCCTCCAGCATGCTTAATTGCAACATGAAAACATAATTCAACGCTATGCCGTAAAGGTACTTATAGGAGCATTTCTGCAACACAATTGAGCATAAACACATCAGAACCGCAAAAACTGCATTACTAGTTTAAGCTACATTTATCACGATGCGACAGTGTACACCACAGCCATAATGGTAGATTATAATGAAGCAAGCTGCACTCGCTCATCGCTACGGTCAGCAGGGCACGGCAGCGCACGCAGCACAGCAGGGAACTCTACGTTCAGACCAAACTCTAACACGACTGCCTAAGTATTTTGCTGACAAAATTATAAGTCTTCAAAAAGGGTTGAAAATTACGCATTGAATACAACTTGCACACGGGGCTGACGGTACTTAGATATTTTTACAGAGCTCTTTGTGCAATCACAAGCAGTTCATAGCCTTTTGAGCTGTTTATCCGTAAACTTACTTACAAGTCACTCGTTTGATTGGTTCTTTAGTGATGCTTCTACGAAGTGCACCAACGAAAATTTTTAAAACCCCGATGTTGATACCAATGATGAAAGCATTGCAAGAATTTCATCCTAGATAGTCAAAACAATCCAGGAAAATGTGATAAAAAGGAAAATCAAGTATCTCTGCTGGTAAACTTTCTTTAAAAAAAATTCTAAGCGCGCCAGCCGCAGCACATCACGATTTTTTTTCATCAGGATGACAAAAATTTCATGCAGACATGTTTAGTAGTACAGTAATTGAGAGCTGTGAAGTGAGGCGCGTTGTGGCAGGTGAGGGCTATGTAGCGAGGCGCGTTGTGGCAGGTGAGGGCTATGTAGCGAGGCGCGTTGTGGCAGGTGAGGGCTGTGTAGTGAGGCGCGTTGTGGCAGGTGAGGGCTATGTAGCGAGGCGCGTTGTGGCAGGTGAGGGCTGTGTAGTGAGGCGCGTTGAGACAGGTGAGCGCTGTGTAGTGAGGCGCGTTGTGGCAGGTGAGGGCTGTGTAGTGAGGCGCGTTGTGGCAGGTGAGGGCTGCGCATTGAGGCCACAAGACTGTCCCCACAACCCCTTAGCTCCGACAGAAGTCACAACAACAACAACAACGCTGGAGACGCTTTCTCTTAAATGGCCAGGTCTAACTTGAGCACAACTCTGAGAGGAATTTGACGTTCAAGTTTTGTTTTTAAAAGTAGATGAAGTTATCTAGCGCAAGTTGGGAAAAATAAAGGATGCGCCTGGGCGCTTTGCGTCGAAGTCTTGGTCTTGGTCGAAGTGTGGGACGGAGAGACGAGGCAGAGGTGTGAACGAAAGAGTGAGGTGGATATGAGAGAAAGAGTAGGTGAGCAGGTCTACAGCACCAGTGTCTGAGGCAGGGTTACTTTTCTCTCAACGTTCTGTGTAGCAATGCGCCGCAACTAAGAAGGATTGTAGCTGCTCAATGTTTGCTGTGACTTAGAGAATTACTATTCCGTTTAGGAAGCTTCTATATTTTAGCAAATTACCTTAGATTTGTGACCCAACGGTGCTAATCATATGTAATTGAAATACTGGAACTATTTACCGTAGACTTTTAGAGTCCGTATTCCTTTAGAGTTTATCAAATGAACTATCGACTCATTTTACTTCACATTCATCGATGATTACGACACGCACGTTGAGAATGTAATTAAATGAGAGCTTTTTCACACTCTCAGCAGTATATCTTATACGACATTTACCACAGGTAAATGTTATCAATGTAAACTAATACCGGGAGAATTGATGCTTGCGAGATGTCGGGACGACTTCGATCATGCTTGTGACAACTTTGTTTTATGACAGTAATTTTGGAATGTGTGTCTCCTTGCTTGACGGTCAAAATCAAGGAGGTGAAGTTTCTGTTTGAGAATCATAGCTAGTATTGCTTAGATCGTTGTGACGTAACTTCAGAAACGTTACGTGATTTAAAAATTTTCAATCACGCAAGAGAGACGCAGAATAAAGAAACCATCTCCTCAGAGCCATGTTGATTGTTAGTGAGGGATAAATTCACCTTGTGGTCCATTGGAGCATCATTTTGTCCAGGAATTATTTTATATGAATGAATTAAATAGCTTAATTACACTTTAGATTTTAAGGCATTCAACAAATTCAGAGTGAAATTAAATTCACACAATTCGCGTTTGAAACTGAGTAAAATGATTTCTCACTGCGTATTTCCACAGTACAGTACATAAACTATATATATATATATAAATATATATATATTTATATATTTATTTATATATATATATATATATATATATTTATCGTGCATTTGGTCATCGTATACATGCAGGGCAGTCTCACCAGTGTATTCTATTCGATTCGATTATTAGTTAGTTTAAGCCTCCTTATCCGCCACAAAGAGTGTCCAAAGAGAGGAAGGAAGAAGGCACCATTTAAAATGGAGTTAAGGAAACGCGGAATCTATGCTGAAAGGGCTTAGAAACAGTAAGTTGAGAAAGAAGATTATGAAACAAGATCAAAGTCGAAGAAGAAAGTGGTAGGTGTTTAAAAACAGGACAGCACTGAACCAAATAAGATGGTTTTTAACATAACAAAAGCATTTTATTTCAACTAAAAGAAGGCCTACCTAACTCTCAGCTCGGGCCCTCACATTGTCCCACTGGGAGCACTAATTCCCATAGACACAATAGTTGTATCCTCAGGAGAGGAGGTGTATTCAATTATATTGCTTCTTACTCATTTCCTGGACTATGATAGGTTGTAATAAAAACACTGCCAAGTTGCAATACTTGTGGCCACCAAGAAGCTATTCTTACAGAATGTGTGAGGTCCGACGCTGCAAAACAATGCAAACTCGGGATATTGTGAAAAAAGCAAAGTTCACGGAATGATTTTTCAAACCTTTACCGAGTACAGGTATCAAGCATACCTCGAAACTTTATTCTGACGATAAAAGTCAAATCACAGCAGCGCAGAATAAGTGGCCGTCGATTCGCTATAAAATTACGATGAACCTTCGACTCAGATGCCGATCCCTATGAGGTCATTGTCAATTTTTCCAGTAAGAAATGGCGACCGCAGATGAGAACGATTTAGCAACTGCCTGCTTTCCACTGGAGTCAATACCAATCTTCTTACAACGTACTGCTTCCTCTGACGCAGTGCAATGCTGGTCTGCCTCTCACAGCACCATGATATCATGCTTGTGACAATTTTGTTATATGACAGTAATTTTGGAATGTGTGTCCAAAGGTCAACATCAACGAGGTAAAGTTTCTGTCTGAGAATCATAGCTAGTATTGCTTAGACCGTTGTGACGTAACTTCGGAAACGATGTACGATTTGGAATTTCCCGTAAATAAAGCCGGAGTAATTTTCTTTTCATTAACGTGCTGTAATCGGACAGCTAATGATTTGTTCATTGCCGTAAACTTAATTGAGTAAATATATTAATTACCAAAGAGCATATATACGAATCAGGCATTTTATTTTATTATGATTTTTTAGTTCACCTAAGCTATGTCCTGACGAATCATAGGATGATTTAAGCGCAGGCAAATAGTGGATACACAGAAGAAGAGAAAAAGGTTTCGATGCTTTCTGATGATACCCGAATAAAACACTGAGGTATAGAAAACAATCGTGGCATTTTATTCAGACTAAGCTCGCAACTATAGACTAAGCTCGCTGTATGTGCAACTATATGCTGCATAATTGTAAAACACAACCTCGAAATTAATCAAAATCATATGAGTGATTAGACTTCTGGATCTAAAGAATTCAAAAAGATAAGCAAAATTTCTATCTGTAGAAATTTTTCAAGTCACTCGAGTACGATCTGATATCTTCCTACTGGTCCCCGACTTGCAAAGAAGCACAAGTTTGCTTCCTGAGAAGTGTGGCAAACCCCATAATTTCAGGAAGTACGCCGCCTATAGAATCGCAGTGTCTTGGTTTAATCATTGCATTGCTCCAGTGCTTCCCTGGGTTGTCCAAGACTTAAATCCCCATCATCAGACTTAATCTGCTCGCCTTTGAAGTGATAACGATAAAGGAATTTTAATTCCGTTTTTTGGAAAAATTTTACTGTATGGTAATTTCACATCATTAAAATTTGCGCTGCGCATATTTCTGTTGTTCTTACACAAACTTGGAAGACCCCTACCTACCTACCTGCCTACGCTCACCCATACTCTTCTTTGTGAATCCTCCAATTTTAAAATTTCAGAAATTTGCAGCCGAGAAGCATTTATTATTATCAACGTTCTAAAATATTTGTCTGTTTCCTGAAGGGAAAATCCTAGCCGCTGCAATCATTCTTTAGCCCCCATTGCTAGGGTTCAACAATTGAAGAAATTAAGCTGAACAATTACCAATTAAATCTCTTAATCAATGATTAGAACTCGAACCCTCGAATCAATTCTGAATCAAAGTGCACGCATACGTTTCTTCCGTAAAATAGAGCTCGAGGATTATTGCTTCTGACCTGAAGTACTGCACTCCCAAAGTTCTCCGCTGATTCTTTGCTGCAGTTATTTCTCTCTTTGCTTTCTGCGATACCTTTCCAACTCAACAGATGCAAAGTTTATTCAGGCTTTATTTCTCGTAATGCGGTCAATGCCACAGAATATCAGAGTATTTCTAAGAGAACTCTCGACACTAATCACGGTTTTCGTTACCCAGCAGCTATAGAAGTGTTTTCTCAAGTGAAGCCGCATTGCGTTTGTTCTTTTCACCTCTTGAAAGTTAATTCCATTTTCTGTGAGCCGCACACTTTCTTTCTCGCACAACCAAAGGCCACCATCAAAGTTTCGCCTGTAGTAGACCGAAAGATTTACGCTTGCTCTAAATTATTTCAGAATAAGAACAAACAAAAATTGCAATTCAGCCTTTAAATAGGACATGAAGTCATCTAGCATTATTTAAAAAGTTCCAAAGATCAATTAAAAAGCTCCAAAGATCAATTAAAAATGTACACCAATAAAAATTTGAGTTTACAGTTAGGCCCACATACTCATGTGGTATTTTAGGCGTGTAGTGAATAAGAGAAAACGAGACAGAGGTTCCAAAGTTTTTTCAATGAATATCGGCCTGATGAGATTCAAAATCGATCGCTTAGACGGGATGGTTAAAGAAAATATGAAAGGCAATATCATTTTATTAGAAGTTTTACCTGGGAATAACTCACATCCCCAGGCGTGGTCATGTACAGTAAATCATGGCGTCACATTAGTGGTCGTAGACTTCGCGCCATTTATGAAGAATCAAACGAGTGAAATTAAGTTAGCTCCAATCTACCATTAACTTCCTATAGAACGGGGCTGACCAAGTTTTGAAAAACGCTAACAGATATGCGATGATGCTTTTCCTATCAAATTAATATACAAAAATTAAATCTCTATCATTATTTTGATTTGACAGAAAATAAAAGCGTGTCGAGAATGTTTGGGTCCAGCTTTAGCCCTCGCAATTCGATTAGAATATTTAATATAAGGAATTATTGTACTCCCGCATTTCCCTGCGATATCATTACGTTAGATTCTCATTTTATCCCTGAGGTAAGCGAGTCACATGAGGTAAAGTTTTATCACGCCCATTTTCACTTTCATGTTGATTATATTTAACACGAAATCGCCAAAAATCGTCACATGCAACAAAATTTTAGCAAGATTTAACAAACCACCGGAAAAGCGTTTCAAATTGGACAATCTAACGGAAATCTGACAGGGCAGAAGCCATGAACCGTCAAGCACAGTGACGATTCAGCTGCTACTCCTTCCATAAACATATATATTAATCAGAAACTACACAATACTGTAAATGGGCTCAATTAATGTAAATTAGGACTTTAAATGTCCTTACGCAGCCCATATAAATTTTTGGTCACTCACACTCTATATTACAAAAGTTCTGATGAACACTGTACGAAGCTACTAATTTCCTTCCATTCAATTCCTTTAGAACTTAATTGCTATGAGCAGTAGTGTGAGGTCATTGCTAGGTTACCTTTTTTTGAAGTAGGCCAGGATATGTAAAGATTAGATTAGATTATTAGTTAGTTTAAGCCTCCCTATTCGCAACAAAGGCGATCCAAAGAGAGGAAAGAAGAAGGCTCCATTTAGTATGGAGTTAAGAAAACGTGGAATCTATGCAGAAAGGGCACAGACACAGTAAGATGAGAAAGAAGTTCATGAAACAAGATCAAAGTTGAAGAAGAAAGTAGTAGGTGATGAAAAACAGGACAGCAGTGAACCGAAAAAAGATGGTCCGTAACAAAATAAAAACCTATTCTATTTCAACAAAAATAAAGCCTACCTAACCTTTAGCTCAGGCCCTTACATAGCCAGGATATGTAAAAGGCATCGGTATAACGCCCTGCGAGCATTCGTCTTCTGCTAAACATTGTAACCTAGTTAGTAACGCCGTAGTTCATATCGACAGAGTTTCTTTACTAGGTACAATAGTGAGCCGGCGATGCGTCATTTGTTCCATTCAAAATAAAAAACAGATACTTGCTTGCAGCCACTAACTGCGAGAAAATGAAACAAATACTTGAGGAATCACAAGCGACAGCGTTCAGGGTAATGACAGCTTCCATCAAATCTAGAACACAGTCCGTCCGTCTCAATAATAAGCGTAAGAGACCATCTAGCATTGGAACGAGCCGGAACAAGCAAAAATTTCATTTTAACCGTACTGCAGAAATTGGTAAGTCAGGGCTCAGTAATTACCTAAAAAATACTTTGCCACTCACAATGCGACGGATGCTTAACAAGACTTTAACAGAATATATGCACTTCTGCACATCTCTAAAAGCGTTCGACACAAAGTTCAGTAAGAAATGGCACAATTGTCACAAAACTTGATAATTTGAAAATATACGAATGCGATACCCATGACTCGGTTTATTTTGTTCTCTACAAAAGATCGAAATGAATGAAACACAAAGGAAGCACAAAACCTGGCACCTGTGCGTCCAACAGCAGAGAGATAATTTTGTTGAATTGAGCGCTTTGTTGCTGGGCACTATTTAGACACCTTATGAATCCCTTCACCCCTGATAAATCATGGTACGTTGTGTGAATTAGTGTGGGACGCTTAGAACACTCCCACCCACCCTTACACATCGAAATATTTTAAATTAAGTACACCAAAAAATAATCCCTGCACATTTTTGGGATTCAAACACCACTAAACTCGAACTCACTAAAAACTAACTCTTCTACTCCAACACGTCTTACTCAAACATTAGTGAAAACAGAAACTGGCCTGGCTCGTTGCAAAGAAAACTAACAGATGTTCCAGCCAACTCGCATGAATAAAGAGAAGAATTTCATAACAGCGCACTGCATTATATTCCAACATGCAGCACCACTCAAGAATGAAACCCATTGAGGTTTCAGGCTTTGACTAACGCTCGGAACAGTTTCGATCTCGCCCCTTTAAGCAATTGAATGTTTAGTCCGCCACCAAAGATGCATTAAAGGACCATCTATTGACCTCAGACCAAGAAGTGAAGAAGAGTGTTCGCGGCTAGACGCTCAGCTAACAAAGTTCCCGTCTAATGAATATAAATCAGCTCGAAAGCAACGTCGCAACGCATGCGTTGTAAAATGAAACACTGCAGTGCTGGAAGAGTAGATGTAGTCATGTTTCACTGCTAATTCCCACTGATATTTCGATGAAACTCCTCCCACGACTATAAAGCGAAGTAATAGAATGAAATACACAGCCATGAACCATCAAATGTATCAAACGCTTACATACATATACTGAACATTGGGTGCAAAACTCAAACATACTGATAACAGCTACTCTGTGATAACGGCTATAGTGAAATAACATTGAAAAGGTACCATGCATCACCATTACTTCACGACCGGTCCATTTACCTTAAACAATTAATCTTGGCCAACTCTAATACTAAATTCAGTGCTTTGAAATACGCCTCTGTGAAAATGGCCTCATTAGTCCTGAATCTCCTGCAATGTTGAACGTGAAGCTCAAGTCTCACTTGTCTTCATGAACCCATCTTCCTGTCTTTAGTGTACAAAATGCTGTGCTGAGAATGCAAGTAAAATGAACGTTAACGCGTTAACTACGATGGCTTAAACTGAAGTTCACTATTCAATTCAAATTTAAAGTCAATTTTGGTAATTAACGTTGAAAATAGAAAACATTAACGGGATCGGGCTTTTATTTAACTTTCATTAGGTATTTATAAAAAGTAAGTTAGTGACTGCAGGTGGGTCAGCAGGACGATGAAAATCACCTAAGTGACCACCGGTGGGTCACTTTGCAAAAAATGTGTTAATTCATAATTTTAATTATTTTGAAAGCAAGGATCTACATATGTATGTATGGAAAAGTCAATGAATTTTATTTTTTGCTTTACGGCAAACAATTTTCACGACACAGTATGTATAATACAGAAGAACTCACAACTTGAGTTGCGAGCGAGTTAGTGATGACACAACTTGTCCGTAGCGCGAGTTATTGAAACAATGTGTGCACATGAAAGTGCCGTCAAATTATTAGCTTTTAATAATTAATTAAAAACAAAACTATCCGAACAACCGCGACACAAACTCTCACGACATTAGTACTGGTCGAAACGCACGAACATCAATTTGCCTTATTGTTCTTTTCGACGAACAGAGAACTATTTTTTTCAGGGCAAGGCAATTTCCCGACCAAGAAATCGTGTTTTCTTCCTGAACTTTTGTCTGTCGTCCCAGCGCTTTAGCGAGAGAATTAATTGAGTTTCGTTCGTTCGAGCGGTCACAAATGAAGGGGAAGATGGACGAATTTTCGTCGGTACAGCAGCTCCTCTCTTACTATGGTTTTGAAGGAATGGTTAAAACCATAATTTGCTCTTAGTTTTCCCTTGATACTGCAATATTTACGTATGTAGGACACTTACTGTGTCTTACAACGAGGGCAAGCTCCTTTTTAGGCTGGTTTTCAAAAAAAAAATCAATTACACCAAATTTGCAACTTTCTTTCCAATATTTTAATAGCAACACTTCCAGGGAAAAAAATATTATAAACACTAATCGTTGAAAAGTTTTTATGGGTATTATTCCCACAAATAGTTATCCAATACGACTTAGTTTTAACTTCATTTCGATTACAGGAAGTCTGTATAAAAGAGTCACCGGGATCTTTTTAATCTTAACACTCTCCCCATGAACGATCAAGTCTTTTTCAGTCTTCTGAATCTCCCCTCTCACTTCAGCAATAAAGGAGAAGACTTAGGATAGTTTTCGCACGACAAATTCACGGTGAAGTCTAGATGACAGATGTGTTGGGGCCAGGGAGACGTGGGAGGGAGCAGTGCACTTTCTTCCCTCTATCACAGAGCGCATAGCGCTCTCTGCTGTGCAATATGAACATGTCGAGACTCACTTGTACTGAAACTCTCGCTAGCAAAAAGCTGGCTGCAGGGCTGTCAGAAAACTGCCGAGAGGAAGCAGTATGCTCTCCTTCATTAAACAATGTTAGCGTTGAAAATAAAATTTCCAATGCAGTCACAAACGTAGAAGTATGATGAAAAAATTTAACACGTAAAGATTTAACAATGTGATCATAATTCTTGAAATTCAAGCTGTTCTAGAGATAAGCATTCACTTAATGGAATAATACGGTATATTTTTGGGGGGGGAAATAAGTACATTCTTTGTCTAAAGCAAAACATACAAGGAAAATTTTGCATAGAACCTTGTAACAGACTGAGCCGCTGACGTGCCGATAAAATATCACTTGACAATTGGTAAAGTGGGTTAAGTTACAAGGTAATATGGCGCAATGACACGGCAACTCAGAAGCTAAAAAAATAAGGGCTTCCGATAGGTAGTCTGCGCACTCGACGGAAAAGGTTCGGTGAGGGAAGAGGACGCTATAACACCTGAATAATTCAAACGAGCTCACGGGTCTTAGTCGTTCATCTACAAGCTGATAGCAAATTAACTGGGCATCCCCCTGGACCATCCCAAAATTAGACCGCACACTGAATAATCGCAAACCCAAAACGCTGTGAGCAAAAGTTTGGATGGGCGCAGCTTGGTAACATATGTATTTGGCAATAATATTACCTGAGGCGCGCTTGGAGAAAACGTAGTGAGTTAACCTGACGGAAACAGGCCAATACTCCAGAGTATCTTTCATTGATCAAAGAGCACGACCCAGACAATTTAAAATAAACGTTCTTTGAGTCAAACAATCAATGGCATTCTTTTCAAACGAAAGATAAATTAATACAAATTGCGCTTTGGTCGTCTTCCGAAATTTGGCAACTGGTGCTTTGGAGAGGCGATCTAGCCGAGCGAACTTTCTTTCAGCAAGTCAAACCGCGGGATGTTTGCTTTGTTATCTCACACTCGAGTGGCTGGTCGTTTGAACTTGCAGATGTTTCCCAATACTTGAAGGTTGTTGTTTCGTTGTGGTACAGCCAAGAGAGGAGGCGATGCAACGACACATTTGAGGGCACTTGAGAGCCGTTTTGTGTGGTCCTATTCTGATTTTTCCTGCGGCCAAAGCCGCCACGACGGATCTAACGGCAAGAGTTTGTCATCCTCTGTGAGCGGTGCAGCAGCAAAAGCAGCAGGAATTACTGACTGTAGGGACAAGCAGCGGAAGGGGGAAAAATAATAGTCTGCATGGACTACAGGTTACACTGGTTTGGGTCTAAGAATGACCGCAGTCGTCAAGGCATATCATCATAAAATCAAAGTTATCATTTTAATGAGACTATTCTCTGCAGGATTTTCCGTTTTTACTGTGCTGTGAGCTTTTCCTGAAGCTTCGCAATTTATCGTTAATACTGCGTTGTGAAAAAAGCGCTATCAGTGTATCAAATACCCGTACGTAGAGAACACGCGGTTGAAAACGCGGTAGTGAAGGAACCCCGCTCTCAGTTTTAGGACGTTTACAAACAAAAACAAAACAAACAAACATCGGCATCTAAGGATGCTTTATGTCCAATCAAGCCTGATACATATCATCTTGTATATTGGTTTTTCAAATGCCTTATAACTAACTCCAAGACACCATAACGGTTTCCACTGTAAAGCCGGTACCCATTTCCAACACGTGGGTAGAGTGGGGTATTATACTTGAGTTTTCCCTTATATCCAACGGAGAAATCGCCGCGCAGCGCCTGGATTCAAACCCTCGAAACCTTCACAGAAGGGCGAGGCCTTTAGCCACTTTGCCACGGCGAGCACACTCTCCAGAGATAGAATTAGGTGCGTTTCAATTCAATTACTTTGCCACACCAGTTCCCCAAGTCGATTTCTAATACGCGACTTAGTCAATGTGGTAAAAAAACTTCCCTTATGGTTCTTAAACATTTCGATCTGTCGTTGCAATTTTGCATATTTCCCTCGTTTTATCTCATGTGTTGAAAAAAACTTCCTGCTCACAATCGATGCAATGCGCACTTTTCCTCAAAGGTCATTCCATTTAATTTTTTTTCAAATTTACCTCGTTATTTTCCTGTATGCGATTTGCTCCCACATTTGATGCGAGCATTTCTGCAAAGACACCATAAGAGATTCCTTTTCAAATTGTTATTGTTACCACAAAGATGGGCAATCAAGTTGAAAGCAGATTGAAAGCAAAACTCCTCATAATTTGACCGCGCACAAAGAAATGAACAGAAACAATTTAGGTAGAAAAATTAGCGATCAAATACAGGCCACCGCACAAAATCCCACTAAGGGTTACTAATTTAGCTGCGGCAAGCTTACATCATCTCGAGGGAGTACAGAGTCCCCCAAGGACGCTGAGCGCAACATCGTAATGAGTATACCTCCTAAATTAAGAGCAGCTCAGGAGACCATAAATGCCACCGAAGGGCTTCAAGTCTCCATCAAATGCTGGAAAACAGTGCTCTTAATGCACTTACATTGGAAGTATAATTCCTGTGTTTCTCCGCTCCTGTCCCCGTTTTTGCTATGTTTAAATTTTTCAGCTTGCCACATCCCAATTGCAGCATGTCCGCAGCGGTCACATTTTTCTAAGTCAAACTTTTGGACCAATAATTGACCCAAGGTATGCCAAGTGGCCCATAACTTTTGCAAAACTCAGTCCTGCTTTCGAACGAACGTGGGCAGGGCATTTTAAAATATGCAAAGCGTATCCTGCGGACGTACTATCGCCCAAATTTGTGGGGCTTTTTAGTCCTCAAAAAACTGGACTACCGCTGAAAAAATGAGCATCAGCGTATTCGGGAGAGAATCAGGCAATCCTGAAGGGTTGCCAGACGCGGAGTGTTTAAATTTTAATTGAAAAAATCAAACAGAAGGATTTGGGTAAGAAAAGCAGCGCATAGCGCAGGCAACTCGACTGAAACATTTCGCTGCTCTCTGTACTGTTGTACTGCCACAACGATGTCAACTGTTTTGAAGGCCGGCCCCCTATGCTATGTATGTTTCGAGTGATCGCTGCTAAGTACATATAGATCACGGTAGTCAGTTGAAGAATCAATGATAATTTCGTCGTTTTGACGGCGCATATCTGATTCAGGAAGAATTTCTTCAGCCCCACAGAACTAGCATTTCGTTTCTTGACCAGCAGTGATGTGTTAACTTCAGTTCAGTGAGGCAGGCGACTTTTAAATGCACACTCGCTAGGTGCGGGCGTACGCGAATTCTTTATGTGACATGTCACTAGGATGAGCTGTCTTCTTCACGACCCAAAGGCAGAGCGTCACATTCTATGTAGATGAGATCTCGGGGTCATTTCTCTCGATCTGCAAAGAGATTCGCTGAAGCATGCAACTCCTTTGGGTTGTAGTATACAACTCCAGTGTTGTACAAAAGAGAGAAGGCGAGTAAGAGCTTAGGAGAGTCTTCCTGTACAATCGGTTAGGTACCGAAAAATCATTGTTAATGTAGCATACATGCCGTTGTAAAACAGAGGGACTAACAAAAATTACTTTTTAATCTTTAGAATTCGAGAGCGTTGCACAGCACTAAGCTGCTCGCAAGAGAACTGTAGACATAAACTACGAATTTCTTCACTCCAATGCTTAGTGAACTTTTCCCACAACAGCAACGAAAATCGTGAAATTACGCCTCACTCATAAATTAGAAGAGTTTTGCACTCAAAAGCAAGAGTCGAACATTCACTGAGAAGAATTGTATATTATTTAAATGAAGTGCCATTAAAACCAGTCGCAGATTTACTGCACGTCCGCAATCTCCAAAGAGCTACGCTCTCATCACAGGTTTGCTCCACCTAATTAAACCTCTAACTCAATACTGCTACAATTTATTTCGTATAACAATCACCAAATCCGGCGCCCAATGCGTGAAATTAGAGGATCACGCTATTGCTGGGTCAGCTTGGGTTCCGGCCGACACGAGAATGAATTTCAACAAGCGCAGACTAATCCTAAATAATAATGTTATGTAAATCCTCACACGCCCATATTAGACTTAGCTGAGCCCGATTAGAGATGATGATCTAATAGAAAGTGCAGCAGCAACTTTGCCATAAATATGCTTTAACTCTACGTAATAAAGCTATGGTTAGTCTATTAAACACAAATCTGAGCGCCTACTTCAACTGAATCATAAACATTCGTTAAAACAATCGTTTTAAATTTACAATTTTTGTAATAGTAGCCCCAAAACAGCAAATATTTTGAGCCTAAATGGGCTGATTTAGTGCAAAGAACGTCAACGCGGTCATTATTTAGAATTTGAGCAAGGATAAGCATGAGTGACTTGCAAATTTCCCCAAGAGGTCCTTCCTCTTCAGTAAAAGTTAGCAGTTTGAGCAGCGGTGATGGAGCGTAATCATGCCGTTACGACCGATAAATTTGCAAAGCAAGCTAATAAAATCGGGCGGATAATTTACAGACGACAAGCCGTGAGCGCAGAGGGCTCGCTAGCGCAGGCTGCAATGAGCAGGCTGCTGGAACGCTCTCAAGTAGCTGGGAAGCACGTAAGCGGCTGGGCGGGAGGCAGTCAGGCATAGGAGAGATGACCAAGGCGTTAAGTGGACACCCAGCTGAGCATCAGAAGGGTCTTGGCCACAACCTTGCCTCAAACAATTTTCCTGCTAGGCTCTTCAACGAGCTTCAGTTTGTCCAGCTACACTATCGCTTTTCACTTGAGCTTTAGTACATGAACATAAAAGCAGTATCTTTGGAAAGGCCCACCTGAACAAGCTTCATAGTAAATATATTTTGTATCAAAGAAACTCACAACGTAGCGCAATAACTATAATTCGCGTAATTATAACTAAATTATAACTTTAATTATAACTATAATTCGCGTAATTCTAGCTCTTTCAGTTACAATATCAGAGTCGCAACAATCAAAGTAGATAAAGAAACGAGGTAAAATTTAGACCTTAAGGTTATGCTATCTCGTTATTGAAAATGAACATTTAGTGGAATAGAAGAAGCAGTTGGGGCGTCGGAGGGTTGTTGAACACAAGCAGCAGAAGTCATTCCTGAGTCACCCGCCAACTGCATAGCAGATTTGGACATGGCACATGAGTTGACAGAGATAAGCAGGTGATGAGCGACAGATGCCTGAACGTTTTAAGTTCACAAGCCTGTCATTCGCTCTATCCGAGTTTTAACCCCTCCTGACGGGCTGTCAAAAATGCCTTGGGCCACATCTAACACTCACTGCAAATACTATTGATCGTTAAATACTAGGTTTACTCGTGTGCCACACTTGGAAATAGCGTGCACGCTTGTCCTTATAGATCTCTCGAAACAATCATTAAAAATTAGAAGCCAGGAGACAATTTGAGGAAATCCACATTTTAAATTTCTGATCAAAATACTTGAACTTTATGCGCATTGCCAAAACCAGTTTGTTCCATTTTCTTCTGCTTAGATCGCAAAGGCTTGAATAGTTTTCTGTATAATCTCTGATCGCATAAGAAATAAAACGAGTTGAGATTCAGCGCGCTCCATTCCATAAATTTCGAGATCCGCACCACAAACTATATCACGGCGGCGAGAGATCTCAGATGAAGGAAGTGTCTATTGAACAAAATTTAAATAGGTCTTAATCGTCCAAAGTTATAAATATCTCAATATACATATTATGATAATTTTCTTAGCTAAGGAGAGCATCGGTGTGCAGAAGAAGAAAAAAACTTTGCCTCGAAAAACCTAGATTCGATTATAAGTTAGTACAAGCCTCTCTAACCACAGTAAAGTTGTCCCCATGAGAGGAAGGATGAAAGCCCTATTAAGTGTGGAATCGGAAGAAAGAGGAATCTATGCACAAGGTGTGTCTTCACACCCTGGGCATAGAAAGAGCAATATTGGAATAAGTTTATGAAACAATGTAAAAGTTCATAAAGAAAGTAATAAGTATTGCAAAACTGATAGCAATGAACTGAAAAAATCGAATAAAACAAGCAATCTATTTGATTTCAACAAAAGAAGACCTACCTAAATTTTTAGCTTGGAACCTCACCTCTTGCTCCTCGGCGCGGTAATTCTCGTAGATGCAATACAAAGTATAGTTGTATCCTTCTGAAGCGCTCGAGAAAAAAATCCCCTATTACGTCTCTCGAAGCAAATTTTCCAGCCAGAAAATATAACTAAGCTCATCTGATGAAAATATCAGGTCGTACAATAAGTTCTATCCGTTTTTTACTAGTACGATAAAGAGAGTGAAAACATATCAAGTAACATTCATTCAATAACATATTCTCTATCGTTAGTAACTACTTCTGACCACCTCCTAATCAATTTTTTAATGCCTCGTTCATAGAAATCATTGATTTTTGAATCAAAAAAGATTTACAATTCATTTTCAATATTGTTTTTTTCTTTCAATGTTTTTCACTTTAAATGATTGTCTAGACTCCTAAAGAGATGGAAGTCTAAAGGAGCAATATCTGGAGAATTGGGCGGATGCATCAATGTATCCCATTTCAGCGTTTCAATTGTGTCCAAAGTCATTCGTGCTGTATGCGGACGTGCATTATCGTACTGAAGGATGACGCCCTTTCGATAGACCAAAGCTGGGCGCTTCTTTTTTAAAGCGGGCTTTAGTCTTTGCAGCTGCTGACAGTACAGTTCTGCAGGACTGTTTGGTTGCTTTGAAGAAGCTCTCAATGAATGATTTTTCTTATATTCCTCCAAACACACGGTAAAACCTTTTTCGGATGGAATCCTGTTTTTGGTTGTGATTGTGGTCTTGCATGTCGACCTAGCTATTGATGTTAAAGTCTAATATTGCTGTTCATAATCCACTTTTTGTCTCCGGTAACAAAACTATCCAAAAAATGTGTCTGCAATTGACGGGAACGCAAAGATGCGCCGGCATATGTGTTCGGTTGATGGCTCCATATTAAAAAATGATTAAATATCCACAAGTATTTCACTGCAAAGTGTATGGAAGACCACATTGAACTGATTAGCTGACAGAATAGATCATAAATTTATATCTTTCTCTGTAATACAAGTTCAAACTTGTTACCACATGAAAACGGCCAGGACTTATGGTAAGACCTGATAGGTTCTCTAACACTCTCCGCTGTCCTATTACCCCAGAATGTGGCTTCTTGCATCATAATAACATAGAACGCGTTACGATCGTTCTCATTCACTCGAAATACGCTAATAATTGAAATTTATTATTTAAAAAATGTTAAGCGAAATATTGTAATCCTATTTTATTATTAAATTAAATTAAAACCACTCAACTCATAACAAACCTTTAAACTCGTCGTAGCACTTAGAAAAGTCGTATTATAATACGCGAGATGTTAGTGGTATAAATTTTGCAGTGCTTAATTAGACGCTAGCTAAGAGGTGATGTACATTTCAACACTGCAGAATTATAACCCTTTGTCATTGACCATCGCTGAACCATCGTAGGTTGGAAATGAGCGAGTAAATCTTCCTTGCTTCTCTGGTGAACAATGGTGAAATATATTGCATAGGAGTACAAGTACATCATATTGCGTTTCTTAACTGTCTAATCGAAAGGCATTCAAACACGTTTAACTGATAGTGTTAGCGAATAAATCGTTAAATTCTCAGTGCTGAGCTCATTAGGCCGTTTCTCTTCAAGGAATCGCTGCAAGTACACGCCTATAATTATGACGTCTCAACTCTAACTCTCCGACATGGTAACGTGCTAGCCTTCTCTCATTGTCCAGAAAGCAAATTGTTCGAGAATTGTAAATGTCTTCATTATAACTTCATGTAGACAAAATAGGACCTCGAGAATTAAACATTTTCAGATAATGCTAAAAATAAGTTCTGGTAAAACTGAAGTACAGAAATGCAATAACTGTGAGAAATCAAATGCCACAACTATTCATTCAGAGTTTCACGTATAATTCATAACCGACATAGAAAAAATTTCCGCATCACTACTGCGGACGCTGCGTAAATCCTACGTACAACACGGCGGTGACGAAGTCGTCCTCTGGGTCAAATTTGTTGGAAGATTAGAGCGGGGCAAGTTTACTGCGCTGGAGGCGCGCGAGCTGCGGACTGTGTCGCTGAGGCCACAACTGCGGCACAAGCGCGACTCAACTTCCGCCCAAATCATCTCAGATAAGCTCCTGCGCAGCCACCGACGGCTCCGTGAGAAATGTGACCGATGTAGATACCTGAAATTTGTTCTGGTGCACTGACTGATATTTCATGGCCTACAATGGAGAAAAATATTCTGAGAAATGTTTCTCTCTTCCGTGAAAACTCTGTGATGATTTAAGGCAATGCAGGACAACTGCGGGAAGAACACGCCAAAAAATATGGCGCAAATTTCCTCATCGCACAGGCACAAAAAAATTCAGTACTCAGGAGCGAAGTTTTCTTCTGATTTAGCTGTATGCAAGACACATAAATATCTAACGTTCACAAATCTAATCTACGAGTTAGCAGATCAAAATATAAAATCTCACAATTCATCTGGAATTAGTTTTAAGAGAAAAATGGAGCCTTCGTAGGCACAGAATGCGTTGAATGAGAACATCGTGCAATGTGATGTGAAGAAATGTACGCTTGAAATAAAAGGAATTTCAATTACAACAACACTGTACGCCTTTGAGAGATATTCTCAAACAGTGAACTTGACATACAAAGAATAAAACTCACTTTGCATAAGGATTATTGCCACAATGTTGAATAATCGCAGTTGTTTTTGGCATACCAAAGAAAGAAGTGCCTCAAGCGATCAGCTTCATGAAGCACAAAATTCATCAGAGAAACAAATAGCCTCCAGCTAATAACTGTTGTAAATTACTGATGTAATGAACAGTAAAATTGCGCATTAAAACTTTGTTTGCGTGTACAATACTTGAATCTGCAGGGTGGACGGATTCCGCTGAAAACCGCTATTTTTACATCAGGTTCACACATGTTACATTGGAAGCTTCAATGCTCGAAAAGTTCAATACGAATTTTTCAGTTCAATACGGATCGAACACTGATGGAAAACTATAGAAGCCAACTAGATAATTTAGTGAAGAAATTATTTCCATGTATTCTTTTCCTCCAAAATACCAATTTTCAACAAATGTTGTAATGAGTGGGTGTCAGCGCAACACTAAAGAGCTTTTAAGGCCGTTCCACGCACGGAAGAACGAATAGAACTATTTACATATGAATTAACACTTTCTAAATCGGGATTGTCTTTAGTACTGTTGACCCTGCGAGTTCCAAAATCAAAGGTTTACCTCCGGTTTGAGGTCACCCGAAACAATGATCAGTTAACAATACTTAGTTCGATACACGGCAATTTAGGAGCTGGAAATTTCGGTGCATCACTTGACACAGCTCATAAGGAGAACACTATAAAAATGGTAAGTATCACAAAATGACGAGAAGATGCGGTGAGAAAAGAAAATGAAAATGAAGAGACTTTTGTAAATGAAGCCATTGAGCGTACCTCTTTCGCAAGCGATTCAATTTAAAATCTTGAATAGATTCAGAGAAGCGATTTGTTCTTGCACAAGCTAATAATGTTAACCTGTAAAAATGAGGGTCGGAACAAAAATATCACCGCGATTTAACTCTTTTATATGACGAATTTAATGTAATTCGTGTTATTCCAAATCATTACCTCAACGGATAATATTTTATCATTATAGCGCACGCGACGAAATATCCTGTACGCGCTTCAAATCGACTATTGAAGCTATGACGGTGACCCTCAAAAGGGAGAGCAAAAGATGATCTGCCTTTGTGAGTCTCTCGCCTATCTGCGCGGATTTCACTCCTGGGATGAAGAGAAAAATTCCAAACCACTTTTCGTGTCTGTGAACATTATTCGCGTCTGTCCTCATACGTGTGCCAAATGTTGCTTGCTACCGAAGGCATCAGAACGAGTTTAGTTGTTAAGCCATATTTAGCTTGTGTATTGAAATTTGTTTCTGCATTCGCTGGTTTTTATGACACCATAAACTTATTGTGCTTCGGATGCAGACTCTCCGACCGCACTGGGTTGCACGGAAAGAACTAAAAAATTTGTGCCATTGTGATGCCACTCAAATAAATAATCTACTCTATGTAACAATCCTGAACGTTTAATGTGACTAAAATGGCGGTAAAATGTGAACATACGTACACTAATATCAAAACTACTTATGTTAAGAAACTTTTAAAAGCCAATTTGTTGGCATGTATCTCATGTGGGAACTTGGAAAATAAACGTTTTCTTTCTTTTCTTCTTTCTATAAGAATGATATCATAAATAAGAACATAACTGCACAAATTCCTATCGCATCTCTATGACGTGAGAAATGTCATACACTTTATATTTCCACTTATAAGTTAAAACACAAAAAAGAATTCACTTAGCACTTCGTATCCTCTGTTTTGTACTCTGCCAGAGCACGGACAAAATTAGGCATTGTTCGGCACCCTCTTCCTTGCGCGACACGTGTTGCGGCAGCCCGCAGCGAACGCGGCGCACCTGCGTGAAGGGCCCTCGGCCCAGCGCCGCCTTGAGGGCCGCCGTCAGGGGAGCGTCAGATGTGCGGGGCGCTTTGATGCATTCAGAGCCTCCCTCAAGCGCCTCATGATCTCATCATCGCGACAAACAAACAAGAGAAACATGGACCGCCAACGCTTGCTCCCAAATTCATGGGATGCCGGCAGCCCTGCACGAGACTGCGCGCCATTTCTGAGACAAAGACTCGGATCAAAACCGTCGAGGCTTCACAAAGATGCCGAGAAGAGAAAAGAAGTGCTCTCGAACGAGCGATGAGATCCAGTTCTGAGAGCTCTCGATGAACAACACACGGTTCAAGATTATGTTCCCGGCCTGAAATGGACAAACACTTCGTTGTCATCAGGACTTGAGGTTTTTAGAAGGCCACAAACTTAATCGTCGATGCAGTGCACACACACTTGTGTCACAAGTATTGTTTACAGAAATATATCATATAGATCCTCTCGAGATGTGAGGCAAATCCAAGAGAAGATTCAACTTCCACGACAGACATCAACAACACTCTTGAGTATGCAAAATTAACCCCTCGCTAAAAAACACTTTGAGTAAAAATGTATGAAGCGTTATACAATATTAGCGTTAAAGTTAAGCGTTGAACAATCTACTAAGTGTTAAACGTTAAAATATCCATTATTTATAAAAATATGTAATTACTCGTGATAAAATGTCACAAAATTTATTCACTCCAGAAAAAAGGAGCAAATTATGAAATCCTGACTCTGTGAAGAAGAGGCAAGGTGACTGAGCGATCTAAGACACTCACCGCCCCAAATTGCAAATAGTTCCTCATGGCCACAAGAGTCATGAAAAGACGAACGGCCCAGTTTCAACTCAAGCCTCATGACAATCAACGAAACCCCCAAAGGATATCGTCCCGTGTGCTTCAGTAACAAAAAGCATTAAAAAATATTTGAGAGATCTGTAAGGAAAACAGGGAGCAGTGTACGATGCCAGCATTCATGAGCCTATCGATTTGTACTTGCAAGTAAAATATTTTAAGTTAGCTGTGCTCAGCTAGTGCGATGCGATCACAATAAAACATTTGTATGCTAGGTATTTCAGAAGTCAAAGCAATGAAATTACGTAATAAATGCGTAATTTATGCAGAACATTTTTTAGCTGTTGAATAAACGCACATTCACAGCTAAGAGATAAGTGTCGCACCTCTGAGAAAAGTGTCGCTTAACAAGACAGTAGCAGCTGTGCACACTTCACAGAATGCGTGCGATAAGTGTTGCCTAAATCTGGAGTCTGAGTAGCTCGTGGCACTGCGGCAGGATTTCAGCGGCTACTCCAAACCTCGCCACTGATCTTCCTCCATTTGTTGACCAGCCGCTTCTTTATTCAGCGCCTCAGCCCTGCATAGTGCTGGCCTGATCCTTACCATCTGTCGTGCTAACACTTCTTGCTGCCTGCACTGCAATATTATGCAGCAATGAACGTCACGACTGCCGAGCCGGAGTTTTTGTTTCCTCGGTTTCTAGAATCATGGTCAAACTTGAAAAAAGCCCCCGAAAATTTGAAGTTCTATTGCAGTGTTCTTGATATCTCGCTACACTAATTGTGGCTCCTGTGAGGCTTCGAAAAGCGGAGCCTAAGTTTAGCTTTTTTTCGAGAAAGTGTTTTTTATTCTTTCGACACTAATTTGTGGATGAATTGCAGTTGCACAAAAGAGAACAAAGAAATCTGAGCTACACAAAACACAATGAAAGGAATTGCATATCAGAAAATAAAACATTCTAAAAACCAACTTGGTAACCTCCGTGCATCAGCGAGTATATCGTGCATCGTCCCGCCATGGTTCTAAGTCATCATTCGTCCGGAAGTAATAAGCCAGGTTTGAGCATTTATATTTTGATAGGTCAAGTAACTAGACGCATTTGCTTTTACGAAATAAAGGATATAATATTGTAATTCTATGACCAACCATTTTCCTTTTGGATTTCAAGGCTACATCATTAGTACCAGCCAAACTGAAATAAAATTGTACAGTGTATCTCTTGCGCTAATTCCAATCCTATCGATATAATTTAAAGCAATTTCAGTGCCTCATGATTGCTTGTGCTAAATTTTATCACATTTCCTTTTATCTTGGTCAGTTATAAATGTACGAGGAGTTCGTGGCCTCGAACTCAGGACTAGAGATCACCGCGCCAACACGCTATCGACTGCGCTATCGATATTGGTCAGTTACTTTTATCTTGGTCAGTCCTTATTATCTTGGTCAGTCATTATCTTGGTCAGTAACACAGTCACTCTGGGATAAACCAAAAATGACTGTGGAAAACGCAATGCTCCACTGCCTAGCATTTACAACTGAGAACTAAGCAGGACAATCTGAGGCAGGATTTTTGAACAATTTTGACTTCACGCCTTCTTAAATTTAATTAATGGCGGGAACCCCAATTTCTCTTATATAGTAGGCTTTGAGTCATCGTCGCTACGCTACTTACTGTTGTAGCTGCTCTTGAAGTGGTAGCTATGCTTCTAACTATTGTAGCTGCTTTTGAAGTTGTAGCTATGCTACTTACTGTTGTAGCTGCTTTTGAAGTTGTAGCTATGCTACTTACTGTCGTAGCTGCTTTTGAAGTTGTAGCAATGCTACTTACTGTTGTAGCTGCTTTTGAAGTTGTAGCTATGCTACTTACTGTTGTAGCTGCTTTTGAAGTTGTAGCTATGCTACTTACTGCTGTAGCTGCTTTTGAATTTGTAGCTATGCTACTTACTCTTGTAGCTGCTTTTGAAGTTGTAGCTATGCTACTTACTGTTGTGGCTGCTTTTGAAGTTGTAGCTATGCTACTTACTGTTGTGGCTGCTTTTGAAGTTGTAGCTATGCTACTTACTATTGTAGCTGCTTTTGAAGTTGTAGCTATGCTACTTACTATTGTAGCTGCTTTTGAAATTCTAGCTATGCTACTTACTATTGTAGCTGCTTTTGAAGTTGTAGCTATGCTACTTACTATTGTAGCTGCTTTTGAAATTGTACCTATGCTACTTACTATAGTAGCTGCTTTTGAAGTGGTAACTATGCTCCTTGCTGTACCACATAGTCTACTGCGAAAAGCCACAAGCTCTACCGCCACAACGAAGGAAATTATTAGAAGGTCCAGCGGAGGCCCCGGCAGAGAGGCAGAGCGCGTCACGGGAGTGCAGCCAGCACACACACACACACGCCCGCCCTGGAATCACCAGCTCTAAGTCATCATTAGCACCAAACTTCAGCGTACGCGGCAGTACAAACGACGAGCTCCAGCGCCGCCTCCACTAACGCGCCAACTTCTCTAGATTTAATAAAAACACAAGCTGCTAAAACTCAGGCTGGCCGACAGACAGCCTTAGTGAAATTGCAATTTTTATTAGAACTTTCCTCTGCGCCTGACGAGCCAGAAACTCACGTCATGACCAATTAGTAAAAATGAAGACTTACGATAAACGTAACATACCGTATATACTGGCACAATTGAATATTGTTAGATTAGATTAAATAAGTTAGTTCAAGCCTCCCTAACAGAAACAAAGGTGATCCAAAGATAGGCAGGAGAAAAATACCACTTAGTAAGGAGTTTAAGGAATGGAGAATTTACGCATAAGGTATGTTTCCACACAAGACTCCCTGAGCACAGAAACAGCAAGTTGGGAAAGAATTTTATGAAGATAATAATTACGAAGCAAAGTAGTAGGTGCTGAAGAAAAACGCAGCAGTGATCCGAAAAAAAGATAGTCCACAACAAAATAAAGAACAGATTCGATTTCAACGAAAAGAAAACCCACCTAATCATCATTTAACCTTACATATTCCCACTGAAGCTCCAATTCTTATACATAAAATTATATATATATTATACAGCAACATGTAGAGAAAGAGTTTGAATTTTCACGATAAAATTACTGAACATATTCGAACTATTCACAAATCATGTATGAAAATAATTTAAAGCAGCGCGACATTTCGGGAAGGTGGAAATGAGTGAATGAAACATATGCGTCCTGGTCGCTCACGTACGCAGAAAAATAACGGGACTGTAGCTGAGAACTATAAACTTTAGCCACACAAAGGGAAATGCAACGCAACTAACTTCCTGATCAGAATCTAAGTGGCAAGAGTCAGTATTAATACAAAACAAAGCTTAACACGGGAGTAATAAAGGGTCTCTAACAAAAAAGTAAACCGAACAGTTTGAATATTAACAACATCCTCACCCCGAATTCGAATAATGTTTTATTTGTCTATCTCATAAAATAATTTCGTTTTTAATACAAGTAAAATGGCAACAATCAGTCTGGTAGGAGCAATTATACAACACACGGCAAAATTACCGCTGTCACTTCACCGTACGTCAAGTAATACCGCTCGAGACCATCATATCTCTAAGATAACTCTGTTCGAAAAGTTTCAAGTTTGACACGTATATTTTTCACATGCATTAAGAGTGACTTCTCTATAGTACGCAAGTGCGAAGTTGCTGTCAGTTTTGAGTATATTTGAATCACGTGAAGTAATTCATAATATTCAATACTTTCTTCTAAATATGTCTTCTCAATGCGTTACTAGAGCGTATAAGAATATTTTAACAAACTCGATCTTTCTTCTCAAGAAATGTAGAAGTCAAGAGTATGAGCGCTACACGTTGAAAGCAATTGATGCGTACACTGGAAACAATTGACGCTGCATGTGTTCAAGTAGCAGGCCGATCGCTTAGACCTCAACATTGTGTGGCTGGCAGCTATACCTGAGCTCTGTACAAAATATAAGCTTTCCTTTAACGTCTTGCTAGTTTTCGTTGAAACATAAACGTTCTTTATTTTTAGCTGAGTATTTTCCCTATAAGAATATATTTGAAGGTAATGTATGGCCCGACAACTCCTCTTAATTAAACAAAAGCGATCGCGCCTGCCCACGCCAGCGCCTGAGAGCCGCATCTCCACGCTACGCGAGGAGCGGCAGGAATGTGGTCAGTACGCGGTGCCCTAGGTTGTTTAACGCCAAAAACGAGTGTCCCCGAACAAAAATGCGACGTATTTCCTTTGGAATTGCTGCACATGTAATACAATACAACATAGGAGTTCAAGATGCTGCAGTTGTTTCAGGCAAACACAGCTCACTGCTCCGCCATGTGAATACAACGGCTTTCTCATGAGCTGAAATACGATCCGCCACCATTGGGGTCTCCTCTGAACTACTGGGTGCATGCAGTCACATTAGAGCAATTGCTCTCGATGTTTGAAATGAAAATCAATGTTAAGATTGGTAGAATAGAAACAAGTTTCAGTACTGAAAAGCGCAGTAGTAGGTTCGGTCCTAGTGAAGACGCTGCAAAATTTAGTGATCACATATATGCTTTGCAGCGAATGAAATAATCATAAGAATGTTAAATAGATTCTCTTGGTAAAAATTCGTGCTAAAATAAGGACTTAAAATAATGAGTCAATCATCGAAACGCTTAAGAGACTGTACAGCCAGTTTTTATCCCGAAAATATCTCGTAGAAATGCCTTAAATGCTCACCTCAGCACTGCAGCTGTGTTATACGAATCTTTTTCAGCTTCTTAACTGATAAGGAAAGAGTGGGTAATGTGGAAGCTGTACTAGCGGAAGAGTACCTCCTATATAACCTTTTGAACTGGTCTTCTTTGTTCTCTTTAATCACAGAAAGAGCAGCTCTTTCTCTGGTGGAATGCCGCAATTGCGATACTGCAGTTGAAATTCGATCTTTCTTGTCTCACACTTGATGCTATACCCTCGAGCTGCGGAGAAGACAAAGCCCGCTCCAGTCTTGTGTGCCTTGAAAAGCACACGGACACACAACTTGGAGGAAAAAGTGGAAATGAAGCTACGTAGAGCGTATGTAGCTACCTGTGTGTCAGACGACGACCTTTAATGTTATCAGAGAAACTATTAGGAAACAACTGAATTATTAATGATAGGTTATTTCACGATGTCTCCCACTGCTCTAAACTTTTAAGACTGCAGCTACTTTGTGAATAGTTTAAAATATCCAAATCTTATTAACCACACAGGAACATCATTGTTAATTCGATATGAGTCATTACTGATTGAGAATCATCACAAATCTGTATCTCTCACAGCACTGCTAAATTTGTGTCTCTCGAGGCCGGTTGTTTATGTCGTTAATGTACTCAACTCACAGTAACACATTGCAAACCCTGTCACGCAACTACATATCATCAGCTTGATGCCTTTGCCACCGTTAAGAAATTTTCCTCTGAGTTTTTCTTGCGCGACTTAGTCTTTCGTGACTGCTGCTAACGCATGCATCTTTCTTCCTTTCTACGAAGAAGAAGCACCTACGTGACTCTTGAGAACGAATCTCTTCTTTGAAAGCAAACATGTCTGTCTCTAAAATTTGGCGTCTGAATTCTCAGCCTTATTCTGAGCGTCTGAATCCTCAGATAAAGCTCGGTCAGGCACAAAATTAAGAACACGAGGCGGAGCAAGGAGCATCACTCGGATTACCGCACCGTTATCAGACAAGGGCAAAAACAAATTCCTCGTTTCGGAACTGGGGAGAGGCGACAACAGAGGAACAGGGAAGTGAACATTTCTTCATTTTGTTTAGCTTAGGACAAGGTGTAAAGAGCCTGCTTTGACCTCACTGCGGTCAACTGAGGCTGTATTTCACACAAACAAACTCTGAACTATTGCCGTGACTAACAGAGGATTCATATAACGAGCAACTAAACTAGAAACGAGATTTTTACTCAAGACTTCATGTTTGATTCGGCCCAGCGTTACGCATATGAGTTTTAAGGAGTCTGTGAAGCCGCTCGGAGACTTTTACATCAATTTGATTTCTCTGTAAAAATTATGTCATCGTACCTTATAGTTCAGAAAGATATATTTAAAATTTTTGTCGCGAGGGATGAATACTCTTAAATCTCTCCACTCTCATATAGCCTTCGATAAGTGACATGGATTTTTCTGATGTTAAGAAGAAGGGCCTCATTAGTAAATTAAAAATACTCAAGAACAGTTAGGAACCAAGATTCGGGGAAAATTAAGATTTTACACAGAATACACTTTTCTAAAACACAATTTTTACCAAGCCATGTCGCTAATCTGTGCACTGTTGGCCTTGTACTGCTAAGAAATGTTCTACCAAAGGTTTTTGTATCAGGTCACAACACCAACGGCTTAGTTTTAATGTCGATATATTATTCTCCTCCATATACGAGTTATTTTTTGTTTATATGAGTGGCAATTTCTCTCCGCTTGGGATTTGGCATTTCCCCGTTCCAAATTTGCCCGTGCCCTCGGCTAGCTTGAACTTCGCCGCTTGAATAAGACTTTCAAGTTATCTTGAGGGCGACAGTGGCAGCAAAGCTATTCAGAGCACCGTCGCGCACATGCAGCACAAACAAAACTCACAAGTGAGGTACAAGGCGGCGACTAAAAGCCCCGAGAAAAAGAGAGACAAGCGCATGCATAATCCTGCCTTCCTTCACTGTCACAGGAACTGAGCGTAACATCTCAGGCTGCCAATTCCAAACAAAGTTGCCGGTACAAAAATTTATACGATCGCGCGACTATCGCCCCGAGGCCCGTCTTCTGCATCGCCGGTTCGGTGCTACTCAATTCCCGATGTCATTAATTTCAAGGAAAGATATTTCTTTGGCCTCCCAGTTTTAAGAAGTCGCTTTGCTCGCAGCACGGCTAAATCTGAGCCCGAGTTTTAGCGAACATTTTCCATCTTGAGAGGGAGAAAGACTTTCAGGACTGAGACTTTCATCCGCCATCCTCCTCAAACTATACGGTTGTCCCTCCTCAATAAATATTGCAAGATCCGCCTCACCTCTCCAGGATCAAGGCTCAGATATTGTTTTATTGAAAGCGTCGAGTCTCTCTGCTGGCCCTTAGGTTCTCGCTAGGTCGCATCTGAAGGATTCAGTGCTTTCTCGAGCGAGCAAAAGCAGAGTTTTTGTTCTTTCAAGGTACGAGAAAAGAAATGTCCTCTCCTCCTTATGGAAGATTTTTTGTTAGTCTACGCCTGCTGGTGAAATGATCACGAATTTGGAAAGTCACTATTACAAATCACGCAACGTCATAAGAGGATTTAAAAGGGAAAATAAGTATAAATGACGTAGTACCTAGCAAGAATTTTTTAACTTAAGTTAGAAAAAAACACTATTGCAATAAATAAATATTATAAGCTTCCAATCGTTCGTAATTTTCCGAAACTCGGAACGATATTGATTTTCTGCACTACTACTGAATAATGTCGCATTAAATTTGATGACTGGCCATCACAAGCAGGCCAGGCAGATGAAGTGTAAACATGCAGCATACTAAAGATATAGAAAGGAAATTTAAATCGATGACATGGCAAAATCAGTTCAGGGGCAATTGCTCCCTGGATGATTTACTAAAAATCTTTCTTTAAAACTTAATTTCTACATAGCATAACAACCTAACTAACCTACAGTAGGCTAACGGAACTTGATCAGATTCAATTTGATTCGATTTAACCTCACATTTTTAAACTATAATTTTTACATGTTGCAATTTTCCGTCCATAGAAGACGCCTTTCGTTTCTTGTTAAAACACCATGGGTTCAGGGCCAAGTTTTAAGAATGTAATCGCACACTGCATTAGAGTCAGTTATTTGCAATGGACAAAAATACTCTTATTATTAGGAGCATTCGAAGCCTTTCATGGGGTAATTGCCTTACAGTAGTCATTGTTGGCGGAGGGGGATGGCTATTGTATAGGAGGCAAGGGGGACTGATCTACGGAGTTAGTAATCCGAGGACACATGTTCAAAGGGTAATTGCCAGAAGGCGGTTGTCGTGTTACCGGAGAGATAAGGCTCAGATAGATGTCTTTCCTCAAGACGATATATAATAGCAGATGTTGGACATTTTACGAATACTTTTTCTCTGTAAAGTCTTACGCAATGCTGAGCATAAAAACAAGGTACACACTCTGCAAAATATCAAGACAACATCTAGTTATCTCAACATAGATTAGAAGTATTGATAAATTGATGAAACTTAGGAAGATGCTTGAAAAGACAGTGGTTTTCTTCATCAAAGAATGAAAGCGAGCAAAAGGTAATTAAACCTGCTTAGCCTAAGTGCGTACACACACTATTGCAAAATTACAAATAAGTGCATTCGAATTATGAAGCAGTCTAAATACTGGTTATAAATTGAAATTATGAAAGAAGCAAACATTTCACTGTGATGATGGTCAAGACAAACAACCTGTGATGAGCATGCTCAAAATTACGACATTCAAAAAGATCTACATCTGAAGCGTTGCTTGGGCCTGCACGCAAATTTTGAGAGGGATTGCTCCTGTACACACGTGTAAAGATTTGTCCTGAACACAAGTCTGCCCCTGTTTTGCATCGGGACAAGCATAACGCTCCTCTGGACCTTGTCTTGAGCAGCGTGATGTGTTGCAGCGTGTGGTGCACCAGCGGCGCTGCGTCACGACGCGCTCCGTCCTAGCGTCATCGTTGAGGGCATGCAATTGCATCGCGAACATGGGCGTACCTATCAGTTTGAGAGCACACCGCTATCTCCAAGTGAGATAACAACGGACAGGTTTTTTTCACTGAAGACAAATCGTATCAAATAACAATTGACACAATTTTGACGACAGCATATTCTATAGTTTTTGATCAGGAGGGCGTGTTGTAATGATACTGAAGATTTGTTGTAGTGTTCAGTCTCTTTCTAAGTTCACTCTAGAAGGGCTAAAGAAGAATTTCTCATAACTTAGTACAAAAAGAATCACTGCAACACTGAGCACTTCGTGCACGACGTCGCTCCCGGACACTGTCGTCTCGCTGATAGCCTCAAGAGGAATATGGGAAGCATAAACGGCCTAACTTCAACGATTAACCCTTCATTACATAGCCGAGCCAAATCGTCGTGTCTCATTTCACAAATGTTACACGTATCAAGAGTTTCCAGAGAAAAGTATTGCGGGCCAGCGTGCATGCTGGCAATAGTTTAGAAGGAACTCGCATCTTCGAAGCACCTCTAATCAATGGAGGCATTGATCATATGCTGCGTTAGAAGTGGCGGAGTTGCGAAGTTTAAGAGCGACTCCTCGGAAGGACGCCGTATGGATGAAGACAGCATGAGAGGCTGTTCTTCTTATACCCCGAGCTAGGAATGCCGCATATATTAATCAATTCTGATGGCATCTTATGATCGTGTCAAGCCGATCGTCGAGTCTTATTACGGACATTGTTAAGCAAGTACTGTGAAGTAAAGCGTAATATGACAAAAGCATATTACTCTCGAAACTCCACCGTTACGCCATTAAAGGAATTACACATGATTGGTTCAATTCCCACCTATCAAATCGGACGCAGTACGCCGCTATTAATGATGCATTATCGGAATTACTGAAATTAGCCTTAAAGTTCTTCAAAGAAAATCGTCCTTGTACCTCTCTTTTTCTAATCTTGAAGCAGCTGCATTTTTCCAATTCAAACTTTTTCCAATAACAGCAAGCTTTCTACAGCTGTTCTCAGTAAACTCTCCGTTTTAATTTCAGAGAGAATAAATAGCGAACTGTAATTAGTTTCAATGTGGCTCATTGCGAATAAAACACACATGAATATAGATAAGATAAAAAACATTACTGTATGTTCTCCTACGGGAGGAATGCCTCTCCTCTTGCATCTAGATTGGGGATTCTCAGATTGAAAAAATCAACTCCGGTAAGTTTCTGGACATTACACTAGATGAAATCTGTCGAGGGAGCGTATTGCACACATCAGTACTAAACTATCAAAATCCTTAGGAATCCTCAAAAAAATGAAAACACTAGGTAACCAAAAAAGTTCTATCCGTTTTTTGATTAGCCATTGAATGAAGTTCAAATATGTACGCAAAGCCTGTAGCAGTTGTTTTCAGATTAGGACAGTAGAAAGTAGGAACATCAGACGTTATAAAAACACGCGCACCGTGCTTGGCCATTGGCTATAAGCTGGACTGCAGAGGAAAAGGATGGAAATGTCTACAGATCTTGTTCGGGGCTGTTTGCTTTAGGACTTCAAGGTGGACTTATCAGCAGCTGGATCAAGTTGCCGCATATGTCAAGCGCTTGGGGATAGTGCTGTGAATGCACGTGCTGCAAGGCGTTGGTTTCAAAAATTTAGGTCAGGAGATTTGTCTCTCCGTGATGAGCCTCGCAGTGGACGACTACAGGTCTTGAATGACGTAGTCCTGGATGCGGCCACTGAATTTGCAAGGCAGTTCACTGTTTCCGATGAAACAGTTAGACTTCACCTCCACTACCTAGGCAAAGCGTACAAACTGAGCGAGTACGTTCCTCACACGCTGTTCGAGGTCCACGAGAGAGAACGAGCGGCAGCCTCCTGTCGTTGCTTTCTCGCCACCGTACCGCACCCTTATTCAATCGAGTGCTTACGAGTGATGAAAAGTGGGTCATGTACGAAACTCCCAAACGTTCCAGACATTGGTTGTCACCTCAAGATGCTTTCCTCACACCACAAGACCGCCGTTTACAATACGGAATAGGCGCATGGCACAAAACTGACAAAAATAAACCAATTTGCTCTTTGCTCTCCAAAAATGAGCCATAAGAGAGGTTATAAAATTAGAATACAATGTCCACACGCAAGATTCATCCAAAAGTTTAAAAATACCCAGGCTTTTTGGATCTCAATGACCTCTCGATATGTAATTTCAAGTATAAAACGTTGACTACTGAGGGTGACAAAAATTTTACGCATCATAGTTATTATCAGTAAATACTGGTAACCATGTTAGTACAGCCAGATCGTTCATTCAAAAAGAACGATCTCAACAGTTACCACTTCGTTGGAATCAAAACTTTGAATTCGATCTCTGCTGAAATCCGTGGGAAAAAATACACTACGCTTTCAAAGCAAATCTTGAATCCTTTTTTATGCAAATTATTGACGACACTAGGTAATCAAGTCAAATCTTTTCTACGAAATGATCCAAACTGATAAGCTAATTTAACATGGAATAGAATTGATCTTAAGTCTTTTCTAGAACGTATTCTCTCATTTGATTCATTTTAAATATTGTTGTTAACTTAAGCAGCGAATTCTGTGCAAACCCATCAGTTGTCAGTCTAGTGAGCGACTGTGTAGTGTAGTAGGTAAAAAAATATGCACACCTTATATATATATAATGCCGTTGATAGCATGCCTTAGAAGTCGCTGAACTTAATCGAGCCCAAATGTGTTTATTGTAATATCATAAGAAATTATCTTCTTGATATATCCCTTGTTATAAATAAATTGTTTATATCTGTTTAAAAGTCAAGTAGACAGCGCAGCAGGGTTGTATGCTATAATAATAATTCGGGCTTAGAGAATAACCCAGCCAGCTGTGTCTTGCTGTAAGTTCAGACAAAGGGATCTTTGTAGTAGAATGGTTCCATTCGCTTGTAGATTCGCTTCGCTTGTTGACTCAGTTGTATACATCTAATTTTATTAAAGTCACAGAGCAGTCAGTTATCTACTATAAGTTCCTCTAGAAACAATGATGTAGTCTTCACAATTCATTCCCTTGATTGTTCATTGCAAATCTCTTGTTCTGAACTTATTTGTTCTGAACTTATTTATTAGAACTTATTTGTTATTTGGAAACATTTGTTCTGAACTTTTTTCCCCTCATTTACATCAAATTCATTTAGGTCTTGGGATATTTAGAATGGAAGAACAAAAATTAAACTCGACGTTGATAATAATATGTTTTGACTATCGAGCTCTTCCTTAAGAACAATATATTTTGAACGCTACTTAACCATCGACATGAAGAAATATCTGTTGATCAGACTATTATTGATTATTGCTGTAATTTCCATTCCGTAATTTCATAAATACACGGCCAAAGAATTGTTACCTCCTCGATGCTCCGTTTTCGAGAAAACACAAGTTACACATGTTAGAACCTAGATGAGTTGGAAGCGTTGAAGTGTTTCTCAGAAGAAGAATTTCAAGAAATTTAGGTAAATTTAAACAAAATTATAATGTGTGATTGAATGTACGGACAAATCGTGAAATATATTTTGTCATACAATAATTGCACTCGATAGTAACTTACAGGACAAATTAATAACGAATTCAAAATATTGAAGCATATTTGAGCAGCCAAAAGCTGATCAGGTGAAGAGTACAATTAAAAGCTCTAACTAACAAATCGAGTACTAATACCTGTAACATCAGATATTCAAGACATTTTACCATTACATGCTGAACAACAAACGATTTGTTGAATAGATCATACATACGTTAAACACTTGGACTCATCTAATGCAGGACATCTTATGAGCAATTTTCAGTGACATTCTGGGGACAAAGTGGACAAGTCCAAGTCTGGTTAATGACGTGAGGTAATAAACGAAGAGTACTAATAAAAGTGTCGCTTTATGAAATGCATCTGAATATTAGGAACATAACCGATTTAATGAGCTGTTCGATAAGTTCTCGGTAAGTTTTCAAGGTATTTAATACACACGCGCACCGTCTCCAAGGGCGGATGGTAAAGTTGGAATCACTTGACGGCATTGCTTTAGGAGGCCAAAATTATGTCGCAGCCAGCACCCTGGCACGGCATGCATTAGCATTTTATTTGCAAGAATTTATGGCTCTACAATGTAAACCTGAGAGCAGTCCTGTTAAACCTTGTAGGTAAATCTGACGTTCAGAGGAGATGATGTTGTATTATAAGCCTATGCATGGAAATAGCTTTTAGAGACGAAAGAACGTCCACGTATACGCTTCCTAATAGGACGATTTAGAAAGAGTGTGTTATTATGGCATATATCAGGGTAATTTAAGAGGGATAATATTCAGCTGCTAAGAGCATTTAAGGTGTGATGCAAGGTCTCCACTAAACAAAGAAACAGGCACAACAGGCAAACTGTTGCGCATGATGTACTGAAAATACCAAAGTTTATGTCGAGATAACACGGCAGCACACTTTTGCTATAGAAATGATTCGTTGCTCGCACACGGCGTCGCCGCAGGTTTTATCATGGACTACAAAGTGACACGCAGGCAACGGAACAGCAGCAATGTTAATATCATGACTGCGTGGCGATAAGTAGGTAATTCGTCGTCTCTTAGCTCCTGTGAGCCCTTCATCCCGTGTAATTGCTGAGAGAACTTGATAAAGTACACTTAGCTATTTTGTTCTTTGGCGATATAATCATTTCACATCAAGCTTATGGCAAATTTATGAGATAAATTCGGTCTCAAAGTATTGAAGTGCCATAGGTATCGTATTTTGTGCCATTTACATTAAATTATATGTTAATTTAAACCGCTCTATTGACGGTCTCTAACCGTAACAATGGCGTTCCAAAGAGAGCAAGGAGGAAAGCACAATTTATTATGGATTTATGGGAACCTCGACTCTTTACACAAGGTGCATAGAAATAGTAGGTTGAGAAAGAAGTTTGTGAAACCAGATAAAATTTGAAGAAGAAAGTAGTAGGTGCTGAAAAACAGAACAGCAGTGAATCGAAAAAAAAGATGGTCCGTAACAAAACAAAAACTTAACCTATTTCAACAAATGGAAGACATCCTAACCTTCAGCTCGGGACCTCCCATATTCCTCATGGGAGCGTTAATTCCCATAGACACACTTGTATCCTGTAAATGCTGCTTTCACTGAAGAATTGAGGTGATGTTTTTCATTACTCTCCCCTCAGGGGGATACAATTATTGTATCTATGGGAACTAGCGCTCCCAGGGGGACAATGTGAGGGCCCGAGCTAAAGGTTAGGTAGGCTTTCTTTTGTTAAAATAGAATAGGTTTTGTTGTGTTACGGACCATCTTTTTTTCGGTTCACTGCTGTCCTGTTTTTCACCGCCTACTACTTTCTTCTTCAACTTTTTCTTGTTTCATGAACTTCTTTCTTAGCTTCCTGTTTCTGTGCCCTTTCTGCATAGATTCCACGTTCCCTTAGCTCCATACTAAATGGTGCCTTCTTCCTTCCTCTCTTTACATCTCATTTGTTGAGGATAGGGAGGCTTAAACTAACTAATAAACTAATAAACTGTATCCTCGTGAGGAGCTGCTTTGCTGTATTTTAACTCTTCGCTGCAAGGCAAAAATCGATATTTGCTTTCTTGGAAACGATGAAAAGAAAAGAGCAAAACAGGTAATTAGTAATGTATAATGGAAAAATGATGGATCCTGCTGAAATAACACATTGGTGATGAAAATAATTTCATCTCTGGGAAAACAACAAGTATCCCAGCAAAAAACGCCTTCATGGAATCTTGGCTCTACACTTTCAACAGTTATTGTTTTTAAAAATACAAAAATTTGATAACTTAGCTCCCCCATTCCAAGGCCTAACAATTAATTTTCTTTGAGCCTGATGCCTTAACACGTTTACAGATACTGTCACTAACTGCAACTCTCGTAACCATTAGAATCCAAGGATCAAATTCAGTAAAAAACAACTTACAGTTGGTTGAAAGAAAGCGAGTAGGGCAGAAATGGTTAAAACTTCTCTCACAACAAGCCTTGAAGGTTATCTGAGAGCGACATCAACTCACACATGCACTGAGTTAATACTTCTGAGGTCCCGCGCGTGAAGTTTTATCACGATCATGTCAGCAGTGTGTCTTCGCGGCCAGTTAGCACCAAAGGGTTACAATGAGCTGTGACCCTATTTTTGTGCTCGGATTTGTGGAAGAAGCTAAATTTCAGCGGAGGCTTCTCCTGCAATACGGAGCCAATATCAAAATTTGTGCAAGTATTTTTTATTTATTTTATCCAGATGTTTAAGTGACTGCAAATGTTATACAAAAGAGGAGCTGGACAGCCATTAACGTCGACAGCACATGAGCACATCAGTCAAGAAAGGAGTATGATGAGTTGGCGAATTTTCGTAAATGAAGATATATCTTCGTTAAATATCAGTCATGGTTCTGTCGATCAAATCTTTCACGACTTTGTCCATCAGCCTTAATACAGATGTTCGGGATGCAGTACAAAGTAGCTTCTAAATCTACCGAAAACATTCATCGTGAAACGCATTCAAAATCTTGTGGCAAAAATATATCGATGAAAAAGGATACTTTGTAAACAATATCAATGTTACACACTTATCGTCGTGGGATAAAGATTAACTGATTTAAGTTATTTTTAGTTCCTCTTACCCCAACAAAGATGATCAAAGAGAGAAAGGATGAATGCACCATTTAGTACGGAGTTAATTGAACGCTGAATCAATGCGCAAAGTGTGCTCGCGCAAAGTTGAGAATGAAGCTTGTGAAACAAGATAAAAGTTGAAGACGAAAGTCAAAGGGGCTGAAAAACAAGACAGCAGTGAACAGACAAAAGATGGTCTTTAACAAAAAAAACATATTGTACAACAACAAAAAGAAGACCTATATGTAATCAGCTCAGAATCTCACATTTCCCCCTTGGGAGCGCTTATTCCCATAGATAAAATAGTTGTATTCTCCTGAGGGGATCGTGTCATAAAGTTCTTGAACAAAAAGTACAAAGTAAATATTGACCCACCATTCTGTGATATAAAAATTTCTCCTCACGAAAATCGAAGCTTTTAAGAAGACCCAACTCACCGCAACATCCGACCGTATTTGTGACTATCATCAAGAAGCCTACGAAAGAATTTTACGCAGACCAAACGGCAATAAGTCCACGGGGGCCCGCAGCCACGTTAGATGCAGCGCTCCAAGTTCTGGACGCTCGATAAACAAAAGAACAATGGAGCTGGTCGCCAAGCACCGGCCACGACGAACCGCGCTAACAATAAGAAGCTCGTAACTCGGTGTTATCGTCTTCAAGAGTTTAGCCTCAACAGAAACTTTCGTAGGCACGACGAGAGAGCTTTGCACCGCGCCAGCACACAAGTGTCGCCGCGCTCAAACAGTCGCAAATGAAGCTCGCTCAACGACCTCCCTAAAAAGTTATTCCTTCATAAGGAAAACATGAAAATGCGCTAAAGAGATGAAGCGCAGCTGGAGTCAGCCGTCGAGCTAGATGACGCCGGCTTATCACGCCTTTATGACCATGACGCACTCAGCGCGAGCAACTTGAGCTAGAGAAGCAATTTAACTGCCAGCTCTAATATAAGCGAAGTAAAACTTAGCAGAAATGAAGTGTTGCTGCCATTTGCACTGGCCAGGCCCGCTTTTTTACGCCCCAAGAGGTTATTTCGAACTGATGGCGTCGATTTTTTTAGCTAAATTTGCAAGGGCGAAATATCATTAATTTTTAGACAGAAATGAAAATCATTTGGTGATATTTTAACCAGGTGGTAATATACGAAATGCAAAAATTATTGATATTTGAATGTAAAAGAGTTTTTTCCTACTGCTTAGTTAAATTTACTTTGCCGTGACGATAAAATTTGATATCTTTGAACACGGTTGTTTTCTTCGCAGTCAAGCAGCCTGAGTACATTGGGTAAGAGTGCAATTTGCAAAAGAGGCAAGATCTTACGCAGAAAAATCAAATAAGTACAAAAATTAAATGCAGTAAGTACATGATGTACTTTTAAAGAGAACAGAACATTCTAAAAGTTAAACTCAAAAACAAACGGCGAAATACCTCAACAACAGTTTTAAAGCACGAATCCAAAGGGTGCCCAAACTCGATGTCAGCCAAGTTTGGCACGATCACACTGAGACGAACCTATTTTTTAAATTCAATTACCTCCAATTTCTCGATTTAATGACCTGAAACTTTTTAGTGCTAGGAAGCCCTTCCAAGTTATAGTCCGAGGCCAACTCAGGCTTAAGTCGAGATGCATGTCACGATGCGAAGTTACTAAAGCTACAAACGGCTACGGCCGCCTATCAAGAGGCCTCTTCCAAAAACGTAAAATATATGTATGCTCCATAACTTCATCAGTCATACATGATGTCATTACACAGGCTGATGAGACTACTCGCGTGAGATCGACCTCTTCTCTCTATTGAACTGCGTTCTCAAACATAGCGTTAAATTGTGCGCTTTAGCACTCACGTATGCTGCTTCTGTCGTGTCTCGACAGCACCTTGGAGCGAAGGGAATTGAGTAACTGATTTATCTGAACTACTACATACTCAAAATGCTCTCATTTCTGTGATCTATGTCATCATTACCTGTATATTCTGTTCTACAGCGCATCAGTATTATTGTTATTCTTAGTTAATAATTACAGTCTTAGAAAAATTGCAGGGTCCTTTTTACAAAAAAAAGGAATTATTTAACATATTATAGGTAGCCACTGAATATTGTATCGACACATTAGAGCCTTTTCAACCAAAAATTTCGAAATTGCCAAATGGGCTTCCAAAGAGATGAAAAGCTGAGGAATAACAAAGTGGGCATATCGTTAAGAAACTGAAGATGATTTCTGCAAAAGGTCCGCAGTGTAGTGCGGCGAGCTCTTTCCCGTAATAAAACCTCAAGCGTGAAAAATGAAAGCAATTCCAATTCACAAAAATACACTCTCAAATAATCTACTGAAAGAAGTGTAGTAATATTCAGCACGTAGCTCTACAGGAGTGACACTGGTGCTTTCTAATTTCCCTGAGAATGCTGACGCGGCATCTCATCATGTCTGAAAGCGAGAGAGCCACATTTCTATGCCTCAAAATACTCAAAAACCAATCACTATCAGAAGAAATGTCTTGAACTTGCAGTGTCTCTAGCCTACAACACCGAAAATAAATGTCACCATTGTTTTTGGCACCATATCAAACGACTCTAATAAAGTGCGAGTATTTACGAGCTGCCGATTTGTTGTTTAGATGAGCAGCGCTCGCCCGCATCACCTAGGCGCCCAAGCCGTGCCGCCCCGCGGAGCGATAGGGAGAAGTTTAAATTTGGGATGTTTCAATTACGACGGCGGCTGAAGTATGCCGCGCGATGCGATCAGCAGAGACGTTCAAATCCGCAACGTTTCAATTACGGCGCTGCACAAAGTCACCATCACGACCCACCAACTCGCCGGCTCTCCATCCATTGCTGCGGGGCAAAAGTCGGCGGCGCTGAGCTCATTGAAACTTTTGTTGGAATTAGCTTTCAGAAATAGTGGGCTTTTACCGCAGCGCTTCATTTCCGCATTAAATATTAAAATAATGCGACGCGTAATGGATTTTTAGGAGCGGCCTTATCTGAAATAACCCTAAGCCTCCACGCTGTCAGTAGTTGGAATAGAAATTACCAACAAATATGGAAAGTATTCCTCCGACCACTCAGGGTTTATTGGACGGTGCGGGTATTGGCATTCCTAATTATAGCAAGTACTGATAACGCCACTTCCGCGCCTCGCACCATTCAGTGACGTGGCTCGAAATATAGTCATATCTTGCCTTATTTAAATTTTAAGATCCTCTTGTTTACGTTTATCTTACTGACGTGATTGCACTCACAAAGAATTCATTGGGAAAGCGGATTCAAGTCCCTTCAACTGATGTAAAAATGAAACGCAATATTTCGTTAATTAAGAAGAGCATCACTTGCAACAAAAATTGTACACAGAAAAAAAATGGTTTGATTTGATGTACGATTGTTGCCAGGTTTAGTTAGTTAACTTGACTGTGTTCATTTGCAGAGAAAAATACTATGCAAATTGAAAGGCTGTTGAGAAGCAATTTTTACACAGATTGAACGAAAAATGTATATATCCATTTTATATTTTCTTGGCAAATTATGCTCAAGGTCTGCTCGAACACTGCATAATCAAACACAGCATTATTTTTCTCCGATGCAGTTTTTTATTGCTTCAGCAAATTAAATGAAAAATTCAAACATGCAATGGAAAAACCGCCCGACGGGATTCGATCCCTTAATCCAAACTTTTTCAAAAGTTTCACGTAAATCATGCAATTTCTAAGGACTTAGCACGTTCGAAGAAAAGATTATATTTCTGAGGCTGCCTGAAACTTGTGTTTTTACGTGCATCTCATTAGTGGCGCTGCCACGAGCAAAGCACTCCAGCAAAAATGAATTCCTTGAAGAAGCGAAATCGCATCACGTCTTCTCGAGAGCTCCTCAGGGTTGGCGAGCTTCTTTCTACGCGTCAAAAGAACGCTATCTTGATGCTTCATGCGCCACCAAAATATTGCGCAATGCAGAATTACCTTTTTGCCATCATCATTACCATTAAATGTAAGGTTTTTACCTGCGTCATGGGGGTTATGCGATCATTTTAGCAAAACTAGTTAAAATTTACGTTCAAGTAACACCAAAGGACGAGCAATTTGAATGTCTCGGTTAGCACAGCTGTCCGCGCTGCCAATAAAAGCATAAGTATCTTAATGAAACGAAAATGTGCAATGAGAATAATGAATAAAATAGGAAACACTCGCGTAGGAAGTCGGTTACACGATACGCCAGTTTGTGTCCAGATAGACAAAGAAGTAATGAATGAAAGATAAGCCTACCTTATTACAAATTTTGGCCCAGAGCGGACTCCTGCAACTAGCGTTACTAAGTCTCCGAAGAGTAGCTAAAGTCACCACTGTGCAGAATATGTTCTCAAGCTTTGTATCATTTGTGACCAAGAGTAGAATTTAAAAATAATACCTGTAAACAATACATGGTTTAGAATCTGATAATACATATAATACATAACTCTGTATTATTTTTAAAGCTATCAGAGGTTAAGATTGAAGTATCCGCCTATATCCTCCATAAGATAATGACTTTACGTTCACCACTGTAAAAGCTGGGAACGTTCTATATTGTAAAAATAGTTTGAAGTTTCTAATTGAATATTTAATTTTGAATTGTCAAGTTCATTTTTTGAACAAAATATATGGACAAAAACGAGTAGCGCACGGCAGAGGCCATTCATAATTATTTCGCTCCTAAATTTTGAATAGAAAAAATCTTAAAATTATTTATAAAGTGATAAGGAATGCCATAGAGTGTAATCTTCTGACATAGAACGAAAGGTGTAACTTTGAAAGTGTTCATTTATCTTACAACGAGCCTAATTAAAAGCCACGAAACAATAGCATGAGGCGAATGACGACTGAGAAAATCACTAGCTCACTTTGTAAATGATTGTTGGCGATGACGAAGAACGACAGAAACTGCTTTCGTGCAATCAAAAAGTTCATAAATGGTATTCCCAGATATCGAGTAACACAATCACTAGCTAAAATGGGTCACAGATATTTTTGTTGTCCCGACGGTAGATTAAAGAAAAATGGATAAACTGGTAGAGATATAAAAACATAGAAATTAAAGAATTGGGAAAACCGAACGAAAGAATGCATCCCCATAAAAACATGACGAGAATCTAAATCTGGAATGAGAAGCTTCGAGCGTTCGCACATCGTCAGCAATGAAAACGTCTCGTACGAAAAATATGTAGCTAACCACGTTGTACGTTGTAGGTAAGAAAATGAAATTGGGAACACTAAAGCGCTGCTAAAATGTGGCAACATGAATGAAAAATACACACAAAATCGAAAAAACAGTGAGTTGGCCATCGATTAGCAATAGTCGACGTACATGAACTGGTGTCATTAATTAAGACTGGTACGATCAACTTGCGAACAAGTAACGGGAGCAGAAGAGTCTCGCTGCGACGGCGTTTCTACAATGCTTTTTGCGCACTGCTCGGGTGGTTTGCATTCCAATGTGGTTATAACGGTGACGAGTCTTCTAGCTTCAGTTTTGCAGGTTTATCAACAAAATTAACGTTTGGGATGAGATCTCGTTTTTCGGGAATAAAACTATTTTTGCTTTGCTCAAGAATAAGTACGTGAACATCTAGTTACAGAGTTACTAACGGAGTGGGTGAAATATCTCATTAGTAAGTTGAAGGAGTCTCTTTCCTTGCACCAAATCATTCTCAACAGTTGATGCCTTTCTCTCATTTTAATTAAATATTCACGCAATCAACTCGCAAATTTTCAGCTTGCTCGACTCTAAAATTTTGCGCTAGGAATAAGTTCGATAGAGAAATCTGTGGAACCGCGCATGAAAAAAACATGATAAAATTATACCCATGTCCTCTGTCGAGGCAATGACATTAAACACGGACTAATTAGTTTGAAGTTCAGTGAACTGGAGGCGCAAACATTCATCCTAATAAAGTGGAAATTAAGCAAATTTCAATAATGAGACTATGCATATACCATAAATTTGCTAGCCTGGGCTGTTGAGACAGATAATTAAACGACGAGAACAATTAAAGTGCTAATGATGTTACGAACGAAATCATCAGCTGCGCTAAAGCAATCACCGGCGAGTTTCACGCAGCAGATTGTGCATGGCTAGTGCAACACGTAAATTTTCGTCGAAATATTACGCTGGAGCAGCACAGCCGTGTCCGGTACTGGAGCACCACAGGCACGCAGCAGGCGATGGTGGCGGCATTTGATGGAGGCAAGAGTGCATCGGAACGTCGTGAAGACGCTGCGAGGCGTAAGCGTAGAGCCCACCCACAAGCATTCAGCAGGACACACAGCACTAGGTGCCTCTACGAAGCGACAGGACCAGCACCAAAACGCCAGGGCATCGTGTACCAGACGAGACAATTAAACGCAAAAATGAAAGCGCACAAGCACCAAAAAATGACGTCGGAGTTGCAGCAGTAATTATAATTGCAGCACTAGTGGTGTAAAATGTATAATACAATAACTGAAAAGTAACAAAAAATAAAACAACAAAATTAAATCGAAAGCAGTGTAAAACTAGCGATGCAGTAATAGAAATACAACGACAAAAGTGCAACACTAATAAAAGAACAATTGAAATGCAACAATTGCAATCTGTTACATCCATAAAAACTAGTGATATGCAACTTTAGCCGATTAAATAACAAGTTAGTTTCTACTTCCCTTACAAGGACAAAGATGTTCACATAGAGGAAGAACGAAGGTACCATTTAGTAAGGAGTTGAGCGAGCACGGAATTTATGCCCACGTGTGTTCCCACACTAGATCCCCTACGCATAAAAACAGTGAGTTGAGAGAGAAGGTTATGAGACAAGATGAACGACAAAAAAGATAATGAGGGCTGATGAAAAATAGGGACAGCAGGACATCGAAAAAAAATCATCCTTAGAGAAAAAACATCTATTCTATTTTAACGAAAAGAAGGCCCACCTAACTTTCAGCTCGTGAACTCACATTTACTCCCTGGGTGCGTTAACTCTCACAGAAACAATAGTTATATCCCCATGAGGGGCTGCAACTTCAGCGAAGTAACAACATCGATGTAGTTTCAACGGTGCACAAACAGCGATGAGCTAACACCAACATGCGGCAATTGCAACATACCAACCAAAACTTAACAACCACCGCCGCAAGAAAACCAGATGCCGCTGCCCCGGAAAGTTCAGTTGCAGTGCATCATTTTTATGAAGCTTTGGGTCGTAATAAAGGCGTTATCGCTGGCAACCAAGGTAGGCTGATCAGGCACTCGAGATGTGCTAGCTCATTTCCTTATCAGACCCTAAACTGGGAACCTTCTCAAGTTTTTCTGCTCCTGAGAAAGCGAACAAAATACGCAGCGCTGCAAAAAGGCTACCTTATTGCAAGCCTCAAATGATTGCAATTAAGTAGAAACACGGAAAGTTCATGTCTCTCTTCTGAAACATGAGGATAACATTAACTACGTTTACATCTATAAATGTACGAGGAGTTCGGAGACTCGAACTCAGGACTTCAAATCACCGCGCTAGCACGCTATCGATTCATTATCTGTTTCTGGGGGTGACTTGACTTTGAACTCTCGTTACATCTATAAATTGTACGAAAATACGTATAAAAGTGCTTCTTACGAGACCCAGAAGCTCAACCGAAGACAAAGCGGTGCAATATAAGTATCAAAAAATAAACAAAAAATAGGTTAAATGATTTACCTAAATCCATTAAATTTATTTGGCTTTAAATAATCATATGCAAGCCAAAAAACACTTCATGACTACAAATGTAACCATTCGTTAATGAAACGAAACCAAGTCTTTCGTTGGCAAAAATGAAAATAACAGAGTCAGTCTCCTACAGCAAAACAGTAAAATACCTTCATAAACCGTAACTGAGTGCGGTAAAAATATGTTTCGGCACATCTTTTGCTCTGTTAAAGGCCGTTCAAAGGTAATAATGTACTGTAGTTTCTTGTTAAGAGCTGCTTTTTAGATTCCCATTCCACCAACGACAGGCAAAAATTCAAAGTTGTAGCACTTCATTTATTTTTCTATTTTCGTATACCGGTGTGGCCAATGATTTTGCGAAAAAATATTTTTATTTCAGGGCTTTATTTCAGAATATACTCATGCCTAATCGTTAAAGTCCTATAATGTAGAAAAATATTTAAAATCGAATAAAAAAACTTAATTCAGTAGATTTTCTTAACAACGGACCAATTTTGTTTTTCCTAAAATTATGGAAATTTCTTCCACACAATCGTTCGATAAGGAAACAAGTCAACTGTGAGCTTATTATTTAATCGAAGGGAACTTTTCAACAAGATGGTTGTCAGCACAACTGAGCTTCCAGCCAACCAAACAACTCGTTTAAACTTTTAATATTTTAAGGCATTTAGTTTATTAAGCTTTCATCAAACTTCCGTAGAAGTGAATTAAAAACGTTAAAATGGGAAACACGGGCGTACGGCTCGACAAGGTCCGAAAGACAAGGACAGAACAGCGAGCGGGCTCCGCTGATATAGCAGTGCCTCCAGTCCCCCAGAGTCGTAAGACGCCCGAAAGTAAGTTTCAGATGGAGAACAGGCAAGGCTGCATAAACAGGCCCGCCCCAAGGTGGACCGAGCTTGCCCCGGACTCCGGCGGGCGATGGCCAACACCACTTCTCGAGCTGTGGGCAGAGCGGCGTTAATCGAGGTGGCAAGGCAACAAGACCGACGAGGAAAAACAAAGTAATCAAACTTGACGGTTAATTTAGGAAAACCTCAATATAATCACAACAGCCGCCAATGGCGCTATCGTAACTAAAATTACTAATTTTGGATTCAAGTCGTATTACATGAAGGATCAGCAACAAGCATTGCAATCTATGCGGCTAACCTGGCTTTCCAGACCAAATTGAAAACACTAACCGCAGCAGGCTGCGTACCTAACTGTTCGGAGCTAATTTTCACGCTAGAGTCGATCGTAGAAGACGAGACAGGAGACAAGAAGGCCGGCTCGTGACCTCAGCCGCGGCTCCACGATACTAATAGACAAAAAAAAATGTACAACCATTAGACGGAATCAAAATTCAAGCACTTGCTAACAACCAACGGAACATCATCAATATGAATCATTTACCAGTTATCCCACCTTACCCTAAAAATTTACAAACCTGAGTTTACAGTGCACCCAGTATGAAACACGTTTAGGCAGAAGGAAATAATTTCAGAAATCAAGCGGAAATCAGGAAAAGGCAAATACTCCACGCGGAAAGACAGGAAGGAAAGTCAAAGGTTCAAATGCTCAGAAATGCAAGGAAAAGTAATCGGGAGCAGCCCTCATCCAGGTCAAGTGAAACCCGTCAATAAGTGAGCCACACCCTATCAACAATAACATCAATTTTGCTTCATAACCAAAGCAGGTAATGTAATTCAATTTGCATGGAGTATTTAGAGGTTAATCGTAAGCTCCCTAGTAGAGCCAACTAAACACGTAAGGAAAAAAAGAACCACATTCACTCAAACGTAACGATAGGAGAAAAAGCAGTTAAGGAAGAAATTAGAAAAACTTTGCCACGTCACTGATGCACTGCAGGCCCGATAGCTCGCTCGAACAGCAGCACAACCCTCCACGTCCAGAGTCACCATTCAGCCCACGGGACCGACGCCACGTTTCCCAGCATGTTCAAGAACCGGTAAGCCCAAGTAACATGTTCATCACTCGGACAACAAGAGTAATGTTTTAATGGTATAAGCTCAAAATTAATTCTAATTCAATGGAAAACAGCCCCCACCCACTTCACTCACAATCTCCAAAGAAACAATAGAAGATCTTCAAGCGACACTCAAAACCCGACAGGTCGACAGAAAAAATGTTATAACAGAAATACTTTTGGGGGATTTTTCCCACAAAATACGAAAAATCTATTTTTGCTGGTTTAAAAGCTGATACGACATTTAAACTGATGAAAAAATCGTTTGCAGGGGGAGTGGCATGCTTATTTTCAAGTGTTTTGTTTAATTATGTGTTTTTTAGATTTTTAAAAATGTTTTCTTCACCAGATTCAAAATCATAGTGATTTCGGGAAAAATTAGGAAAACCATTATACTAGTCCATCAGAGTGGTCTATCAAAAAAGAAAATCGTTACCAAGCAACTTGAATCATCGTCAACAGATTGATAAAACAATTCAACGAGACAAAATTCATAATGGCGATGACAGCCCCTGGCAGAAGAAGATTGTCGTCGGTTCGTCAAGATAGGGCTTTAGCGCGCTACTCGTTACGGGAAAGGACTGTCAGCAGTTCAGAGCTTGCGTTAGAATGGGAGAGGGATAGCTTCCATGCCTCAGCGCGAACTGTTCAACGTCGACTTTTCGACAACGGACTTCCTTCAAGGGGAACTGCGAAAAAAACTCTTTTCACGGCGAACATCAAAGACTGGCTTAATTTTTGCAGGAAGTACCAGCATTAGACTCCTGAACGATGGGGCAAAGTCATTTCCTCCGATGAATTTCCGTTCCCTTTTTTGCCACTTTCGGGAAAAGCCTCATGCGACGAAAAAAGGCGAGAGATTTGACAAGGAGTGTGTCGTTACAACGGACAAGCATCCGGCCGCTCTTCAATTCTGGTGTTGCTTTTCAGATAAGGGAACTGGAGCACTGACGATTTTACCCAAAAAGACAGCAATGAATTCGGCCTGGTACCTGTTATTCTTAAAAGATCATCTCCTTCTAACGATAGCTGGTCAGTTCCTCAACAAAGAGGTGGTGTACCAACATGATGACACTCCCTGCCATAGTGCAAGAGTGGTTAAATAGGTCCTTGATGACATTGGAGTGGAGATTTGGGGTTCTTGGCCTGGAAATTCGGCTTACCTGAATTCGATCGAAAATTTATGGTTTATCATCATAAGTCGAGTGAACAACGAGACGCCAACTAATTTAGCGCAACTTGGAGCCTTAATTGAAGAAAAGTGGAGGTCTTTTGATCATAATGTCATTCGAAAATTAGTAAACAGCATGCCAAAGCGCATCAAAAGAGTTTTAAAGAAGCATGGTCAGCATTGCAAATATTGAGAATAATTACTTTTTAGTTTTGCAGGGTATTCAAAGTTGTTTTTGGGCAATTTATGATTTTATTTATCCTTTATAAGGTTTTCTGGAAGCAACCAATTAAAAAACTGCTCAAGACCACACCTTAGTTTAACGAGAAAATAAAAAACTCAGTTTTTCCAAAATCACTCGCCACACCTGTACTCTAAACCTTTATGAACATCCCAAGACTGTTACCAACACACGTCCAAGGTGTACTGTATTTTATTTTGTCGAAATTATGTAATAACACGAGTTTTAATCTATTTTCAACTACCATTTTTCTATTTTTTATGCCATAAAATGAGAGGCCATTTTTTAGGACATTTTATCACCATAATAGTGAGAATGAGGCAAATTTGAACATTTATACACATCACAGAACCCTGTAGTTAAGCAGAAAACCCCCAACACAAAAATACATGCAGATGTTTAAAAAAGCGAAACAGTGAAGCCTCGAAATTTGCATCCGCAATATAGCGAGGAACGACCGAACCAATGCCTACCATACAGGAGACACTCGTATAACAAAAGACGAGGCTTGTTAACCTCTCCTTTCGAGAGCTTAGACGTTGAAACGTCGTTGTGTCGGAAACGATGGCTTCTGATGACCTCAGTATGTAGTTTTGCGTCAGTCTCCAGCTTAGGTCAACCCTCTGAATGAGTTCCGACAATGCAACAACTCGCGTTCTCTTTAGTTCTGACTGCAAGGCCAACATGAGGCAAATTAAATGTACAACACGAGCACAAACACTGTGCATCACAGGCGAGCAAAATAAACCTTGACAATTGATTAAAACTATACGATAGACCAGCATGGGCTATACGTTCTCTAACGCTGTTGTCGCTGAGTGTAGAAGGGCCTTAAATACTCGCCCATAATCTACCACTCGAGCCGAGCCTGTTCAAAAGTTAAGTTTCTCGAGTCAAGTGCATCAATCGTTGAGCCCCTTACGTCAATCAGCTCAAATGTTGTCTACCGTAATCTTAAACTGGAAATTTAAAAGCAGGAAGAGGGGAGATTTAAGTTCGGCAAATGTTCAGAGCAGTATTGCTGAGCAAATTTTACTGTCTATTTGTGAAGAAAAAATGTTCAACCGTATATAATCTAAAAGTTAGGAGGCTTCACTGTAAATTATTAGTTTATACCTCTACTCTATCGCCCTCACAAGAATTGCTACTGTAGCCAGTACAATAAAATTAAGCGTACTTGATGGTGTTAAAAATTACCAATTGGAATATTTTGAGCTGGCTGAATACTTGATGAACTGCAGAAAAAGTCTGCACCAAGAGAAGAATACGTAAATCGGATTCTCCTAAAGTCGATTTTTAAAAACGACTTTTGAAGGGACCACATTCGGAAGAATATTAGAATTCAATTAAGATGTGGCCCTTCCACTGCTCGGTGAGACGTAACCCATGAACCTCCTAAAATGCACAACCTTTTAACTAAAATAATAAATTTCATACACCTTGTTAACATTTAGCAAATGAACGCCATTGCTTTCTCCAATACATCACACAGCATCTCAAAGTTATTATTACTGCACGGAAAATCAATCCCGCGTCTGAGGAGCAATATTGCAAACTCTCCTCGGGCTGGGCACTTGCGCTCAATTAAAGGGCGGCAGCCAAAACACGCAATCCAGCGATCAGAGGCTTACATGAGCAGCACAGAAACCCGCTCGGGCCGGCGTGTTGCGTGGCACTCGAATACCCTGTAATAAACCTAGAATTCGCAGAGCACAGAGTCTTCCATCAAGCTTTACAATCAGCAAATAAATTGCACCCATGTCACGCTGTACAAAAGCACGAGACACCAATGGCCTTAAAAAATCTATCTTTCTGCAGTTGAAATCTGAATACGAAATTTTATGTGTTGATTCCACTAGTGTTTCAGTAATAAAAAATTGAAAAGTTTTAAAGCCATAACAAAACTGTCTCATCACAATACAGTACGGAACGTCAGTGACACACATGTAGCCACAGATCTGCGAGTGACAAGGATAGTCTTTTACCACCTGAAAAATGTAGCCGCCTTTCTCTTTCCTTTAACATACCTACAAGAAAATCAGGCTCTGAGGCTTTTTTTCGGAAATTCCTGTTGTTATTATCCAAAAATACCAAGTGATATAAGATGCAGATATAGCATCGGTCGGCCTTAAAAACCAAACATTCTCTTCTTCCTTGGAATGATCTACAGGATGTCAGTATGAAATGTTCAGACTTTCACAGTAAGCAGAGACATTCAAAATTAACACTTTTTCCCGAGTGGCAAATATTTCACAACTCCTTACTGTTCAAGATACAGAAGTATTAAAGTCTGAACTTTTAGGCTTCGTTTGTAACATTTTCGTGTGTCTAAAATGTAAATATCAAATTAAATATCACCTCTAAATCTAGCATCGCTCGAGAGCAAAGCGTGTACGAATCAGTTCATTCTGCGACTTAGTGATGATACGTTTGTCAAACGGAGAAATGGCAGCAGATAATGGCTGTAAGGTGCGGCCAACGGCAATGTTGGGTGTGCAGCTGGGATGTCTTGTCAGATGTATCAGGAGTATTCCCCTAATTGGTATTTTCTGGGACATCGCATGTTTACAAACATACATCTACGTCGACACGAACATGAAAGCTTCAACGTGAATGAGAGGTTTCGGTCGCCCCAGGGAATTACTTGATGCAGTTGAGGACGACGTTTTGCAATTCTTCCGTGACAGCTGCAGCACCTTACTTACAATATTGAACCACGTCCGCGTGCGGGATGTTTTCAAAGACAACAATCAACATCCTTATCTAAAAAAAGTTCGAGATCTGCTTCTGAAACTTCATCCCTTGAGCATAGTTTGCACGTTGAGGCCTGAGGCTAGAACAGGACGAGGAAAATATCTTGAATTACGTTGTCTATATACACTCACAAAGCCACTTTTGCACGCAATGGAAGTTTCAACACACGTATGTAACCCGTTCATCTAGTGAGAGGAAATGAATTGGTTCAACTATCAACATCGGTTCTGTATCAATATGTAGGCTGTGTTGGCGACTATCTTATTAGATCAGATCTGATGCCGTTTCCTGTAAATAGACTAGTTTATGTCACGCTTATAAGAAACGTGTTGCCTTGATTGCTGGAGGATGTGCCGCTAGGTATTCGCCGTCGAATATGGTTCCAGCACGATAAAGCTCCGGCCCATTCTGCGAGCAAAGCTGCCAATATCTGAACGACGTCTGAATATGATGTAATGGACAAGAGGCATGGCTTCCAAGATTTCCAGGCATGAGTCCTTCAGATTTCTTTCTCTGGGACCATATCTAATTTTTGATTTATGAAACACCGGTGTAGTGCGAGATAGATCTTGTGGTGAGGGGAGCGGTCGCAGCAGGTAACGCTGCAGAAGAACCAAGACTTTTGTATCGTATTCAGGAATCCATTTCGAAGAGGTGTCAAACCTGCATTGACGTAAGAGGCAAACACTTCCTACACTTATTGTGATGTTTTTTCGATAAAACGTGTTTTATGGCGTTGGCTATTTTCCCATGATGACATTCCTTAGAAATGGAAATGTTATTAACTGGGTATCAAAATTAAACTTTGAACGTCAGTGTCTTGGAAGCTATGGAGTTTCGAAATATTTGGTTTAGATGAAAAATATTTATTTTACATGCCAGTGCTTACTGTAAAAGCTTATACATCTCGTTTCTCAATACCATGTTTCGGCTACAGAAGAATCTGAAAGAGCTTACTAAACATGACACCAAAAATACCTATCTCACCTAGCCCATAAAGAAAAAACGACTTTATTTCTGTGGGAAATATCAGGATTGGATTTACGAGCAGGGGCAAAAGATAATGTTCACTGGCTAAAGCACGCTAAGGTTGGACAAATGGGGTTCCAAGATCGTTCGTCGCCATGGCGCCATGTTTATATGTCCAACGACAGCCCACCGTAAAGGTTAAAACAGTGAAACACCCAGATAATGTGATGGCCTGAGATGCCTTTAGTGGTAACGAGGGCAGAAGTGAAAGTTATTTCCTCCTGCGGTGGGGATAGGGCTAATGAGAAGAGATAGGTCTTGTTTGAGTATTATAGTTCTGAAATCCATAGCGCGTAGAATTTTATGTTACCCCTTGAGCTGAAGAAACTGGTTTCGATTTCGTGGATAGAATACGGCAAGAACGATAGAAACGATGATCAGGCTGCGCCTGAGCGATAACGTCGCAGTGAAGAGGAAAATACCTTTGCCACGCTAGAAATACAATTTTGATAAAATATATGTTTGTCTGTCAATCACAATTGTCTGATTTCATTTACGAGAATTAAAAAGTCGTACTTGTACTCGTAATACCGAGAAGATGCCTTTCTCTGGTAAGAGAGAATATGACGTGCAGTTACACCACCCACCCTGCTTCCAGGGCTTTATCGTCCAATCTTATCTCCCCAAAGCAGAGCGGAAGCTCTGAGTCACGTCGCAGCCTGGCCTGCGCATTCTGCACCAGTTACAAAGACAAGCGTTAGTATGAAATAAGCGCGGGGCAGCAGGGCAGGGTTATGAGAGAACTGCATGTTAGAACTTCAATATTCCAATAGCTGCTCCGGTGCTTAAAGGATAGCGCCGCACAGCAGGTAACACAAATTGTGCTTCTCTCTCTTACCTTCTGTTGAATGCAGGACAAATGAACAGGGGATTGGTTGTAATCTATTTCAACAGTGTAGTCTTAGATGACCTTGCCACCATCTGACGGTAGCGCTGAATAATCCTAGCGCGTTTCATTTAACCTTTCAACTTCCAACAGGACTCCACTGCCCTCTTCAGAAAATAGCATTAAGATATATTTATTGTTAAATTTATTCCCTAGTGCGTTTCTTGAAGTTTACTAACGATTGGCAGTTCCTTCCTATTTCTGATGTCGCTGATAACCTCTTGCCGGCACCAGTTCAATGACAGCGATAACTGTAATATGAGCACAAAAATACAAACGTTAAAAAGTTCCAATTCATCAACTGTCTCTAATAAAATAAGAGTATCACATTGAATAAAAATTTATCAGAACTGCAGCCCCTGAAATAAAGAACTTATTATAACATTCCTATGCTGATCTAAAGATCGCACCCCTAAGAGGAATACAACTATTGTGTCTATGGGAATGAGCGCTCCAAGAGAAAAATTTGAAGTCCCGAACTGGAGGTAATGTCAGCTTTCTTTTTGTTGACATAAATTAGGTTTTTTGTTTTGTTATGGGCCATCTTTCCTGGGTTCACTGCTGTCCTGTTTTTTAGCACCCTTGAATTTCCCTTTCAACTTTTATCTTGTTTCATACTGTTTATACGCGCACGGGACCTTGTGTGTGAATACACATTGTGCATAAATTCTGCGTTCCCTTAAGTCTATACTTAATGGTGCCTTCATTCTTACTCGCTTTTACCTTCTTCAGTGTGGTAGGGGAGGCTGGAACGAACTTATGATCTAATATAATTAAACTGAAGTTCGTAATTAAACACAACATTCATAAGGGATCACTTTTGTCTGTACTTTGAGCTTAGATGAACTATCTCCATCGCTATGAAATTACAAGCTGTAGAATGAAGCTAGGAAAAGAGAAAATTTTCTAACTAAAGAATACTACCGTCAATGTCCCCTCAGATGTAAATCTGAATCAGGAATTTATGGTTCGTAAGTTGATAAAGCAACGACACAATGACTGCCTGGAGCATGCTACATGCGAAACGAAACAAATTTTAACACACCTGCTATGTGAATAGGTATGAATATCGATATTTTCAGGCAATTTTCATTTTGTAGATGATAAAATGGCATGCGTAGAAAAAATCTGAATAACTTTGTGGAAAGCTGCTTTACTCGACAGGCCTAAGTCAGAGTAATTTTATGAGTGATTGAAATAATGCCAAGTTTTAAAATTCCTTTCTCTCAAAATCTAACCATTTTCAAAGGATGTACTGAAAACCACAAGCAGAGCAGATAAATCGTTGCTGAAACAAAAATGGAAGTTGAGGATGTGAATGCGCTGGCCGGAATTTTATTTAACGGCCCAAATATGCGGACAAATGCGGCAATATCGCGTCCAGCGCAATGGTGCCTGCGCGCAAATTACGCCGGACGCCGCCCGGCAGGCCTGCTACTTCCACCTTAACGGCGCGCTTCCTCACAACCGTGCCTGCAACGCTCGCAAATACCGGCATAATTGATCACTCACAACGAGTGGTCAGCTCTCGGCGAGGCATGAATTTGAACAGGAATTTCATTACGCTAATCTGTATGTACTGTATTTCCATGTAATGTAGCTTTAAAGGATGCATCGGCGTTCTTAACTCCGATTAATTCAAACACTGCGCATAAGATTACGGTAGATTGATTTTCACAACTACCTGCAAACTGTTTCCGCTGCAGGTAGGGAATCAGTAAGGCGACCTCACTGGAACGATCAGTTGAGCAAAGCAACAGAATGTTGCACATGTAGCACTCAACTTCGTGGATCTGTGCAATGCGCGAATAATAAAAGCTTTCCTCGCCTTCAGGCACGTTTAGAATCATATATTATCTCTCAGAGGCGCTTCAGAAGGAAGGCATGTTACATCAATGTAATGTTTCATTTTCGTTTACTAAATTGACTCATGTCCAACTGAAAAAAATCTTCAAAAGAAGAAAACAATAACAATAGAGCTGATGCTAGTACACAGTGCAAATTAGGTAGACGAGCAAGAAGCTGATACCCGCAACTACACACACTCACCTGCTCATCTGATCGCCGTGCTTCCATCTTGCTACGGACCGTACCACGCCGTCGCAAGAAGGCTGCGCGATCACGACGCGTATGTAATACTGCGCATTGCCTGTAGATGCGACATATCTTAACCACATCAACCCAGAATATCCATGCGAAGGAAATATTCTCTTCCGCTCATCTAGGTCGCCAAATTTTATTATTTTCTATGTAATCATAATTAAATTTTCCAGTCCTTATCAGGCAACATCACACAATTATCCCTGAACCAGCGTGCCTTCTACACGCGCCACTGTGTTTTCCTGCCAGTCAGAATTAGAGGAATTTAATTTACGAAAGCCATCGGTACGTAATTTCATAGATCTTATACTACTGAAAGAGTGTAGTCAGGTCAGGAGAAGTATAATTGGATTATATTGTGTGAAGATACACTCATTTAGTTAATTCATTGTGCTAAATGGTGTTCGTGCTGTTCTCAACCGCACTTTGAAGCAAGAGAACGTCATCTTTTCTGACGAAATTAATTTAATGTTTGATGTGAAGAGCTGAACCTTTTCTACATTGTGCTCGCCATAGCCGTGTGTCTATAGGTAATGCCCGCCGTGCGGGAAACCCGGGTTCGACTCCCGGCGCTGGATGGCGATTTTCTCGGTTGGGTATAGGAGAAAAATTCCAAGCACAATACCCCACTCTACCCAGGTGTCTGAAATGGGTACCGGTCTTGACCGGGGGAAAGCGTCATGGCGTCCTGGCGTTAGTTATAAGGCATTTGAAAATCCAATGTACAAGGTGATATGTATCAGGCTTGAATTGGAAATAAAGCATTCGTAGATGCCTTCATTATTCTTATTATTTTAGCATAATTTCAGTTTTTACCTTTTCTGAATTACGTTGAGCTCTCCACCATCACTTTTGGAGTGACGGCTGCAGCGCTCACACTTGAGTCCGAGCTGAATGGATGACCCTGTCCCCCCGTAGGTGCACTCGTAGGCCCACTAGGGAACTCTGCCCCGGTGCCCTTCTGAGCTGAGCTCGTACTGTTTGGCCCACTGTCTGGCCGGTGCTGGACGTGAGCGGCACCACCAACCCATCTCAGTACCTCACTACTCCACGCCGCAGCTAAGTTTAGGGGTGACGCGGGCTGTCCTACCTGTTGCCTCGCAGCCAGTCGAATTTTGTTATTTCTTGGAAATTATCTTGGGTTAAGATATCGAATTTTCATTTAAGAATTATTGTTAGCTATTTATAATTAACTGCATAAAATTGTGAATGGTCATTCCCTGCTTGTGGTAGCGTGTTCAAGAGCATTCCTTTGACAATTCACATTCACTGACTCATCATAAAAATTAAATTAAAGTTCAAGTTAGTAGGTTCGCTAGAATGCAATCCACGGAGAATTAAATGGTTAGAGCACTCCAAATTATCACATTTTTCACTGTTAGAGTACTCCGAAATACCAAATTTTTCACTAATTCAATGAAAACTCATGTACGAGAAAAATGAAGCGATTTCACGGTATTTCCCATGAGCAAATGTATCGCTTCAGTTGTATTTGAGGATGGGTATTACAACCTGTACACAGCTGCAGAGGAATACTGCAAAATCAGAATCACAATCTGCACAAAGTGTAAGATTGATGCTAAACAATGGTAAGATGCATACAGTCAGTCTCCTCAACAATATTGCACATCGAGTCCCACAAAGCACAGCCCACAAACAGACAGCACCGTAATTTAGGCGCCGCTGCCTGAGACTACACGGTGCGGGAGAGCTGGGGATACTCCCTCTCCCGACCCACTCTCCGTAAAGTGGCCGCAACCTAATTTAGCACGCAGATCCATGGCAATAATTTCCTTGAAGACTATCAAACTCTGCCGGACGCGGTGGCTGCTCCGGCAACGATATCCTGGCATCATCCCGAGCAGAGCGCGTAATTTCCGCACCGCAGACACGCTGCAATGTCATCAGCTACAGGGATCATACTCACACGAGCGCGCGGCTGTGATGCTGCTCAACTACGCCGCGTCACACAATGCTACCAACTGATTATTCTATAATCTTTACACCGATAATTGCCCGTAGAAAGTTCAGAATGCATGAGGCTCCATTCACGAGTCCAGTGAAGCTCAAATTTTGCCTGTTCGCTGCAATAAAATTGGCTCATAGTTCCCGAACTTAGGCTTCTCTGCGATGGATTCGAATTCTTATCCGATGGAACCAAAGAAAACGTACGGAAAGTATTTCTAGGCGCAGTATCAATCACGCTAAAATGCTAGTATCAATCACGCTACCTCCTTAAGCAAAAAACTGAAGAGCAGTTTGGAGGTAAGTTCGAGATCCAGCAAGCTGCTGAAAAAGAGGCACACAAAAGCGGCTTGTTTATTCGACATTCTTGGCTCCGAGCAGCAAAAGCAGGATACACAGCACGTAAAGAAACTCATTCGGCAAAAGACGTGACTAAAACTTAGAAAACACAGAGTAAAGACAGGCAAATGGCTTACGAATGGCCAATGGACTTTAGCATGCTCTAATTTAACAAGCGACTATATTTAAAGTGTAGAGCATTGATCGTATTCTTAAATGCATACCGCGGAAATAAAATTATAGAACGCTTTTGATGCTTTTCTGATGTCAAATGTACCAAGAGCTACAACACAAAGTTCAGCGTTTAGATTAAGGCATCAAAAAATCTTCTTTGGAGGCGCAACAAGCGTATTCGCCTTGGAGCTTATCGCATCAGCCTGGAATAGAATTACTGGGGAGATTTTACATAGCAAAGCGAGACATAAATTTCAAAACAAATTTCGTTCATAATTTTCCCCGCTCCCTGAGCAATTGGCTCAAACCAATTCCGCGTCTAATGTGAGGCTGATAGAACTTGCGGCGGCGGCGGCGGCAAAAGACAGGAATGAGATCTTGGAAATTACCATAAACTTGATTTGCTGGAGCGGCGTGGGCAGGCGCGGGTACGTCACCGCCCCACCATTGGTCAACAAATTATGGCATCATACTTGGCACTTTTAAAATACTAAATCAGCCCGCAGAACTTTTGTCGTTTGAATGACAGATGGACACGTGGCTTATAAAGCATACGACACAACCCGTTCTCTTAAAATTATGGCTTCCAATTTGACGTTTGTATAACTATTCCGACACTTCAAACGCAAAAATGCATAACTTCATACTTCAAATGCAGAGACGGTCTTTTTCTGCAGCTTCAAAATCTTTCTGAACAGAAGATATTTAAGAAAACCCATTGGTGCAGTCCAACCTCAACCTTTGGAGCAAAGGACACTAAACTATTAATAAAAAAAGCCACAAGCAAAGCAAATTAAAGCCAAGACCCATGTTCATCGCTTTTGGAACCTAAGAGATAAAAACAAAAACAACTTTACATATCAGGCTATCTCTGTGGTGAGGTTTATAGAAAAACATCATCGGGATGTTAAAGTCATCTGAAAATAAAAAGGAGTTTAGAATTTCTCTCCATGCAAGCAACCTCTGAATCACGCACTAGCACTGTCTTACTTATTTTAAAACTGACAACAAAGTAAAATCCAATGAAGCTTACCCGCGCCGCTGAGCCGCCACCTCGCTCCTCGCAGGTGCCGCAGCGCTCGACGTGTAGCGTTCCCTGCCCGCGCACCTCCAAAATTCCGCCCTGATTCCGCTGCAGCGCCGTAAAATATCGGCTTTTGGAACGGAGTGCCATATTGTCGTGCCGGTGAAAACATTTTCACTGCACACGAGCACTAAAAATGCATTTCGAAAGGAAAAAATAGCGAAGCAGAGTTGGAGATCACGGACAGTGCTATTTTGTAGGTTGTGTCTGTTCTTTTTCACGTGATCCCAGTGAATATAACCGTTGGTGGAACTCCCCATGCCTTCTTAAATTACATACATTTTAATAAGATATACAAGCACACCCGTGATTCTAGAACTGAAAGAAGATAGTGAATTTTGTTTTTTAAATATGCAACAACCTTGGGATGGAATAATTTCACCCATAAAAAATTTAAAAATGGTACATGAATTTTTTGTCAGTATTCGGTGTTACAACTTTTACCCGAAAAGACAATACCATCTCGTGAGAGAAAAGAAAGCTGAAGCCTGCGCCACCACCCTGAGGCGATGGCCTCGACACAACCGAGAGCATCATCTGCCCAGATGGTGACGCAAGGTTCATCACGGCGCTCGCCTGCTCCCATCCACCGGTCCATGCGACGGGCATGCGACGCTTAGCCCCTCATTCTATCACACTCGCAAATTGTCCCGCGAGACGACGGTGTTCACTAAATTGTCTCGCTGCTGACAGGTTTTGCAGCACCTCACGTCTCTGGGGCACTCAACGCTCATCTCTCAAGCTTAGAGTCAAATTTGACCTCGTTCGGATCAGATCGACAAGTTTTTTATCAAAGTGCCCATGAAGGAAAAAACAGATTTGATTTTCATCTCTCTTTGTAGCATAATTAAGAACATGGATATCCTGTACACCCTTGTCTTTATTTTTCTTTGCCACTGCTCGCAAACGATCTACATAGTACGATTATTCTTGTTGAAATTTTAGGAAAGTTTTACTAAAAGCTATTTTTGCACTGGCGCGTAAAAAGCAGGACTTTCAATGTCGAGGAACGAGAAGTCAAGAAAAAAATTTTCTTCTCACCGCACAAGACACCTTTATTTCGCGTATTTTTGAAGCTTGCTTTGAGGAACCTAAACCAAAGAATTTTTCTCCGCAGGCGATGTAAAAAATTTGATGTAAATTTCGTGTAAGAGCTCCGGTCAGGTCGGCAGAAATTTGTTAGCGAGCCAGCGTGCTTCATGATGGAGGAGGCGCAGCGCTTCTTCGTCTCCCAATATCGGAGGAGCCTCAGGTTGGGGCGTAGATCAGGCCGGTGCTGGCACATGACAGCTCATTTGGTTAGGGTCAAATTACTGGAGCTCTCGTGCGACATGGCAGCAGCTCCAGCCCTCTTGTTTCAGGGTGAATGAGTGCACGAGGCGGCTGTACGGCGTCCGATGTGCGATGTCTGTGTTGCACGGATGCAGTGAGGCAGGGCGCAGAGATGAATATTATCTTGAAATACATACCGTTTGGTCTGCGCAGCACTTAAATTAGAACTGACATCCCGGATGTAATAACAAGATGACGGCAGTGAAGGCATATATTGCCCTTTGAAATTCTGACGTAAAAGTCAGAACTGTTCAACTTATAAATCCATAGTACTTGTAGCTATGGAATGTACAGACAACTATCAACACTCGCTAGTCACATTATTATTCAGCTTAAGGGCACAAAAACATTTTTTACAGTCTCGGAAACATCTCTTGGATTAGTAAGGGGAAAATACGTGACTGTCGAAATACAAGTTCCAGTAACACAAAACGTATGAGATGTCATACCTTCTCATGGAAAAGTTTAATAATGATGAAGCAATACTGTGAATGAGAATGGCATCTAGTGAAGCTCGCCGACATTGAGGTAAAAAGTTGTCTAATCACTTTATTAAAACGATGTATAGATATAAGATAGAGGCAAAAACTATTGCATTCTTATCTTCTCATAATATTTGCGAGACTTTCTAACATATGTACTCAGATACTCAATTTATGCAACTTTTGAATTGGACAAGTTGCCGTTTCTGATAGGAATTCTAGTAAGAGCACTGAGTAATTGAGGTAATGCTCAGATCCATAGCACACTGACCCTACCAACAGTTCAGGCTCACTTTCCGTTCCGAATGTGCTTGCTGAAAAATTGGGGGGGAGGGGGGGAAGCCGCAGCTCACGAATGAAATGTGAGGAGCGTTTCTCATCATCGTCACTCTGTTACATTGGATAAATTTCACTGTACTCATCTGTCCCATACCCGTCACACTCGAGCAACATGCTCTCACTGAAAATATTCGTCTTCAAAGAATCCTCCGCCGCCGCTCGCGCGCCGCTGCTACGTATGCAAATAGCTATCATGAGGCCATGCATGTTGGATCACGGGAATTTTGGAATATTCTTTGAACCAAAGTATTTGTCTAAGGGCTAGGCCTTTTTAAATAATACGAATACAGAGTGATAGAGCATCATTTCTAAACTTTTCCCGTCTATTCCGATCGTGCAGTTTACATCAAAGTTGAAAACGTTGTTGATCTGACAAGGCTTATAAAAATTATGCAGAATTTCAGGAATCATATGAGTTGAGTATTCAACTCGCCTTGAACGTAATACAAATGATCAGTATTATTTCAGTTTCAAACTTCCTCCTCATTTTCACTGCAAGTTTTCCCACGAGCGTAAATAAATCTTTTTTGCGCAGTCGACTGGCAAATTACGCAATGAAATAAAAATAAATCGTAGCCTAAACGTCGTAGTTACAATGTTTCCGGCTAGACCAACAAGAGAAGAGCTTTACTTCATTCCTTGTGAGTTATGAGGCGAATTATGAATGAAACAATGCAGAACTGATTCGGGGAAAACAGAGAAGAAGAATTACGAGGAGTAAAATCATAGGAAACACTGGCACCAGAAATTGCTGCTACATCTGCAACAGACACATTTCACTCTCAATGAACCACAGTGAATTCGCGTAATCTTTCGTACTGAATTCCATGCAATTGCAATTGCACGTAGTGCTGCATATGGGACAAAATTTTCCTCGAGTTAAATTGAAAGAAAATTTATTCCTCCTACTGCCTGAATACGGGTTTGCAGTAAATTTACTGCATGCCCAGAGCTAAGGCTGATTGGCATGAAACTTTATTACAGCATATGCAGGTTTGGGAATGTCTCGTTAATGTTGAACTTAGTGAAGGACTTGGCTTATTTCTCACCACACTCAGGTCGTGGGAGTACAGTAGATAAAGAAAATAAAATTCAAAGCACCGACTCACAGCATCCCGCTTCTATTCTTCCTTGAGTTCACGAAAACAGCGCTGCGAGAACATACGACACGTCACCGGCCCGCGGGCGAGCAACTTCAAGGCTACATTACCTGTGTCGAGATTAACAACAGTTCAAGTTGTACCAAGATATGAACTTTAGGAGATTTGTTGTTAGGTGATTTTTACAGCAAAATGGATAGAACTGTACTCTTATAAGTCTTCGTTTGTACTAAAATAAGTAATGAAATTTACTTTCTAGCTTCTCAACTCTACGAAATAGTCCGAGTTCTTCGTATGATAAAATAGATATGTAGATTGTAGAGTGATTTCCTTATCATTTTAACGCGCTAAGAACTCGGACTATACGTGCTAAAAATGATACAGCGTATTTTAATTAATGACTACTTAAATATTCAGAAAAGAAACGTGCATTCATAATCTCTATATCAACGGCTACGCACAGAAGAGAAGAACCTGTAGAGGCGTTTCTGTTTAATGGATTGCCCATAGACACTCAAAAATCGTGCAGTTAGAGCAAAAAATTCATAAGTTATTCAGTGCCGATGTGGCACAGCTCAATTGAGTTACCTTCCTATACTATGGAAAGTATTTTTTAAGACCCCACAAAATTATCAACTTTTATTTAGTAAAAATCTTTCTAAGCATCGTAGACTAATGCTATTTTCAATTCATTCTCGGATAAAATAATCGTTCAGCTGAGAAGGACGTATCTCTAGACTGCATTTATAATTTAAGTCGTGTCTGCGCCAGAAACAACTCCTTTCTTGAAATGACTTTGAGAAATTTACAGATATTAAATGATTGAGCTCAAAAATTAAAATTGCGCTCAATTTTTCCGTGGCACATCAAAGCTGAATTACACATCTATTAGATTAGATTAGATTAGATTAGATTAGATTATTATTTAGTTCAAGCCTTCTTATCCGCAACAAAGGCGATCCAAAGAGAAGAAGAAGGAAGGCACCATTTAGTATGGAGTTAAGGGAACATGGAATCTATGCAGAAAGGGCATAGAAACAGTAAGATAAGAAAGAAGATTATGAAACAAGATCAAAGTTGGAAAAGAAAGTATTAGGTGCTGAAAAACAGGACAGCAGTGAACCGAAAAAGTGTGGCCCTTAACACAACAAAAACATTTCATTTCAACAAAAAGAAGGCCTACCTAATCCCAACTCGGGCCCTCACGTTTTCCCCTTGGGAGTGCCAATTCAAATAGATACAATAGCTGTATCCCCCTGAGGGGTACATATCTACTAACTATATATATAGGTGATTTTGTCATTCCTCAGTATAATACAAAGTTCTTCAACAAATGTAAGCACGCTTTGAGCTGTCGTAGAAAGTTTATTTTCTATCGAGTAAGATTAGATTATTTATCACAGAAGTAACTACAAAGTCCAATTTGAGATATGAATATGCTTTATAGTCAAGTGAAATGTTGCAAAGGTTAGATTAAGCGATAACATTAGCGGCCTTCAGTATCGGCACATTTCTGGGTACGAGTCCCAACTGATCCCGTTCTTCATATCAGCGTCCAATGGGATTTCCGGCCGCTGTAAAAAAGTGCATATAAATATTTATATTCAAATCTCAATGCATATAAATACATGTAGCCTAGTCTCGTCACTTTAGACTGGCATAGAAAACATACTTTCTCGTCTACTTCGGGAGAAATTGAATTGAATGCTTTATCAACAAATGGTAGAATCAACAATCGAGGAGCAGAAATTGGAAGACGTACGGTTTGTGTACGTAAGTTTCTAGATATTGCAAGGTTATCAGTTACGCTAATTAAAATATATCATTTTAGAAATGAAACGCGGTCACTGAAATTTCTCAGAGTGATTTTTTAGATTGGCGCTGAGATCACCAACAGGTATCAACGAGGGCCTAGGATTCACCATCATGTGCGCAAGCGTTTAGCAGCTGCCATCTACAGGGTCGTGCACAGCAGGGTGGTCAGATTACCTGAAACTCGGGTATTGCTCTAGCAAGCATCTCACTGATAACTGCATTTGGAAATCAGTTTAATTGTGCTTAAGTACTATTCTTACAATTAATAATATGAATATTTACGAAAAATACTAGGAACATCAATCTTGCGAAAAACTATTCACATTCCATCGTGCCATCCTCGCTTCCTATGAATTATTACAGAAAAGAAAGATGTTTTTTCATAGAATTTTTGAAAGTGAGATGGATGAGTTCTAATGAGTTAAATTACAAGCTATAACCCTCGCTCCAATTGTGACAGCATCTGAGACCTAGCACTCCACGCAACCCACAGAAAAGCCCAACACATTTCACAAGGTACGTTATCACCTCTCTTCGTCTGGCTGTAGCTGCAGCTGCAGCCTTCAAAAGTTATGCTCCCGCTAATGGTATTCAAAACGGACTGCGTTTTAATCTCACCACACTTTAGTGCTGCAACTGCAATCTTCAGAAGTTATTATCCAGCCAATAATTCCGGATTTCAGAGCCTGCGCTGCAGGTGCTCTATAGCAGGCGGCTCGACTTGGAACAGCTCGTTACATAGTTGGCAAAGTTGTCGGCTCAAGGAGAGATCTGGCATAAGTAATTGACGAGACAAGGATACAGCTCGTATTCGAGGCGTGAATCCTCACCACTTCAAGTTATAAGTAGTAATTCCACCCGCACGCACATGTCGAAGGCGTCGAAGGAAACGAATGCACTACGGTACGAGAAACTGAAAATACACCATAACGATGATGCGAGCGGAATATTAAACGCCGGGATAAAGTTGCATCGAGACTGATAGAGTGCTCACTGAGTGAATATATGCCAAGAAATGCCACGTCTTCCCCTCTAGCGAGCTGAACTTCCGTTGGATTAGAATTGCAAATGCACGCTTCGGATGCACATCAAAAACATCGCAACGATGCCATTCTGAGTGAGGTGGCAAAGAGAATTTCGCATCAGAGCACGAGACAAGGCAAAACTTGGATTAGGTTGCAACGCACAGGTCGCGTGTGCAGGTGCACATGTGGCATGTGTAGGCACGCATGTGGCATGTGCAGACACGCATGTAGCATGTGCAGACACACATGTGGCATGTGTAGGCACGCATGTAGCATGTGCAGACACGCATGTAGCATGTACAGGCACACATGTGGCACGTGTAGGCACGCATGTGGCATGTACAGACACGCATGTAGCATGTACAGGCACACATGTGGCATGTGTAGGCACACATGTGGCATGTGTAGGCACGCATGTGGTATGTGTAGGCACGCATGTGGCCTGTGCAGGCACGCATGTAGCATGTACAGGCACACATGTGGCATGTGTAGGCACGAATGTGGCATGTGTAGGCACGCATGTAGCATGTACAGGCACACATGTGGCATGTGTAGGCACGCATGTAGCATGTACAGACACGCATGTAGCATGTGTAGGCACGCATGTGGCATGTGTAGGCACGCATGTAGCATGTGCAGACACGCATGTAGCATGTGCAGACACGCATGTAGCATGTACAGGCACACATGTGGCATGTGTAGGCACGCATGTAGCATGTGCAGACACGCATGTAGCATGTACAGGCACACATGTGGCATGTGTTGGCACGCATGTGGCATGTACAGACACGCATGTAGCATGTACAGGCACACATGTGGCATGTGTAGGCACGCATGTGGCATGTGTAGGCACGCATGTGGCATGTGTAGGCACACATGTGGCATGTGCAGACAAGCATGTAGCATGTACAGGCACACATGTGGTATGTGTAGGCACGCATGTGGCATGTGTAGGCGCGCATGTGGCATGTACAGGCACACATGTGGCATGTGTAGGCACGCATGTGGCATGTGTAGGCACGCATGTAGCATGTGCAGGCAGGCATGTAGCATGTGCAGGTACACATGTAGCATGTACAGGCACACATGTAGCATGTGCAGCCACACATGTAGCATGTGCAGGCACACATGTAGCATGTGCAGGCACACATGTAGCATGTGCAGGCACGCATGTAGCATGTGCAGGTACACATGTAGCATGAACAGGCACGCATGTACCATGTGCAGGCACACATGTCGCATGTGCAGGCACGCATGTAGCATGTGCAGGCACACATGTAGCATGTGCAGGCCCGCATGTAGCATGTGCAGGCACGCATGTAGCATGTTCAGGTACACGTGTAGCATGTACAGGCACACATGTAGCATGTGCAGGCACACATGTAGCATGTGCAGGCACGCATGTAGCATGTGCAGGTACACATGTAGCATGTGCAGGCACGCATGTAGCATGTGCAGGTACGCATGTAGCATGTGCAGGCACGCATGTAGCATGTGCAGGCACACATGTCGCATGTGCAGGCACGAATGCAGCATGTGCAGGCACACATGTAGCATGTGCAGGCACGCATGTAGCATGTGCAGGCACACATGTAGCATGTGCAGGCACACATGTCGCATGTGCAGGCACGCATGTAGCATGTGCAGGCACACATGTAGCATGTGCAGGCACGCATGTAGCATGCGCAGGAACACATGTAGCATGTGCAGGCACGCATGTAGCATGTGCAGGCACACATCTCGCATGTGCAGGCACGCATGTTGCATGTGCAGGCACACATGTAGCATGTGCAGGCACGCATGTAGCATGCGCAGGTACACATGTAGCATGTGCAGGTACACATGTAGCATGTGCAGGCACGCATGTAGCATGTGCAGGCACACATGTAGCATGTGCAGGCACACATGTAGCATGTGCAGGCACGCATGGCGCATACACAGACACACATGGCGCACACACAGGCACCCAAGGCACACACACAGGCACACATGTTACACACACAGACACTTATGTCGCACACACACACACACACAGACACACACATGTCACACATACACAGACACACACATGTCACAAACACACAGTCCCACACGTTGCACCCACACCTCTACAGAGGACGGCCGCTCCGTGCCGGAGAGAACACACGCCGCGCTTTGATCGCTCAGGTGCGCTTCAGTTCAGTTAGCATTTGAGGCGCTTCGCAGGGCAACATACACAAGCAGAAGGGTGCCTTGCGGAAATATGACTAATGCTTTAATCCGTAGTTTGTCCATTTCAAGCGCAGTTATTCTGTGCTGAAAATACTCACTAGTACGATGCCAAACGGAGTTGGACGTTTAGGCTGCGCACTCGAAAAATGTAATTCGGGGTGACGATCGATAAATAGACGAGAGTGGACAACAACGATAGAAAAACAGATCAATTGAAGAGACAAAGCTGTCTTCGTCAGGTCACTCGTCCCATATATTTTCACAAAGGAGACACGCTCATCTTCAAAAGAAAACATGGAGTAGCTGCATCAGGTGCTTTGTCCTTCGTTGTACACAAATCAGACGTGAGCAAGAGTATAATGGTAACAATAAGAGAGTAAGATGTCTGTTATATCAAATGTAATTAGCTTATAAATTATACTCGGAGCGAAATATCTCAACAACATAAAATGAGGTACCTTGAACCCCAAATAAGAACCAAGCTTCACTTTAGAGCACCACGCGTTCCAGAGTATGCCAATCAATTTTGTGAACTTTATGAGAAAGATTAATTTCATCAATATAACAAACAAAACATCGGCATCTTTGGGATGCTTTATTTCCAATCAAGCCTGATACATATGATCTTAAGCATTGGTTTTTCAAATGTCTTATAACTAACCCTATATATAGGACACCATGTCGGTTCCCCCGTAAAGCCGGTACCCATTTCCGACACCTGGGTTGAGTGGGGTATTGTGCTTGAGCTTTCCCTTATATCCAACGGGGAAAATCTCCGCACCAGCGCCGGGATACGAACCCTCGTCTCCAACATACAAGGCTAATCCCTTAACCACTGTGCCACGGAGAGCACTTTGCCTGCAATAAACAAAGAATTTCAAGCTTAATTGTATCACGCGCAATGCACAACCGACGAGCTAGGCAAAAGGAGATTATCCCTTTTCGTGTATTTTAAAGGCGCAGCCACAAAGACGCAGAATTCAGAGCCTTCTTTATTTCTGCCATGAGGTTGCCCAGTAAGACCGACCAATACGCACGCACCGATAGCGCAGAGTGATTAAGGCAATCAATTTCAACATATAAGCTGGTCATTAAATATACAACGCAACATCGCAGCTGTAACTTAAAAAACAATATCGAGCAAGCAGTTCTCTGTTGCGATAAATTCAGTTTCGTAGTACTTGACACACAAAATTAATTTGTCAAAAATAGATGGTATCAAGAAATAAATTAAAAAGCGCAATTGCAACTTGATAACTAAAAAACACCGTTTTCGATATGAACAAAATAAATTTAAACCTTTATGATGTAATACTAAAATTGATAATCACAGGATCTTTTGAACGATTTAAAAGAAATAAGACTTTACCATGTCCCCTCGGTATCCTCTTTGTGCTTAGTTAAAAGAGTTCGACTTCGAAGACCGCCGTCTAACATAACTACAGAGGAAAAGGCGCGCTGTATAGGCTGAAATTGACCCACTGACTGGAATACTTCAATTATTTCGATAGTTTTCCTCAATGCTCAAGAGAATATTTTCGCACAATATCATCCACACCTATCAGTCTAGCTGATTTTTAACAAGACCATTAGATGGACAATTTAAAAATCGTCAGAGCAAGGCTGGCAGGTTTTATGGTCAGAATAGGGCGATCGCAACAGGGCTGGGCTAAAACGGGCAGTCTCGTGCAGAACTTCTGAGTATTCTATACAAAAATAGTCATTTTAATCAAATCATCGATAAATAGATGCTTATTCCAACTTGTTTCATTCTGTTTAGACCAAGCATCAGTTAAACTATCAGAATTAATTCAGTACAAAAACTTTAAAACTCTGTGAGCACATTTCAATAGGCATCATATTAAAGCCTTAAGGGAAAAATACAGAAAGTTAGAAAATGAGAAGGCCTAGTAGTTTATAGCTTTAATATTAATGCAATAAGAAGAAAAAAATTTCATTAGAGGTTTCAGGCGAATATTAATAAGGGACCAAAAACCATAAATTTAAGTAATAATGACCAGAACAGGAGTATAAGGAGTTACTCATAACAGGGCACGAAGACATACTCCGACTCTTGTCTTAATTGTCACCCAGGACCGCGACCGGGCAAAAGTTATATAAATTGAACAGAAAGAAAGGCTACAGAGAGATCTCTCGAAAAAAAAGAACAAAAGATTCGAACATAATTAAATGTTCTGCCTTGATGACTCCCTTCAAAAGCTTTAGACCCAAGCACTTCTACACCGCACAGCTCTTATACTTTTTCTGTTAGTGAGAATTTAAAAAGCCCGTTATTTGTAACAGAACTTCCGTCAGGAACAATGATGATAACCTGTAGAAGGAAATAACCTTGAGCAGAGAAGAGCAGTTCGTCAGAAATCAGCGAACAGTCATTGACGCTGTTGTAAAATGGTCCCTCGTGTTGAGTCGTGACTCCATCGAACTCCTTCTAGGGACTTGCAGGCATTTAGATCTTTACAGTCGGGAACAAATTAGTCGACCAGCTACCCTACCTCCATGTTACTCAAGCTCAAAGTGAACAATCAGGATATTGCCCCGCTCCTATCGGCCTTTTCGGGTAAATTAATTCTCAATGGAAAAATGCCCCCAATAACTTCCACACGAAAGCCGACGCTCGTCGTCCGCGCAATCAAGGCTTTGATTGACAAATAACTTTTTAATATTCGTCATTCCACGAGTTGGGCCATGGCAAGTCAACCGCTTGTTTGCACAAGGACTCCCTCAATAACTGAACCCATCCCACTTTTCATCCCACTTTTCAAAATTCAGCGGTTGTTCAATAAGACATGTTATTAGCGTGCCAGTTGCGGGGAAAAAAAAGTTCATGTTATAGTATTCTAAAGATATTCAAGGGAACTTCTCTGTCAGTTGCAACTTGTATCAAAAGAAATATTCAGGTCAAAAATTTATTACGAGAAACGTGTTCAGTTTCGCTTCCATTTTGGATATTAACCTATATGATATAAGTTCATCAACCGTCTCGTTACAACCATTGATAGATTCCTGTCGAAATTCTCATTCTAAATACCCAACAGAGTGCAGAGTAAAGCTTTGGGATATTTCTACTCAATAGCTTAACCTAGACAAACGACACGTCAATGTTCCTTGACGAGTAGGAAGATCTCATTTGAAGGAGCCAATAGACTTGAAACTTCTAATATTTATGGAACACGCAGAAGCATTTTCACTTTCATTTGAATAACAAGAGAACTGTTCTCGGCCAAGGGCAAGAATTAATTCAACTCCTATAGAAAAGTAAAGGCGGGGACGGGCCCACTGAATAGCGAGCGTTGAGGCGCTGCGGCAAGCTGCAGTTTCAATTTTTTGATGAGCTCGCAGGAGGTTCCAAAGTCAACGCAAAGCGGCTCTGCCGTCTGGTTAGTTTCAAAGGAGCCACTACGACTCTCCTTTTAATCGAGGGAGGCCTCACAAGCGGCATCTGAAAGTCGTTCACTACTATCAAGCGCTTAAAAAATAAGTCCTTTTTTCTTTATGTAAAATCCCTACAAAGATGGCAGGATAACCGTGCCAAAATGCACAAAAAGCAAGCTGGAAATCTTTTATTTTTAGCTTTGTTCGTAACCGAAAAAATATTTTCATGGTCTTCCGGGCAATAGGAAGCGAAAGTAAGGTGGTTTCTTCCATTAGCGTGATATGCCGAGGGCTTGCTGGCGCGTAACCCGAGACCTAATGTGCCGGCAATGCGCGTCTCTTTGAATACGAGCGCCTCGAGCGCAGCGCCCTCGCAGCGAGAAGGTCTGCTTCTATCATAAATCCTTCACTCACGCCTGCACTTGCTTCCCCACCAGTGAGGTGATGGGCAATCTTACGAACTCTATTGACTCAAATTCATTCCATCTATGGATGAAGGCCAAATAACTCTAGCTGCAATTTAAGCGGATGCTTGTATAACAGTGAATGGCATTAAATATCTTCGTTACATTTAATTTTCGCTACAGCTACAACTACGGTTTATATGAGTAAAGCGCTAGCGCAAGTCAAATATACTTAATGAAACTCGACACTGGTAATTTTTTTAGTGTATATTAAACAAAAGAGTCAATTCCATTTAGACGTGATCTGACACAACAAACAGTGAGCTCATTAAGATCATGGGGTAGCGGTGCGGTGGCTACATAGATTCTTCCCTTTTGTAATGCTCTTTGATTTTCATTAAATGGTGAATTATTAAGTTTTAGTTAATGCGTAAACTTTTCAATCAGAATTAACATTAACAGAATTAACGGAATTAAAAATACTCTAATATGAATTGAATGAACGCGCGTAGAAAAGGCGTGATTCTATCAAAGAGAACTAAAAACACTCGCATCTGGCTTACGCCACATCATGAAACATCAAAGTCCGAATCACGGCAACAAATGAATTGCTAACTTCATAACCCCTGCACAGAGAGGAGTCATTTTGAGTACCAAGGAAACATGATCTGCTCAGAGTATAAGAGAGATGATAAAGCTCTGAACAGAACGCTGTCCTCGGCGCTTCGCACACACTGAGCCTGGATTAAAATTCAGCTGTGTCAACTACGACAACGTTCATGTTTCTCATCAGAAAATGGTGATCATGCATTGTACCTTACGCATCTCAGAAGCTCTAGAGCCAGCAACTCATTTCAACACACAAAAGGAGTTTGATTCTCATTCCCGAACTGCGACCGCTGTATTCAGAGCTTGGACTCCCTCCCTTCAAGAACAGGACTTTCTTTGAATATTCTACGAAGCGGCCCTGCGAGTTAACAAGAGGCTCTGTAAACTACAACAAGACTTCTCCTCGGTCGGCAGGCAGCCTTACTTGCAATGTCTGTACTTCAGCACCTTCATGCGTGTGAACTATGCTGAACATTCGCGAAGCCTCATCCAAATTGCAACAAGAGTCAACTATAAGTTTTTGAATATTTACCAAATCAGGCGAGGTAAGGTGACTCGTTGGAAACCGAGTTGATTTGATGATATTCACTTACTACCGAAGCGTAAGCAAATCGCGTTTCAAGCGAAAGTGTATCTGTACGATTGTACAAAGCGATAGATTCTTGGTAAGAAATTCCTTCGCTTTTAAGTAAAAATTTACAACCTTCAAATAATAAAATGAACCTATTCATTTTAATCTATATGAATAATTTCGTAACACACGAAGGTTTCAGTTATTGCCAGATGCGAATGAAGAACAGACGTGGTGGGTTGTCCTACCTTACTCTTCAGTGTTAACCCCTAACGACACGTAAAATTAAGGTAAGGCAAAATGAACAAGGGCTTTGACCTTAAAACGAACGTGTGACGCAGACATGTTGATTCACGCGGCACGCTCCAGGGGTTGCGAGATATTCCTCCGTCTGGCCAGTACTCCCTAACTTCGCCCTAATGTTCAAAATTTTTCATTTGTAAAAGGCAAGATACAATCATTTTGGCCGGAAAAGGCCAACCAGGCAACCCTTACATAAACAATTCAAATGCCCTCGAGCGTAGCTCTACATCAAAGGGTCACGGCTGTGAGGTCATTAAAAGTATCAGTTGTAATTACGACAGTCCTCTGAGGCTCCTCGAGAGAAATTGAAATTCATTACGCCATGAAAGAGATTATCAGAAAACTGAAGCTTCACAAGCAACACTCCAACTGAGATGTTCGGAAGGAGCTTAACAAACATTTCAACGGAGAGATAAGATAGACAAAAAGGCGTTCCTGGTCCTCGAAAGCGATTGACTTCCATCGTAAAATTTACATTGGTTTAGTTGTGAGTAAATATTTGGACATAAAACAAATTGAGCCACGGATACGAGAGAAACGACCACTAACAGAGCCCAGAGGATAAAAATAGCCTGATAAATTTCAATGAGAATGAATTCAAAATACTGTTCGGAATAATTTATTGCAACAAATAATTGGAAAAATATGCTATGGAATTTAGGGCAAGCTACGTTTTCAGATTTTAATACGTCTCACACAATTCACCACTCGCTTCACTCCCCATACTACTTGAGTCAAGTATCGTCAACATCTTCACTTTTTTAACGCAACAAAATCAGCACTCGATCTAACCCCTGCACAGTATTCCATCCTCTCATAAAGTAGAGAGAATACTCTCATTTTGCGAAGTTATGAAACAGGAAATAGTAAAGAGCCAATACTGTTCACCGGAAAAGGCCGTATCACCACTCCCCTTACCCCAACAGGAGCGCGCGACAGAGCGTCCTGCCACAACACTTCACAGAGCGCAGCCCGCCTCATATCAAGCGGCGGCCGCTGCCAACAATTATGAAGGCGAACGCAGAATATTCCCTAATTCACTCGAACGCGGAGATAGTAATTTGTCGGGACAAGCCAAGCCCGGCTAATCAGAAGCAGTTGTTAGCAGAAGCTAGCATTTGAAATCAGCATGCAAGTGAGAGGGAGCCTCAAACCGTTAATGATAAGTGCAACATATATTCCGCAGGAGAATGCGTGCCGTGTGGCAACTATGCGCGCCCGGCCAATAACCCGACCTACGATCTCGTGCATCGCACAGAATTGTTTCGTTGGTGCTCTCGCAGATGAAGTGACACTGGATCTGCTCGAGCCAAAAGCGCTCGTGAGTGACACAAGTGTATGGGCTCATCTGAGTTACCATCTCACACGGAAAACTAAAATCAGCGGACATATACACAAAGGTATGAAATACCCGCATCAAACGCAATATAGCCATTAACTGAAGGATGAAACTAGTATGAAATACGACGATGTAACTCACCAATGTAGACTACGCATGAACCCAACGACCGCATTAATGCAGTCAATGCAGACAAAAACGTGGGCTCTAAGCAAATGACCATGTGCAAGGATCAACAAATGCGCCCACAAGCTCTTGTAAGCAGACTTTATCACAACAGCTCCGATGAGTCAAGGAACTATCACTGTGACGGGCTAATTAATGCAATGCTCATCACTGTTGAGTGCTTAAACTGCAGTTATAAGAGTCAGCTTACCGCTCACGTGTAGCGCACTTTCAACGCACGACAGTGAGACCGAGCCTTTGAAAGAGTTACGGTACGGCTTTAAACATTTTTCTACCTAAAGCTGTTGCCCTTTAATACGTATTCTAACCTGCTCCAATGACAAAGTAACATCACGCATAAAGCACCTAAAAAAATGGTAGAGAGCTTAGTATTGAGATGAATTAACGGATGTTAATTTTCATAACTCAAACATCAAAACAATTTCTAGAAGTGAGATGAGTTAATGAGGTGTGAAACTCCACTTTCCGCTGTGTAAAGCCAGCACTATAATAAAAATGTCACAGCTAACTTGTAAGCCTCATTGCCATCAGTAAAATGGTAGTCGCTATAATTTGTTTAGCCAGTCATAATCATCTCACTGCATTTGCTAAAGTAAGTTCAAATTGTGACAGGGAGATGTCAGTGATGCAAAAGAAATACAGAGGAGCGTGCACACAAAATGTTGCAGCTAGATGCACTTACGTAGCTAGTCTGTGGTTCAGTACGTCTGCTTTCACTTTCATACTGCATAAATGTTTAATATAATTCAGAGCTTTTTATATTCCCAATGATTAACTGGACATTTGAAGCGAGATAAACAGAGCTATCACGCGGCACTGAACTGAATAGAAGAAAGCAAGAGATATTTGAAATAGAAATGAGAAATAAATTTCCTGCTCAACTATCATTCGCGCTCCTGCCTGTACTTTTAAAAGAGTTTTTTTTCATCAGAAAAAAAGAAACATTTCATCAGAAACGTTGTGCAATGTAAATTTATCTCCCGCGCTCACGTTGAATCATCAGATACAACAAAAGATGGACTAGTTTTAGCAGGCAGAAATATGCATACAACATCGGGCCTTCACAGCACAATCAGAGAGAAAAAAAAATTGTGCAGCGAGTCAGGCGGCCGCAGACAGCACGCAGCTCAGTCGTACAGTGTTGCTTTTCAGGTGCAGCTCAGATCTGTTGGTGCCGCTGCTGCCGCACGCTGCATATTGCCAAAGTTAACTGCCTCTTGCTACGGCTTCAATGACTCCGCCAAATGTTTAGCGTGGTGGCCTCTACATGTCCGTAACTTATGAATTTAATGCCTGGAGGCTAATGCTCTCACTGCAGCTGGTGCAGAAAATCGCATGAGCTACAGCTCACCAGTTGCGCAGCATGGATACAGTAGACGGACACAACGTCGTTGCAGCCATGGCTGTACACGATGCGGTCCTAATTCAATTTACTGCACCGGTGCTTGACGTACGCGAATGAAGTTAATAAATACTGCGTGCAGAATTTATTGAAAAATTAGTGTTCATAAAGAGCCATCTTCACAAGTTAAATAAATTAAATCACTATATACTAAATGTCTAAAAATAGCTCATTACTACAAGTAATTTATCAGGAAAATCTTAAAAAATCAGTGACTCAAGAGCTATTCTTTGGAAATCCTTATTCCATGTTAAGGATTACAGTATGTTTGACACAGGTACAAAAACTAATCCCAAATGCACGCAAGACTGGTCAAGCAAGAGATTAACGCGAGAGTGCTGCGTAAGATTAAATGATGCTAGTGAGTCGCATATGAAGGCAGCACCACTCGGCATCAAATGAAACATGACAAACAAGATCACAATCCGAGCACAGATAAAAGAAGACCAGCTGCTTGCCTGCTTGACAGTGTCCGTGCATGAGTTACGCAACTAGCTACGTACGTTCTGCATGTTGGTCAGAAACACAGAGTTTCAACTTATACATTTCGTCAGTTATCATTGTCATGGTTACACAAAATCTAAGAGCAGTTGCATCGAACGTCTTATTCCGTTTAAAAATACACGTAAAATGTTACCGCTTTTACAGTATGTCAACCACCTCCATGAGCGAAAAACACAATGAATTATACATGATTCGGCCGATATTATACTCAAAATAATAGGGTTACCTACTACAGTTTCTTACAAAATGGGTCGCTGGATCCATGGTGGGGAGCCTCAGACGTTTCTGAAGTAACCCAAGTTCTCCGAGTGAGCTTAGGACTGGTCCTAGGGAACAGCTCCTACTTTTAAATGTATTCTAAAATCGCCCCATGAGGACAGAAAATGTTCGAGACACACAAACAATCCCCTGTAGCGCTGGTACCACTGGAGGAAAACATAACGACGCTCACTTTTACAGAGGATACCAAAAATAAGGCCGCATCAGAGGCGAAGCAAATGTTCTGCCTTAGATTGGCATGTAACATCTCCCTTGAATCAAAGGTCTTCTTGCAAACTGGGACCAGAACTCAGAAACTTCGCCAGTAACTCCAATAAAAGGAAAGATGGAGTGCATTGCAGGAGCAAAGCTCCATAAAATTTCTTGCATGATTTCCAGCTCGCGTCTTGCATTTCCTGTCCCGAGATTGCGGAGACTGCACCGCGCTTTTTGTCATGAATTTGTCCGACTTCCAGGAAAAGCTTTCCGGGATTTGGTCAAGCAATGTTGCCTCAAAGCGCTTCTACCTTTCTTCGCAGTTATGACTGTGTATTATATAATTTATAGAGTTGTTTCGTATGAATGCATTTCTGATGATGCTGGCGCTGCACTGATCAAGTTCTACCGCCAAATTCTGAGATTAAACTGGATTGTATTTTATTTGACCCACGCACGGAGTGCGAACGAGAAGTACTCAAAATATGAATGCAGAATTCAGGAATTTCATTTTAGAATAACATTTGATTTTAAAACTGTCAAACTATACCTGGTCTTTTATGCCTTAATCAAGATTTTTATGCACTGCTTTTCTGATAACTCACATCATACAATTTATTGACTAGTCTACTGAAAATAGTACTCACTCTTAATAACTAAACAGTCCTGTATAAATTACAACATATGATATGAGTACCATTCCCTATTTTTATTCGACGTGTATATACGCTTTGCCTTCATTCAATTCACAGAGTTTGATTTCCTTTCATATGCAAGGCCTCCTTCAGAAGCAATAAATTGAAACAAACCCAAATATGACAGCCAGGCTGGCGTCCGAAGCGTAGGCTCAAGAGACACAAACCTGACAGGCACGAAGCCAAATTTGAATTGGGCAGACGTCGAAGGAGATCTTGTCGGGCCGTGTATTGAACACTGAAGGCTGTGGCAGAATTGCGGCAGCGTGAGCTGCAGTGAACAGCCAAGGCCACCTATAGACAGACCGAACCGCAGAGTCCTCACCACCGCCCGCACAAGGTGCTTCAAGTTCCTCAATTGAGGTGCGGCCTAATTGTGGCTCCTGACATGCGCGGCCTCAACAATTGTCAAGAGCCCCGCTGGAAGCTGCGAGATCGGTGAACTGTGCAAGGCATTGTCGTCCTTCGGTAGGATAATAGAATTGCTTGCTTTCAAAAGCCAATATCAGGGAAGACATGAATAACAATCCCCACAAAGGACACCAGTGGACGCCTCAAGTAAACTCAGATGTCAGATGTGAAGTGGCGGCTCACTTGACAATATTACACGTTGGGATTGGCCCTTGGCATATAACTTCAAACGCGAGGAGATCATTATGTTTTAGAGATACAAGTCTATTTTTTTTAGAGCACTTCAGGTAAATTTGTTTTGACAGAAGTTTCCAGATTTGGAAGTTGAGAAGAGTTTTTGAAGAGCACAAATTTTTATTTATTACATGAAAAAAACTTGGTAGGTCACTCTGCGATCATCAAGCATTGAACTATCATTTATGAGCTCATATTGTGTTACAGGCAGTACAACAGAGCACAGAACTCTCCGCAATAGTCTGACACAATCAAGCTTTCTGACAAAAATAAATTGCGTCCGAAGCTGAGGAAAAGAGGCTGAAATAAATCGAAATTAGAGAACTAATACTTCATATGATCAGCTTGCAATACACAGCGTACATTCATCTGAAGAACCTGCGATGCACCTCCGTCTGCAGACAGATTTCAGTGCGCCAAAAACGGAGCCTTTCGCTTGTGAGAAAGGTTAGATTCCAAGCTAGTTTAAGTCTACTTGACTACTACGTTGGTGTTTTTAAAGGAGGGCACCATTAAGTATAACGTTAAGAGAACAGGGATTCTGTGCACAATATGAGTTCCTACATCCTGTTCATTTAAAGAGTAAATTTGAAAAAATTCATGAATAATATAAAAGTTGAAAAAGAAAGTAATAGGTGCTGAAAAAGGACAGTAGTGAAGCGAAAATAGATGGTTTGTAACAAAACAAAAACTCATTTCATTTCAACAAAAGGAAGGCCTCCTAACCTTTGTCGGGGGACCTCACATTTTTCTCCGAGTGCCAATTCACAAATCAAATAGTTGTACCCCATGAGATGAGCGCTTGCATACATAGCGAGATATTCTTTACTCTCGCTTGTGAAGCTCAGCACAGAAGAAACCCTTTAAAAATAACATGTAGTGGTGACTCACATCTCTCAGAAAAATACTCGTAAATGCATCAGCAAATATTTCCTAAGTTGAAGCGAAAGAAATACTGTCCACAGTGAATATTCCAACACCTCTCTACATGCGTTTATCATAAGAGAACTTTGTTTACTTCGTCGGCCCTGTTTTGTATATTAGCAGTTACTCCATTTCTCCTGCCGTTTACGCGAGTCTGAGAAATTCTGGTCATAAACACTGAACTTCTCGACCCTATATCGATGGCGGGTACATTTATTTCCTTTTTGAAATTTTCGCTCCCTCCAGCCTAAAAGCAAAAGTTCCAAAACCAAACTGACAAGTGTAATAAACGTAGTCCTTTAATCTTCTTAGAAAGATTGTATTACTTAAACGAAATTTATCATGATGCAATAAATTCCGATTTTTCACAAAAAATATTCTTCGCTAGAAAATTAGGAAATACACAACCTTGCACTTCATTTTCTCGACAGTACATTCAATCCATGTCATTCGTTAGATTTCGACTTGTGATCGCCATATGCCCCAATTACCCCCATTTTAAAAATTATTTCAATTTCCCTACATGATTATTCAAGCATCACGAACTACAAAACACATGCAAGATAATGAGCAGAAGCCTTTCGCGCAAGGAAACACGTGCAATCACTCTGTGGGATGTCATAACTGAAACAAATTGTGTTCGACTCCGAGTCTACATGAACTGAAGAAAAGCCTGTTAAAGGCCACAGCGAACTATTTGGAGTCAACTGAATTTCATCGCAGGCATTCACTCAGGCGTGCTGTTGAATGACCCATGGATTTCAATTTATATTTACCGTTGTAATTCATCACAGGAAAAAATACTGCGGTCGCTCTACTCGTGATAAAGAAGCCATTTTTCTCATATACGTGCTCGAAAAACAGTAGTAATATGAGTACTCAAATAGTTGACATAGCCCGACATTACGGAATAACGCGCAAGAACTGCAGTCTTGTTCCATTCTCAGCTCAGTATTCTTACGACCAAGAATATTCATGAGCCAAACACTGACGCTCGGCAGTGCACTTTCAACTTCTCAGACGCTGCTCAGAAGCTGCTCAAGCGCGCAGGTTTGAATCGAGAATCGCTGGCAACTCATGTTCTTTGGAAGGCTCATTTTCTCATAAGTCTCACAAAATCACAAGTTGAAGCAAAGTTTGTAAGATCAAGAACAAATGGATGGCAGAAAAAATTAACACAGTTGTTTCAATCGAGCGCGAAGTACAGTAACTCGAATCCTGGAATGAAATTACTTCAATTCTGCTCAATAAACAACGTCCTTGTGACATACACTGCATGCCATGGCCTAGTTCTTTCTCTACAAGCAAAAACTAATGATTCTGAAGTGGCAACTCTTGTTACAATTTATTAAGACGGAAAAAAATTCAAGTAGGACAGTGAAGAAGTGAACAAAAGTCCAGGAGGCGCAACATTGTTCTGTTGTGCAATGTTGATGCGCAGGTTTGCCAAAACCATGCATTTCAGCTGATTTTTGAACAGGAAGGTTCAAGTGACGGCACACAGACAACTCGGTGTAACGATTTTTTTCAACTCGTCGCTCGTTATTTTCACAACCTGATCTTTTTGTAGCATATATTCACAATGCTAATACTCTGATTATTATTTAAACGAATGAAGTTTCTAGTAAAATTACACAAATATCCTCAACTGCTACATACTGTCACGTTCTGTCAGAGTTCGAAGGATGGAATTCGTATTCAATAAAGGATGACAAATATGAGCGCGCTTTTATTTAGGGAGAAAGCTTGAAGCCACGACCGCCAAACTGTTCCGAGCGTCGTACACGTCAAAAGTCGATCCCACTTGAGATGTTTTCTTTGGAAGCGATGACAAGCAGTGCGCACTCAATCCTGCAGCTTTTTGTTTGCTGAGCTGAGCGACTTGCCGGCCTGCTCGTCATGCCAACACACTAAAAACAACCTACGCGTTCCCAAACTACGAGACGGCCGTTGCCGTGGGTCGCAACTTGCTTGGCACAAACCCGTAAACAAATTCCGAGTTTTTCCCACAACAGCGCAGCTTCTTGACTCTCTTAAGAACTTGCTTCCTTCAGGGCTTGCTACCGAGAAGAAAGAATTGATAAATTAGTAGAGCGTTTGAATATCAGCAAGATGTAATTTTATCATCTGCTCTCATGTTTTTATTGGCACATTTGCGGTGCAACAAAGTCATCGCAGAGTAGAGATTTTTTGAGATAACTTGAATGAGTCAAGTTACCATTTCTTCTTAAGGAAACAGTGTATTGTTGGTCGAGAAAAACCAGCAGAATTAAATTCGTTACAAATGTAAGTTTAATGCTCCAATTAGCTTTTATTTTCTCGTTAAGGGGAATTTTCTCGTTAATTTAGGGAACGGGGAATCAACGCACAAGGTGTGTTCCCACACAGGGTACTCTGCGCATAGAAACAAGTTAAGGAAGAAGAGGAAGAGAAAACAAAGAAGGGAAAACTGAGAGGAAAAAAGTAAGCACGAAAGACAGGAGTCCCGAAGGCCTATCCAAAGCTTAAACCTATGTTACTACTTCTACTAATATCCAAAGCTGAGGTAATTTAAAGCATCCCCCTAGTGGCGCCGATCACATAGCCAATGATAAACAAGCCTGACTAACCTAAGGGTAGCTGCACACCAAAAGACGGCAAGAGACAAAGCAAGCGAGAGAGAAAGATGTTTGGCGAGATCTATCACACACCAAAAGATAGCCAGTTTGCTCCTAAATGTCATGGAAAGAGGTTTATAACAAAAATAAGCGGAACTAGCATGTGTTTGTAACGTTGAGTATCATTCATACTTTGTCCCATTGCTTTGAAACATGTTATCTGTCATTGTGCTTTGGATTTTTTGACTTCCAAAGGCACAGTACAGCATAAACTTTGGATATAAGGAGTTCAGTCTTTGCTGGAGAAATTGTGTAGCATACCTCTCCCTTCGACATCTCGCCGCGCACTGCCAGACGCAGCGCTGCCACTGCCAGAGGCTTCTCACTGGAGCTTTCAAGCGTGAAACCATCTTCAAGTCGCTTTCTCGCTGCAGCCAATCTTCAATCTTTCTCACTCGCTTGCTAGCTTGCTTGTGGTGTGCGCACTCCCATAGGAATACATGTATATCGATTCAAGCTTGCTCGCTTTCTCGCCTCAAATCTTTTGGTGTGCAGCTACCCTAAAGCTATCGCTTATCCTAAGCATCTTGAGGTGGTCCGTAACAAAACCAAAGCCCATTCTATTTGATTTTAGAAAGAAAGGCACACATAAACTTTAGCACATAACTCGTAGTTGGAGCTATGTTGACTTTACGCTACGTGATGTAGCACGCAATACAGCACGCATCGTAGTTAAGTGAACTTGGAAGAACTTACGCTACAAGCTGTACCAAATTAATTAATTAATTAATAGAAAATCTGGCACCTATCACTAAACGATGCGTTTCAACCTGTATGGTACTTGGAAACTTTTCACAAATCGACATGGATAGTTTCACCCTCTGACATTGGCGTGTACGTCCCGGATCAAGTCATAGAGCAGATGTTGTACTAAATGGAAGTTGAAAAAAGTAGTAACCGTGAATATAAATAATTGCAGTAAAAATTTAAAACTATTGGACGGAAAACTATTGAAACTATTCGCTGCAATTAATTTACGGTCTGCAAATAACATGTAAGTCGTTTAGATATTAAAAACCATTGGCTTCGCGGATACCGAGAGGCTCGACGTCATTAAATTGAAGCCTTCATTTCATCTTATAATTTACGATTCAATACTGACTCCCACTAGAACGAGAAAAGAGCGAAGCCTCTCTACGCGGCTCTGCAACTCCAGCACAACTCGCCTGACCAACGACTGTCATGGCGGCGGTGACGCGGTCGCAGTGACGCCATCTTGGATACAGGGGCAAAATTACGGTCCTCTACCATGGTCAAAACTTTCTTCTACGCAATTTAAACAAATTTAAGAGGAAAAAACTGAGAAGATTAACGCATGACTTTTAAAAATTAGTATGATTACATACCTAAATAAGTAAATACGGTTTCTTCCTCAAAGCGTATCATGCTGTTGATGTTAGAAATGTCTTCGAAAGTTAACATTATCTAGCTGCAGCATTTCTTCGCACTGATTCAATCAAGTTTAGCAATCTCTAGCCGACGTTTTGTCTACCGCACCTTAAACTATTTCTTAGAAATTACCTTGCAAGAAGTAATATATTTGTTTTACGCGTGTGGGTGATTTGCGTCAGCAACATAAACGAGCCAAAATTGGAATTGAATCTGTGGACTCACCTTGGTTTACAGCCGTGACAAGTCATAGGAGCAAAACTAGATAATTTACTTCGTAAAAATTTCATCGAATGAATGTTTCCGACCTACGTGAAAACTTTAACACCACTGGTATAGTTTCTTTTGGCAGCTGGAATATCCGATCATATGAAAACGACCATTGAGCACTTTTTATTATTCATTCTTGCATGTTGACACTTACACTTGTAAGAAATGAAGTTTCTATTTCACCAGTCACCATAAACAGTTCCTATTTTTAAATTACACCGGCTAAGAAGCACTGATCTTGCTGAGTTAAACTCAACTGGAGATGAGCAGCACTGTAAGGCTAACATTTTCTGCAAATAAGTAATGACACTTTTAAAACATTGTAACTTGATCTAAACTGGTAACCACGTAGAAGTGTTCTAGTGAAACAAATTTTTTTTAGCGCTCATAGTAAGAAAGTGGCAATTGTGCTGATATTCACGATGTATTCCTTCCAACAATGTATTTTCGACGAGCAAAACTTGTGCTGACAACTCGTAGGTTTTATACTTGTTACTAAACCATCAATTACGCTTCCATCTAGTGCCCTTGATGTTTCACCGTACTAAACAGCGATTTTGATATAGTTCCATTCTGTCTCCCTGAACTTTTTTTAGCATCAGTGAGAAGAGGATTGAAAAGACAAACCATTCATCTACTATGTCTAAAAAAAATCGTTTTTCTCATTTGAGATAGATCTCGAACCTTTGCACCAGTCTAGAAGACTGTCTTTGAACCCTTGGAGAGTTTCGAAGCGAACCCATCAACAAAGTGTTGATGCTACTTCACTTCGATGAGCAGTGAGCTATAAAAGCACATGTCACCGCATAGGTTGCCTCGGCGTTCGACCTTCATGCCCACGAGCATGTACGTTAGAAATATTCTACAATATCTCCTCTATGATCCGCAGCCTCAAACGAGTGCAAAAATTGACACATGAGTTGACGAAAACGTGCCTGAGGATTGAATTGATAATTCAGCGTGCACAGAACGCCGTCGACGTTTAATCTTAAAACCTACATATTGTCTAGCCTCCGTCCAATCGGCCCACCGGCGCTATAATAACTTGCTACCCGAAGTGCCCATCAGAGCTCCCAAATTACTCGTTTGAGGAACTTTGCAATTATCTGTTCATAGCTGTCCAGGCGAGTAACGGTCGTCATTTACAATGCAGCATTTATCGTTCAACTTTTCGTAAGATATTGAAGTAAGAAAGAGCTTAGATTGTCTACCTCCGAAGAGTACTGCGCGTTACAACCAATGTGCTTGCAATCAGGAGCACAGATTGTGATAAAAGAAAATCCTGCTGGAAAGAATTTTGCATTTAGAGATGCTTTATCGAGTAAAAACAACACTTCAAAGTAAGAAAACAAGTTCATACCTTTTCATCCGCATTTTGGTTTCCGACTTTTGAACGCACATTAGCTGCTGTAACTTTGTTCAAAGTTTAGCAGAAGTGGAGACGAAGGCAACGCAACGCAGTCTGCTTTCACCAGGAGATGTATGTACTCTGATGGCAGACAAGCCGCCTGAGCCCTCAGGCGAGCAATTAAGATTCTGTCGTGAGCAAGTCGATACAATTGATCAAACCCCTAAAAGTTACGAAGATGTTTTTTAAGAAAAAGATTACTTCTAAGAAATATACTACGTCCTTCAGCGAGTCTACAGTATTAGTTAAAGTGGACGAGAAAGCTTCCACGGCACGTTTTTAGGAGAAATCGCAATTTTTTTTGTTGTTTATCTGAGGCTTAGAATTTTGCGTTCATTCCAACATGTCCTACACCACCACGGCGTAAAACTGTTCGATGCGGGACAGCTTTTAGAGGCTTTAGTAATAATTATTCATCCCAGAACTTTGGGTCCACGAAATCCATTTTCATGGATGCAGCGTCGTGGACTTCGGTAGACAACAGAGCTCTTGTTTCTGTCGCCTGGGTAGATTGAAGTACAAAAGAGCCCGAGAAAAAAATCATAGATTATTTCAACTCTTTCAGCAATTCAGGATCCTTCAGTGAATGTTATTAAATTATACGTTAGTTAAAGGGGGTCCTCCGGAAAAAAATATTTTTTTTGATCTGATTGGTCTGAAATTTGGTCAGTACATGTATTTTTGCAAGACAAACATATTTGAACTCGTGAAATTTTTTGATTTAGGCCTTAGTTTTTCCGAAAAATTTGAAATATTAGTCATTTTGGGTCATTTTTATACCTACTTCAAAAGAATAGAAGTCATTGAGTTTTAATGCTAGAAGAAATTCAAAGACAGTTTTGGAATCTTTGGAACATTTCCAACAAGTTATATTCAGGGATTTTTTATTTTTTTCATATACATGCGATATTTTACCAATATATCATATATACCGAAATTTTTGGATTTGAACTATGATAAAAAAATTAGAGTGTAAAAATGGAAAAAGCGGCAATATAACTTTGTTAGAAATGTTCCAAGGATTCTAAAACTGTCTTTGTTTTCTTCCAAGCATAAAAACTCAATGACTTCTATTCTTTTAAATTTTGAAAGTAAGTGACTTTACACGACAGGCCAAAAACAAAATTTTTTGTTGAAGTGTAATATAATGGAAAATTTATGTAATTGAATGCTGTTTTCATTTTTATTTCGATAATCTCCATGCATAACTTCATATTCACACTGGGAATTGTAATTTCCATAAAAAAAATTTTTACTTGTTACATAAAAATTATGATATTTTTTCTTTTCAGACTGATTCTTATGAAATATGATTATAATATGTAACTTTCGAAAAAAAAACAATTTCTTCTATATATTTTTTTGATTCAAGCCTTAGTTTTTGAAAAAATTTGACATATTGGTTTTTAGTCCATTGGAGTTCTATTTCAAAAGAATAGAACTCGTCGAGTTTTTATGCTAGAACAAAAACAAAGACAGTTTTAGAATCCTTGGAACATATCTAACAAAAGTACATTCGCAAATTTTCCATTTCTTTTTTTGTTTTCTTTTTATATGGGGTCAAAATGGGGTCGAAAATTAAAGATTTTGGTCCCCTTACTCCCCCCCCCTGGGGGATTTATTGTCCGTAGCGCCATAAAATTTTAGGACCGAATAGTCCACCACCTAAGGGTCCTTTTCCAACAAAACCATGAAAAATTACCATCGGAGAGACAAGGGGACCCCCTTAAGCCTCTCTAACCGCTAAAAAAAGAGCGTTCCGAAGAGAGGAAGGAGGAAATTACCATTTAGCATTGAGATTAGGGAACACAGAATATATGCAGAAGGGAGCATAGAAACAGTAATTTGAGAATGAAAGTCATGAAACAAGATAAAAGTTGAAGAAGAAAGTAGTAGGTGCTGAACAACAGGTCAGCAGTGAACCGAAAAAGGTGATCCTTAACATAACAAAAAGAACACTTTATTTCAACAAAAAGAAGGCCTACCTAACTCTCAGCTCGGGCCCTCTCACATTTTTCCCCTGGGAGTGTTAATTCCCACGTACAATAGTTGTATCCCTCTGAGGAAAAGCCTTCGGTGAAATAGCGAAATTTATTCCCCTCTCTGTAGATTTCTCGAAAGAACTAAATCAGTAGAATGTTCGTAGGAAAATTCCGAAACCCCAACATCTTGTGTTACCTTTTAACTTCCTTATTTTGTTATATTACCGCTATCACAACCGCCATCATTAAACTGGCACCGGCATCATGTAGTCACCGACATTATAACTAGGAAGTGATAGCCACTCGACAATGAACTTCGAAGAACACGTTAGCGCACCAATTTCACAAGGAATAAAATATATCAGAGCTGTTTACGAAAGTGAATTTTGAAATCCACTTTGAAGGTAAAGGGTAAAAACAGTGCTTTCACCATCGCCATTTTACAGCGAGCTTGGAAAACTTACGCTCATTTCGTTTGTACTAAATTGTACGCATGCTCTTCCAATAAATTACCGCTGTACAGCGGTGTATGAGCTACACACATGATTTTTAAAATGTCTCTGTGTATTAATTGTTTCATTGAAAAATCAATATCGTTTAAAATGTGGAAAAAGACTTCACAAGAATACATTAAACTTTACATGGCCTTACATGACTCTACTACACAGGGTGCCGAAAGCACCGCCCTCATTTTCAATGCACAAGTTGATTCTTTCGGCAAAATTATAATGTCGACACGCAGTGATGCATTCGCGGGATGAAAAAAATTTCAGCGAAGGACCTTTTTTTGGACTAAACTTTCAGGCGGTATGGCAACGCGAAGAGAGTTATGAGCCCAGAATACTGTGGAGTTTTTCTCACATACTGTATCGCGTCATGTATTGGTAGCGGCGAACTGTAGCGTTAAAAACAAAAAACAAGGCAAAGGTTGTGATTCAACTCGAATATGCGTCTGAAATAACCCCACGCAGCTTTTCTTATACAGCAAAAACAGCTCCAACTGCGGGCTTAGACGCAATCATCGAGAGCGAGTGCTTTCAGATTTCCCATTTAAAATTCATTTTAGGATTCAATGAGACATACAGTAAAAGCTTATACTCGCATGAAAGTGTGTATCATCCCACGTTTTTGAACGCGTGACGCGCTAAATAGGAAGATGTGCTGCAGTGTATCACACTACTTCAATATGATACGGGTCTCCAACACCTGGTCTACATATTCAAAGCCCTCGAAATGGAGCAGTGAGCGGAATTTGTCATGACACCGCGGCAAGACCTCGGTACGTGGAAAGGACTTCTCCTCACTGCATGTTTTTACGATGTCGTCATGGCAAGTTTCAATTGGAAGACGGTAAAAACGAAAGGAGAAAAAAAGAATTCCTACTTACTAAGAAAGCTTTACTGCAAAATAGTTTCGGTTCCGTGTACAAAATAGATATATCGTTACGCTGCGCAGTGTTCTACACAGCGTTCACATAAATACACTTTTTTGCAGACACTCTTTTGAAATCCAAACATTAAATCCCCGAAACAGGGTCAAATTGTAATATTCCCGCGTTATCAAATCCAGGGTAAAATTACTTTCCAAAATAGAGGCTTACCTAACAACTCAAATGAAAAATTCAAGCGCATTAAGTATTGAAAAATATACATTCAGTCCAAAACTCCACTCAAGTCAATAACACACCAAACACACGAATACCATAAATTCAACTTGAATTCAACGCGATTTAGCACGGACGCTGTAAATTGACAAGATATACAAACTACATCTCTTTAACGAGATACCATCTTGAACACACGATGAACACATGAACTCGCTACCAAGATTATCAAAAAGTATGAACCCAAGATTTAAAACCTATGCATAGAAACGAACAGGACGCATAACACGCTCATTGAGAGTTTGGAAGCGGGAAGGTTGCGTCAGACTGCTCGTACACCGAATCCCCCAAGCGACGTCGAACAAATACACAAACGTTTCGAAGTATGTGAACCCTCACAAAACGGAAAAATGCCCTCGGATTGAACGGAGCATAAATGAATTTCCTAAGGCAACCAATACCATTGTGCACTACGGCAGCAGAGAAGCTAGGCAATGCTCTAAAGAAAGCTGGCGAGACATCTATGATTATCAACGCAAGGAGAAATTTCTTGAGCGACAAGCAGAGTCTCCCAGTAACAACATGAGAAATAAACAATCGATTGCACGAAAGACACAAGAGGAATTATACGGCTCATTCAAGCGAGATTTCGAACCCCAAAATAAAAGCAGACACACCTTCGGGTAGGTGTGTAGCGAGAGACATATAAAATTAGAGAGACGTGACAGAGCATTCCTCTACGGAGGAACAGTTGATCAGTAGAGCGATTGCACCAAACCATGCTCGCAACTTTATTGTGAAGTTGTCTAGGAAGGCAACGTCATTGAAAGGTTAAATAATTTTCGTGACGATACTTTAAATTTAGGGTACATCACTAACGCATTCACTCACAGAGCTTCAATAGCGGTAGAAAGCATCTCTACATCACTAAATATTGAATAATAAAGTAAACAAAATGAAAATCGTAAACAATTGCGCCAGAGTTTACCAGCATTTCACGTCAGCATCAACAACGAAAAGGACGCAAAAAATCACGAAACTTCGCACCAAAGGAATTATTATTATTATTATTATTATTATTATTATTATTATATAAGAAAGTTTTAGCCTCCCTTAACCACGACAAAGATGTTCCAAGAGAGGAAAGAGGAAGGCACCATTTAGTATGGAGTTGAGGGAACGCGGAATCTATGCACAAGGTGCACAGAAACAGTAAGCTAGGAAAGAAGTTCTTGAAACAAGAAAAAAGTTGAAGAAGAAAGTAGTAGATGCTGAAAAACAGGACAGCAGTGAACCGAAAAAAGATGGTCCATAACAAAACAAAAACCTATTTTATTACAACAAAAAGGAAGCCTACCTAACCTTTAGCTCGGGCCATCACATAGTCCCCCTGGGAGCGCCAATTCCCATAGATACAATACCTGTATCCACCTGAGGGGTCGCACCAAAGGAAAACCTTCCAAGAAAAATATCACTGATGCTGCGACGAGCATCTGAGAAAAACCTCTGAAGGCGTTTATTTTTGAAGCACTGAGACAGGTGCTTCTCTCCTTACCCTTCTTCCTTCTAGCTGAAAATGAACTCAAAATCTCCCCTATTGACCCTAACCAAGCTAAGCCAAAAAGGTTCATTCAAGGCTATTTCCTTAGGTGAACACCCTCAACAGAGGTATTTATTGAAGTTCAAGTCCTCAGAGATTCAAATTCAAATCCTACAATGCGAAAAAATTGCGAAGTGACCACAAAAATATGCGAGAAGCTTTCCCCAAGATTAAATATGATTAAATTTAAATTGATATAATAGCGAGATTAGTTTAACTTGGCAATGAACTAACTCGTCCAGCACGAGTACTCTTTAAACCAAGTTCATTTCAATCTAGAAGCATAGTCACATTTGACCCAGGCATAGAAGTATCGAAAAAGAAGAAGAGCAGACACAAAGTAATGAGTAAGTTAAGGGAAAATAGAAGAGTTGCTACTGCCATTTACCCATAACAAATGCAAAAATAGTTTTCCACTCACAAGGAACGTGTTCGCTAAGCAATAGGGTCTCCCCGTAGACGGAAAATTCAATTATTTTGGAACACTATAAGAATTCTTGTAGAAAATATGAAAAACGTGAATTATTGCTGAATAAAAAGTTAGGTATTGCAGTACTGTATGAACTCAGCGGAATCCCTTTCACAATCCGACAGGCAACCGCAGCCTCAATATGAGGCCAATAAAATTGCACACACAGCGAGGGCCGTCACAAGCTACCACCGTCCCAATGTGAGACTAGAGTAAAAATCTATTTTTTCCTTCGATGGGTGCACGACGATACAGCTACGTATATTCTCAATTAATATTTACAGTATTGAACAACCGTTACCGAATAAGAAGAGTTTTGAGAGTGATATAGTACATCAGGGGAACAAAAATTGAAGGATGAAGACCACAGATTTAATGTAACTACTGGAGGAGAGCGTTTGCTCGGTCCACCTTTGCATGGAAGTGAAAGAAGACTTAAGAAATGCTGAGGCGTCTCACAACAAAACTAAACCCACAACAGCGTCCAGGAATCAGCATTGTTAACGGAGCAGATGGTAAAGGTGAAGTTCCCAGTGTTTAGCTGAAACGAACAAACAGACTCGACGCAAGCCCAAAAAGACTTCCGAAATCCTTCTCGCCCAAGACATGCGTTACGTGAACAACTCAATTAACAGATCATTGCGAGGACTCAATTTCTAACATATTCCACGCTGTACGCAGGACGTTCAAGTACTCGGGAAGAAACAGGCCCCTATATACTCGAGTCGAATGGGGTAATTGGTAGTCAACAAGTTTCTGCATAGGTAGTGACTGTGGTGGCAGCTATAACTGAAATTGTCCCCTCTATACGTTATTTGTGTTCTTTTTATAAATGATAACCTGGAAACACACAAGGTCACAATTAGTAATCTACAAAGAAGAACACAGGTTTATGATAAGTAAACTAAAAACACAAAGAGTCCAATTAGTTAACAAGACACATACAAGTTTTCAGTTAGTAAACTAGAAAAACTCAAGTTAACAATAAGAAAACTTGAAAAAACACAAGTTTACAAATGGTAAACTATCAAAACAGGAGTGGGCAATTAATCAACCAGAAAAAACAAGTTTACAATAAGTGAATTCTAAGAACACAAATAACGAACGAGAGTGAAAATTGCACTTTCTATGAGTAATTTGAGCACAAAAGACCCTCACATTCACGATATTCCCCTGAAGTACATCAGGCAACATAAGAATGCTCAGACAGCTTTCTTCTGGATTTGAAATGGAGCAGAAAATGAGTACCTGACGAAAACCAATGGCTTGGATTATGCTAAGATTATGATTATAAGTTAGTTTAAGCCTCCCTAACCGCTACAAAATAAGAGCGTATCGAAGAGAGGAAGGAGGAAGGCACCATTTAGTATGGAAATAAGAGAATGGGGAATCTATGCAGAAGGGGCAAAGAAACAGTAAGATGAAAAAGAAGTTCATGAAACAAGATCGAAGTTGAAGAAGAAAGTAGTAGGTGCTGAAAAACAGGACAGCAGTGAACCGAAAAAAAGTGGTCCGTAACACAACAAAAACCTATTCTATTTCAACAAAAAGAAAGCCTACCTAACCTTCAGCTCGGGCCCTCACATAGTCCCCCTGGGAGCGCTAGTTCCCATAGATACAATAGCTGCATCCCCCTGAGGGGAATGGATTATGCTAAACAAGGGTGAACACTTATCTAAGAAAGGTCAGCACAGAGAATGTCATGAAAAATGAAAAGGGAAATTGTTGTTAGACTGAGAGTTAGCAAAGAAATGTATAATCCAAACAGTACCATTGAGTGAAGATTCCAAGCGTCACGAAAAGAGTAAGGGAAAGTTGCAGCGCCTGCGTAGGCACATCCCACAGAACAGAAGAGGTGGCGCAGCGTTGGCAACGAGAGGTCTAAAAATGATGTAAGGAAATTATCGAAACCAAGGCACCAGAGCAAGCAGTACAAGAACTGACGCGATTGTTATATTGAATGAGAGACCGCACGAGTGATACTAGAGCCACCTCCACAAGTCTACAGGACGGAAACAAAAGTCGAGATGTAAAACTAAGCCCATTAAAAGTAAATTGAGTTATTTTGCCACGACCTCCCCCTTACACTCGTTATATAATTTGGAAGATTAGATTTAGATTATAGATGTTAGCTTAAGCCTTCCTAACCGCAACCAAGGCGTCCCAAACAGGTAGGGAAAGGGAACGCAAAATCTATGCAAAAGGTGCATAGAAACAGTAAGTTGAGAAAGAAGTTTATGAAATATGATAAAAGTTGGAGAAGAAAGTAGTAGGTGCTGGAAAATCAAAACAGCAGTGAATCGAGTAAGGTTTAAACAAACCAAAAAACATTCTCTATTTTAACAAAAAGAAGGCCTACCTAACCTTTAGTTCATGACCTCACATATTCCCTCTGGAAGAGCTAATTCCCATAGATTACAATAGTTGCATCCCTCTGAGGGGTATATCAATCGGAAATGATCAAACAAGCTATAATTTGCCGCCAAACAGAGAAGTAAAAGAAACGCACGGAGGGACTTAGATGCGACGCCTCCCTTGCACAAGTTACACAATGTGGGCATAAATAAAGAGCTACAGTACACGCGCAGCACACGTCCGTCCGCCCACGTGAAGCCGACCACAAAGCTGCTGAGATCCGGACGAAGCATACCACCGAGATAGAGAGCACCAATTTCATACAATACACGTCAGAACTCACTTAAGTTGTAGAAAATGCTGCACCATTCGGTAGGAGACTTCACCTTCAACAAACTTTTAAAAAACGTATATGAGTTTATACATCACGAAAGACATGAGAAAATTAAAACATTTTATTACATATTCTCTCAAAAAACTTAGACTTATAAAATCTAAACTGACTCACGCACCATAAAATATAAAATACCTAACAAGGAACCATTAGTTCCAAAGAGATACAGAGCCAATTATTTATCTTTCTACAGCGACAGTACAGTAAGACTAATTCTTCATAAGAGCACGCCAAGATATGTTCACGTTCAGTTCTATGTACAACACCGAGTCCAGCACACAAAATGCAAGCCGATCACGCAACACTGACTAGTAGTTATTCCAACACCCACAGGCCTCAGCGCTGGCTCCACACCCGTGCCGGGCCTGAGGACTCCGTGGTATTGCATCCTCCACGCCAAAACGAGCGATTAGCGATGCCAAGGCGCGTGTGCTAAATTTGGATGCCAACCTAACTCCGGGTATACCGCAGGTTAAGTCGTGACGTCGTATACCGCAAAAAATAACAACCACAAAAGTAGGTAGAAACAGTTACTCACCAAGTGATCTTGGCTCTTGATATTGTGAAGCCTTGCTTGAGTTTCTGCCTTCGTAATAAAAGATTATAAACTTCGCACACGACTTCATTGGGGTGATTGCGACTTCTCCATTGACGCCAGCGGTGGCAGAGAGCAGAGAGTTGTGGGCTTATGTAAGCGACGCTAAACTTCGCAAGCAAAGCACTGACCTGAGGCGGGCATGCTCACACTCCACCACGGCTACGAAACTAAGCACAACAGCAATATTTACATGAGCCATTTTGCCGCGAGAGCAACGCTGCGCATTTCCACCACAATTTTAACGCAGCCATAATTCAACTATTGCACCTCGTATCAATGCGTCCCACACATTTTATTAATCAGCTATTTTATACAATGTCATGCGACGCCAGACACCATTCACGCCACAGATATGCAGATTACTCTCGTTACTTAACTCTTGAGTAAATGATAGTATGGTGATGGCAGTCAGTACTGAGACAATATATTATTGCCATTTCATAGCTCAGTCGAAGCGCAATCTCCGAATAGCCTAAACTACCAATGGAATTATCACTGTAGATACTCGTATAACTAAAGCAATAGCGTGAGCGAACGGTTCCTCAGAGACGATCTAGAGCTGACATGAGGAGTACATATTGTGCCATGAACGCTACGGTTATTGCTGTGTACCGAGTGAGCACCCACACGAAGGGATAAAAATAATTGCGATCACACCAATTAAATGCGAGAGGCTCGGCTTGCACTCGCCTCAGCGAGCACTGGGCTGACGCGCAGGGAGTGTGACGAGCACACCAGTCATCAGCTTTGCATTTCCACACGATCATTTCGGGAAAAATCAAATTCACTTCACACAATTTGATGGATGGAAGCTACTAAATTACTGAGCTGGATGTATCAAATTCACTACAAGTCAAGAATATATTACGCAACGATAACAACAACTAGCTTGCATCTTTTTATAAAATAGCATCAGATTCTTCATTAACACGACCCACCTTATCAAGTAAGGGTCTAAACAATGAACTAGATCTCTGTTCCAATCAGATGGGGTTTTACACCTCAAGTGCATGAACGTGTTGAAGTGCATCAGAATTATTGACGACGAATAAAAATAATAGACGAAGAAAGAATTGAAGGAAATTTTATTTTATTAGTTAGTTTAAGCCTCCCTATCCTCAACAATGAGATGTAAAGAGAGGAAGGAAGAAGGCACCATTTAGTATGGAGTTAAGGGAACGTGGAATCTATGCAGAAAGGGCACAGAAACAGTAAGCTAAGAAAGAAGTTCATGAAACAAGAAAAAGTTGAAGAAGAAAGTGGTAGGCGGTGAAAAACAGGACAGCAGTGAACCGAAAAAAAGATGGTCCGTAACACAACAAAACCTATTCTATTTTAACAAAAGAAAGCCTACCTAACCTTTAGCTCGGGCCCTCACATTGTCCCCCTGGGAGCGCTAGTTCCCATAGATACAATAATTGTATCCCCCTGAGGGGGAATTGAAGGAAAATACATCAGTAAATCCGTTAAGTAAAGACAGTAACCATAGAAAATAAACGTAACCATAGTAAATAAACACGGGAACTTTTGGAAATAATTATGCGTGAGAGAGGAATGCCTACGTAACATCCAATAAAATTTACACCAACACAAGATGCACGATAAAATGGCACAAGTGAATACTATTATGCGATATACTGGGGCTACAATGCGCTGTGATATTTCTCACAATAAACTTACACACAAACACTCTCGATAAGACCAACTAAAGGCAGCATCGTGATGTACGGTGCACGGTAAATTATCTCAATGAAATTAACGAAAGCGAATTATTTTAATTGCCCGAACGACCCCGTAAGTCCACACAGCAGCCAAATATTTGTCACACAGATGCTTTTGAAAAGAAGACCTTCAAGTTACTATAAACGATCAACTAAGTAGTTCAACCACAGTTCACAACGGCCATGGACTTCTCTCTAGCCACATGGAAAAGTTGGTAAGTTTCGTTACAATTTGAAAACAGAAAAATAGCTATTGGTACAAACAATTAACAATAATGCATCATTATAAATAAAATTCGCTCCACTTTGCGCATACCACGGATCCGTAGCTCCCACTCCATTGCCACAAATGCTTGCTGGCGTCATCTTCAGAAAAGAAACTTACTCGGAATAAAAATTCTTCCCGTAGTGAAGTAAAGGTAAAATAACTTACGTAAGAGCACCATAGAATCACAACACGACGCGCCTTCGAGACGCACCAAAACTGCCACAATCGTCACCACTCGACAACGTCGTCCAGCAAGCCAACTTGAGCTAGATCTGCGTTCGTAACCTGTTGGAGCTACCATGAACATCCGTTCAGCTTCTACGTGCTTATACAAGGCTGTCGCTATTGTGTACTCCTAAACTATTTTTTAAAACTTCAACATAACATATAAATACAATTAAAATCACGTTCATTTTACATTTGATTAACGATGGTACTAAAATATTTACCGAGTGCAAAATCATTGCCAAAACCTTCACAGATCAGCGATACAGGTTGAATCCATTTGTTAACAAAACTTCAGAACAAATTTTCTTCAAGAAAAAAGCTTTATTTATTCCCCTATCAGTCAGTCCCCGAAACACCTTAACTATGATCAATCAAACAAAAAAAAAAGACGACGACATTGTTTAACTTTAGGCAGTCACGATTTGGAAGCGATGGTAGACGACAGCACGTCGGTGCAGCAAGCCACTTTTTCCCCCTAAAAATTACCTCAATAATCGGAAACGTCTTTCCACACATCGAAGACGTGCATAGCAGCGCCGGCGCTGCGCATCGGCTACGTAAAAATGTCCACTTTGCCACAGTAGCTCGTAAGGTACGATTAAGAAGCACGAAGCAGCGCAGTTTTGCGCATCCACACGACAGCCTCGGCCAACATTTAAGACGCTGCCATGAATGTGCCGCGCAGGCACAACTGCCTCGCATGGCGCAGATGCTGGCGGCGGTTTTCTATTGGGTTCAGCAACTCACAAGATAAGAAATAGACGTCACCTCAAGAACAGACAGTTGCACGAAGTCAAAAGAAACCCAAATAAAGAGCAGCAGCTCCAGAGACACACGATGCGATGAAATAAAACAAAAAGTTTAATACACGAGAACGTCATGGAACATCAAAGTAACGCTATACGCCAACAAGTATTTACGTAGTAAAGAAATTGCGTCACATAATATACAATCTTAAAAACTTCGACATTATTTCTGGGACATATGGGAAAAACATAAAATAGATTCAAGAAGTTTTGATATTAGCATGTAGCGACCATTTGAGAATAAAAAATTGTTAAATAAATATTATCTTGCATCAGCTAGAAACACTCTTATTTCATACTGAACAATATATATCAACTTCTGCTTTCCATATAGATAAACAATAGTTAGATAATTAAAAAATGAGGTTACTGAAAAAGAGACCGCTTGAACAGATACTACAGAGCTGCATAAGAGCCCTAAAACGAACCTCGTCAAATTTTTTAGGTTGCGTGTGAAGATTCGAGAGTAATCACACCTTAATTTTGCATTATCGAAAAGAGTATCGAAATGGTTACATTTGTAGAGAATGCTGCAGTTTAAACACTTCATTTAAAAAATTGAGGCGCAAAACTATATTTTGATTAGATTATAAGTTCGTTTGGGCGTTTCCAACAGCAACACATGTTTTCCAAAGAAAGGAAAACACCATTTAAAACTGAATTATGGGAACGAGGACTCTAGGGGCAAGGTAGACAAAAATTCACACTCTCTGGACAGAAGCAGTAAGGTTGACAGAAGTATATGAAACAAGATAAAAGTTAAATAAAGTTGAAAAACCTGAAAAAATTCCCAGCAGTGAACCGAAAATATGGTCCGTTATAAATCAAAAATATCTATTTCATTTCAGCAAAAAAAAGGTCGGTCTGACCTTCAGCTCATGACCTCTCACTCCCCCCTGGAAGCGCAAATACCTCAAGATACAATGGTTGTCCCCGTTGATGGGGCTGATTGTTGGAAGATCAAGTAAGAGTGAGCAGCAAGGAAGTTTTTACAATTGCCGTCAGTGGCTTGCATTGCCAGAAATTAGGATATGCAGAATGATTAAGTCGAAGAAACCAAAACGAATGCGGAATGCGTGAGGGCGAAGATTGGACGCGACACACAACTCCCGTGTATGGAAGAGCAGGGTTGCGCAGGCGGGACCGCCACCTTGTTGCGACAGGCATTTGTGATATCTAGTCTAGGTCACTAGTCCTGTGAGCAGGCCATATGAGTGAGGAGTCTCGCCCGACCTGGACCGCTTGTAATGAATGGCAGCGAGTCAGTGTGACCGTGACTTCACTGATCGATCACATCCGTGTGCGGCGCTAATTCCCAACAGATGGGAGAGCTTGAAGGCCAGTTGTTATCAAGTTTGAAAAGTAATCAGCAAGGGTTTCAAAATATAGTTCTCGGCACATTAGATATAATCGAATTAAAATTAGAGCACAATTTTCAAGCTACAATTTTAGACAACAAACAATAATTCAAACCTATGGAACAAAATTAATTTAATTTAACATATGGGCTCACCAGTATGTAACGAGAGTTACAATGAGTGCTCAAGAAATTATAAAAGTATCTCATACAAAGACGATAGCACACGAAGTATTGAATATATTGGTAGTTATCCTACACAAAAAAAAAACGGGGAGAAAACCAGCAAAATGTAAACAAGAACAACAGAACGCACGGAAACAATCAAAATATGACACAAACAAAAACTTAAAAATGAAGAAAATTCCGTGAAATTTAATCATCTTTACTAAGAGAACGTTTCTGAGTCCAGCTCCAGCTCTGCAGTCCGACGATGTGCACTGCACACAACTATAAGAGTCGCAAGTCGTTGAAGTAAACAAGAGCATTGAGGGTGCCACTGTTAATTTCCCTATTTTGGAGAACCATCTGAGAAGCTATTTCGTGAATAAAATTACTGCGTGCATAATATTCCCATTACTTTCATTTACGCGTTACTCTGGTTAATAATTTAAATTGCTTTTTTTCCGGTATAAGGATACGCTTCCCATTGATATGAGAGCCTCTTTGATTTATTCCTATAGTTGTGTGCAGTGCACATCGTCGTAAGTCGGTATGTCACAAAATTTCTACATATATCAGAGTGGCAGAGCACCGGGGTAGAAGCTTCCGTACTAAGAATCAGCTAGCACATCCATCGCATTCTGCAGAGCGAAATCATGCCGAAAAATGCAATGTACCTGTATCTTTGGCAGATTTCAGAATTTTAGATTCCGCTTCGACCCCTTGTGACCTAGGATTTTTTAAGTCATTACATATTTTAAAGCGCAACCCTGATCTGAACAATAAGGAGAATTCTTACCCTTTGCAAATAGTACATAGATAGAAACCTCTTAATTACCTATTCAATTTTATTTTTTACGTAAGTTTCGTGTTCTTAGTTTTTTTTTGACATATTTTATCATTCTTCTCATGATATATTTAAATACCTATCATTCATTCTACCTCGATCCTTTATTTCAGGGACCTAATGATTTGTTTTTTTGAACTGATGATGGAGCTGGACTCCGAAACGTTTTCTTAGTACAGATGATTAATTTTCGCGGCACATTCCTCATTTTTAAGTGTCTGATAAGGCTGCTACTTAAGCACACCACCGACTTGTTCAAATATATTCAAGACACAAACACATGAGATCACGCCACGTTGCTCCTGTTTAATACGTTCGTAGACATGAACCTCAACGACGACATGGCAAGCTCAGTCAAATGAAAGGCTATTATGAAGCACAGCCACATCACGAAGGCAGACTTCAGTGAACTTGGCCCAGGAAAGTGCACGTGCGGAGCACAGTAGCAGTTGACTGGCTAGTTTAGCCAAGCTCTAAGTCAATTACAAAACGTGAATATTTTTCTAGTTTAGTAAACTAACTTAGTTTTTCGAGCATGCAGCCGAAAATATTGCTCCATCAAGATCCGGTACTGTCCGGTAAGGAACAAAGACAGGAAAAGGAAATCTGAGAAGAAAAACAACTGCAAGTTTCAAGTGAGCCATGAGACCGCACAACCAGTATCAACAAAGACGCCAAACAATATCGTTCAAGGAAATCAGGGATCTCACCGTGTCTTCGATCGCATGGGAATAGAGCAAAAAGCATCGGCTGTCATTCTAGCTTCGCTGTAGAAGCAAGCCGCTATCACAGAACAGTATGCGGTAAACGAGAACACCAACGGCGCCTAGTTCTATCACTCAAAAAGTTTTCCCTTCATGGTTTTATTATCACTTAAAAGTATAAAACCAGTCTGATCTCGCTTCATTGATCAACGCAATACCTCTTCGAGGCACAAACACTGTTTTTAAATAACACAAGAACCGTTGAAGGAAATGAATCCCAGATGAAGAATAGAGCATCAATATCACGTTGGCCGAGTACAACTAAGATACATCTATCACTTCAACCTAATGTTCCACCTTTGACCAGGCTCGGAAAGCATCAGCTTTACTACTACTTTTTTCATAAAGACCCCACGTGGACGCCACCAATATTAAAATTGACAACTTCTAGCAGGAATGACGCGTATTTCGGTCGCAATTCCAACACCGACTCAGAATTCTCCTGGCATCAGTAACAGCAGAAGAGAATAAAAAATCATAAGGGATGCAATACCAGCCCCTTGCCTGCACACTACACAAGGATGTCAGCATCAGCATCTGTCCTATCAGAATCCCTGTATCAGCTGCCGGGGCCGATCCTGTCGATGTGCCTGTACTTCTTCCTCTTGACTGAAACGTCATCCCTGTACAGCACTGGGTCCAGGCGCACCTGAGACACGTGCAAAGGCAGACGCCCCAGCACCGAGCTGAAGGTGTTCAGGCAGCTGCTCCGCTCCGCGAAGTGGCTCAGCGACGACCACACTCGGCTGCGGGGGACACAGCAGTGAGCAGATACATTCATGAGCCCACATGAATGACAAACAGTAACTTCACACTCCTTTCTATTAATATTTACACAAAGTGCTTATTTTTCAGGCGCTCAAAAAACATTGATGGGAGCTGAATGACAAAGCATTCATTTTGCTGTTCGGGGTCCATTGATAACATGACATTTGGGATTGAAAATTTAGGCACCCAAATACTGCACAGCTGTCTCCTGGGAAGCGGAAATATCACAATGAGAACAAATCAACAGCCTCAACTGCACAGGTAACATTCATCACTCAGATGTACCTGAGATATTATTGCTACGGCATGCATCGGCGTCTCATGAAGCATTAAATTTATTCTCCAGTACACTAACGGATACAAATATTCTGAATACATTCAGCGCCATCACAATGAAGACATCATCACAATTTTCTTTATCTAGGGTACATTCACTTCTGCCGTTAATCTCAATTTATAAATCTATTAGACTTGCTATTAGTCTAAGGATCTCATAACAATTTTTTTCAATACAAAAGGTCGATATAAAATTAGGATTACTCACCATAGGAAAACAAAGGTAAAAAACTAACTCGGACAAGAAATCGAGCGATAGTTTAACCAAACGGTGACACGCTCCAGCATCTGTCGACGCTGAGGGAAGCCAGATACTAAGTGCTCTTTATAGCGCAATTTTTCTCAAAACACCATCATATAATTGCATCTTCAACCCTGACGCAGCCCTCACCTGGACTCGGAGGTGGGATCCTTGTAGTGCTTGCGCTGCGTCAGCTTGATGGGAGGCCGGCGCGTGACGGAGGCGACCAGCACGCCGAGCAGCAGGTCGTCGCAGTTGCTGGACGACAGCACGACGCTCAGCAGCGACGGCGGCGTGTAGTGCTGGTACAGGTGCTGGTAGTACTTGTGGTACACCGCTGCACCCGTCAGTACCAGCGAGTACGAGTTGGACCACGTGCTCAAGTACTGGTATACACCCGACTGCTGAGGGACGATTCCAGTGAGGAACGGTCGGCAAATATTGGGAATCATACAAAAAAAATCATTTCACAAACTTAACATGAATCCCTACGCTTATGGCTTATACTTTACGAAGAGCCAAAAACGCGGTCGTGTACGAACGTCACCCCTCACACAGCAATTTATATTTAGTATGTTGTTTAGTTGTACATGACACTATTTGTGTTACAAACGCCAGCTTTCCTTACGGCGATTTCCACGACATAAGAGTGTCTTACCTCATTGAAGGAGTAGGACCGAGCAGGGTAACCGACGATGCGGTCAGGGAACGTCTTCCAGACGCTGAAGGCGAAGTCGAGCTCGTCAGGAGAGAGCACGGCGTCCTCGTCGAGGGAAAAGACGGCCTCCGTCGTTATTTCGGGCCGCGGGAGGTGGCGGTGCGAGGGCGATGGGGTGGGCGGTAGCAAGAGGGTTAACGGCACAGATCCCGAAGGCAGGCGGGCGGGGTTGGGCAGAGGATGTGTTCTACTCCCCCACAGCACAACGATCTGTGGAGGCAGAACTTATGAGCAACAGAATTTACGACTCGATTGGTACATCAAACATGGTGAAACTGATGACAACTAATTCAGATCACCTCAAAGGATCAAGAAGCTGACAAATTACCACAAGCTACTAAGTTGCACCTGTAGCTCGCTAATGAAGCAACTGTTCAAGTTTACCGAAAAGAGCTTCCTATAGATGAAGAACATTACATGAAGCTGCAATGCCCGAGTATCTCACTTTTGAAGCATCGATTTCCGTTCTATTTCAGAGCTCTGTGTAGCATAAGTTGGGAATGCCTAGTGTCACAACAGCGCGAGGAGCGCACAGCAGAGGGGCGCACCTTTTGGACGTGCTTGGCCCTGGCGACGCTCTTGAGCAGCCTGTGGAGCGGGCTCAGGTGCAGCGCCGGGCCGCTCGCGCCCTCCGACACGAACACCACCGCCGTGAACCTGGCCATAAAATTCCGTGCGTTACACACTGTGACGGTGAGCAACGATGATTCACTTTGAATAATTTGACTACAGCTGGAATAAGGCCCAATATGACAGGAGGATTTTCACTATCATTCATGTCGCCGATGAACACTGAACGGTATCGACAGCAACAAAATTTTTGATGACCTCAGCTAATCAATAGGTTATATACTAGTGAAAAGGAAACGCTCGTAGATTCGAAGAACACATTACTAAGCAATAAAAACACAATACTGAATCTCATACTTCAACACCGCCGCACCAAAACTAACCCTCATACACTTCCCAATCGATACACGAAGGAAGTGACCGAGATCACACAAGTTATACGAGCACATAAGATGCAACGCGATAGGACGATAATGAGAAGAAGCGTCTCACTTGTCAGAGATGTGTGGGGAGGCATAGAAGGGGAAGTGGTCGAGGTTATCGGAGAATGTGAGGTTGACGGCCAGCGCGCCTGGGTGGCTGTTCCACACGCTGAGAGGCCGGGGCCGGTGGCGCATCACGCGCTCGTGTACGATCTGACACACAGGGGGAAACTTAGCAACTGCCGGAAGGATAAGAGCACCATTTAGCGCATGAAAGTTCTTTCCACAGCACACAGAAACGATCAATTTAGTTTCTTCAGATACTTGGTGTATTTAGGATCTATATTTTATTGGCGTTACGAAAAAAATAACTGCTTCTAGATAAATTTGAAGCTATTGTCAATTAAACAAACTTGATGACACTTCTCAGTCCAAAAAAATGTACACGAATAGCCCATGGTATTTCAAAAAACATAACTATCTCCGCTCAAATTATCATACAATAAAAGAATGACTGGAATTTTTTAAATTTACGCACAAACTATGCTTTTATATCCTCAAGAAACAGTAGACGTTTGAGTCAGCATACGGAATTGAACGATTAAACTTCAATTTATGCCCCACTGATGGACCAGCACACATTCATTTGGAGATCTCTTAAAGCATTCCATATTTTTCATAGCAGGTGATGCACCGTGGAACTCGAATAAATGATTGTCGTGTGTGTGAGTCTCGAAAAATCTATGAATAATGAATATGCACAGCAGTTCAAGCGCTGAAAGTTTTTCGTTATCTTATATTAACTTCAGGAGATCTTAAATGCATGATGATTTAAAATATCTTTTAATGCGATTATGCGGGTCTGAAAGTGAGGCTGGACTTCGCGCCTCCTACAGCCCTCGTACACAGGCCAACGCAAGCAGAACGAAGCGCTGAGCAGCGGGACGGTGATCGTCTATTACCACACGGCTATCGCAAGATCTGTGTGAATAATTCAAGGAATACGCGAGAATTTTGCCAAGCTCATACCGTCTCCGTGAGGAGATAGTCCACAAAATGAAATCATTTGTTTTATTCTACGTCGTTCATTTCTTAACCATCAAACACATCCCGTTGCAGGTAGCGATTACTATGCGCTAACTAGCGTGAATGAGAGAAATATTATTGAGATTAATTATTATTTTAGTTAGCTGAAGACTCCCTAGCCACAACAAAAGCGATGTCAATAAAGCGAAGAGAAGGGACCATTTAGTACGGACTAAAAGAACAGAGAATCTAAGCACAAAGTGTGCTCCTACATAGGATAAAGTGCGCATGGAAAAATTTACAGGTTAAGCAGGAAAAGGAAGAAAAGTCAAACAAGAGATAGAAAAGAGAGCATGAAAACTAAAAAAGGCGAAGTGTGGACGAAAGACAAGTCCCGGAGGCCTACCTACGGCTGAGACGAACGGTAAAACGGTAACTAATCTCAACCTATTACCTATCCCATTCACCCGAAGAGGACGAGGAAATAGCCTAACTAATTTCAAAGAAAAGTTAGGTAAGGCAAAAAGAGCTGGCTCTGCTGTTGTTTCGTGTAACCCCGGCACCAGCACCGAGACCCACAGGCGCTTAGCTTCGTGTGGCAGCGCTGTGTGTACAGCGTTAATCACAGGTAACTCGTCTGTTCAATATAAATTCTCACGCTAGGTATATTTCAGGTCACCTAGTCACGGATACATACAGAAAGTGAGTTGGTAAGGTAAATTTATGTAGATTAGATCGTCTAACTCTCAGCCAGTAGTTTATCATCGACATAACAAGAGAGAAATTGACAAGAAAAAAGTAGCCATTACGTAGAGCTCTGCACAAAACTCTGCACTCTCACTTTAAATGCGTCAAGGTAAACGGCTGGGATGTCTGCTCCAAAGCGATGGCATGTAAACTAACACCAGGTCATTCCACGCGGCTACTGCCAATAACGAATGTTGACAATTGATCGTCTCACGCCACACTATTAATTGAAGTGGCGCTCGTTTCGTAGAAAGGCACTTTCATATCAATAGCAAATGGAACACAAACTTTTCAATTACGTAACTGTACAATAAAATCGCAACTAAAAACAACCTAATTTTTACTATTTTTACCTATCAATTTCACGAACAAAATCTAATGAGAACTCACTGAATTTAGAACTAAGGGAATCCCGCTACCAACTGCAGGTGGGGACACTTGCAGCACCACCGACCTGCAGCGTGGTGTGCACGATGCTGCTGATGGACGAGAAGTACTGGTTGTACAGCAGCTGCGACTGCTGCTTCATGCGCAGCACCGACGCAGCGTCCACCGACCGCACCAGCTCCGGCACCTGCAGCAAATTACATTTTGATAGCACTAATCATTTACGCTCCCGAGTACATTTGTATCTGAAGTCACAAAAAATTCAAATGCGTATGTCTTAACATTTTAACCGCAATTTGTTAAACTAAAGTTCAATATTCAACTCAAATTTAAAGTCTATTGTATGATAGTAAGTAATTCCGAAAATAGGCATCATTAACTGGATTATGCCTTCATTTAGCTTTAATTAAGTATTTATGAATATTGAGCTTGTGACTACTGTCGGACAGCAGTATTATTAAAATCCCCTCCGTGGCCACCGGTAGCTCACGTTGCGGTCAAAGTGTTGAATGAGCAGTGTACAATTATTCAGACACAAAAACTTCGATCGTCGTCAACCCTGAAACAAGAGACGGTTGTCCGTGCAGTTTCCCAGGCAAAAAAAAAAAAAACGCGCGCTGGAGTTGCAAGCGAGAGCACGAATGTCCACAGGGGGAAGAAGAAGTGCACAAGTGCTGACACAGCGCGTAGAGGAAAAGCCACTAATGTCTGGGTCGAGCCTGTGATCACGACCAGCAGCAGCCAAAAATCCTGGAACTGGCCAGACGTAAACACGAACATCGGCCGCCCGGCACGCCCCGGCCACAGAGCGAGGCAGAGCGGGCGTGCAGGCAGCCAGGAATACAACACAAAATAGCGGACGAACAACACACAAAAATTGTTTAATTACCGGACTTTTGCATTTGTTTGCAGTTTTTTCTCACCACCGTTTTCTCATGAAACATCGGAAATTAATAAACCAGGATGGAAGCAACAAAAAATCTACAGAGGAGCGAGGAGTAATTTCCATATGGAATGACATTCTTTTCGAATGCAAATACAGAACTAAGCAAGATGAATAAAAATACTAATATAAAAATTTAAGGTCACAATGATCCTGGTCAATATCACGTACTTATGGACAGATGTTAAAGAAGCAAAAGCAGAGAAGACCCTAACAACAAAAGAGGAAAATACGTATCGTTTCAACAGAAAAAAAATATCGAGGAAAATCCTGAAAAAAGCCTGCGCAAACTACAATCGTGTACCTAATGTTATTTTCATTATTGCAAATCCACTTAGCTCGAATTTTGACAATCTTAGATATCGTCATGGAATGTAGCCCTCGTAAAACTCCGATATTAGTGTCACACATAAGAGCTAAACAACCGTGTCTGACTGTTTATGGTAGCGGAAGAGAACGTCTCCAAAAAAACGAAGTACGAAACAAACGAAGTATATGATGTATCGAAGGCAACCGTGAAAAAGATCAGTTGCCCGTACCGCCAACCTTGAAAAATGAAATGAACAACAGCATAGGTGTGTCGGCCTCCTCTTCGGAAGAGCAACATCGGCAGGAACTCCTCTCGGATTTGAAACAAACACGCGCTGTCAAATAGAATAAGCGACGCGGCTATTGCGCCCTCAGAGAATCCCTTGACATGTCAAACGGCGAGAGCTCCACCTGCTGGGATGGCCTCAATAATCCTCCTCATGAGAGATGAAAGCCGCACTGCAGGAAGTGCGCAATTAGCACAACAGTCTCGAGAAGCCGCTAAACTTTTTCTGAAGTTAAGCATCGAGTATTTTTAGATTTATATACTATCATGTATTCCCTTCGAATAAATCATTCTTAGCATTAAAGCTACCTTAAATCAGGAGTGAAGGTCTAGCATATATCAGATAAAAAATACTACATCGGCTTTAAATTAAAATAGCGTACATATCAAACCACGCTTACCAATAATCACTAAGCTAACTCATAAGATTTAACTTCATTCCCATATTCGTCAAGAGATACAGCAATTCGTTTTGAATGAAAGTGAGTGTTATAAACGTAGAAGATCCAGTGCCCAAAGGAGGGTCACGGCACTGTCAAAACGTACGTCTCGTCGCCGGTACCGCACTGCTGCGATGCCCATTGATTTCTCAACGCCAATACATCAAAAGCGAATACACATGTTAAGTTCATTCTGTTTATGCAGACCAAAACCAATTTACTTCTGATTTTTGGTAGCTTTCACAGATTAGAGAAATGTTTCGAGGAATATTTACTTCGTAACTTTACAGACATTCTCCTGACCTTGCATAAACATAGCATCAAGTCGATTATGACCCAGAGGTCATAAAGGTCTACTTCTTGGTTCACTATTGCAGTCCTCGCTTCATGAGCGACATTTGAAAAACCCAAAGTGTGAGTGGTGTTGAATATAGCGGCGCACACCACTACCTGCCACAACCGCCCTCGTTTCCCGCTGCTCCACTCACTGAGGTCTCATTGCAACTCATGCGGCCTCATTGCAACACAGAACCCATTTGAGGGTACCAGTTGATATCACATCGTGAGAGCCACGAGCAATAAAAATCCACCTTGTACAATAAATATTCATCAATGAAATAAATACTGAACGATGTACTAAGAGCTCATTAAAAGAACTCGTCAGACAACCGAATCACTTTCAAATATTCAACTCACTCTTTCATTCAAAGCTTATATTAAACTTACATCCCCATCGAACTCAATACTGCACACGCGATTACTTTGGTGCACCACACTCCTGTCGCACCTACACCACACCACACGCGATTACTTTGGTGCACCACACGCCTGTCGCACCTACACCACAGCACACTCCTGTCGCACCTACACCACAGCACACTCCTGTCGCACCTACACCACAGCACACTCCTGTCGCACCTACACCACAGCACACTCCTGTCGCACCTACACCACACCACACGCGATTACTTTGGTGCACCACACGCCTGTCGCACCTACACCACAGCACACTCCTGTCGCACCTACACCACAGCACACTCCTGTCGCACCTACACCACAGCACACTCCTGTCGCACCTACACCACAACACACTCCTGTCGCACCTACACCACAGCACACTCCTGTCGCACCTACACCACAACACACTCCTGTCGCACCTACACCACAGCACACTCCTGTCGCACCTACACCACAACACACTCCTGTCGCACCTACACCACAGCACACTCCTGTCGCACCTACACCACAGCACACTCCTGTCGCACCTACACCACAGCACACTCCTGTCGCACCTACACCACAGCACACTCCTGTCGCACCTACACCACAGCACACTCCTGTCGCACCTACACCACAGCACACTCCTGTCGCACCTACACCACAACACACTCCTGTCGCACCTACACCACAGCACACTCCTGTCGCACCTACACCACAGCACACTCCTGTCGCACCTACACCACAGCACACTCCTGTCGCACCTACACCACAGCACACTCCTGTCGCACCTACACCACAGCACACTCCTGTCGCACCTACACCACAGCACACTCCTGTCGCACCTACACCACAGCACACTCCTGTCGCACCTACACCACAACACACTCCTGTCGCACCTACACCACAACACACTCCTGTCGCACCTACACCACAGCACACTCCTGTCGCACCTACACCACACCACACGCGATTACTTTGGTGCACCACACGCCTGTCGCACCTACACCACAGCACACTCCTGTCGCACCTACACCACAGCACACTCCTGTCGCACCTACACCACAGCACACTCCTGTCGCACCTACACCACAGCACACTCCTGTCGCACCTACACCACAGCACACTCCTGTCGCACCTACACCACAGCACACTCCTGTCGCACCTACACCACAACACACTCCTGTCGCACCTACACCACAGCACACTCCTGTCGCACCTACACCACAGCACACTCCTGTCGCACCTACACCACAGCACACTCCTGTCGCACCTACACCACAGCACACTCCTGTCGCACCTACACCACAGCACACTCCTGTCGCACCTACACCACAGCACACTCCTGTCGCACCTACACCACAGCACACTCCTGTCGCACCTACACCACAGCACACTCCTGTCGCACCTACACCACAACACACTCCTGTCGCACCTACACCACAGCACACTCCTGTCGCACCTACACCACAGCACACTCCTGTCGCACCTACACCACAGCACACTCCTGTCGCACCTACACCACAGCACACTCCTGTCGCACCTACACCACAGCACACTCCTGTCGCACCTACACCACAGCACACTCCTGTCGCACCTACACCACAGCACACTCCTGTCGCACCTACACCACAGCACACTCCTGTCGCACCTACACCACAGCACACTCCTGTCGCACCTACACCACAGCACACTCCTGTCGCACCTACACCACAGCACACTCCTGTCGCACCTACACCACAGCACACTCCTGTCGCACCTACACCACAGCACACTCCTGTCGCACCTACACCACAACACACTCCTGTCGCACCTACACCACAGCACACTCTTGTCGCACCTACACCACAGCACACTCCTGTCGCACCTACACCACAGCACACTCCTGTCGCACCTACACCACAGCACACTCCTGTCGCACCTACACCACAGCACACTCCTGTCGCACCTACACCACAGCACACTCCTGTCGCACCTACACCACAGCACACTCCTGTCGCACCTACACCACAGCACACTCCTGTCGCACCTACACCACAGCACACTCCTGTCGCACCTACACCACAGCACACTCCTGTCGCACCTACACCACAGCACACTCCTGTCGCACCTACACCACAACACACTCCTGTCGCACCTACACCACAGCACACTCCTGTCGCACCTACACCACAGCACACTCCTGTCGCACCTACACCACAGCACACTCCTGTCGCACCTACACCACAGCACACTCCTGTCGCACCTACACCACAGCACACTCCTGTCGCACCTACACCACAGCACACTCCTGTCGCACCTACACCACAGCACACTCCTGTCGCACCTACACCACAACACACTCCTGTCGCACCTACACCACAACACACTCCTGTCGCACCTACACCACAGCACACTCCTGTCGCACCTACACCACAGCACACTCTTGTCGCACCTACACCACAACACACTCCTGTCGCACCTACACCACAACACACTCCTGTCGCACCTACACCACAGCACACTCCTGTCGCACCTACACCACAACACACTCCTGTCGCACCTACACCACAACACACTCCTGTCGCACCTACACCACAGCACACTCCTGTCGCACCTACACCACAACACACTCCTGTCGCACCTACACCACAACACACTCCTGTCGCACCTACACCACAGCACACGCCTATCGTACCTACATCACACCACACGCCTATCGTACCTACATCACACCACACGCCTATCGTACCTACACCACACCACACGCCTATCGTATCTACACCACACGCCTATCGTACCTACATCACACCACACGCCTATCGTACCTATACACCACACCACACGCCTATCGTATCTACACCACACGCCTATCGTACCTACACCACACCACACCACACGCCTGTCGCATCTACACCACACCACACGCCTATCGTACCTACACCACACCACACCACACGCCTGTCGCATCTACACCACACCACACGCCTATCGTACCTACACCACACCACACGCCAATCGTACCTACACCACACGCCTATCGTACCTACACCACACCACACGCCTATCGAACCCACACCACACCACACGCCTATTGTATCTACACCACACCACACGCCTATCGTACCTACACCACACCACACGCCTATCGTACCTACACCACACCACACGCCTGTCGCATCTACACCACACCACACGCCTATCGTACCTACACCACACCACACGCCAATCGTACCTACACCACACGCCTATCGTACCTACACCACACCACACGCCTATCGAACCCACACGACACCACACGCCTATTGTATCTACACCACACCACACGCCTATCGTACCTACACCACACCACACGCCTATCGAACCCACACCACACCACACGCCTATTGTATCTACACCACACCACACGCCTATCGTACCTACACCACAGCACACGGTTATCGTACCTACATCACACCACACGCCTATCATACCTACACCACAGCACACGCCTATCGTACCTACAACACACCACACGCCTATCGTATCTACACCACACCACACGCCTATCGTACCTACACCGCAGCACACGCCTATCGTACCTACACCACACCACGCGCCTATCGTACTTACACCACAGCACACGGTTATCGTATCTACACCACACCACACGCCTATCGTACCTACACCGCACCACGCGCCTATCGTACCACACCACACCACACGCCTATCGTACCTACACCACAGCACACGCCTATCGTACCTACACCACACCACGCGCCTATCGTACCTACACCACACCACACGCCTATCGTATCTACACCACACCACACGCCTATCGTACCTACACCGCACCACGCGCCTATCGTACCAACACCACACCACGCGCCTATCGTACCAACACCACACCACGCGCCTATCGTGCCTACACCACACCACGCGCCTATCGTACTTACACCACAGCACACGGTTATCGTGCCTACACCACACCAGACGCCTATCGTACCTACACCACAGCACACGGTTATCGTACCTACACCACAGCACACGGTTATCGTACCTACACCACACCACGCGCCTATCGTACCTACATCACACCAGACGCCTATCGTTCCTACACCACAGCACACGGTTATCGTACCTACACCACCTCACACGGTTATCGTACCTACATCACACCAGACGCCTATCGTACCTACACCACAGCACACGGTTATCGTACCTACACCATACCACACGCCTGTCGCACCTACACCACAGCACACGGTTATCGTACCTACACCACACCACACGCCTATCGCACCTACACCACCGCACACGGTTATCGTACCTACATCACACCAGACGCCTATCGTACCTACACCACAGCACACGGTTATCGTACCCACATCACACCAGACGCCTGTCGCACCTACACCACAGCACACGGTTATCGTACCTACACCATACCACACGCCTGTCGCACCTACACACACGCCTATATTGTGCCTACCTCACACCACACGGCTAACCTACACCAGACTTCACTACAGCACCCACACACCTGCAGCAGGAGGCGCTCGTCAGCGTGCAGGGTGGCGGTGGCCCAGTCGATGAGCTCCGCGAAGGGCAGCTCCCAGCCGTTGGCGAGCAGCACGGGCACGCAGCCGGCGCTCAGCACCTCCAGGAACCTGAAGCTGCCCAGCCGCCGCCCCCGCGGCACCAGGCAGAACGTCGAGTTGCGCAGCAGCTCCTCGTAGTCCCACCTGCACAGTTAACGTCACACGTCGTAACTCCTCAACCTAAATCCATTCTATTTAGGGAGCAAACTGTCCCCACTGCCGTGGAAATGCAGGTTTTTCATCGTAGTTTTTATAAGTAAACTTACTTCATGTACTTCGATACAGTCCGGTAGCGCACCTGAGAACGCCAGGGCAGAGGATGTTCTACTTTTTTTCAACTTTACGTTTCTAGTAACTGCTCTCACACATCTCCCAGAAAGCCGTGAAGCAAGTAACGCGGTGAAACAATAATCGAATGACTTCATATAAACACTGACGAGCGAGATACTGAGAAAACAGTAATGTTTAATCTTCATGCAAGGAGAATTAGTGAGGTGAAATATTTTATACATGATCATTAACATACATATTAACATGGCCAGGTTTGAGCAACTAAGCTTTGAAGTTTCATAAGAACTAGAACGAGGACACAGCAGTTCCAAAAATACCGTGGTAAACTTGGCAACACTTGAACCCGCTAGCATGTGAACTAATTCAATTAGATTACAATAACGAAAGTGGCGGCGAACCCTTCCATCAGCGGCCGAGTAATTAATTGGCTGGCACATCAAAGAGCGGCAGGGCTGGCTCCGACAGCCTCACGCCGCTACCAAGGGCGCCAGGTACAGACTTGTGCCGTCATCGCGCGCTCGGCAAATGAACAGAGCAAGCGAGACATGCGGTACGTATGAAAGGTCGGGCACGAAAATGAACGCACAAAGTGGAACATCTTCAACTCACTCTAACATTTAACACTTTGACTGAGGCAGGTAAAACTGAAAGTTAAAATTTAGCTCAAATTTGAAGTAAATTGTAGTAAGCAATGTTGAAAATAGCAAGCATTAACTGAATCGAGCCTTCATTTAGTTTTGATTGAGTATTTATGAAAATTGAGTTTGTATCTATTCATAGGTCAGCACTCAGCAGTATTATGAAAATCCCTTCCGTGTCTACCGGTGGCTCACGTTGTAGTCGAAGTGTAAAGCTTATTTTAAACTTATCTTCCATCGAACTCAACTCATTAACTCAAGTTAATGCGCGATAAATTACCACAGAATATATTTGAAAATGAAATTTTTAGATTAACAAAAGCCCTATGAAGCATTGACATGACTACGAATATCGGAAAATAACGTGTGCTAAATTAGAGAGAACATCTCCTCCTCCCTACGAAAGTATCTGTAAAGAAAAAATGACACCAAATATAAGAAGAACGTTACAATATTATGGCAAGACTAGAAAAACTCGAGTCGGAAGATGATTTTCGTATCAATTAAGAACAAATCTTGCTAAAACAATAGACAGGGATCAGAAACGAAAAAAGAGCATTATTCTTTTCATAAAACAATAAGAAATTATTTAACCGGCAATTAGACTTCAAGAAGTCTTCAGAGTAGATTGTATCAATTCATTTACGGAAAGTGGGAAGACGAGGTCATAACGCAACAACAGAAGCTTGAATAATCACTAAAACGGAATTAGCAGTCAAGACACTTTTTCAGAGCAAAAGGGATTGTAAGAAACAAGAAAAAAACCGGTGCTGTTAACAAACTTGTTTTGGATGGAGTTATGGACATCTATCACCCTCAAAGGGGCTACAAGACCCAACCTCCAGCACTAGCTTCTGACATAGACCGACCGAAGACAAAAAGTTTTGAAAATTAAACGAAACCAAATAATGTGCTGCGGAAATATGCTTGATTGTGTTACAAAAATCGGTAAATGCAACACAATTATTACACAATTGATCTCCACACTGCACCAACTGCACCAACTGATCCGTCTATGCTGCTGCCGAGACACCCAGAGCAGAAGGTAACACGGACGTGAGGCCGGACTCCGATACTGCCACCCGCAGACAGAAATATCTCAACATGCATGCTGTTACACTTTTGCAAGACAAATTTCACTTATCGTGCTCTACATGAAGGCGAGGCGCAAATAACACAATCACGCGCTGAAATTACACAGTTGAAACACAGAGCTCCAGAGATTCTGCCAAGCTTAGAGGCCGAGCACGATGAGATGACTCTGCGCTGCACTAATAAAGTTAGCAGTCGAGCTATCGGCCTTTCGTCCGGACCTTCGTGAACTCCACAGTGCATTAACTTCTGAAAAGGAGCAGTAACGAGAGTGGAGCAAGTGAAGTGAGAGGACCAAGAGAAAGGGCAGTAAGGCGTAGGCAGATGGACACAGAACGAAGGCAAGCCGGATGGAAATCCCTCTGAATTAGGAGAAATAAACAGAAGTGGGAGACACGAGGACACGAGCTGCGCTGAATTCGGAGAGCTGTTTACGAAGTCAACAGCAGTCGATGCGGCAAGATGATGAGCGTACAGGCGCCCGGCAAACTGCCCCGCGGCACGTAAAGCCAACGGTACAACAACGAAATAACGAATCACAACCATATAACAAAGGAAACATACGAAAAATTATCACAAAAATTACATTGTGGGTAAAAAAGAATAAGAAAGATTTGGCCAAGAAAACGTTTCATTACTGAAGAAGAGTATGACAGAGGAGTTGGGAAGAAGGCATGTGTAGTTGCAAGCAGAGAATGAAATGTTCAAGAATTAACTATTTGCAAAAGGATGACAAAAATTTGACAAAAAGAACCGCAGGCGATATATATACGAGCAAGAGACATGCATGAGAGTTGATTCATACGAAATAAGTACACAAAGGCAGAAATAAGTACACAAAGGCAGACAGAAACCGGGAGGGTATTATGGACAAAAATGGAGGAATAAAGTAATCAATGAGTTAATCAAAAAAACCTGTAATAGAAAACCGAGGAGTATTCCACATATATCAGCTGTAGGCAGCGGGCAGACAGTCACAGGACCAAAAGGCAGACATCATGAGGAGAGAGAAGATGGAGGAAGCGTTTAATGAATGGACGCATAAGAAGAAACACAGGAGAAGCTAATTAGATGAAGAGTGAGAGGCGAGGGGAGCGCTATCAGCCGCGACAGCTGCGAGGAACTGGAGGCTGGGCCGACCCTCGCACAATGACAGCACATTTTCAATTAATGGTGCAAAATGGCGCAGAAAAATCTCTTCATATTGCGAAGCAGTGGCGCGAGAGCAAATTTCGGTTATAAATACAAATAGAATGTGGAGCGCGACGCCTCTGCATTGTGAAGCGGGACTATAACGAAGACTTCTCAAAATTAGTGAATAGGAACTGCTCCCCAAATATCCATCCGCTCCAAATGCATTCGTTGATATGGCACGAAAGTTTTATATACGCAGTGCACATAGAATAGTTCTCTTCTAAACCCAAAGCTTTCCACTCTTCACACAGAAAAAATCCCGACAACATGAACGACTGTGTCATGAGTCACCAATTATAGGGTCAGGCTCGGTCGTTTTGAGGGTTGGTATCAGTTGATATCACGAGGAATTACAGCTTTCTAGGGCTATAATCATTCTGACCTCTAAAATATTATAGTAGAAAAAAGAGGAAAAATTAAGAGAATCTACTGGTCACATATTCTGGGTTGATTACTAAAACATTCTCAATGCACGTAAGAGGCGAGTCAAAATACACATAGAAGTGCACATTGTACGCATAGAAAGCGGCTGGAATGCTACAGATCACTCACTCCCCCACACCCGAACAAAGAGAACAAACTCAGGTGGACGCCCTGTCGGAAAAATATCACAGGAAACTTTTCAAAGTACTGACACAGAGGAGAACTAATTGAACGCGTTAGCATCTCACTACAGCTCATTTGCATACATGTTATTCGATGAGACACATTCTGGTTACGCTATGACATCTTTTCTGAAGTCAAATTAATATTCAGGACTCTCTTATTTAATTATGTATTCCAATAGAAGGCAAAAGAAGTTCAGGGAAGAGTAAGCTGATGTGGGTACACAAATATTTAAATGCTGGCGATGCATCAGAGGGGCAGCTCGGTTCCACGACGCAGAAATCAAGTATTATAGTGCAAGTCACATCAACACGAACTGATTAGTGAAGCCATTACAACAGAACGAATGCCACCGTGAAAGCTGATTACTTAGCGGTTTGAACATAGTCGCGAGATGTTTAGTTACGTAACATCTTCGACGAAATGGATAAGTTTATATTGATTGTACGAAAGACGATTTCAGATGCGTTCACATAAATATTTGAGTCCCGAATAAGTTGCCTATCTGAAGCCCGGTAAACACGAGACCGTAAATAGAAATTTGAAAAGCGCATTTATGAAACCTTTGCTTGACTTGTGATGCGAACTGAAGGAACTACTCGTATAATGAACAAGCATGCACGATAGCCAGAACTTCTTGGAAAATTATATCACCAGCGCATAAAGAGGGACTCAAAAGCAGGAAATAATCTTTACATTGAGATGTAATAGAATTCATAGGTATGACATGTGATCATGACATTTCCAATAAACGAACTTAAGACGCAAACACCTTCTTAGTTCACCGTTGTAATCTAAAAAGGAACACATGAAAAAATTTTTGCAACCAATCACTTCTACAACTGAATATTTTCTCCCGACAAAACCTTTCGTGGACTGAATGCTGCGGCATTTGTAGCGCCCCAGTTCAGAATTATAGGCTGGCCAGCCTGCTACGTTATTACTCACGCCCACACGCATGTTTATTTCCGCGACGCTGTTCAGCTTCTAGCACCACTAGCTACCGCTGCGTTCTAACACGTCTCAAACTAACTAAATGAACAAGTCATCAATTACATGCAAGAAAAAACCAAGAACATATTAGCAATAAGTGTTGGCGTTGAAATATGAAGTAGAGCGTCCTGAGAAAAAGGTAAAAAGACAAATCCAAAAAATCGTGGAGGTAATTATCAATTTGCCGTCAATAGCAGCTGAATAAAAACGTGAAATTCACGTTTGCTAGCGTAGCTGGTGGCGTCTTCTGCAAGTAAAACAATTCCTAGAGGAACCTTAAAGTCTAACTGCATCGGCGCACATTGAGCCTGGCACCAGCAAGCGCACGTACAACAGCACGCTCCCTTCCCCCAATGAAAGAACCGCCGCCAAGTCTCACTGACCGCTCAAAGGAAATATTTGCGAGATCTTAGCCGAGTTTGATCCGATTAAAGGGCGCACTTAAAAATAAGTAGGGCATCCCGATTGAACAGGCGAGCTCTTAGAACGGTGAAAAACACAAAAAAGCCGCCGTCGAAACTCAGTTGGAAAAATAAATTCGGTTACGAGAGAAAACTTCTGAATGGAGATCCCTCGAAAACACTTTGAGTAGTTCAAACACAGAGCACTCAGCATGATGAAGGAAGGGATGAGCAGCTCTATTGACAACTATCACCGCCCAGCGTTTTTGCACAAAAAATCTAACCACAGCGCCAAAAATCGAACCAAACTTTCAGGCAATTTCATGTAGTAAGAATTTTCTTGACAGATTGAGTATTTTAAAGCGGCATAGACTTCGCGTTTAAATGCGACTTTGAGTCTATAAGCATGCAACAGCATAGTAGCTCGCAGATGAGAGCAAGCATCCTGGGACTAGGAAGAACATTAAATTGAGGGACACTAATCCATCAGTACGTACGTCCCAGCAGCGGCGGGGCCCACACACAGCACCCACCCTGCGTGCACCAGACACGGCACGGCAGAAGCTATCGTCTCCATTTGCGCCACTCGCAGAATGACGGACGATTATGGATGATTTTATCGCGATAATAACACATGAAGCTTGCATTACCGAGAAGGACGCCGCGCAGCCATAAAATAGGCTGCGGCATGCTGGCACTTGATACACTCCGTCATATTGACTAGTCTTCTCCAAATGCACTACGACGGGAACGTAGCGTAGATCAGACTTGGAGCAGCGAAGCCGCATCGCACACGGCGTGCCAAGAGATGTGAACGGTGGTGAGAGTGTGACCTAGTGATGAAAAATAAATAGCGACAGCAAGAACCGCAAGACCAAAGGTCACTTGCACGATGCAGCAGCTAACTCCACCAGGCAGTATAGCAGCAAAATTAAGCCTTATTTTCACTGGACTATGAGACCTGGACGCCAACTATCGATAGCGGTGCTCAGACCCATAGAGATCAACTCGAGAAGAAAATAAAAAGATGCAGGCGCGAGAGGGATCACTTTTGAGCACGAGGTCATCGGAGTGACTCGTCTGTCGTCTGCATGAAGACGAAGAGATATAGTATAGGATATGCATGATAATTAAATTACAAAAGATTAAATAAGATGAAAGTATAAGCCTCCAAAACCGCAACAAAGGCGTTCCAAAAGAGAAGAAAGAGGAAGGCACCATTTAGTATGGACTTAAGAGAACGCAAAATCTATGCCCAAGGTGTGTTCCCCCACACAAGATCCCACGCGCACAGAAACAATAACTTAAGCTAAGAAGGAAGGCTATATGAAACAAGATAAAAGTTGAAAGGGAAAGTTAGAGGTGCTGAAAAACAGGACAGCAGTGAACCTTAAAAAGACGGTCCTAAACAAAACAAAAAAGATATTTTATACAAACTAAGAGAAAGCTTACCTAACTCTTACTTCGAGACCTCACATTTTCCTCCTGGCAACGCAAATTCCCCAGGATTCAATAGTTGTATTCCCCTACGGGAATTAAATTCCATTCCTAACCAACATAAATGTTATTCCTAGAGATGTGACTCAAAAAAAAAACCATGCCGTTTTTTTTTTAAAAAAAACACGTTTTTTTACAAAAAAAAACCGTGGCCAAAAAAAACGTGGATATTTTGGTTATTTTTAAATATTTTGACTGAAAATAACTCGGCAAGAAAAAGAACCACATTTCATTATTTGTTTTCATGTCAAATTACAAAATAAAACAGCACAGTTCTTAATTGATGGTTTTCCATGGTTTTATTAAATTTTTCATTTTCTGCGGTTTCATGCTTTGATATTTTATTTATTTTACAATACATGTGAATAACCTTTAACTCCCAAAATGGTGTGTTATAATAACATATCTTTACTTATGGTCATTGATAGAGATGCGACTAAAAAACCATGCTGTTTTTTTAAAAAAAAAAACATGTTATTTATACAAAAATTATGAATAAAAAACATAGATATTAATATATTTCTGTGACTTTAAAAATCCAATGCTGTTTTTTTTTAAACATTGTTTTTTAACAGAAAAATCTTGACTAAAAAAACATGGCTATTATATTTTATGAGACCAAAAACATTTTTTTTTTTTAAACATTTAAAAAAAATCATGATTAGAAAAACACAGATGTAAATATCAGGAAAGTTATTTTTCTTTTATCGAATTGTCTTTAAAAACTTATAAACAAAGAATGCTGTTAATATTGAAATCATGTTTATTAGAACTGTACTAAGTCTTAGAATAAAATATCTACAAAGAATCTTTTCACTCCATAAAACCTTTCGGAGACCAGCTCCATCCTCAGTCATTCAGTAAAATTTGGTGAAATGGACAATGAATTTTCGCTGTTCCTTTGAAAAACATTTGCCTGAATGACTTACTGAGGATGGAGCTAGTCTCCGAAAGGTTTTATAGAGTGAATATATTCTTTGTGGATATTTTATTCTAAGACCTGGTACGGTTCTAATGGATATTAATATATCTTATGTGAGCAAAAAATCCATGCTGTTTTTTGAATGTTTTCGTTACGAAAGTCATGAATAAAAAACACGGATATTAATATACTTCATTTCACCATAAACAACCATGCTGTTTTTTTGAAAAACATCTTTTTTACAGAAAAATCATGATTAAAAAATGTGGATATTAATATATTTTATGTGCCAAAAAAAACCATGCTGTTTTTTTTAAATCATATTTTCTTTACCATAAAATCATGACTAAAAAACATGGATATTAATGACTTTTTGTGAAAAAAACATGGTTTAAATTGTCATGTTTTTTTGGTCAGATAAAATTTAATAACACAGGTTTTTTGTAAAAATATTTTTTTCAAAAGGCATGGTTTTTTGGTCACATAAAATAAATTAATATCCATGTTTTTTTTACAGATTAGATTAGTCATTACTTTTAGCCTCCCTACCCAGCCACAAATGCGATCCAAAGAGAGGAAGGAAGATTATGAAACAAGATCAAAGTTGAAGAAGACAGTAGTAGGTGCTGAAAAACAGGACAGCAGTGAACCGAAAAAAGGTGGTCCTCGACATAAAAAAAACTTTTATTTCGACAAAAAGGAGGCCTACCTAACTCTCAGCTTGGGCCCTCACATTGTCCCCCTGGGAGCGCTAGTACCCGTAGATACAATAATTGTATCCCCCTGAGAGGGTGTTTTTTTTTTACAAGGAAGTCGTGACCAAAAACTGAATAATAATAACTTTTTAATAAAAAAAAACATGTTTTAAAACAAACCATGATTTTTTTTTGGTAACATAAAATATGTTAATATCCATGATTTTAAGACACAATTTTTTATGAAAAATACATAAAATAAAACAGCATAGTTTTTTGGTCGCATAAAATATATTCATATCCAGGTCTTCCTATACATCATTGTTTGTAAAAAAAAAATTTTTAAAAAACAGCATGGGGTTTTTTAGGTCTCATAAATATATTCATGTTTTTTTAGTCATGATTTTTTAGTACAAAAATATTTTTTTGGTCTCATAAGTATATTATTCATGTTTTTTCAGTCATGATTTTTTAGTAAAAAACAAGTTTTTTTTTTCAAAAACTACATGGGGCTTTTTAGGTCACATAAAATGTATTGTTTTTTAGACATGATTCTTTGTAAAATTACAGCATGGTTATATTTGGTACCAGAAAATATATTAATATTCATTTTTATTAGTCAGAGTTTTTTTGTAAAAAAACAGCATATCTTTTTGGTCACCTAAAATATATTAATATCTATGGTTTTTAGTTATTTTTTTGTAATGAAAACATAAAAAAGAAACCATGCAGTAAAAGTGGTGGCAGATAACCCACAATTACCTAGAAGAGTCTAAGAGGTACAGCAGGAGCCACAGAACTAATATTGATGGAGTCAAAATTCAGAGCTTATTATCTCTGCAAAGTCTGATTTTTTGGTCACATAAAAATAAAATCAGACATAGTAGAGCTAGTAAGCTCTGAATTTTGACTCCATCAATATAAGTTCTGTGGCTCCTGCTGTTCCTCTTAGACGCCTCTAGGTAATTGTGGGTTATCTGCCACCACTTTTACTGTATGTTTTTTTTTGATGTTTTTATAACAATAAAATGACTAAAAAACATGGATATTAAAATATTATAGATGTGCAAAAAAAAACCAGACGTATACTTAACAAAATTTAGGTGTGCAAAAAAAAACAAAAAAACAAAAAAACACATAAAAAACACATTTTTTAGCAAAAAAAAAAACGCAATCAAATAAAACCGTTTCTTTTGCATCACTAGTTATTCCTAAAATAACAAGTGCTGCTGAACTTGTGCTGGGTAACAATCGAGCTAACTTCCAAGCTTTAAGATAAACACTAACGTATTAGTGATGTTATTGTAAATCGAATACTATAGCAAAACAACTAGGAAAAATTGCTTCATACTTCATGGCAGTCGCAGGTATGGTAGAAGTAAACAAAATTAGATGCCACAAACGGAAATGAGCTCCAGACACACTGGGCACCAACAGCTAACTTGAACAAAGAAACTCAAGCATGAATTTCATCCTCTTTGAGCAGAGCTACACTCCGGGGTGGCAGCAAACGGAGTAGTGGCAATATTTAGCCTGGGCAGCAAAGTTTTGACTGGTGGAGAGAGAAATTCTACATTAATACTTGAATATGAAAGGTGCTTGACAGACAACTGAACTGAAAATGATTCGCTCCACGTAATTTACAATTATTTGACATTCATTATAATTTGACACGGTACCGAGTTTTCATAAGACCAGTTAGATCTTTCTCTATAAATTCTTACGTTATATTAAAATATGATGGGCAGTAGTGCGAGTTGTTTTTCAAAGGACGTAAATTGAACCTCATGCATTTTTGCCGTCACAGCTGTGTGCAGTTACAGACAAACCTACAAAACGGGTTTATTTAGGTGCAAACTAAAACAATTTGTCCTAGTGTGTCAAACAACTCGTCTCCAGCATAAGCGCATCAAAAATAAAGTGCGGCCAGTGAAGCGAAACTTATCCTCTGCAACTGAAATGCTCTCGCAAAGTGCGAGACAGTAACGAGAGACACAAGCGGGCTCAGCAGAAATATTAATGCGGGATACCATTCGGTGCAGGTAACGTCATGCTTGTCTTCTATGGTTTTCGTTTGTGACTAATGAGCCCCAAATTCATCCAAGTACTGGAACAGAACGAAGCGATCAAACCCTATTAATTACATAGCAGTTTGTAATAAAGACAATCTTCGATCGACACGAACATTTGACATTGATATCAAGAACCTGAAATGCTGGGCGAGAAGATGAGCTGATGCACAAGGCGAAAGATGAGCTAACGAGCAAAGATAAGTAATGAACAATAATGATCGGACTCGTGGACAGTGTGCGCAAGTTTTCACAACACTAATAGCGCGCTGATTTCGAATGGCACAACCAGGGCAATTTCCTCACACCAATCTAGAGTCAAACGATGATACCCTTGCGAAGACAATTTCTATGGAGATTTAATAATAATATACTACGATTAGATTATAAGGTAGTTTAAGCCTCCCTAACCACCAAAAAGGTGTTCCCTAGTGAGGAAGGAAGAAGGTATCATCTAGTATGAAACTGGAGGAACGGGAAATCTATGCACAAGGTGTCCCCACAAGCTGCGCGTAGCAACAGAAGAATTCAAAGCAATTTATGGAATGAGTAAAATGTTTAAGACAGTAATAGATACAAAAAAACAGCAGTGAAGCAAAGAAGACGGTTCATAATAAACAAAAATGTTATGCTATTTAAACGAAATGAAGGTCTACTTAATCTTCAGCTGAAGTCTTCACATCTTCACCCTGAGAGCGCTAGTTACCGTAGATGTAATAATTGCATCTCCCTGAATGGAATGGTGCACCAGCATTAACGCACATTCCACAAGATCGCATGCTTATGCAACATACGCAAGAACAAAGAATTTATTGCACAATAAATACAAAGCGCCGTCGCTTAACCCAGTTGTTTTATTTGCCGCCAAAATGAGGCACGATCGACAGGGGCTGATACTCTTGCCACAGACATAAAAATTCTCTGAGACTCTCGAGCTTTCCACCTATGAGCTCATTTGAAAAATAGTGCAAATTAATTTTGAGACGACTTTCGTAAATTAGCCGTACCTCGATTTGCTCCTCGGCGCTTGAGTATGGAAGGCCAGACGGAGTTGAGCGAACAGTTGGCTAATTAATTACTAGATGCTATAATGTATCTGCCAAGTGTTTTTCCCTTCTTCCAAGTGTATTTATTTGACATAGACTTTTCGTCGTGAATGTAAATGGTGGACGAGTTAAACCGAAGACAGAAAATTCTGTCTTACGCATCCGATTTGAAATTTAAACGAAACCAAACTACGGTAATAACTACCACAACAGACTTTTACTGCTTATCCCGTTAATGCACTCCAAACACTAATCGATAAGGTACTGCTCGTTTCGATGCTCTGATTTTCACTGATCCGGACAATGACGAGATTGTACGGATCACTTTTCAGTGTCAATCAAGATGTCAGTATTGATGGCCCAATTTTTATAAAATAAAGACATGAGTAAGGCAAGTAATAAAGACGTAAACAAAGCTCTAGGGCCATATCATGAGGGCAGATACGGCGAGCATACAGGTGTGTTGGCGGGATAAGCAGTAAATGTGTGAGAACGGAAGCGATAACCCGCAATGCTAGCGCCACTCCAGCTCGCCCTATTGGCAGCAAACACCGCGAGCCAACAAACTAAGCCTCCTTTCTTAATAGAAGTGTCGCTGATGAGAAATGAGTGCGGGTCCTGGCCCTTAATTACAGCCACCACCGGAATACATGCTCAATACGAAGCTCACAGAAAGTTTGTGGTACATTCTCGAAACGGTGAAACTTAAGCGAAATATTTCACACTATCGACAAAAACGCCACTCACTGATAACATTTTGATAATACGAATTAATTGAAATGGTCAACGTCTACGAGGTCTTCAGGCGCCCTGCACCGAAACTGACGAGTTGTCATTTGCAGAGACCAAGTCGACTAAGTTGGGTGTGATTAACTTAATGCGAGTACGTGGGAACATGGGAGAGAAACGGATACACGCACTTCCTAAATACAGGTTACGGCCATGAGAACTAAGACCAGTTACTCAGGAAAATATAAATAAAAGAGAAGGAAAGTTTACGCGAGTATGCGTCATCTGGTATTTATAATCGTGTGTTATAACAAATCTACCTAAAGCGTAAGTAATCTTCAGCTTGGACCCTCACATTTCTTCCTAACGAGCATTAATTCACAAAGAGACAACAGTTGCATCCGTTGAGGAATTATGAAACAGGCGCAGAAAGTAAAACAAATGTTCATCGTAAATAAGTTCATCACGAAGGGGATAGTATGCAAAAAGACTGAATGAGGAATTAGACGAGTCATTCTTACATCAGTAAATGAAAATTTAAGTTAAATTAAGCATTGCGGGATCGATTGTTTGACAGACCGCGCAGCCAGCAACGCCGACTCCTCTGACTACGACACCACGACACGAGGAGCGGCTATAGCCAGCGTCACTGACTAGGAAGGACACAATTGTCATACCTGTGTGAGCCAGGCCAGGGATTTCTAGATGTGTCGCTGCAGAGGTGCGTCAAGGCACCAAGACATAAAGGAGGGCCATTTCTGTCCGTAGCTCATCCCCTCCAGTAGAGGAATGAAGCAAACACGCGCAATTGCGAGCCCTGGCACACGGCGAGCATGGGAATACAAGGAAAAGCTAAATATATTATTCATTTTTCACAGAAGCGCGCGCGATAATCCGCAAAAGCAAACGTCGCAGGCGCGAAAGAAGAGTTGATCCTAATGTCAACAATTGAACAGAAATAAATGCTGAACATCAGGGCCAGTCTCTGAGCGGAAATCTTCGAGAACAAGAACACAAGTGAAGAATTATTTTTTTAATTTAGAACAAGATCACATATAAAATATGAACAAACTAGTCAATTATTATTATTATTATTATTATATAAGAAAGTTTTAGCCTCCCTTAATTGCACGACAAAGATGTTCTAAGAGAAGGAGGAGGAAGGCACCATTTAGTATGGAGTTGAGGGAACGCGGAATCTATGCACAAGGAGCACAGAAACAGGAAACTAAGAAAGAAGTTCATGAAACAAGAGAAAGTTGAAGAAGAAAGTAGTAGGTGCTGAAAAACAGGACAGCAGTGAACCGAAAAAAGATTGTCCGTAACAAAACAGAAACCTATTCTATTTCAACAAAAGAAAGCCTACCTAACCTTTAGCTCAGGCCCTCACATAGTCCCCCTGGGAGCGCTAATTCCCATAGATACAATACCTGTATCCCCCTGAGGGGAACAAACTAGTCAATCTAATGAAAAACGTGAGAACATCATATAGGCAGTTTCTGAAAAACTGATAAGGAAGCAAATAATCAGCCAGTGTGAGCAGTAAATTTGCAAAAAATTACAGTTCTATTGAAAGAAAACTTTTCCATTGAAAGGAAAAGGTGCAATGTTAGGGGAAAGTAGGATAAACATCGAGACACGTTGAAGCTTCTCATAATTATACGCTCATGCCCACTTGGTGAGCAGACATGGTGTACATCTGGGAATTACGAATATTGGCAGATAGGACTGAGCTACGAACAATTCCCTGCATCACCCGCGCTATAAACATTTTTAGGCGAAGTTCTAGGATCAGAACATTTATAGGACGTTTTCGAAGTTTACGGCAAAATACTGAAATATTTTAAACGAGACGAATGATTTTGCTACAGGAAAACTCGACATCACTCAAGCCTTTTAATTAAATCCGATAGTTTCGCGAGTGCCCAAGTTTCTTTGAAACACCGTGCAACTATTGAGCATTTTTACGGAATTTGAAGGTCCTCGCGCGTCCGACATTCATTTTTCAAGAAAAACGGGACTTGAGAATGGTGTTTTATGCTACTGAGATATGCAATGCATTCGAATTTCAGCTTTTCATCACAGTCGTCAGATTAGAAAACTGAAAGCAAGTACGAAAGCTCTGAATCGTGTTCAATGCTGGTCAAGGCCAAAGCGCACATTGTACACGAGCACAGCTGAAAGAGTAAAGGAACAGTAACCTGTTGTATGGAATGAAATAAAAGAGATCATTACATCAGCTACAAGGTATAATGCGAGATGGATAGCACAACGCTTCACTCCACCACAGGTGCGAGAGATTTCGCAATGATGTCATGAAATACGAAAGTCTCAACGTGATCAACTCAACTGAACCAATAACTGTTGCATTTCGACGAGTTTTGAGTAGCTTTAAACAGCCGCAAAGAACTGGGAGTTCTCCAAGTTGAGAGATACGACGGGACCATCAACAAATCCGCTGGCATCGGAGCATTACGCATCGCACGACACTCAAGAATAACAATCGCGAGAATGTACACGAGAACATAGAAAGAAATTAGGTCAACGCAGGAGACAGGCATTTTCTGTAGGCGTTTACGATTAGACCAATGATTGTTCAATGTCACGGCACCGAGCGTCCCCAGGCAGGGCGTATGGAGAGGTGTCCAAGGTTGTGCCTCGTTCACTGCATGTGAACAGATGTACATCAAGGAATTTAGAGTGAATGCATAGCTAGTAAACCTATGATACTTTTTGTCATTTTTGCATGATTATTACACTACGAATATATCTTTATACCATTCCACCAAATTGGCGATATCACACAAGCTTATTATACTATTGCATACGAAAATCCGGTATTGATTAGGACAAAATGTAACTATTTTACCATCTTATAAACGGTAAATAATCTCATCGAGTAGCCTTGGTGACGGATAAGCTAGAGAGAGGGAAGGCCCATAAGCCACGGACTGGCGCGGTGTCGCGGGCAGGGTTCGATTGCTCGCGCCGACTAACGGTTCGGTCATGGGAGACGGGTACCAATGCGATGAAGTCTTGCCTTTCTAATGTATAAATGAGCTAATGAGCGATAGAGCAGAAAGTGACATTACTTCTGTAAGTAATATCCTTCACTAGTGCACTGGCTACCCGTGATATTAGAGTGATAAGGCTAGAAAATATAAACAATACTAATTGATGTCATACGTCAAAGAATGACGATAAATACGTACCCACAACATCGATAAACACTCAAGAACGAGTTCTACACGAATAACATTTCAAAAGATTACGTGCTCCAGTAATACCTTTCTTTTCACAGAGTTGCTGGAGAATAGACTTCATACCTGAAGCATAATGGTGGCACTCTACGTGCAAGAGAATTAAAACATTTTCCCGCCATACTAAAGGCGAAGTAATTATTCCTCTAGTGTTAAAGTCTGCACCCGCCCCGATCTTAACTCAGCCAAACCAATTGGAATGGAATTGTTGTGACTCTACCCACGACACATATATTAAAAAGATTTGATTGTTCGAAGGAGGACGCTCCACTATTCGAATGGATCCAAAGCAGCCAGAGGAATATCGTGAGTCAATGACGGTTATCATCTCCGCGTCTATCCACTTCATTTCATCTTCGAAGAGGACACGGAAGAAGGGTGTCAACCGACCGAAGGGGGATTCCAAGACATCGCTACTAGAAGGTTTACTCTGTTGGGAAAGATTTAATTTTGGGAATTTAACTAATTTATGTCCTTTTTTGTAATTGTGTGTTATAAATTTTGGTGCTCACTCAATGCTCACCTAAAATTTTGTTCGGTAAAATGTCTTTGCAAATCCCAGCGGCACAGAAGGGGTCTCTTCACCAAATGTTTGGTTAAAATAAATGTTAGGGGTAGGCGACCATTAGATGTGTGTTGTTTCAGGCGAGGTGGGTAGATTACGCTATCAAGAATTTGACGGTGTAAGCAGTCCTCTAGGCCTCGGCAGAACCGCCTGTTGTGAGGGTTAATTGCACAAGCCTGTTGCGATACAGAGAAGGGGTGGGTTTAGGACCCCCTTTCCATACGCTGAGGGAATTCCAACCCCCACACATGTTATAGTATTATCCTTTATGCTTGCGTACACCTGTATACCAGACATGGAGAATAAAAGAATTTGAAAGATTAAGACACATTTATTTTTGAGATGAACACGTGGATGAACACACAAGGCATGGGAAAGAAATGATTTGAAATGGCACAATTGCGTTAATGAAAGTATGCACATTTCTACCGCCATAAAACTTTAAACACGACATGGCATAAATTTGATGCTTACCGATAATTCAAGTTACCAATACTCCTTCGTTGACAACAAATAGCGCATCCACACAATCGCGGGCTCCACAGCAACACAAGCATAATATTTACGATAATGACACATCACGATTTAACCTGAACTTGCAACATGGTGTCGAATTATATGAAGCGCCGCACCATTCACAACGTGAATTCGATCCTCGACTAAATAAACACAGGAAACCGATTGCCTATAATTATAATTTATATGATTTTGCGCAACACTTTGGAAAGCACTTTTCTGGGCTCTCACATCCATAAAACACTCGCCCCTTTGATAATAAGTGATTCACTGATAGACATTCACTGCCGATGTGCTGTCGCTCACTGCTGATTTTCGTCGTCATTGCTGAGACTATCTCTGTTCTGGACTGCTCTCTCGCTGACGCGCTGCCGCGCTGCCGCGGTGCCTTCCCCGCTCCACCTTGACGCTGAAGTTCTGGTGCCGGGAATTACTTAAGAGTTTCGTTGTGCGCCAATTCACTGCAATTTTGTGCGTTGATCTTCTCCATGTTGGTGAACGAACTTGACTGTTGATACTCGCAACGTTAACAATTGCGTGGCCCCAAGTCTTGACGCTGAAGTTGCCTGTGAGTTCGTCCCCGAAGCAGAGATGTTTGAATGCTTCGTAGTTGACAACATTTACACTTGCCGATAACCGCTGCCTCGCCGCTGTGCTACGAATGCCTCCTGACGCACGTCAGTCCTTTGAAGCTTGCTGATACACTGGACGCCTCCTCTCGAAACTACGATGGTTAACTTTCACCTTAGATGTTGGATTTTGGCTGCTCATGTCGAAAATGTGCCGGCGGCGCTCTTCACTTGCAGTCAACACCGGACTTGGTATAATGCCGGGTAATACCGGCGTCTGCCGGTATTCCGGCTGCAAAACCCCTCCTTGATTATGCGTCTCTCTCTCGTAGCGTCACCGAGTCGAAAATTCCTCCCTACTCTTCATCTACCCTCCTTATAAGCGTTACGCTTCCTTCTTTCGAGATCAGTCTCGAAGCTTCTATTCTACAGAGGCAGCATCTGCAACCTCATTGGCGGAATCCTTGCTTATTCTGACGTCTGGGACTCTCATTGGTGTGTTCTCAGACACACCTTCTTGCGTCATTCCTTTGGCAAGCGGTGATTGGCTCAGGTCGTGCGGGCCTCTGTTACTCCGTCACGCCCGCCTCCTTGCTCTACAAAGCCTCGGCTTGTGTTGTGCCTGTGTATGTGTGCTTCGATGTGTGTTTGTGTTGTATGGACGCCTGGACCGTAGAAGTTTGGACGAAGCGCCAACCGCCTTGTGACACCTTGATATATGACATCCTGTTTCAAGCACTTGAGAGCGCTTGCACAAAGAACCGACCCTCGCCGACACGACACACAACACATTACAATGTTTGTAGCCCCGCAGAATGTTTACCCTTCTTTTAAAATGTTATAGCTTCACGGAATTTAGCCCAAAAATAAAATGTGATATGATTTTGCCAAATATATATGCCTTATTTATTCTATTTCACCACATATCCCCGCGCCCTTAACAAAATTTGAGCCGACGGTTCAAATTTTCCTATGACAATATCAAAGCATTGTAAGTTTCAAAATTTTCACTCGTTAATTTCAATTATGACCGTTACGTACCCCTTACGTTAAAAATTAGAAAATGTTCACCCCCATTTTTAAATCCCTTCGCTTTTCCCGACATGAAAATATCCTTACATATCACCTCATGATTTACCTTCTTGCAACACACCTATGTTGACGCATTTAAAAATTCATTAATACCTGACACACACTAAATACTTGCAACGCACATTTCTTATACACATTATTATAGAACGCAAGGAGAAAATAACACATCAAAGATAACGCATAAATCGGACAACATGAACGCACAAAGTAAAACACACACGACATATTCTCGACTTGCCCTCGGCAAATTCATCGACATAGATAAACATATCAATTAGAGATCGAAAAATCGGCGAATTTGTTACAAGTAGAGACATCCTTTCAGCTTTCTCGGTTGCAATCCACCTAAAAACACAATCTCAAATGGAGGTAATTTTCCAACCTCAAGTTTTCTTCCTCATAATTATCATTTCATCCTGTGATTCAACGTAGACGTTTTCCTTGCAACAAACTAGCTGTTGCTCCTCCTGCGCACCTAGGTACAGCTTGTGGTTGTTGTTCCTGTGACTTGCTGCTCCTCTTCGGCTTGCTACTGATCCTGGACTTGCTACTGATCCTGGGCTTGCTACTGATCCTGGGCTTGCTACTGATCCTGGGGAGGGCCCCCTGCTGAGAATCGAAGTTACTGAAGCTTTTCCATAAAAAATTCATCCTTGGCGTCACGTGAATTCGTGGAAAATTCCGTAGATCCTCGTTGCGTCAATTCGCGGACAAATCCTGTAGATTACTGCGTCAATACGCGTTGGACTCCCACGTCGGAGCTCATAAGCTCTTTCATTGTAAACAAAAAAAAAAAGCACATTTACTTACGAAGACCTTCAGGTTTTGTTCTCAGTCAGCTTGTCGACTAGCATAACGTAAAACCCCCGAGGTTCGCGTTAATGGTTAATGATCTCCTTCCGAAAATACGCGTTTGATTGTCTAACATGGTTACTTGGTAATCGAGAGACAGCGCATTCCGTAAGAAATGTTTCCTCGGTTTCCTTCAAATCTGCCTTGAGTGAGGCGGATGTGAGCTACGCGAAGAATTCCTACATACATACATAAATATTTACTTTCGGTATCCTCAACCAACTCTAGACAAAGCCGAAATTCGTTCGACGGTGTTACTAATCAGTTGAATCACCTAAATATTTCGAAGAAAATAAAACATTCTTGCTCATGACGTACGAACTAGCAGGAGAATTGCCTGGTGGGCCGAAATCCTGAATACGCATCAATGAAAAAAAAACACATATACATTGGGTATTGTCAAGGCGTCTAACTTTACGTTATACTCTGCCGCGAAGGCTTTTCTAACGATCAGACATTATGACAACACCGACACACAAGAGAAAAATTACACATAAATTGGGTATTGCCAGATCATCGGACTTTACGTTATACTCGGCCGCGAAGGCTTTTCTAGCGATCCGACATTAATGACAACACCGACATACAAGAGAAAAATTACACATAAATTAAGTATTGCCAGATCATCGGACTTTACGTTATACTCGGCCGCGAAGGCCTTTCTAGCGATCCGACATTAATGACAACACCGACATACATGCAAGAAAATAGACATGACATAAAAATTTATTCAATTCTCAGCCCCAGAGACAGTGCAGCACATTTAAATGATTCCACGTTGCCGCAAGATTATATAAACAATGAATACACAGTGTGTCATCACTCTGTTGGACTTTACATCATACTTTTGCTGAGAACAGCCGTTCTGATGATCTAACATCCTGATAACACACACAAACTGAAAAAACATGATGATTACCCTAATTCTCAGCCTTTGAGAAATTGCACAATTGTTATTCAATGATGTCATTTTCTTCGTCGTCCTTCAATTACTACGCATTTAATTCAATGCTACTGATAACATTTAACAAATATTCCTTCCTTGTTCTCACAACATCCTACATTCTTGCGTTCCGTAATACCACACTAGAGTTTTAACCACATCAGCTTGAACGTACCGCCACAATTTCTTAATTGATTGTGCTATCCATAAAGCAATAAAATTCCGGCAGAGGCTCTCTGCCGCACGGTGTACCTCTCTTACATACATTCTCGATGAAGATTTCCCTTGTACAATCCAGTCGCTATGCATTTTCAATTTTTTCTTTAACGCCATAAATCAATTCCTTTGCAGAAATTACACTCCATCTTGAATATTGAGCATTTTCGTGCTAGAAAATAAACATATCCTAATGAAGTTGATAAGTACATCGTTATTTGTGCAAACACACTCTCGTCATTAGTCACGATTGAATTTCAATTACTGACGAAACGGTCAACACAGTCTAATCAAAGTTGGTACCTAATCATGTTAACATTCAAAGTATTATAGTGTGCTTCCGTCCCTCCAAGCTCGTGCTCAACCATAGATGGCTCGTTTGAATTACTTTGTTGATCAGGCAAAATTTAACTCTCACGAACCTGTCTGAAGTCCGCGCACGAACGAGAAAGAATACGTAGACAAATACGAGGAATGTGAAAAAAAAATCAAAAACACTCTGAAGAATTCTCGGGAATTTTCCGTTAAACCGATATAAATTTATATTTAAACACCAGGTAAATTCCCTTTATACAACAAGTAAATCTTCCTGTTTTAGGGAGACAATAATCCCAGGCGTACGCAGGAAATATTCATCTCTCACACGAGGCAATACTTTTACTTTGCGATATAATACGATGCTGAATACTACTTGAAAAATCACACAGTATTTCTTCGAAATCCACGTAACTCTATTGCTTTCGCTGTAGTAGAATCCAGTGTCAGTAAGACATAATTTGCACTTCACACATGAGTATAACTTGAACATTCCTTTAGACACCGGACGACTTGAAGAAAACACACAATATTTTAATCACGCACACTAAAAATGAAATTCATTCAACAGCGACATGTAACTGATTAGACAAATTGTACTTTAATCCACGTGTTCACCTTTTAATCTACAGATGCTTAATATAATAAAAATTCCTTCCTACCTGAAGGCAGCTAGGATTGAATAATCTTAAATTACCACGCTCTACCGTCGAATTCACATCAAAAGGAAATTTTTAAACATCATGAATTTATAAAAGTTAAGGAAGCAAAATTTTCATGCTCAGTGAATTTGATATAAAGGTATAGATTGACATATGTCAGTGCCGGAATGGATTGTATACTTGGCACTTGGGATAACTACCCAAAATATTTAATGATTTTAGTGTATTACTATTGAAGCAATTATTTAAATTCTCACTCTGATGTACTGGTGCTTTAGCATCATCCTGATGTGAATAGAAAGGGATGACGAATTTTACTTTACTTAACACACGGGCAGAGGCGTCAGTAATATCCAGGCAAATGAAATTTAGACCACGAACCAAATGTGCAGCACCGTTGAAAATTATCACTTACTTTAAACACTACATTTGATTTTTATCCTAAGCACCGTCACTTAATTCATTCAACAATTTTGCAACAAGAATTTACCACCCCTTTGATAGCAAGGAAATTGATTCTCAAAATTCCCATTACTGCTTCTCAGCAGATGTCAATTTAAATACTTGAAGCTCTCAAATATCAACGAATGAAAGTAGGAATTATGTTGCTAAAGCTGATAGGAGAAGCTTGACGCACACAAGGCCAAAAAAAATTCTGTAAATTATTTTAAGTGAGGCGTCACAAATGAAACTTTCAACCGAATTAATTACTCAATTAACTGAATCAACTCAGCGGCACGAGAAAAATGAGCAAAGATCCCGGAAAACATCAATTCCTCATAGCATTTCGAAATTAATGGCCATGGATAACACTCAGTTACGTACACGTCAAATATGGCGCTCAGAAAATGGTCTGACTGTAGCTCCCAGAATCTCAATTTTATTTACTCCGTCCTCCAACAGCGCGATCGGCGGTAGGCATCGGTATACAGCACGCCCGGTGCAGGCGACGGGGCACCGCTCTACGTTAGAATTTTACTCCAAAAATTGGAATGTCCACGAAATGACACGGGGTGTTTGTACTTGCAGAAAATTCTGCTTAATTATCGTGCGACTGTTTGACTGAATTAAAAGAAACAGAAATTTTTGGACAACTGAAAATGAATTCCTTTAAAATTTCCAAGCTGACATACAGACAGTACGCTTGCATAGGACAATTAATATATATTTCTCCTGTTGCGATACAGAGAAGGGGTGGGTTTAGGACCCCCTTTCCATACGCTGAGGGAATTCCAACCCCCACACATGTTATAGTATTATCCTTTATGCTTGCGTACACCTGTATACCAGACATGGAGAATAAAAGAATTTGAAAGATTAAGACACATTTATTTTTGAGATGAACACGTGGATGAACACACAAGGCATGGGAAAGAAATGATTTGAAATGGCACAATTGCGTTAATGAAAGTATGCACATTTCTACCGCCATAAAACTTTAAACACGACATGGCATAAATTTGATGCTTACCGATAATTCAAGTTACCAATACTCCTTCGTTGACAACAAATTGCGCATCCACACAATCGCGGGCTCCACAGCAACACAAGCATAATATTTACGATAATGACACATAACGATTTAACCTGAACTTGCAACATGGTGTCGAATTATATGAAGCGCCGCACCATTCACAACGTGAATTCGATCCTCGACTAAATAAACACAGGAAACCGATTGCCTATAATTATAATTTATATGATTTTGCGCAACACTTTGGAAAGCACTTTTCTGGGCTCTCACATCCATAAAACACTCGCCCCTTTGATAATAAGTGATTCACTGATAGACATTCACTGCCGATGTGCTGTCGCTCACTGCTGATTTTCGTCGTCATTGCTGAGACTATCTCTGTTCTGGACTGCTCTCTCGCTGACGCGCTGCCGCGCTGCCGCGCTGCCGCGGTGCCTTCCCCGCTCCACCTTGACGCTGAAGTTCTGGTGCCGGGAATTACTTAAGAGTTTCGTTGTGCGCCAATTCACTGCAATTTTGTGCGTTGATCTTCTCCATGTTGGTGAACGAACTTGACTGTTGATACTCGCAACGTTAACAATTGCGTGGCCCCAAGTCTTGACGCTGAAGTTGCCTGTGAGTTCGTCCCCGAAGCAGAGATGTTTGAATGCTTCGTAGTTGACAACATTTACACTTGCCGATAACCGCTGCCTCGCCGCTGTGCTACGAATGCCTCCTGACGCACGTCAGTCCTTTGAAGCTTGCTGATACACTGGACGCCTCCTCTCGAAACTACGATGGTTAACTTTCACCTTAGATGTTGGATTTTGGCTGCTCATGTCGAAAATGTGCCGGCGGCGCTCTTCACTTGCAGTCAACACCGGACTTGGTATAATGCCGGGTAATACCGGCGTCTGCCGGTATTCCGGCTGCAAAACCCCTCCTTGATTATGCGTCTCTCTCTCGTAGCGTCACCGAGTCGAAAATTCCTCCCTACTCTTCATCTACCCTCCTTATAAGCGTTACGCTTCCTTCTTTCGAGATCAGTCTCGAAGCTTCTATTCTACAGAGGCAGCATCTGCAACCTCATTGGCGGAATCCTTGCTTATTCTGACGTCTGGGACTCTCATTGGTGTGTTCTCAGACACACCTTCTTGCGTCATTCCTTTGGCAAGCGGTGATTGGCTCAGGTCGTGCGGGCCTCTGTTACTCCGTCACGCCCGCCTCCTTGCTCTACAAAGCCTCGGCTTGTGTTGTGCCTGTGTATGTGTGCTTCGATGTGTGTTTGTGTTGTATGGACGCCTGGACCGTAGAAGTTTGGACGAAGCGCCAACCGCCTTGTGACACCTTGATATATGACATCCTGTTTCAAGCACTTGAGAGCGCTTGCACAAAGAACCGACCCTCGCCGACACGACACACAACACATTACAATGTTTGTAGCCCCGCAGAATGTTTACCCTTCTTTTAAAATGTTATAGCTTCACGGAATTTAGCCCAAAAATAAAATGTGATATGATTTTGCCAAATATATATGCCTTATTTATTCTATTTCACCACAAGCCTCGAAACTACAAACACAGTGGTCGACAGATTTAAGGGTCCAAACACTTGAGCATGAGAACCCTTAGAGCGATACAGTTTCCACGAGAAGTGTTGTCAAAAAAAAAAATACAGGGGAAAGATGTAGAAGGGCCAACGGCTCTCAGCGAGAATCCCGGGAAACCTCATAAGGGCGGAGTCAGAAGTTCACGCCAAAAGGCTCTAAGCCAATACAAACGACCCTGAATACCCTTTCAAAAGTCGATTGGTCGATACGGAAAAGGAGAGAACCGCGCTCTTGAGCACAGCGTCATTACTGAGGGAGTGAATTCAGTCTGCGTCGACGGGCGTCGTGAGAAGTGCGTTTCTTTTATCAAGTGCAATACTGGAAATATAATTTTAAAAAATGAGCAATACGTAGTTAATTTGGTAAAATCGTTTTTTTGGGGAATTTGCTAATCCAAAATTTTCTCTTTCCATTTTGCAGAGAAGAAATCTCACACAAGACCACTGTGGATGAGATGTAGAAAGTTATAAGAAAGTTTAAACGTCGATGGGCCGGGTAAGACTCATGTTACTCATTCGCGATAGATGCTGTTAAAAGGATGTATACATATGATGATAAATTTGCGCCGTTCAATTAAATATGGCAAGAAAATATTGTGAATATGAGTGAGGTAGATGTAATACAAAATTAATGCCCCTTTATTGAATGAAAGATGAATATATTTGAGGAAACGTGATTGACGCTATAATGAGTAACAAGTCATAATTCAAATTTCAGGTGGGAAGGTAAAACTGGATTAACTGGATTAACTGGATTAAACGTACTACAAGGCAAGAAGATTCTCGGGAGTGCCGGGATCAGCATTTCGCAACAGACTTTCTGTGTACTGTGCACAAGACAGAAATTTGAACTGAAGCTGTTTGTAAAAGAACAATTCTGTGGTTTGAAGTGAGACCACCTTCTGTGCTGCGGGAACGCAAATGTTGGCAGGCCTCATTTGTGGCATTTTATGTAGGAGCAATATATGGGGAAGCTGGCCAGCGGTAGCATTTATTGTCATTCTGTTATGTAAGCTGTTAACACATGAAATTTCTAGAATTCCGTTACTCAATCTACACCAGTTCTAATGCCGTACATTGCGTGTGCTTATCGGTATTCTGTATGATGTATTGCCGTAAAATTATAAATTAAGTGAATTTTCACGTGTATAAAATTCCCCCCAAATTTAGTAGCAAGCAGCCCTCATCATAATTGATGCGCTCTGAAAAACGCGCATTGAGTAAGTCGAGCTCCACGTACATCGGTGAGTACTGCCCAATTTTAGGATACACATTTTGTAGTAGCGTTGATTTGTTTGGGCTTGCCCATAAATTTTCCTTGTGGTTCCTGTGCATTTCATTGAGGTATGCCAACCCCTCAAGCGAGCATTGGTCTTCTCATTAGTGTAAATTAATGAGAGACGAGGCAGACAGCCTTCTCGTGACATCGCCATTTGGCTGAGATCAACACGATCGCTTTGTAATATTTTGATTTTTGTGAGTGTAGTATAACAAGTGCATTGTATTTTTATTTGCGTGATTATTTCATGTGCAAAAACGTACAGAAATTCAGTAGAGGTACATAATTCGTAGTGATTATTTCTGTGTTCCGGTGTGAGAAGCCAGCAAGCACGCTGCCATATAGATAAAGAAAGTGAAAGTGTTTATGAAAGTGATAAGATTCAGTAAGAAAATTCTGGTGTGTTCACACGATAATTTCAAAGTTTCAGTAAAAGATTTTACAGTGAGTAGGTTTGAAAATATTTGAGTGATCGCAAAATTTTGAGTTTTGGAAAAGGTGAATTGGAGAAAATCGCCACCATGCCTGCACGGGGGAGAAGGAACAACGCAAGGGGGAACGGACGAGTGGCGCCACCACAACCTGAAGAGGAAGAAGTAGTTAACATGCCCGTGGTAACGAGTTGCGTGGGTGCCATTGGGGCCAAGTTTAGGAGAGGCGACGATGTTGGGGAACATATGGCGAGGTTGAAGTTTTTGACGGGCAATCTGAATAACAGCGAGCAGGTGAAAGCCTTCTTCCTATGCCTAGGTCAACAAGAGGCAAAGGAGTGCAATCTAATAATTGATACACTAACGAACCTGCGAGAAGCAGAAACATGGCTGCGCTCTTACGCCGATCAAGTTGAACATCCGACGCAAGCGCTGTTTGAAATAGTGACCAAGAAGCAAACAAGCCGAGAAGGAGTTTCAGAATACCTGACGCGCCTGGAAAGGCTGTACAACGAGAATTATCTAGAAAATCCGGAACGAGTCCTTGTAGATTTGATGTGGCTCGGATTAAGGGAGAACATCACAAGACCATTTCGAAGTGATGCGCGACCTACGACAGTACAAGAATTGAGGGATATGGCAATCGAAGTGGAAAATCGACGGATAGTACCAGTACCAAGGGAAACGACAGAGAAGAGGGAACCGGAGAGAGAGAGAGCGCAGCGAAGCGAGAGGAGGCCACAGCATGAGACTGCACGTGTCGGCCATACGATGCGGCATTCACCACCACGGCCTAGAGGGTACCGCCATGAAGTGCCACCCTGGAGAGAAAGGAACAGACAGATAAGACACTCTCCTTATCATCGAAGAGGAAATTATGAAGCACCCCACTGGAGCGAAAAAGGCAGACTTAGGAGTCATCAGCACCAAATATACCACGCAAGGGAGCCACAGCCGCATCGGGAAGTGCCACCTGCACCTGCAATGGACTTGGCACAGTATAAAGCGGTGCCACCGCCGTGCGTAAACTGTGGAAAATTTGGGCACCTAAGAGCTGATTGCAGAGTGCAACAGTTTGCAGGACAGACAAAAAACGGAGTAGGAGACCGTTAGCTCCGATAATAAATCCCAGCGTGATACTCCAAGTGAATGGCACACCTGTTACCGCACTTCTTGATACCGGAGCAAATATATGCTTGGTTAAAGAGCGTGTGGTTGCGGGGATTAAAAATGCTAGTGTGAAAGGAACATCGACTGCATTAAAAACAATTGGAGAGGAACCCGTGCCGGTGCTGGGAAAGATTAATGTGCCAATCAAAGTTAACGGTCAGAAAATTGTACAGAGATGTTTTGTTGTGCGGGAAAATGCATTCCCAGGAGACCTGCTAATAGGAGTGGAAGTAATGAACAAAGTCAACGCCAAGCTAGACTTCGAAAAACGTAGGGCATCACTGTTTGGCACATATGTGAACATGTTTTCAGCACCAGGACCAACTTCCCCAAAAATTTTGTGTGTAACGCGGGAAGAAAAATCAGTCACTCTGGCTGAGGATATTATAGTAAGGCCTCGCACGCAAACCATGGTGAAGTGCCGAGCAGATGTCAAGTTTGATGGAAAGGAAGTAATTTTAGAGCCTAGAATTAAGTGGGCGCCGTACGTCGGAGCCACCGCTGCAAAGGTACAAAACGGGTATGTTTTGATGCCTGTACTTAACCCTTTTGCCGAAGAAATCGCTCTGACTGAAGGAGCAATAATTGCAACATGCCACGAAATCGCGAATGAAGTTGCAACTGCAGAAGAAAACAATGCGGAAAATGGCGAAGCAGAAGATCACCGCAGAGAGAAGCGCTTCCAGCAAATTGATGAGCTTGATCTCAGTCACTTGGATGCTGAAAAACAAGAACAAGTTAGGAACCTGCTGAAGGAATATCACAAGACAATTAGTGCAGACGAGATGGATATTGGCCACGTCAAGGGAGTGAAATACAAAATTTCGCTGAGTGATTACAGGCCAATTCAAACGAAAGGGTGGCGTATTCCATACTCCAGCCAAGAAATTATTGATAAGAAGGTCTCGGAGATGATCGAAGGTGGAATTGTGCAAGAGAGCACAAGTGCTTGGAAAAATCCGCTCGTACTCGTAAGGAAACCTGGAGGAGGCCACAGAATTTGCCTTGATCTGCGAGCTGTGAACATGCGAGTGGTGAACGAACATTACCCGATTCCCAACATCATAGGAACCCTGGAAGAAGTTGCTGGGAAAGAGTACTATTCCATTGTCGACGCAAAATCAGCCTTCCATCAAATTGAGCTAGATGAAGAAAGTAAGCAATACACGGCATTTCAGACTCGACAAGGCAACTTCGAGTTCTCTAGGCTACCTATGGGACTTAAGTGCTCAACATCAGTGTACCAGAGAGTGATTTGTCATGTTCTGAAAAGGCAGCTTGGAAAATTCGCCGCTATTTATTTGGACGATGTGTGCGTTAGCTCTATGACTTTTGAGAAGCACCTAGAAAATTTGAGGGAAGTGTTGCACGAATTTCAATGTGCCGGAGTCAAAATAGGCTTGGACAAGTGCAAGTTTGCGCAAAAACAAGTGAAGTACCTAGGATGTTACATCAGTCGTGAGGGACTCATTCCGGACCCCAAAAATGTTGAGGCCATGCAAAATTACCCTAGGCCGACGACCGCACGCAAAGTCCGCTCGTTTGTAGCAGCGCTCAACTTCTATCGGCGGTTCATCCCGCACTTTGCCACAGCAGCTGCACCCCTTAATGCGCTGACTAAAAAGGGGGCAAGATTCCAGTGGAAGGAAGAACACGAACAGGCCTTCTGCAAACTTAAGCAGCTCATGATAGAAGCTCCAGTTCTGAAGAAGCCTTCTCTAAATGAGACGTATTACTTGAGCTGTGATGCCTCGAATGAGGGCTCGGGCGCGGTCCTTGCACAGAAATGTGATGGTAAGGAACAACCGATTGGATACTTCAGCAAAAGATTCAATGATGCTGAAAAACGTTATTCAATTACGGAGCGGGAAGGATTAGCAGTGGTCGCCGCTGTAAATCACTTTTCACCTTACCTGTACGGTAATAAATTCGTTGTAATTACTGATCACACGGCTCTCAAATATTTGTTCAAAGGTAAAAATACCAAGAACAACAGAATTATGAGATGGGCCCTAACACTCTCTCAATATGATTTTGAGGTGATTTATCGGCCAGGAACTCAGAACGTGGTGCCCGACGCATTGTCGAGAAATATTGCGAACGACAACGAAGAAGAAAATCCAGACGGCGAAGCACCTAAAACAGTGTTCGTCACGACGATGATAAATGAAGCGCCCAATGTACAAGAGGCGGAAGGTAGTTTGCAGAAAGAAAATGTGAGAGCAGAACAGTTGAAAGATCCCGTTTGGGGGCCAGTTCTGAGGTATCTTGAAGGTGACAAATTAGGGGACGCTCCAAGTCTTGCTCTAAAACCCGAAATCTTCACCGACGAAGGCATATTGTATTTCAGAAAAACACAACGAAAGCCTAATAGAACAAGGCACTTAATCGTTGTGCCAGACGCTCTGAGGGAAGCAGCAATAACGTTAGCGCATGATAGCACAATCGCTGCACACCAAGGTCGTGCTAAAACGTGGAAAAAGCTCATGGAATTTGGGTACTGGATTAACATGTCGCGCGACGTTAACAAATACATCGATTCGTGCATGCAATGCCAGAAACGTAAGATCAACAATCGCATTTGTGTTAGCATGGGTTCATTCCCTGAAATTGACAAGCCTCTGGACAGAATAGGTGTTGATTTGATGGAAATGCCAGTTTCAAATGAGGGCCACAAATACATCTTAACCGTGGTTGATCACTTCAGTAGATATGTCGCTGCTTTCCCACTCAGAAGCAAGACAACTGAGGAAGTTACTCGAGCGTTAACTAAATTCGTAACCACGTATGGCCCTGCGAAAACGCTCGTCTCAGACAGAGGTACCGAGTTCACGTCAGCTTTGTTCAGAAATGTGTGTGAAAAATTGAAAATAAAATACTACAACACATCTGCGTATCATCCGCAATCAAATGGGATGACGGAACGTCAGAACAAGAACATCAAAACAGTTCTGTCTCACCTCGCAGCCAGCGATCAACCATCGTGGCATGATGCTTTGCCGTGGACATGCTTGGCACTGAACACAAGTTATCAAAGTGTTATTGAAGAAATACCGTATTATTTATTCTTTGGTAGGGATGCAGAAATTCCTGTTGTTGACTGGTTAAAAACCCCTCGCATGGATTATTCTCTTGGGGACAATTACAGTGCCGAGGTGAGCGCCCGACTTCACAATGCGTTCAAAGTAGTGAAGGCCAAGTCCAAGGCTTCACACGACAAGTCGGTGCAAATGAAGGAAAGAGGTGTGAAAAACAACCAGGTGGAGAGCGGAGATATTGTTTTATTACACAATCCGACAGGAAAGGCCGAAGCTGCAAACTCGTGGCCTACCGACTGGTTAGGCCCCTATCGTGTCCTTGAAAGGAATGCCACAAATGCGACCATTAAAGCACTATATAGTAACCGACAAGAAAGGGTTCATTTGGATAGATTGAAAGTTGCTTTCCTACGGGGTGAGGCTTTTCCCGGCACGTCGGACGTCGCAGCTGAACCAGGGAATGGAAACGGATATGAAACTATTGAGAGAGACGATGAGGACCTGAGGACAGAGAACCACGTAAGCGCGAGAGCTGCGTTCAAGGAGCGGCGAAGCTACAATTTGCGTTCAAGGTGTAGGTGAATTGCCACTTGGAAGCGAGCTGCAGTGGACTGAGATCATGCGTCACCTTAACTTTGTGAAATGTGTTCTTGTGCGTTCGATGTTAGCAGAGCTCTTACGTAGGAGTGAGTTTTTTGCGCTGTATTGCTTTAATCTAAATGTGTTCTTTAGTAGAATTGTGCTATTCTAGTTGTGAATTAAAGGTAATCTCACTCACGAGAGTGTGATGCTTCGTTCAATAGGAATATGCTCTAGGTTATGTAACTCGAACTTTCTTTGCTCACAAGAAATTTCGTCTGGATGAAAATCTTGTTGAGCGATCTAATCTTATGCTATGCGTAATTCTCATTTTCTCTCTTGCTAAGTAAAGAAAATTGAGCGTTTATTAGGTTAACTTCGTGTGTTTCTCAAGAGGAGTACTTTGTTTCATTTGTAGGGTGCTTATATTTCTTGCCAGCTTTTCGTGTAGCGTACGCGCTTGATACGAAATAACTCTGGCGAAGTAATTAGTTAATATGAAGTTCTTAGGCTTATGTATCTCAGGCTTGCTAATTTTATCAATACCTTTAGACCGTTCATTTTCGTAACGGGGAAAATATGTTTAGCGTCAGATTATAGGTCGCGTATTCTTTCGTGCTGTAGTGTTGAATTTTCTGACTTTGTGTCTTTCTCTTGCCTGAAAGAATATCGTAAACACGGTATTCCGGAAGGAATTATTCTCAACTTATTCTGTAGAGTGTAGCACATTTCCCTTTCAAACTTAAGGAATTAATTTCTTGGTAGATTAGCGTAGTATGTACTTCAGCCCAAAACAGGCCAGAACAATTGAATAACATGAATACGTCTCGTATGAGCAGCAAATTGAGGAAGGATCACGTGGAATATAAGTAATTATTTACAAGAACAACTAACAGATAACAACTGTACAACATAAGGGATTCATCGTACTTGTATTGGAATCGTTTCACAGTAGAACAAATTCCAGCGTTGCATTAGGAAACGACGAAGATGTATGTGAGGCTGAAATTTTGCACCATCTTCTGAAGAATGCCGAAGGCACAAGTAATTAGCCCAGGATCGTTGGCGGTCGGGCTGTGGCTGTAGACATGGGTCGCTAACAAGCAGAGCCAGGAAAGGGCATCTCAAGTAATTAGTGCCCATGCATCGAAGTGGAAAACACCACAGAACGACGCAGCAACAGCGTGAGGAAGGAAGAAAACGAAATTGAAGCATGAGATATTATTGGGTGCCTAGAGGTACTAGCGTTTAAAAATGCTTTTATACAGTGGGCACTCAAATGAAACAATAACAATGCTTTTATGTGCTTGAGTGTTGATATTTACTTAAGTATTTCGGAATGTGCGTCGTGACATTTATGCCTGGTGAGGCATTCCTGTAATTCGAATGCAAGTTCCTGTGAATTTTACTAGGCAAATTATCATATTGGAATATTGAAGCCGCATTTAGGCATCTCTATTTATACGTGAAATAATAAAAAAAAAAAAAAATTTTAAATTAAAAGAGATTTCGTCGGATAGGCTTTGAGTGAAGCGTACGATCTTCAAAGCATATTAACCCATGGAATTCTCGCATAAGTACGAATGTTACTAGGAGAAAATAAAATATGAGCTGGTGTTTGCCAGAGTTTCTACGTCGATGTCAAGGAATACTGAGATTCTACGTCAAAATCGAGGAATACTGAGAGGAGTTCCACTGGATTCTACCGCGCATACAGGATACAACCGCCGGATATACCTCGGACTCTTCAGGATTACTTTGTAGTATGCAGAACCCTATCGCGAAGGGAAACTGCAGTGAAGGAAATTATCGACGATTCGACTCGTATTTTCCGCCAGATCAATATAACTTACTGACGTATCGATTTGTCTGATCAACGAATCGAAGTTCATGAGTAATCTGGCGATTAAATAACTGAGTTGAATAAACCTCATAAAATATATGTGAAACATTGCACTTAACATGATTTGGTGGTAATTTGAATCGTGATAATGATACATCTTACAGAATGGAATCGTGAAGTTAGTGGGGTGGATAGAAATTTCATACGAGTCTATGTATGGGGCTAGCAATAGTTCCTCCTGAAATTAAGTACTCATCTTTAACGCGTGTGTGATGGCATTGGAATGCCAGAAGAGAAAAATGGAAGGACAGGAAACTCCGTCAACGATACCCAAGGAGTGAACAGCGAATCGTCAAAAGCAGCGTCAAGGAATGATAGAACAAAAGATGCAAACGGCTAGAGAGATCTGGAAGACAAAAACATCGACACTTGAGGATATTTGAGAATGTAGGAAATGTGTACACTAAATTTTGTGAATGTTATTAGGATTTAGTACTCAAGTATTTAGTACGCACTTGAGTTCGGCGGGAAAAACAGACGCATCGGTTAGATGAAGATGACACAATATATTACGCTGTGGCTGATTGTATTGTAATAAATAAGATTGTTAAATGTAATGTATGATGTTCTACGGAATTAATTTAGAACAAAATTGGCTTAAGTAGATGTGTACAATTTGTGTCTTAAATTGGCTAATAATTCAGTTCAAATTGTTCAAATGAATAACATAACGCTAATACCAAAAAAAAAAAAAAAAAAAAATTGTCGAGTCAATTTTTTTTATGTAAAGGAGCGGGGATGTTGGGAAAGATTTAATTTTGGGAATTTAACTAATTTATGTCCTTTTTTGTAATTGTGTGTTATAAATTTTGGTGCTCACTCAATGCTCACCTAAAATTTTGTTCGGTAAAATGTCTTTGCAAATCCCAGCGGCAGAAGGGGTCTCTTCACCAAATGTTTGGTTAAAATAAATGTTAGGGGTAGGCGACCATTAGATGTGTGTTGTTTCAGGCGAGGTGGGTAGATTACGCTATCAAGAATTTGACGGTGTAAGCAGTCCTCTAGGCCTCGGCAGAACCGCCTGTTGTGAGGGTTAATTGCACAAGCCTCGAAACTACAAACACAGTGGTCGACAGATTTAAGGGTCCAAACACTTGAGCATGAGAACCCTTAGAGCGATACAGTTTCCACGAGAAGTGTTGTCAAAAAAAAAAATACAGGGGAAAGATGTAGAAGGGCCAACGGCTCTCAGCGAGAATCCCGGGAAACCTCATAAGGGCGGAGTCAGAAGTTCACGCCAAAAGGCTCTAAGCCAATACAAACGACCCTGAATACCCTTTCAAAAGTCGATTGGTCGATACGGAAAAGGAGAGAACCGCGCTCTTGAGCACAGCGTCATTACTGAGGGAGTGAATTCAGTCTGCGTCGACGGGCGTCGTGAGAAGTGCGTTTCTTTTATCAAGTGCAATACTGGAAATATAATTTTAAAAAATGAGCAATACGTAGTTAATTTGGTAAAATCGTTTTTTTGGGGAATTTGCTAATCCAAAATTTTCTCTTTCCATTTTGCAGAGAAGAAATCTCACACAAGACCACTGTGGATGAGATGTAGAAAGTTATAAGAAAGTTTAAACGTCGATGGGCCGGGTAAGACTCATGTTACTCATTCGCGATAGATGCTGTTAAAAGGATGTATACATATGATGATAAATTTGCGCCGTTCAATTAAATATGGCAAGAAAATATTGTGAATATGAGTGAGGTAGATGTAATACAAAATTAATGCCCCTTTATTGAATGAAAGATGAATATATTTGAGGAAACGTGATTGACGCTATAATGAGTAACAAGTCATAATTCAAATTTCAGGTGGGAAGGTAAAACTGGATTAACTGGATTAACTGGATTAAACGTACTACAAGGCAAGAAGATTCTCGGGAGTGCCGGGATCAGCATTTCGCAACAGACTTTCTGTGTACTGTGCACAAGACAGAAATTTGAACTGAAGCTGTTTGTAAAAGAACAATTCTGTGGTTTGAAGTGAGACCACCTTCTGTGCTGCGGGAACGCAAATGTTGGCAGGCCTCATTTGTGGCATTTTATGTAGGAGCAATATATGGGGAAGCTGGCCAGCGGTAGCATTTATTGTCATTCTGTTATGTAAGCTGTTAACACATGAAATTTCTAGAATTCCGTTACTCAATCTACACCAGTTCTAATGCCGTACATTGCGTGTGCTTATCGGTATTCTGTATGATGTATTGCCGTAAAATTATAAATTAAGTGAATTTTCACGTGTATAAAATTCCCCCCAAATTTAGTAGCAAGCAGCCCTCATCATAATTGATGCGCTCTGAAAAACGCGCATTGAGTAAGTCGAGCTCCACGTACATCGGTGAGTACTGCCCAATTTTAGGATACACATTTTGTAGTAGTGTTGATTTGTTTGGGCTTGCCCATAAATTTTCCTTGTGGTTCCTGTGCATTTCATTGAGGTATGCCAACCCCTCAAGCGAGCATTGGTCTTCTCATTAGTGTAAATTAATGAGAGACGAGGCAGACAGCCTTCTCGTGACAACTCTAAATAATGTCCGTATTATTCTGTACCTAACTTTTCTCAGATCATTGATGCTATTATCATGAATTGATATTTCATACTGCGAAGTAATTAAATACGATAGAGTTATATATAACGCTCAATTATGAATCAATCCATCTTAATGATTTTAGGTTATCGTACTATGCCAACCCTGCCGAGAAGGGCGCAGTCGCACAGTACCAGGCGTGGGCGATTCAGATTCAGTTAGAGAGCGGCAGCCACTGACTCTGAGTACGCAACTGAGATTCTTTCCTTGCCCTCGGGCAGCCCTCATGGGTTTCCTGTTCAACTGACATCGTTACTTTTACCCTGTGTCATGGTGAAATAATCATTCTTCCAAAGTAACGTAAATATAACGTAATGGCTGACCGCATAACATAAAGCGACACCACCTCGGATCCGAAATTAAGATGAGTTCTCATTCAATACTTTTCCAAATAGGCATCCCTGTATCGAATTTCTCTGTGTGTAGGCTTGATTTAACTAGATAAATGTCTTCCATAAATATCAGTAATATCTCTTATAAAGTAAATAACCGCCGTAACTCATTCTCTTTATAATTGTAATATTTCTTGTAACGTAAATTTAGATGCGCAACGATTCTCATGACATTGAATTTGTAACGAGATAGGAATATTAAATAACGGTGTTCTCCTATAGTTTCATTTCCAGTTTATTTAGAGAAAGAGAGGTCAATGATCATTCTGTTAAGTCATAATAACATACGCTACTAAATTAAATCATATTAACTCGCTACCAATAATCCAATTAATCGAAATTGATGACATTGAAAAGTCTCGGTCTAATCATGATTTATTAAACAAAAATAGAAGAGAGTGGCCTTCAGTCACGTCGGTAATCAAGAGAAATAATATCAACTGAATGAAACAACGATGAATTACGACAGAAAAGAGACGCCCCACGACGAAAAAAGGAGAAATACGACAAATGGCGTGACATTCGTTGAGATAAAATAAAGGAACCATCACAAATTACAATTTAACTAATTCGAAATAATTTTCACAAACATCGCAATCAATTTTCATGGACCGTTGCAAGAATTGAAGAGTCCTTCAATCACGCACACAGCAGCATGACCTGCATAGCCGCACAACGACCGCTCCCAATTCGAGATTTGAAGATGAACAGCAGGAGGTGCAATAATTCAATTGCAGTCACTGAGTGCCGCAAAGGAGCAATATTAGCGCAGCTGCTTTCAGAGCACACCTACACAGCGAGTTATGCACTTCACCTTCGTCCAATCTGAGACACTTCAAGCGAGCCTGACATTCACGCCCATTTTGCAACGGGCTGCACTTGGCGCAAATACACGCACCAATACGAGCACGCACATACACCTACTCCTGACAGGTCAGTGACATCACAGACAAACGCCTCCAATATGAATACGACACAAGTTATCAATTTTAACATCATCCACTGGAGGCGATATTGCAGAAGCTTGGCTTTGAACTCGGTATTGACATCACATGTGGCTTAGCATCACGAAAACAGCGCACACATATGGTTATCATGTACAACGAGAAAAATGAGCCAAGGACACTGCGTTCTTGTTAACACAACACTTTGAGATAAGTCTTGCTTTCCCACGTACTGACCAAATAGGTTGCATTGCTAACCACATGTCTGCCCGTGCAAAAAGAAGTGCGTCTGAGTTTGTAGTAAGAGCAAAAAGTAAAATTAAATTCATGACAAAAGCTGTAGTTGATCTAAGCTTCTGATAGAGGTAAAACAAGTTCATCACGAAGGGAATACTACGCAAAAAGAATGAATAAGGTACTAAATTAGTCATGTTCACGTCAATAAATGAACATTCAGCTTCAATGAGCATTGCGTGATCGATTGTTTGACAGACCGTACACAAGACAAGTTCGGTCTATTGCGATGATTGACTTGGTAACCTCACTTGATTGACGCCGCATCATATCAAACCTAGCTCAATGACTCATTGCTCCCGAGAGAGGTCATTCCCATTATATTATGCCTCAGCTGCATGAGGAAAGGAAGGAAAACTGAGCAAGGGTGAAGGAAGTGTATCTAAAATGAAATGATGAAACTATGTACCCTTTATGAAGAGCATTTATTAAAGAGCTAATGCATAGGCAAAAAATATAAAAGCTATAGGTTTTGAAACAGTGTCGCCGATTTCTGCCGTTTGAATGAAAGAAGAGCAGGTTTACCACGTTTACAAAATTTTCAAATCGTCCTACGAGATAGCTACCTTCCAATCTAAACTCGCTCTGGTGCAAGCTAACTTTCGAAAGCTGGCCGCAATTGTTTTACCTTAAAATTCCCACTATGTATATTAAACTCATACAACAAGAGTATTAATGCAAGTGAAATAAAATAATGAAATAAGAAAAGAATGGCTCTAACTTTGAAGAAAAAGAAGAAAGCAACCATAAGGGCACTGCAGGCATGCGAGAGAGTAAATGAAGGAGTTAACACTGACATAATCAAGCCGCATCGATCTTGACCTGCTCTCACTGGACACCATCCAACTCAATAAATCGGCGGGCAACAAGCGCGCTGCGGGGCAAACACCTCAGGGCGTGAGGGTGCACATACGCTGGGGCAGTCATCTGCTCAATTTACAGCTCATTACCAACACAGATTGCCACAACAACAGCAGTTTCTTCAGTGCGCTTCTGACTGAAGAGAAGTTATGGCTAAATTGCGGACCACCAACAAAAAACATTAGTGAATGCTACTATAGTTGCTAAAAAAAATGGCTTCATAAGCCTCAAAATTAACTTAAGCTTTATCCGATACCTAATACTGGAATGAATGATAGATTAGATTAGTCGTTAGTTTTAGCCTCCCTACCCGCAGCAACAAATGCGATCCAAAGAGAGGAAGGAGGAAGGCACCATTTAGTATGGAATTAAGGAAACGCGGAATCTACGTAGAAAGGGCATAGAGACAGTAAGTCGTGAAAGAAGATTATGAAACAAGACCACAGTTGAAGAAAGTGTAGGTGCTGAAAAACAAGTCAGCAGTGAACCGAAAAAAGCTGGTCCTTAACATAACAAAAACATTTTATTTCAACAAAAAGAAAGCCCACCTAGCTCTCAGCTCGGGCCCTCACATTGCCCCCCTGGGAGCGCTAATTCCCATAGATACAATAATTGTATCCCCTTGAGGGGGGAATGAAGGATAAGAACTGAAAACACAACCATAGGTTCTTTTTATAAAACTTCTGAGCAGAACTGCACACCCATTACAATCCCTTACGTCTAACGCAAACATTTAAATAAACTTCAGAACACCTATAATTGACACATCAGCATACAATAATTTACAAAGAATTAAAACTCATTTCTCACATTAATATCCACACAGAATGAGACAAAGCATATTGCTGCCAATTGGTAGCAACATGTGAGTTCAATGCAATGCCGACCAACACATTTGAATAGCTTTCACAGCGTCTACCACAGGTATAACAGCGACATTGATACGAGTCAGACAGTTAAGAACAAAGAAATACCGCACTGCGGACGAGCAAATGAGCTCTCATCCATTGATGGCAGAACGCACGGACACGGCTGTAAGCAGACCACATTGGTCGAGCGCCATTATTACATAACCGAGAAGCAGGAAGGTTTAGGTCAACAGACGGTCGCTTTAATGCAAAGAAGCGCCTCATGGAATAATATGCGAGATTCTAAGTCCTGCCAGCGCCGGTTATGGTGGTCAAACTGCGGCACTTCTGTTCACCACCGCAGAGGTTGCGGTACATGGAGGCGGAAATCTAGCGCTTGAGGTTTAGCGTTCGCCATAAGAATTACTGTAACTACGCGCGAATATTAGAAAATCGAAGCAATCCGTTGAAGGTTTTCCCGAGTTTATTTTTGCAGCGAAACGAGCATTTAGCCTCCCTACCTGCCAGTCCTAATGAACAACGCTAACACACGGGATAAACTCTTTGGGATGCCGCTAGCAGTTTTAAAGGGGCACGTATCACCATACTTCACAATATATTACGAAATTTGACTGTGTGCTAGTATGAACAGTATCGCAAAAACACAAAATGTAGGAATAAAATGAGATCAAGACGGGGAAATAGAGTAACGCTCTGAATAGCAAGAACACTTTTCGAAGAAACTAAATTGAGCATACAACAATGAAGCATTTCGGATTTTTTTTACTTGTGTACCCACACGAGTACAACGCAATCTAGAACAATATTTTCAACAACATATGATCAACAATATTAACATATCACAAAGTCGTACACTTGCCGACTACGATCCCTAGTTCTGTATAGCTTACACCAAATAAATACGACTAGGAATGCTCTCCGATGCTGACACATCGTTTTCAGGGATTACCTACACAATTATTAATAATTAAAACGACATTTTTGTCTTCCAATTTAACGCACTTCTTAAGAAGGGACAGAATAAAAAATCAGTGAAAATTATCACAAAATGAGAAGATTTCAAGTTTTTGCTTGAGTGCTACAATTCCGTAGGAACAACATGAGCTACACCAAACACAGTACAGCGATACTCGGTCGCTATGTTCGTCGTTGTGACTTAGTGATTTTCTACAATAGAACGTTGATGACGCGTATTTTCGTCTGATGTGAGATATTTCCAACTGAGTCCTAAAGAAAGAATGAGGCTCGGCGAACGAAGTGGCCGTAACAAAGCAATCCGTCGGTGTGTAATGGAACTATTTTATCTAGAAAGAAGAACGCACTTTCTTCCCTATCCTAACCTCTACACCAATTCTAAGGAAATAATGTCTGAGGTATCGGTGCATTTGGCAGTTCTATAGAGCAGCAAAAATATCCTTGGCGTAAGAACGTTCAGTAGCTCATCATACGCGATCGGAGTTTCCTCCAAAAGTTTTACGTCACTCCCTGCTTCCTTCGCCTCACACTGTCCCTGTCTCCATAAATTTCTCGCACAATACATGTGTGGTGACGGTGGAGGCTTTCCACGCTCAAGCCCGCAGCGATGCCAAATTTGCGCTTACGACTCTCTTTTCTTTTCTTTCCATTGTGTTTTTCTTGAGTAGCAAATCTTTCAGGGTTGAGATGTTTAAGATCTATAAAATCTGAACCACAGTCGTGCGGTGTGATATAAAACTTTTATAACGACCGAACATACAGAATATATACGATAAACACATCCAACCAACCACTATGGATACATTTTTCAATTGGAGACAGACTTTATCACTGTTGACACACTACAAATACAGCACTAGCGTATTAGCTTAAGTTTAATAAAATTGCGTGAGTTAGTTTTACATCCTTAACAAGTACGAAGATGTTTCCAAGAAGAGAAGAATAATGAAAGTACCATTTTACTGAACAGTTGAAGGGAATGGGGAACCCATGCACTAACTGTGTTCCCGCACAAGATCTCCTGCCCAGATGAGATTAGATTATTAGTTAGTTTATGCCTCCCTATCCGTTACAAGGCGATCTCAAAAAGAGGGAGGAAGGCAACATTTAGTATGGAGTTAAAGGAACGCGGAATCTATGCAGAAAAGGCATAGAAACCGTAAATTGAGAAAGAAGATTGAGAAACAAGATCAAAGTCGAAGGAAAAAAATAGAAGGTACTGAAAAACATGACAGCAGTGAACCGGAAAAAAGTTGGTCCTTAACATAACAAAAACATTTTATTTCAACAAAAAGATTCTGATTATGATTATAAGTTAGTTTAAGCCTCCCTAACCGCTACAAAAATAGAGCGTATCGAAGAGAGGAAGGAGGAAGGCACCATTTAGTATGGAGATAAGAAAATGAGGTATCTATGCTGAAGGGGCAAAGAAACAGTAAGATGAGAAAGAAGTTCATGAAATAAGATAAAAGTTGAAGAAGAAAGTCAGAGGGGCTGAAAAACAGGACAGTAGTGAACCGAAAAAAGGTGGTCCTTAACATAACAAAAAACATTTTATTTCAACAAAAAGAAGGCCTACCTAACTCTCAGCTCGGGCCCTCACATTTTTCCCCTGGGAGCGCTAATTCCCATAGATACAATAGTTGTTTCCCCTTAGGGGTTTCAACAAAAAGATGGCCTATCTAACTCTCAGCTCGAGGATCTCCTGCGCATTGAAAGAGCAAATTAGAAAACAAGCTAATGAAGCAAGATAAAAGTTGAAGTAGAAAGTAAAAGATGCCGAAAAACAGGAGAGCAGTGAACTGGAAAAAAAATCTGTAACAGTAACAAAACAGAAACAAACTATTCTACTTCAACAAAACTAAGTCCTTTCTAATTTCCAGCTAGGGATTTCACATCATCCTCCAGAACGCACACATTCTTTGGATACAATAGTTTCATTCCACTGAGGGGCTTGCATAGCAGCAAATGCCACATGTCTTTTATATTTATTTAAACTTTTCAATGCCTACATTCACACATAAGAAATAATGTTGAAAATCGATGAACAATAGTAACGCATATCTTCAAACTTGGAAGTTTTTGGACCGCCTCGAATTCGCAGCGTTTCCGGAATGATCACATACATAAACCATATGCACGCTTCGCCGATTCCACTCCTTGTGCCCAGGACCAACGCAGACCCCATTTACTTATTGTTCGTTTCGCCAGCGCTGAGCTGGTCGCAACTCGCCGCCGATCAGTTCAACGCTGCTATCACGAGGAACACATCTACCCTCACACACATCAGGTTACCATTGTCCTATCAATGGCGTCAGTATACTGTAAAACCTGAACCCAAAGCACCAGAATTTTTGCATCCTGAATCCATCGCACTAACGGCATTAAATAATTGTATCCCACAGCTTGCATTCTTTGTTATATATTCACAAATTTTCATCAGTAATTTCGTAACATACAACAGAAAAACGCGATCTCTGCTCTCATACGAAACCTTGAAGCTTGATTAAGCATGGTTGAAATGCACCTAAACGTCAATGTTTATGGTATAAACATCACTGTACCGCAATATTCTCAGGTAGGAAAAATTGCTATGTTTTAAAAAGAAGCACTTCGCATTGCCGCGCACGAACCTGGTAACTGCCCGCCTGATTCACAGACGGCCAGCTCATGAAGCACACCAGCAGAGTGAGGCGACGCCTCAGAAAATCAGCCCAGGCAACAATGCCACGCGCTGCAAATACCTTTCCTATATTTGGGAGAAGCGTGCGTTCGGCAGATATGCTGCAACGTGACGCAAACGTGACGGCATCAAATTTTCCGAGTTCAACCACCTTTAACGCACAAGAAGGGAAAGCGACTGAGTACGGGATGCATAGTTGCGCTGTCGAGCACTTAACCTGTCGACCGACAGACCACCCAAGGAGGGTCCAGATGGTGCAGATCCCCTACCTATGTGGCCCACCTACGCGATAGCGCCTGTCTTCGTGTACTAGCCAAAACCGACCGCTTGTCTCCGTGATCACGATCCATCATATCATCTATCTTAGTGAAGCAGGTAACTAGGTCACACCACTCGCATTGATTATCCCCTGTCCTATAGCAACACAACCTGATGAGGTAAGCACCTGCGTCATATCACACATTTGCAAACTAGGTACGTCATACCGCCTACATTAGAGACTACTTCAACCACACTGCCAATTTCCGTGACAGAGGACGACCTGCCGCACGCTGGCACCCTCATTTGCTTTCAATGGTCACTCGCGGGGCGTAATTGTACCATAGGACAAGGTGGCCTCAAGGAGGCCAATCATTCGATCCTCATTGAAGACCACGTATTTATTACAATGCCCCATGCTCTTGTTAAACAAATAATTTATTTCTTTATCTAGAGTGAACAATCTTGAATATTACAGATCGACGCAAAATTTCGTCATACTGTGGGGAAACAGTAGAAAAGAATTAGACGCAGGCCTTTCGAAACTACGGTAGTTCCAAAATTTTCAGTACTTCTTTCAGATTCCTCATAACAACGCATTTAATAATGAGTTCCTTGCTTGTTTTTAGCTATCGCATGTATTTATTAATAATTTTTCAAAATAAGCCTAACATGCAACATGCAGATAGCCTCTTCTAAGCTTGAGGTTCTTCCCAAGTTTAAATCATGACCTCGCTTTTTTTTTTATTCATTCTCTTGGTCCCAAGAGACCAATAAGAGCATTACTCCGCCGAAGCAGAAAGCCCATCACTCAGGCAAGAACACTGAAATATCTTCAGAAAATTCGGTAGTGCAATAGCTGATCAATTTCTAAAATTTGAAAGCTGCTAACACGTTGGGGAAGTTACTGAAAGGAATTATTGATGTAAGCAACACCATAATTTTTCTTTGTATCTTCCAACGTATTTCAAACTTTGACGTCGTAGAAATTGACCGGTTGAACTGCTTAAGCCCAATACGCTGAAGATATTTTAGCTCTCGCTCTCTTACTTGAGCGATTGCTTTCTACTCCGATGGAGAGCCATTCTACAGTTTTACACACTATATTTATGAAAGGTGTGTTTTTGGACGCATCCAGCGCTGCATGGAATGGTTCCTCTTCGTTATATCCAATTCAAAACAAAATAGGGCCAATCTGACGACAGACTCGCAATAACGATTTACTCCGCTGCAAAAGTCTCCTTGGGTATAAACTGGATTTTCCACCAGGAAGATATCCTAAATGTTATCACGCCAGGTGCAGAAATTGTGGCGACGTCGTGTCGACAATTTGGACGAGCCAGCTCAGTCATGCGATTTTTTATTTTGCAGCCACCCGCAGTCTGAGAAACGCCTTGCCAGTAGACTTTCAAGAAAATAGGGACAAAAGGTATAAACAACTGGAAGCAAATACCAAAGGTGACTAAATCGGAATTTACTTCGTACCACGCATGGCGTTGCCAAACCGTACACGATACGGAAAGCTTGGCGACGAAGTACTGAGTCTGGAAATATGCCCATCTATGTTTTCATTTTTAATAACATTAGCAACAACACGGACACTGTTGCACGTGGTGTCCTTTGTTAAGTCAATATTTGTAAAATAATTAATACACTGAAATATTTCAAATGAGAAACTGCCTTAAAAATATTTCTTTAGATGTTTTCAGAGAATTTTTCTACGAACATTTGATACGTTTTCTTCATCCTACTTTACCATTTGGCATGAATCAGAAATGTTTATGGCAACGCAGATTTTAGAAACAAAAATTGAAAGAATTCTGTTTGCTGCTGTTTGTCCCGCGAAAAGAGCTCAGCAGCCGAGGTTTTCTCCACGAAAACAAAGGTAAATGGTCTCGCAGCGTCTACACGGCTCTGCTCAATATGGATAGAAATGCAGCGGCACGCAAATGCAAAAATTGAGTCAGCGTACATCTTCATCCTGATACTGAGACTCTACGAAAAAATAAAAGGTCTAAGAACCACAAATGCAATCATGGTAATACAACAAATGAAGCTCTCATCTGAAATATTATAAAAAACGAGTAATTAGGATGGCTGAGAAAGGAGAATATTCATTGTGACGTTAGCGTTGAATTTAGCTTTGTTTTGCAGATGATTTTACTATAGTACTACGACAGTTATAATTATAACAATCAGCTTAGTTTAACTTCGGTATTCAGATTCAAGGATGTTATTTATGTAGTTCCTCATCGGCTCAATGTTGCGATACAGAGAAGAGGGTGGGTTAGGACCCCCTTTCCATACGCTGAGGGAATTCCAACCCCCACACATGTTATAGTATTATCCTTTATGCTTGCGTACACCTGTATACCAGACATGGAGAATAAAAGAATTTGAAAGATTAAGACACATTTATTTTTGAGATGAACACGTGGATAAACGCACAAGGCATGGGAACGAAATGATTTGAAATGGCACAGCGGCGTCAATGAAAAATACGTAAGTTTCTACCGCCACAATATTTAAACACGACATCATACAAATGTGCTGCTTACCGAGCCTTCAAGTTACAAATACTCCCTCGTTGACGACGATTCACGCATCCACAGTAACACAAATCATAACATTTGCGAGAGTAACACATCACGATTTAACCTGGAATTGTGATACGGTGTCGAATCATACAACGGGAAGTCGATCCTCGACTAAATAGACACAATAAATCGGTTGCCTATAAAATTAGATGATTCTTCACGATACTTTGGAAAGCACTTATCTGTGTGCTGCTCTACATCTGAATTTGAACTTCAATCACCACCTAAAAGAGCTCTCACAACTATGAAGCACTCGCACTTTTGATAATAAATGATTCACTGATGGACATTCACTGACGATGCTGTTGCTCACTGCTGATGTTCCGCGTCGTAGCTTTAGGTTTGCTGCAGGTGTAGGCTGATGTCTTGCCCGCGCTGCAGCGATGCCTCTGCCGCTCCCTCATCGTGCCGCCGGCATTCCAACTCGAGTTCACAGCCGCCGTGGTGCCTGGAGTGTCTTAAGAGTTTTAATGGCAAGCCACTTCACTGTAGAGTTGCGTGTTGCTTTACGCATTGTGGGTGGACGAACTTAACTGTTTGCCATTTGCAATGTTGACGACTGCCGCTGAAGTTGACTGTGAGTTCGACCCCGATGCACAGATGTTGAATGCTCTTGGTTGAATCTCCGACGCGTTTATTCATGACGATCACCGATGCGAGGCTGGTTTACTTCGATTAGGCTTCCTTTGTAAGACGATGCTTCAATGACTTCCGACGTCCAACGTTATTTTATGTGCCTCGAATTATTAACTTTCAAGTTGCAGTTGGGTATAAGGCCAGCCGACGAGGCTGGCCTATTGTGTAGAACACCCTCAGACGTCTTGCGCAGTCTCTCACGTGTGTTCAAAAATTCCTCCTCATGCTTCCTTCTACGGGCCTTATATGTGTTTCGCTTTCCTCTTTCTCGATCGTTCTCGACGCTTCTATCCTACAGAGGCAGCATCTGCAACCTTATTGGCGGAATTCTTGCTCGTTCTGACGTCTGGGACTCTCATTGGTGCGTGTTGAGACACACCTTCTTGCGTCATACCTTTGGCGCGCGGTGATTCGCTTAGATTGTGTGGGCCTCTGTTACTACGTCACATCCGCCCAACGCCCTCGAAACCCCGGCTTGCCTTGTGATACCTCTACCCCAAACAATCGCCGCTTGTTTTTCCGACCGAACAGTTAAGAATTGTCCTTAACACACACGTGCAAACTTTGGTCCACATTCTCACGCTCAAGAATAACAGTGATAACGGTTTTTTACACATTTTCTTAAAGTATTTTGGCAAAAAAATATGAAGTTACGAGACATGTTTCCCAAAATCTTGTGAGGGTAGTATTTCTGGACAATACCCTCATCGCCCCAGAAAAATTTGGGCCAACTTGCAAAGTTGGTTCAAATTTTCACCCGTTAATTTTAATTATGACCGTGACGTATCCCTTACGTTAAAAATTTAGAAAATGTTCACCCCCTTTATTCAATCCCTTCGCTTTTCCCGACATGAAAATATCCCTACATCTCACCTCATGGTTTACCTTTTTGCAACACGCCTATGTTGACGCATTTATAAAAAATTCATTAATACCTGACACACACTAAATAATTGAAACGCATCTCTTACACACATTATTGTAGTACGCAAATAGCAAAGAACACAGTAAAGATACCGCACATATCCAACAACTTGAACGCATAAATAAAACACACACGACATATTATTCTCGAATTGCCCTCGGCAATTCATCGACATAGATAAACATATCAATTAGAGAACGAAAAATCGGCGAATTTGTTACAAGCAGAGACATCCTTTCAGCTTTCTCGGTTGCAATCCACCTAAAAACACAATCTCAAATGGAGGTAATTTTCCGACCTCAAGTTTTCTTCCTCATAATTATCATTTCATCCTTTGATTCAAAGTAGACATTTCCTTGCAACAAACTTGCTGTTGCTCCTCCTGCGCGCCTAGTTACAGCTTGTGGTTGTTGTTCCTGTGACTTGTTGCTCCTCGGCTTGCTACTGATCCTCGGCTTGCTACTGATTCTGGCTTGCTACTGATCCTGGCTTGCTACTGATACTGGAGAGGGCCCCCTGCTGAGAATCGAAGTTACTGAAGCCTTTCCATAAAAAATTCATCCTTGGCGTCCCGTGAATTCGTGGAAAATTCCGTAGATCCTCGTTGCGTAAACTCGCGGACAAATCCTGTAGATTACGGCGTCAATACGCGTTGGACTCCCACGTCGGAGCTCATAAGCTCTTTCATTATAATTGTAGAAAATGAAGCACATTTATTTGCGAAGACCTTCAGGTTTTGTTCTCAGTCAGCTCGGCGCCTAGCATGACATCAACCCCTTAGGTTCGCGTTATAGTGCCAAGATCAACTTCCGTAAATACGCGTTTAATTGTCTAACATGGTTACTTGGTAATCGAGAGACAGCGCATTACATGGTCGCTCAACGTAAGAATGGTTCCTCGGTTTCCTTCAAATCTGCCTTGAGTGAGGCGGACGTGAGCTACGCGAAGAATTCCTCCATACACACATAAAATATTTAATTTCCGGTATCCTCAACCAACTCTAGACAAAGCCGAAATTCGTTCGACGGTGTTACTAATCGGTCAAATCACCTCACAAGACTATATGAACATTATTACACATGATGTACGAACTCGCAGGAGATTTACCTTGTAGGCCGAAATCCTGAATACGCACCAATAAAAAAAACACATATGCATTGGGTATTGTCAAGGCGTCTAACTTTACATTATACTCTGCCGCGAAGGCTTTTCTAACGATCAGACATTATGACAACACCGACACACCAGAAAAATTACACATACATTGGGTACTATTAGGTCATCGGACTTTACGCTATACTCGGCCGCGAAGGCTTTTCCAGCGATCCGACATTCTAGCAATACCGACATACAAAGAAATGCAGAAATAAAATAGACATAACACAAATTTATCCGATTCTCAGCCCCAGATTCAGAGCAGCACATTTAAATGATTCCACGTTGCTCGACGACATCGTTCGTACATACGATTTGTATATATTCTTTCTGTTTCGAAGTTTCACCAACGTCGTTAAACAACGCATTAAGGGAATTATCACCCTAATGATTATCATGCCTACATGACAATGAACAAAAATGAAATTAATGACGTATACCAATGATGTTTGAGAATGACCAGCGTCAGCGTCAACAACACTATGGGGAAAGAGTGATCAAGAAATTCCCACACCACGGCGCTGACACCTTCACCAGTTTGACTCAAATAACTCGTCATTTTTGATACGACACATTTATAAATCAATGTTACTGATCATACTCTCTCAGACATTTCCTACTTTCAAATCCTACATTATAACCTCACGTAATACCACACCTAACTTCACGCACAAGAGAATTTTATAGCCTTGGCTCAGAACGGCCATAAATTACATAGCTTCGCTGCACCGCAGACTGTCACGCTGATTCTTATTGTTAAGATAAATTCCATGTATTCACTGCAATGCTTTTCATTTCAATTCTCACGCTGTATTAAATCCATCTAACAGAAAATAAAGTCTCCATATGGAATATTGTACATTTCCGACAATGTGAAACGCTCATATTTCCGTGAAGCTAACTCGTTAACTTTGCCTAAGCAAGAACACACTCTCAGTGTTACACAATAATTCAGTTTGAATTACCGACGAGAATGGACAGCATCATTTAAGAGTTTATAACAATATTAAATGCATTACGCTTGCAACTTCAAAAACGAAATTTATACATCGAGTATTGTAGCTGACTTCATGAAATTCTCACTTTGATACAGCAAAAATCCTCCTTGATACAGCAAATCTCCTCTTTAATTTTCATTAACTCCTTAGGAACAAACTCCAATTGGGTGGTATATTCCAGTGTTAACAAAATTATTAAAAGTTTCAATTCATCATGGTGAGCATCAACTTGAAGGTTCCTATTCTGGGCAATCAACGATTTAAACAAAAATGCGAGCTTAAATTCAATACGCGTTCAAACTGATACAGAAAAATTATTTTATCGGCGACCTGTAACCGTTTAGACTACAAAAAAAATTGCATTTAATCCACGTGTTTACCTTTTAAAATCTACAGACACTTGATATAATAAAAATTCCTTCCTACCTGAAGGCAGCTAGGATTGAATAATCTTAAATTACTACGCTCTACCGTCGAATTCACATCAAAAGGAAATTTTTAAACATCATGAATTTATAAAAGTTAAGGAAGCAAAATTTTTATGCTCAGTGAATTTGATATAAAGGTATAGATTGACTCATGTCAGGGTCGAACTGGATTGTACACTTGGCACATGGGAAAATTTACCCAAAATATTTAATGATTTTAGTGCATTATTATTGAAGCAATTATTTAAATTCTCACTCTGATGCACTGGAGCTTAGCACAATGATCTTGTGAATAGAAGGAGGATCAATTTACTTTACTTAGCACACGAGCAGAGGCGTCATTTATTTCTAAATGCCTACAATTAGACCACGAACTAAATGTGCAGCATCGTTGAAAATCATCACTTACTTTAAAACACTACATTTAATTTTTATCCTAAGCACCGTCACTTAATTCATTCAACAATTTGCAACAAAAAAAAATTTTTACCGCACATTTGATGGCAGGGAAATTTATTCTCAAAAACTTCGTCACCATATCTCAGAAAAATTTTGTTTTTATCATCACAATTAAATACTCGGATTTTAATGAATGAAACTGTGGATCATATCGCCAAAGCTGGTTTGAAAGGAATTGTCTGACTCTAAGTTACACAAAACCTCAAGCATTTTCACCACATAATTTGAACTGGTCACAATATGAAATTTGACTTGTACAGTCATTAGCTATCCCTGCCCACTAAGAAAAATTAACATTCATTTCAATGGTTCAACTGATATAGGGCGGTGACTGCTAAAATTTAACGTATAAAAAATAGGGATCCATTGCTCTCAACATGTCAGTCAGTAAATTGTAATGGATCGATACATCCTGGAAACATTCAATTCAAATTCAGCATATGTTACTCATCATAAATTAAATGCTCAAACGCCTCGAATCCAATATTAATCACGTTGCTAAAGCTGATTGGAGAAGCTTGACACAAACGAGGCCAAAAAAAATTCTGCAAATTATTTATAAGTGAGGTATCCTTTAAAAATAACAATTCCAACTAGATTAATTGCTAAAATGTCTCAAAGCCCGAAAAATGTAAACTTGTCTCGAAGATTCACTTGTGCTAAGGCGGTGTTTGCTGAAGTTAATGCGTCATTTTCCACAGCCAATGCTTCACACCTAAATTCAGTTACATCTAATAATGGTACAGATCATAGAAAGATTCTACCAAAAATTCAGCACTCAAGAAAAATTTTATCGAACAGATTATCAAGAAGATAGAGTAAGTTGAACTTTGATGCAATATTCCCTTAGACAATATTAACTCAATAAACTTAGCGGCACAAAAAAATGAGCAAAGATTCCAGAAGGTATAAATTTCTCGTAGCATTTCGAAAATTAATGGCCATGGATCACACACAGTCACGTGCACTTCAAATAAGGCGCTCAGAAAATGGTTAGACTGCAGCTCCCAGAATCTCAAATTTTATTACTCCGTCCTCCAACAGCGCGATCGGCGGTAGGCATCGGTATACAGCACGCCCGGTGCAGGCGACGGGCACCGCTCTACGTTAGAATTTTACTCCAAAAATTGGAATGTCCACGAAATGACACGGGGTGTTTGTACTTGCAGAAAATTCTGCTTAATTATCGAGCGACTGTTTGACTGAATTAAAAGAAACAGAAATTTTTGGACAACTGAAATGAATTCCTTTAAAATTTCCAAGCTGACATACAGACAGTACGCTTGCACAGGACAATTAGTATATATTTCTCCTGTTGCGATACAGAGAAGAGGGTGGGTTAGGACCCCCTTTCCATACGCTGAGGGAATTCCAACCCCCACACATGTTATAGTATTATCCTTTATGCTTGCGTACACCTGTATACCAGACATGGAGAATAAAAGAATTTGAAAGATTAAGACACATTTATTTTTGAGATGAACACGTGGATAAACGCACAAGGCATGGGAACGAAATGATTTGAAATGGCACAGCGGCGTCAATGAAAAATACGTAAGTTTCTACCGCCACAATATTTAAACACGACATCATACAAATGTGCTGCTTACCGAGCCTTCAAGTTACAAATACTCCCTCGTTGACGACGATTCACGCATCCACAGTAACACAAATCATAACATTTGCGAGAGTAACACATCACGATTTAACCTGGAATTGTGATACGGTGTCGAATCATACAACGGGAAGTCGATCCTCGACTAAATAGACACAATAAATCGGTTGCCTATAAAATTAGATGATTCTTCACGATACTTTGGAAAGCACTTATCTGTGTGCTGCTCTACATCTGAATTTGAACTTCAATCACCACCTAAAAGAGCTCTCACAACTATGAAGCACTCGCACTTTTGATAATAAATGATTCACTGATGGACATTCACTGACGATGCTGTTGCTCACTGCTGATGTTCCGCGTCGTAGCTTTAGGTTTGCTGCAGGTGTAGGCTGATGTCTTGCCCGCGCTGCAGCGATGCCTCTGCCGCTCCCTCATCGTGCCGCCGGCATTCCAACTCGAGTTCACAGCCGCCGTGGTGCCTGGAGTGTCTTAAGAGTTTTAATGGCAAGCCACTTCACTGTAGAGTTGCGTGTTGCTTTACGCATTGTGGGTGGACGAACTTAACTGTTTGCCATTTGCAATGTTGACGACTGCCGCTGAAGTTGACTGTGAGTTCGACCCCGATGCACAGATGTTGAATGCTCTTGGTTGAATCTCCGACGCGTTTATTCATGACGATCACCGATGCGAGGCTGGTTTACTTCGATTAGGCTTCCTTTGTAAGACGATGCTTCAATGACTTCCGACGTCCAACGTTATTTTATGTGCCTCGAATTATTAACTTTCAAGTTGCAGTTGGGTATAAGGCCAGCCGACGAGGCTGGCCTATTGTGTAGAACACCCTCAGACGTCTTGCGCAGTCTCTCACGTGTGTTCAAAAATTCCTCCTCATGCTTCCTTCTACGGGCCTTATATGTGTTTCGCTTTCCTCTTTCTCGATCGTTCTCGACGCTTCTATCCTACAGAGGCAGCATCTGCAACCTTATTGGCGGAATTCTTGCTCGTTCTGACGTCTGGGACTCTCATTGGTGCGTGTTGAGACACACCTTCTTGCGTCATACCTTTGGCGCGCGGTGATTCGCTTAGATTGTGTGGGCCTCTGTTACTACGTCACATCCGCCCAACGCCCTCGAAACCCCGGCTTGCCTTGTGATACCTCTACCCCAAACAATCGCCGCTTGTTTTTCCGACCGAACAGTTAAGAATTGTCCTTAACACACACGTGCAAACTTTGGTCCACATTCTCACGCTCAAGAATAACAGTGATAACGGTTTTTACACATTTTCTTAAAGTATTTTGGCAAAAAAATATGAAGTTACGAGACATGTTTCCCAAAATCTTGTGAGGGTAGTATTTCTGGACATCAACATTTATTTAGCACAACACAAAATTAACACCGAATGAATTGTTTTTCTCGTAAGAGGTTTTGACTTTTACCTTAACAATTCTGTAACACTCAGATACTGAAAAAATAATAAACAGAACAGTACGTGGAGAATAAGGAAACGCTGAAGAGTTGCTGAGGTAAACCATGATCATCGCACCAGCAAAATATGGTCAAGCAAACATTGAACTGTTTAAGAGATGTAACTTTTTATCATTTTGAGAAAAGAAGAGTAACGGAAGATCAGGCTAGGCTGAGTTTCTAGTCGCAGCAAAATTTTAAACAAGTTAAATCCGTTTATTATATCGGAAAAAGAACTTTTTGATACTTGACTAAGATAGAGATCAGTCTACTGTTCCAGAGAAAAATGCTAAGAGCTCCCCACTAAGTAAAAAGCGCCACACAGCCTAAACGTACTGGAGCGCAAAATATGAGTGCAGTGCTTGCTTGATCTCTTGTCACGTTTTAAAACATTCGAGCCACGAAGAGCAGCTATATTGAACACATCCGGTGAAAAACGATACACACACAATATTCAAACGATGCACACATCCGGTGAAAATAGATGACTCAGTTGATCTTCGCAGAAACATTCAGTGGCAGTCAGAGATTTGCAACTGAGAACACAAACACTGACGCAGCACAGTGCGATCAGCTGATGTCACGCGATGTCTAATGTTGGATCTTGCATACAGTGATCTCTAGGTGCAGTCGCAGCATCTATCTCTCAAGAAAATACTCAAAACATATTACATGCCCACTAGTCAACGCCCGCAAGTTTAAAGGAAATGTGACTTAAAACTTTGAGTGCGACGTGCGCCACCGGTGGTACACGGAGGTTATTTTCATAATGCAGCTGACCGACCAGTAGTCGCAAACTCAATTTTCGTGAACACTTAATCAAAGCTAAATGAAGGCACAATCCAGTTCATGTTTGGTATTCTCAAAATATTTTACTACAATTGCCTTAAAATTTGAGTTTGGTGTTGAACTTAATATTTAGTTGCCGCAGTCAGTGTTAAGACAAGACTAAGCATAAGTTTTCACGAGAAAAAAATTGGCTGTGGTTAAGAAAGAACTTTCACACTATTGACGATTTCTAATATTTTTGAAGGGCCAACATCCGATGCCAGGAAAGAGTCAATCTTCTAAATTGCTATCCATTTCTGATATCGTTTAAGCTGCTGCACATATCCGGAAAAGATAGGACAACCGTGTCAACTCGTTCAAATATGAAAAACACTTGATGTGCTTCAGTCTGAACTCGCGCCTGAGCTATCAAAACTTCATCCACTCATTCATCGCTTTAACCCCTTCCCCGGCAGAAACGTGTATACACGTTTTCACAAAATGTTCGTTTTTCAGCCGTCGACGAGTATACTCGTCTAGAACTTCACCTTCAAAAACCAGCTACATACGTATATACCCGTCGATTTTAAGCCTTTGTGAGCCATTCTACGTGTGAAACGGGTATTCTCGTCAAATTGTACGACTGGTAGAGGCGATAGGGTTGAGCTGTGGGATTTCAAGGACATTGTTACTAGACTTGCTCCGACAGCCATTGTCGTTGGATGGGTATTGTTTGCATCCACATTTGCATTCATTTATAAAAATACCATTCTAAATATCTAGAAACTTATTGAGGAAACACTATTCTTTTATAAGTGGAAATAAAATTCATTTGTTTTATTTTTTCGCTAACAACTTACGGTTTTCAATTGATTTTGTTCATTATAAAATGCCGGGAAAAGAAATTTCATTCATTATCCATATTATAATTACTGCTAGATATTTGGTAACAATCGTTATAAAAATTGAAAATAAAATAGGTGTTCATTTCTGTTTACATCTGGTAATAAAATTTTGAGAAAAATCGAAAAAATATGGTAAAAAATATGGTTTATAGGAACACGAGTTGACTCGTTTTTGCCGACAAAGGTTTGTTCAAAATAAAAAGTTAACCACAAAAATGGGAATAAAAAATTATTACAAACTGTTTCCCTAACCAGCATCAAAAATACTATATAGAACCAAAATAAAAAAATTAGTCTGAAAAAGGAACGTTTTTAAGAAAAAAATTGTTGGGGAAGGGGTTTAAGCTCACGACGATTCACATAACATAATGTCAATCTGCAAGCGATTTATACTCAGCGTGTAGCCAATAATTCGAAAAAATGCACCTAGTCTAAATTCTGAGTGTGGTGGAAAGCTGGTCAAATTACTGAAGGTCTAGCGCGATTGTTGGATGCACAAAGAAATGTGAGTCACTGCCTCGGCAGGTTGTCGGGCCGACGGAAATAACGAGCCCGATAATGCACTTCGCAGGAGCGTACTACAGGCGCACACAAACACGTTTTGTGGTCCCTCGAGGGCGGCGACCAACATGACCTCGTTGACAGGTCGTCTACAATTCTTCTGCTCGACGTCATATTTCTCGAGCATCATAAACACAGCGTAGGTCTTTTTCAGAATAGAAGGGCGATTTTAATTCAATGGTTACGTAATATATTAAAGAGAAGTAGTCAAATAGGACGCAAGCTCAAGCTGGCTCCCAAGAAAATTGCAGTTTTATGAACCATCTTGTAAGTGAAGAATGAAAACACGCAATCTAAATCGTTTTATCCTAAATAAAACATGAAAAGCAATAAAAATCTCCAGCGAAAACGAAGCAGTCTTCTGCAGAACGGCGCTGAAATGAACATAATTACAGCATAGCCCATAGCAATTGACATCCAGAAATAAATTCAGACACATGAAAAAATAAATAGAGAAAAGTATTCATCAGTACTGTGTAAAACACACCCGCATAATGAAGTGAAGCAGCCTTACATTAGTATTTTCTCCTGGGCTAGAAACAACAGCACGAAGACGGAATGGAGAAGCAGTCGACATCCACCCAGCATTGCTCGCGCTGGAAGTCAAGCAGCAGTTCCACTGCCAAGTTCGTGAGACGCAGCCCTCACAGGGTGGTACGGTGCCTGCGGCCTAGTTTGTGGGAATGAAGTCTCATGGACTGTCATCAAGGCTCGGGTACACCAGTACATACGAGAGAGCTTCGTCAAAAAACGTGAAAACTTCGAGACTCTTGAACGTTTTATGCAGCACACACGAGTACCTCTAATTACGAAATTTTGACTTCATTCAAAGCCAGAACTTGATTTATCAAATCTCGCCTCTACTTATTAATATTTCTGCGTTTTGGAACGAGTGTTGCAACAGGCCTGCGTATTCACTTCGACTCACCAAAAAGAGCTGCGACGATCGTACTTGAAGATTTAATTCGTCAGGAGTTTTCCACAATTTCATCTACGTTCATACACATTACGTAAATTCTGGAAGCCTGCCGTTAAAATAAAACTTCTTCATACGGCATCTTAGTCACAAACGCGTTTCCCCTACACTAAGCTTTCAAAGTCTTTAGCAACCGCCTTTCAAGACATCTTCAGATCTCTATTTCCTCTATTTATAATGCTATAATTAATTATTTTACGAGGAATTTCATAACAGAAATATATTTATAGGTTACTGATTCATTTGTGCACATTTGTTCGTCGGGATGATTTAGATATTTCCCTAAACATCGATTAAAAGACTATACGATTCAAGCAGTTGCTTCAAACCTGTCACGCAAAGCCGAGGGAAGCACTAGGGCCCGCGTTAGCCTTACCTACAAATCCCACGCAGACCCCTGTGAAAGTTACTTATCCTGTGACGATCGTCATTGCATTGAAGCGCCTGACAGCCAACGAATTATGACTTTTCTGCTGAGTGTTCAAAGTGTGCTCGCCCACTCCTGGCAATCGCGTCTGCGACAACACTCACAAAGCTGCGCATCCTGACCCATTCGGTGTACTGAACCGTACTTAGTTCCTTTTCACCCAAATCGTAGCGTGAACGAGAACATATAGAATCAACTGAAAATGCTTTAAAACATCAGATTGGCTCTTTAGTGATAAATTATAATCCTTTTCTCGAGTGTATCAAAATTCCATTTGTTTTGAAAAGATGTGAGATTCTCGTTATGAAATTGAAGGCTATCTCATGGCACAAAACAAGTCCACGTTATCCATGGGAATCAGAATTATTCAATATACATCGTAAACGATATTTTGAAAAAAGTTTTCATAGATATATTTTAGATAAGTTGGTGGTTGCATGCTAAATATTACAATAAAAAAATGACCGCATGATAAACGAAAGAAAATACTTCATGACTGATTTGATAACAAGAACACAGAAAAAGTCCGTTCGACCAGCTTGGAAAATTAATGAGTGATGCCGCAACGATTTAATGGAAAAGAAATATATGAGAACTGTAACCTAGGGTCACACATACATAAATGACGCCAATGCGATGGAATATGAACATTTTTATACTCGTAATAGAGCCATAACAGATGCACGTGCCAAATATTTGAAATAATTTTTTCGCAGCTCTGGACATGAATAACAATCGGTGTATGAAACCAATGCCACGCATGAATCATACAAGAAGAACTCGCACTGATGTAGGGGCGAAATTATTGAAGCACAGGCCTACGTCAAAAGAAGAGTGCAGATGCACCCTCGCTCTCATCAGCATGCTAAGCGTCGTTGCTAGAGATTTCGTTTGGCTGGTGTAAATCTTTTGGTGCCCAGTTTGGTGCGCTCATTTATTTATTCGGCAATGGTTGGTTCTTGCAAACTGCACGCGGCAGTGAAATTTTGATACCTCCTTCTAGAGGCAGCTGGCACCGAGACTCACGGAATGGTTACAGCGGCCCACGAGAATGGCGCACAGAGAAGAACTCAATTATTCCAGGGATTTTCCCCGTCCCATGACAGGGGGAATGTCAAATGATGACCCAGTTTCGTCCTGAACTGCATGTGACGGTTTCGCTTTCAAAAACTCACCCAATAACACCCTAAAAAAAAAAACAGCTGATGAAACCCCCAAAAAGCTAATAAAACTCTAAGAAGAAAAAAACACAAAAGACCACTATCGGAGGTTTCTAAAAAAAATTTACCAGTTTTTCAAGTAAAATACACGAGTCAATTAGGCCCTGAACACAATTTTTCAATTACAAGTTAAAGATTTCATTTCAATACTGCCTGGCAAATGTGTAACAAAACCAACAACGTTGCAGGTAATGCTAACTTCATATGGTAGAAATGATTTGCATGGAAAATATTAATCGATTCTTGACCACAGATTATAAATTAATTTCAGCCTTTTGAGCGTCATCAGCCGGTAGCTTGTTTTGCATTCTGCTCCCCGTTAAACTAAACGTGGAAAGTATCGGTTGAATGAGTCAGAGCTTGCTGGGCACGTATAAAGCTCAGCATGTACAGAAACATGTAAACAATTGTACTGGACTTTTTCCCTTGTTTCTGTTGAATTGGCTTCCACAATTTTTCTGATGTTATGAAGGATAAAAGTGAATCACTCAACATTAGCGAAATTTCTGGGCACACATACAACATTTCTGCTACTCCACTAAGGAACTAAATGAGAGATAAACAACTCTAGCTATTCTAATTTTGAATGTTAACAGTGTTCTCAGTTATCTTCCATATATTTGATGAATGAGTTACACAATTTTTATCGCATACTCGAAAATCTATCTGAAATACTGAAAGTGTGAGGGAAAACTAACAGTTTTCTTAGCAACAATACTTCTTAATACTCGTACATCTTCACTGCATGGCATTTTCGAATTCATTCCTATTCATCTGTGCAGCATGAGTCAGTCATGTAATCAATAAATTAGAACAATTTCTTGAACAAAAAATTAAACCCTAAAACCAAAAACACCAACAAAACTAAGATGGTTGATTTCCAGACAGCCGAATTTCCCCAGACCCTGCGGTTAGAAGGCACAGATACATCGCGCGTATTCACGAAATCGTAGTAAAAGATCAGTGAGGGACCACCGAAGAAGTAGTGCAGCTGTCAGGAGTTACTTGAAGCTCAGGGGTCACCTGAGATACTAGAGCACACAGCATGTGGCTACACCCGCAGCTCTGCTTGATGCTTGCTGCTCAGATATTATTTGAAAAAGTTCAAGCTTAATGATTCGGGCAAGAATAAACAGGACGCAGAATGACTAACGGCAACAAATGAACCTTTACTACTGGTTATACTTCTACTACGGCATAGAAAAAAGATTTAAAAATACGACACTAGTTCCGCGGACTTGGAGGAAATGTTTGAGAACGTGAACAGCGGTTACCGAAACCATGCCTCTCGTGCTGACTATACAGCATGAACTCCCACGTTGTTCGAAAGAACGCTATAATAATGGAGAACTTTCTTAAACAATTCAATTTTCCCTGAATACCATCACATGGGGAAATCATGGGGGAATACTACCCTGAAATGAGCCAGCAATAGAGCCAATAGAAGACTTCGAGCTTGCATCGCCTAAAAAACGCACAAGTGAAATCAAAACTGAAGACAACGATAACTTTTCCTTCAGTGTGAGAGCAGTCATTCATTCAAAAGGTTTTTCCGTAGGATCGGGCAGCAGACCAGACTCCCCACCAGGAAGTTTTGTTTATTCCATCACGAAGTTTTGAAAAGATTGCGCAACAACTTCGGATATTTTAGGCAGTGGGGCTGCAAATTGTCTCATCAAGTCAACCCTCGCACACAATTTTCGCTGTGCATAGACTTTTCCCCAAAAAAAACATAGTCCTACGCATCACTTTCATATTCACGAGATCTTCCTTACAGTAACTTCAAATAATAATTTGAAAGAAAAGAAACATGAAACGAAAGCGCTGGTTGTTCTGACACAGGCGAGGTAAAAAGAGATAGGCAGTGCCAGCCGTAACAGACGACGAATATAGAACGCATTTCGGACAATGGAATAACAGAGTGCGATGTGTTGATTGTAATCGAGAGTAGTTTGAACCGCAGTGAAAATTTTTGTCAAAGATTTACGTACATAAATAATTAACAACTCCACTCCATACTAGCAGCATTCACTAACATACCGGTAGGAAAGAAATATTAGTCAAGGTAGATATATTTTTGATTTAACTGACAAGGAGTCTAATGATATTGTTGTTCTCTAATGAGAAATGCTCCAAGTTTTGTAAGTAATTTAAAAAATGCTCTTTTTTTCCAGGTTCATATGATAATTATCTTGTTTAAATTGCTAACAGAAAACCGTTGACGTTCAGAGTCAGCTTAGTTCAATCGAGGAATACTTTATGAACGCAATCATATTTAGAAATAAGCTTTTCGAAGAATGGACAGAGAATAGAATATCCCATATAAAAGCGCTACAATTCCATTGTAAATAATTTCCCCATTTTCGAGCTCGTATAATCGCATACAATGATCAGGACAAATATTTTGCTTCGAAACTCACTCTGAAACTTCCTAAATGGTTTCCGTAACTTATACAATCCGCCTTGTGCTTAACGCTGTTACAACACTGACTGCGGTGCTCAGAGCAGGACAATTTCCCCACGCGTGAGCAAACGATTCTCTAGTGCCTGAGTAACACAGCATGGAGACGCCCGAGTGACACCTCAACCTACATTAGCAGGACCAAGTGCATCAAACCGACTCCTCAGTGTCCAGGTGGCACGTCACGGCGAGACGGGGAGAACAGAGGCGCGTAACTGCTCTGCAGAGAGCCTCATTAGCGGGGGATGTCATTACGAGCGGCAAGGCGCGGTGTGCCACGCCTGCATCCTGTCCTCACGCTCTGCTCCTCACAATCTCGCGTCCAGTGCTGCAGTTCACCCCCGAGCAGTGCATCATCTCACAAAAATTAGACACAGTTTTTCGGCTAACATAATACGATGCTAGTTTCCCTCGAGCTGTGTATCATCTCACAGAAATTCGACACAGTTTTCCGGCTAACCTAATACGATGCTAGATTTTAGTTGTGAATAACAAGAACTTTTTAACTCACAAAAGTTAGCGTTCGCATATGAGTTCATTTTATTAGGTTCTACTGTTCAGTTTTCGAGCCTTCTTGGAAGTTCTACAACAGCGGCCATTGATATTCTCAAATATATTGATTTTGTTCGTCGTTAATATCCCGTTCTGAAAATAGGTAATTCTTTGAATTAATGAAGGAACCTTACATTAGCACGAAATCCAAGGACTGTTATGCTACAAAAAATATAAGAGGTGAAACTAACTGATTATTGAAAAAAAAATCTGTCCTCCAGATACCATGATGCAAATTTTGGTGTAAATTGTGATGTAAATATTTGAAACATTAGATGCCTTTATTGAGAATCAACTTCTATATAACAAATTAAAAACAGGGCAATTAAGATAATCGGAGTGGCTAAAGTTTATTTCTAAGAACTTCGGGCGCGCCTAATGCCTTGCGAGTACTCGAGAAGGCCCCAGATGGGAATCAAACTCAACAATAGCAGATTTTACTTTTAACATAGAAGCAACACTAACAAAGATACCGAAGCCCAACAATAGTGAGATAGTTTACGCACAGCGGTTGTTTGATATCCTCAATCGAAATAAAATAAACAATCACAGTTATGGAGAACAGTTAGTTCTTCATTGCACTATCTGATGCTTCATCTACACCAATAGAATATGTGGCCCAAATTCAGGCGCGCCAAATAGACTGTGTTTAACAGCACAGGATGTGTGTAAAACACATAACACCCTGAAGACGTTTTAAAGACGTCGTGTCGAGGCGATGAAGGCTGGAGCTATTCTTCACTGCTGGCAATGGAGTGCCTTGGACACGAAATAAGAACATAAAGTAAGTCAGGCTTTACGTCGATAGGCCGGTAAAGATGGTACTCTCGTTAATGCGCTTCGAATGCAAGTGTCTCGCCTACCAGAGAGGCTCCCAGCTACCGTCCCCGGTATTGTGCCGCAACACAGAACGTTCAAACATTCAAATATAGTGTGATTTAACTCTAAACGAATACAAACATATTCTGACGCAGAAAAAATATTCTTGAACAGAATGGCTAATTCAAAAAATTGTACTCGATAAAATAAACCTCTGAAATATCCCTAAATACAAACAACAAGAATAGAAATGATCCATGTTTTTTCATCTTGAAGATGTCTAGCTTCTTGCGACGGTAGACGTAGAAGGCTCTGGATCGTTGACGACCACACATGCTCGTTCTGAAAAACTTGAATCTGTTTAGTCTGGGAGTGGAATTTCAGAAAAACACGGTGTCCCATGGTATCTTCATATAACATTCCCAGCCGCTGTAGTAATTTTCCTGAGGACACGAATATTCTGAACCACTAAAAATGAATAATTCTACATTTTGCCAACATAAGTCACCAGTATATTAAAGTTTTGAGACTTGACAGCAGATGATAATTATCTATAACTATCGGTCAGAAACTGTCAGTTGACCGTTAAACATCGGCAAGAGAAACTTCACGCAAGTGGCGGTCTTGCTGAACCTGCACAGAGTAACAAAAGTAAGCACAAGACCCGCAGCTGAGCCACCAACAGACAGTGCGAGTGCTGGAAACTTTTAAGAACTGCTCAACTAAGCAAAAAAGTTTGAGAAGCCTACGACGCTCTCCATCACCGTAACTCTTTCTGCACTTTGCAGTATGAGGTAAAATCTTCCGACTTCAATTTCACCCCATTAATGCATACATTCACTTGCTGTGTGGGGGATTTAATGTTAAAAACCTTAACAACACTATTTAAGGGTTTCTGTAGTAAACTCATGCTATCTGTGAGCGAAGGGTCACCGACCTTAAATAAAGAAATCTATGCCAAGTGCAATCTCCAGGTATACATATCCTTACGACATACAAAGAAGAATTAAATGACCAAAAGTATAATCATTTTTATCATCTGAACAGTTAGTATGTGCGGACAATAAATGAACAAGATGCGATGTTCACTAAGTTGGAGAATTAAGCGAAGTGACTCGCGGAGACGTGACAGCAGAAGGAGTGGAGCTGAAGGCTCGAGTTGGGCGTACATGCGTGGAGCTCTCGATGCTGAGACTTGATACTCGCGGCTACCAGGCTTTAGTTTCGAGACAATAAAGCTCCATTTAAGGCATCACTTGAACAGATAAACAACACCGCACTGAGACAAAAGCAAGAGACAGTTGGAGGTGGCAACAGGGTATATATAAAAGCTTTACGACGCAACGCATGCATTCTGTATTAGCGACGACACCACAAAGTGCTCGAGTAAATAGCACGACGACCTCGTCTGCGATTGAATTGTGGTTAGAGCTGTAATAAAAAATTGCTACATCGCTCCACGAATGCACACATGAGCTAAAACCAGATGTTGTGACAACTGGCTCTATCCACTTGACTATTATACGAGCAAACGGATTGGTAAGAAGTGCATAGAATTCATTACCCGCAAAATGTAAAAGTCATAGACGTGGTAAAGAAAGGGCGAAATCTTGACCAGGAAGAGACTATCTCGATGCGAAGGTACACAATTCCGAGTGTTTTCATGCAATTGAATAAAATCGAAAATTGTGTGGTGTTCGAGTCTCGGAACACGAATTTCAAAGCGCTCGCCTGAACAGAAGACGGGAGGGCGGGCACCTTCACAAAAGCAGTGGTCAGCACGTCTGTCCTCTCGAGCACCCACCACCGCGGGAACGCGATGACAGGGTCAGTGACACTAGCCAGGCAGTGATCAAGGGAGAGGGGGAAGTAAAGTCGCAAGCAAGGCAATAAAAGAAAAACAAAGACACAGTAAACGGGTTCGCAAAGGTCCCCAACGAAGAAGTAAAATTGTAGCTCAAGTAAAATACCTAAAAGTGAACACTAAAATAAGTCACAAATTACCGCAGTGAATAACAACAATGAGACGATAGAAAAAAAAGTTGACCCAATGAAGAGCATTAAGAACAAGCAGCGTGTAACATTCTTGATATATACAATAGAAGAAACAATTCAGGGAGCGATAAGGCGACTACAATGAGATCTTTATTGCGACGACTGGTCCAATCACATCAAAAGTTAGATTTTGCCATACTCCAAGAGACAAGATACGGAAAGTACAGACAGAATCCGTCTCCCCACTTCACAAGTCATAACACCAAGCTCGGTGTCGGTGAACGGTCACTAGCTGCTGGAAGACTTGACTCAGCATTATCACGGAGATGTGAGAAAATTCTCTAGCAACTATATGCACGAAAAACTACGAACGCAGCACTGCAATTTTCATGAGCAGCTGCATGTATGAATGCAGTATTGCAGCTTTAATGCGCAGCTGTATGCATGAGTGCAGTATTGCAACTGCCATGCGCAGTAGTATAAATGTGTGCAGCACAAGCATTTTCATGTTCGCCCGATATAGTAAGCAAGAATGTCAGTGCGTTCGAAGCGCAATAAGATGCTTTCGCCCGTCAGTTTACAGCAGCTGTGCAGGTGCAGCCTTGCAGCAGCACAGACACTGAGGAGATCAGCAGCAAGGTCCTAATCCAAAACTGCACAGCGATTTGATGAACAAAACATTTACATGAAGCCCGTCGACTGACAACAGTAAACACGCCAATCACTGACATGACTGCACACACAAGCCCGAACAAATGTTGGGTTATCTTACAAACTTCAACGAACAAAATCCGAGTTTTTATTGAGGCAGTGTGAACAGGGAAAATCAAATTAGTTGAGCTTCGGAAGAAACCCGTAAAATGTTCACGTTTATGATGATATGGAACGAAACAACGACAGGAACTAAAAAGAATAGGCAAGCGGGAGTGAACCACCCACATCAGCCCAGTTTCCTCAGGAGGGTTGAGCACTACTCAGTATCGGCGCACATCTTCCCTTTGAAGCGACGCTCTGGAGCGCGAGGCTAAGAGGGAGCGTCAACTCCGTAAATTTGAGGAGCAGGCCAGCGAGGGCTGAGATATCGAGGCTCGGAGACGGCTCATGTCCCGAGAGGCCGGCAGGAATGCACGGCGGGACCGGAGATCACCAGCATGAAAAGCACAAGAGAATCTTGAAACTGAGGCAGGACAAGCCTTGCCTTGATTAGCTTATAAGTTGATTTAGGCCTCCCTGACCACAACAAAGGTATTCCAAAGAGATGGAAGAGGAAGATACTATTTAGTGTGAAGTTAGGGCAACAGAGAATCTCTGCATAAGGTGTGTTCTATACAAGACCCCTTGCACATAGAATCGACAACTTAATAAGTATATGAAACAAGACAAAAGTTGAAGGAGAAAATAGTAAGCGCTGAAAAATTAGACAGCAGTGAATTGAAAAAGAGGTCCGTAGCAAACAAAAAAGACTATTTTATTTCGACAAAAGCAGAGCCTACTTCACCTCCAGCTCGGAACTACACATTTTCCCTTGGACTCGCCAATTCCCGTAGATACAATAAATGTATCCTCCTTAGTAGTCAAACTTTAACTATCACTTGCGCTAATTACGGCGCGTGCGTGATGAGGTGGTGTACATGGAATATGTACAGAATATATTTCATACAAACACCAAATATCGCTTGCCTTTTAATACGCAGAACTACCACTCTGAGATCTGGGTCACTCTAGACCCACTTAGAAAGATTACCTACTGTTGTGAAAGCACATTTTCGGAAACATATGCATGATGGTTACGGTATGAACATAAATATACTTATCACAGGAAGAAAAAAGTTTTTGACTACAAAGTTAGTAAACAGCGCGCCACTTCAACTGGAACCTTAAATACCCGCTTATCATACCATCAGGATTAACCTTACGGCGGCTTTGACGTGGGTGGAAAGCTGGCATAAGAAAAGCAGCTCCGTATCAAGCAAGAGCACGAGAGGTCAGCGGAAATGTGGGTAGCAGAGCCGCGAAAGTTGCGCTAGCACAGAAAGGCACAGCAGAATGGCGGCCGGACCGAATGAAACAGGCAGAATAGAGACTCACTTGAGACGCTGCGCCGCCAAGACGACGCGAAAAAGCAAGAGTTAAGTAAAATGGGATTAAAAATACAGGGAGTTCGAGACACCAGACTACTCGCAACGCTCCCCGGAGACATGGCTGAACACACAGCGCAGGCAAGCAGTGCAAGCAAACACTGCCAAGTGTCCCACTCTTTCTAGTGACAACACCCACGCCTCGAGTTTTGCGCATCGTGTGTCCACAGCGAGGCGGGCTTCATGTAAGGAAACGAGTGTTATTTCTGAAAACAGCATTTCAAAATGGTTTGAAGTGCAAGCGTATTTGAACTGAGTTCAAGAGAATATGTTTGATGGCGCAGTATATCAGTAGAAAATAATGACACCATTAAATATTTACAGAATAGGAGTGAGCAAATCAGCAATTAGCACTTGAAACAACTTCTCGAATTGGTTTTCTTCCAGGAATTTGGTAACATATCGTAATGCTGCAGCTCAATAGAATTGTGGCAGCAGACGCTTCCAGCAATTCTTGACAGTTCGTCTTCACAGCTAATGAAATATTAGGGTCTTCCCATTTCAAAGCACAACGGGGTCTTTAGAACTTACTGCATCAAATATTTCTACATCGAACACTTATTATTCCTATTATTATTACCACTACTTTTAATACAAAAAAATTATACCAGTCAGTTAAAAACCCAATAGCAGCAACAAAACCGATCTGAAGAGTGACAAGAAAGGACCATTGAGTAATTTAGTATGGACAGTAGAAAACAGGGAATAAATGCACAAGGTGCGTTACCACACAACATACCTTGTCCATAAAAACAGTGAGCTATGAAGAGAAAGAAAAACAAAAAAGATATAACGAATAATGCATGAAAACTGAAAGAAAGAAAGTGAGCACGAAAGATAGAAGTCACGAAGGCCAATCTGTAACTAAGGCAACCTAACAGGATCTCCCCTGAGACACCCGTCTCTAAGGCACAAGGTAGACACACATAACGAACCTGAACCTATTGCCTATCCTACGCCCTCTGACGAATTCACATAAAGGGATTTTGCTTCCAAAAATTACGATAGAACGAAAAGTTATTTTAGTCAATTAGATGTTTTCAAATAACTTCCAATGAATTTATTGCAATTCATATAAGATGAGTTAGTTAAAGCCGCCCTAACTAAAACAAAGATGTTTTAAAGAGAGGAAGAATGACGGCACCATTATATTTGGAATTAAGGGAACGAGGAATCTATACACAAGATGTGTTCCCACACAAGATCCCCTGCGTATAGAAACGGTAAACTAAGAAGGAAGGTTTTGAAACAAGATAAAAGTTGAGGAAGAAAGTTTAAGGTGCTGAAAAACAGGACAGCAGTGAACCTATGAAAGATGGTTCTTAACAAAACCAAAAGCCTAATCTATTTCAGTAAAAAAAAAACTTTCCTAACTCTCAGCTCGAGGCCTCACACTTTCCCCCTGGCAACGATAATTCCCATACATATAATAGTTGCTTCCTTATAATATTGACGTGTTTAACAACTCAGGAGGTTCATGTTAAGCCGTTGCATCATTGTCATAATGTTTTATTGCAACATCTTCATTGAACAATAAAAAAGTTTACTTTTTATTTTACTTTCTTCTCGGGGTGCAATTTAACGTAATTAAGGCGTTTGAAAACACGCTCAATGTGGCTCTGGCGCTGCGTGCGCGCCCACGACCGGTCAGCAGCGATTGAGCTAGAAATACAATGATCATTGCAACACCGTCATACCACGCAGGTTTTCGGAATGTTATACACTAAGCCAACTTTAGAAATATACAATTACCTGAAACTATTACGTAATCACATTTGATCAATGATGGTGACACGTTCTTTCACCCTCAACCGCTAGGTTTTCCTGAAAAATGTCAGTCAGTATCAACACATTTATAAAACCCTGACAATGAACTCAGGGTGACTCAGAAAATTTAGAATGAATTATGACGTATCGTACTTCCCAATCGTTCTAAATACTTTTTCCTCGCCGTTTCAGATCCTAACTAATCTTCCGTGTTGTGCCAATCCCCATTCGGTAATCTTGTCCACTCACGTTGCCGTAGATTCACCAAAGGCAAAACTGATAGTAGAAGAATACTTTCAAAACAAATCTAGTTATAATAAAACATGAAAATCTTCTTTCAATGTAAAATGCAGTAGTTACCTGCCTGAAGATGCATAAAATGTCACATCTAACGCTCGCACGGCCATGCGGCGCACAGCCACGAGTGTAATAAGCCTCCAGTCTGAGCGGGGCAGCGGGAGTTCACCTAGAATAAATATGATTTGCCCTCCAAAAGAGCTGGACGTGTTGAGCTGATGCCAGGAACAAGACCTGCGCTGTTCCACCATGATAATAGGAATGTGTCAAGAGAACTCAATACTTTTATTTCGATACGAAAATATCGTGACACTTTCGTCAAGAAGATGATTAGAAATTAACCTCACTGAAAAACATGCAAAATGAATGAGATGCAGAATAAGGTCCCAGCAGACAGTGCCAGAGCACAGCGCCCGCAAATGAGTGGAGTAGCAACGGCGGCGGTGCAGGGGTCAACACAAATGACCTGAGTAGTCGCTGGAATGCAGCGCCGCACCCCACAAAACCCGAGCTTATCTTCTCTGTACTGTCCTACAGTATCTTAATTGTGAGTCTAGCCCTCTGTAACTCGGCATCACGCACATAATTTCGTACTTCTCTTTGAAATCCATTTTGATCCGGGCTTTCCCAAAGAATGTAGTCAAAAATCCGAAGAACGTAGTTGAATGTAACAATCTACATATGCGAGGTCGCTCTATTTCAGTCAACCATCCACTTGCTTGTCTAGTCCCGTCATCCATAAGTAAGCCATTTAATCTAATCTCAAATCAAGTCGAACTTCAAACTGGTATACTTATTTCACCTTCCGACCCGACACCATTTCATATGTTCATTCAAGCTGTCACTCGTCCGCGATGGACGATATCTTGTCTATCCATCGGTATATCGGCTAACGTCAAAATCAATCATCCGGACAGTGAACTAGCTGTTGCCATCGAGGAACGTCCCTATCTAACGAATCGTGATCAATTTGAGTAAATCGTGCCGCGATTAGGAACAGCTACTGGAAGACAGGAATTTCTGCGCCGGCAGAGAATGGACAGCGCTCTGGTAAGTGATAAAGAAACGCGGCAGAAGTGATGCTTGGATTTCAAGCAGATCTCAATACCAGCTGGACCGTGTTCAATTTAGTCTGCCTGTTAACGAAACATTTCCTAGATGTTCGAGCGATTCTGCCAATAGCCATATCGTGAAACTATCCTTGACTAACCGGGTTTGTAGCGTGAAAACACAGAAATGGCGTAGATAGAGTGAAGGTAACTTACATATTTCACTCATAGTATGATACTAACTCGTGAGATATTTAGCATCGTCCGTTTTTGAAACGCCGAAATTTTTTTTCAAATCGGAAGAACGTTAAAAATATCAGTATACGTATTTACAAGGTTACACCCATCAATAACGCGATGCGATTTGTTGTTCTCTGCATCGTCTTCAACCTTATATCACACACCGTAAAGCGACTGTACTTGGCTTCATTTCCATAAAAGTGTCAAAGGCTCAAACATCAAAAAATTCGGTGAAAAAGAGAAAATATCCATAAGAGTAATGCTAAAAAATCTAGAAAATTACTCAACAGCCATAGTAGTTTAACAATCAATCGCAAGCAATGGTTAGTCGAAACATAAATTCAAGACATCAGCTACTAACAATAGTTTGGAGCAAGCAGAGGTCATAAAATAACATATCAGTATTCGCATCAATATCTGCCAAAACCTATCATTTGGACATAGTATGAAAAATGCCACCAGAGGTTCAACAGCAAACCCTGGCAACGAGAACAGTTTTTGAAGCGGCTGTAGAAGACGTAAATTAACATAAGAAGGCAGTCATTTGGCTCACCGAAGATATGAAGTATGAGCTCTATAAGTATAATTATTGAAAGGATATCACAAAAGAAAGAACAGAGAGGATACCAATATGAGCAGCGTGCGTGACTGACTCTCTTCATTTCCGCAGCACGCGCTCTGGCACTAAACACGCCCTCGACTCGCTCTAAGAGGCGTTTATGATACTTGCACAGCGCGCCTCAAGTGCCACACTCACTTTGTTCGTATAATAGATTGAAGAATTACATCCTGCCGACGAATTCTTTCTTCTCAGACTTTTTAGCGGGATCACTTAATCTTTATACGATTGCACACTTTAATAGTAACAAGTAATGTGTACATGAAACTATCGTCAGTCATGGAAAAATCATTCTGTGGGTAACTTGGATTTATTGCTAACTTTCATATCATGACATCGTTTAAATATGAATATCTCCGCGCTACGAAACAATTGCAGCGACAGTCCTGCGTCATTGAATCAACAAACCGAGATCTGGGTCGACCTAAAAGATACGAGGCCTGTCGAAAAAGTATCCGACCTTTGGCCAGAAAAAATACTTCAACAACCTGACGGGGTTGGGACCCTAATCCCCTTCAAAGTAGGCTCCTTGTGCTTCCACACACTTAGCCCACCGATCCTTCCACTGCCGGAAACACCTCTGGAAGTCTTCTTTTAGAATGGTGTTCAGCTCTGTCGTCGCGTTCCGCATTATCTCTTCTCTACTCTCAAAACGGGATCCTTTCAGTGGTGTCTTCAATTTTGGAAACAACCAGAAGTCGCAAGGAGCCAGGTCTGGAGAGTAGGGAGGTTGGCGAACGGTCGTAATTCCATGTTTGGCCAAGAAATTGCGGATCAAATGGGATGAATGTGCGGGCGCGTTGTCGTGATGCAAGTGCCAGTTGTTCGCAGTCCACATGTCTGGTCTTTTGCGCCGAACTGCATCACGAAGTCGCCGGAGAACATCCTGATAGTACTCCTTTGTCACTGTTTGTCCTTCCGGTGCGTATTCGTGATGCACAATTCCACGGACATCAAAGAAAACAGTCAGCATCACCTTGATTTTGCTTCGCACCTGCCGCGCTTTCTTCGGCCTTGGAGACTCGGGATGCTTCCATTGGGATGACTGTCTTTTTGTTTCTGGGTTTTGTGTTACACCCATAGCATCTTCCCCAAACACCTGCTGAATCTTACGAATTGTTTCAATTTGAGAATCACCAAGCTTTTGACAAAATTTGATGCAGTGTCTTTGCTCAATTCGTTCAGTCATCTTGCAAGAAAACTAAATCCGACAAACACTTAGAACAGCACCTTACTTGGCGACCACCAGCCAGTGACTGGCCCAAGTGAATGCGGTGAAAAAAGTCAAGCATGCGCATTAAGATTCCTCCTTCCACCGTGCACAGTGGCGCCGCCTTAGAATCACTACTTTGCGCGGGAAAAATTAAGGTCGGATACTTTTTCGACAGGCCTCGTATAATAGTCACAAGCTTTCTACAACCTCATCAACGCTCAAACTTCGAGTATTCTAAAAGCTTTCCCTCAGGAAGAAGCATTTTAGGAACGTCATAACGCACGTGTTTTAGTGACGTTTGGTTGTACTTTCGTGCGCTATCAAACCTTCATGGTTTTTAACGATCAACATTCACAGTATCTTCCAATTTTGTTTCTTTTACTTTTTTTTCGTATTAGAAATTAGCATGATAGGAAGGATTTAACTTCAGAAATTCCTTAAGGGATTCTTGGTTCCTTATGGCATCATTCCATGTACGTTAGGATGAATTACATATCGCATACCTCGATCAAACGAGTCAGTTCAACAGACGGCAGTTCACTCACGGCTCCCCTCGCCGTACGTATGGCTGAACCTAACGCGGCTGTACGCTATAGCGACCGGTGGCACGGAGGGTCGTGTGGAAAAACATTTGAGGCGCTTCACACTTGCGGGAGTAAATCTACCACACTAAATTCCTGTGTTAATTTAATTGTTCACATTCAATTATTCAAGCTTTGCCTTACATCTTGAAGCAGCCCATATAACTCTTCTGAATGACTCTCTCGGGAAGCGTAGAGATCTATGAAGCCATCACCATCAAGCCTCTGCAATCAGTGGTCATCACGGGGCTACAGATCCCAGTGCCAGCCTAAGGCCATTCCTCCACTTCTGCCAGTCTCGTCTGCGGATCCTCTTCGAATTGAAGTTGATTACTCACATTTCATTTTGTTCTACTACTTGATTTAAAAAGTACTTCTCAAGGTAGTAATAACAATTTAAGACACCCGCTAAGCATTTACTACGAGTATTCGGCAAGATTTAATGACTAGATGATAGTAAAATTTTGACTATGTTATTTGAAGCGAAGAGAAAAAACAAATGCTCTGTATCAATAACGACTGTCTGCAGACATGGATAGATTAGTTTAGTCGTTAGTTTTTAGCCTCCCTACCCGCAGCAACAAATGCGATCCTAAGAGAGGAAGGAAGAAGGCACCATTTAGTATGGAGTAAAGGGAACGCGGAATTTATGCAGAAAGGGCATAGAAACAGTAAGATGAGAAAGAAGTTCATGAAACAAGATAAAAGTTGAAGAAGAAAGTCGTAGGTGCTGAAAAATCAGGACAGCAGTGAACCGAAGAAAATGGTTCTTAACATAACAAAGACATTTTATTTCAACAAAAAGAAGGCCTACCTAACCTTAAGCTCGGGCCCTCACATTGTCTCCCTGGGAGTGCTATAATTTAAATAGATAGCAGACATGGCTATTAAATCACGCTTACTTTAGTCTCTCTAACTAAATTATATCATTGCTGGAGAGGCTTATAGTTATGGAAATAGTTCGTAGTATTGGCAGTGACCTTGAGATTTGACGATTATCACGATTAAATAATGGAAATATAATCAAGTTTACATGTCATGAATGGGGCAAAAACAATTCCCACGACTGATTTGATGAGAACATAACACGAAACTTCTGATCGATCAAAGAATACCACGAGATGACGCTGCGACGACGAGAAAAATTTCCACGCAAAAAACAGCGGTTAAGAAGCATTACAAATTATTTGAAAAACGCTTTACCGTGACTACAAGAGGCATTTTCACACGAAGATATTCACCCAGCCAAACCTCGGCACTTAAAACTATTAAAGACAAATTTCACATTTAAATCATTTACTATCCGAAATTTCCAGAGCAAAATAATCGACTCATTACACGCGAGTTCCTTAGATTGGAGACGCATTTATATTGTCTTGTGGAAAAAGAGTCTCGGCCAGTGAGTCAGTGACAATTACGGTTTAAATGAAGTGAGCGGCGGCCATCACGACCGACTGAGAGTGTCATTGGAGTTAGTGAAGTCGTGGACTGACCCACTCAATCGCACACAACAGCGTCCACAACAGGGGACCATCACCGACCTTCAGCACCAATTTGCCGAGATCAATGGCGAAGCCGCCGCACCACACTTCCGAACGTCAACTCAGCTAGCAAAAATACGGGCAGCTCAGCAGTAAGAGACAACGGAAATGTTTGGTCACCGATGGTAATTAAAATCATTAGAATTCGAACATTGATCACCTTCATAGGAAAGCAGTGCTGATGCATACAGCAATCGGAAGAGGGAGGTATTCGCTATTCGCTCGGCGGATACCAAAAAAATGGAAACCTGACACGACGGCACAATGCTGACGCTAGCATCGCAAGGAGAGCAAGCGCGGAGATTTATAAATAGCGCAGCGTTGAAGGGATAGACGCAAACGAGCGAAAAGGCACGCCAGGGACTGGCAGCTCTGGGGCAGCGAGGTGACGGCCATGCTTTTGATCAGTTCTCAGTTAACCGGAGTAGGAATCCGTGAGTAAATTAGATATCTCGGTCATACACAGGACAATGAAGGGCCACGAGGGATGCTGCTCACCACTTTGTGTCAGATTTAAGTCCGTGTACTTGAAATTTCTGCGCAGACATATGCAGAGCAGCTGGCTCAGCTAACAATAAAAATACAGTATTACATTACAAGTCAGCCAAATTACTAAATACTGTCAAGAAAACTCTTTTCTACACTTAGGAAAAGTATTCATTTCGCAACTCAGAAACAAATAGCATTCAGAAGAAATATTATTCCGTACATCACGAACCCAGACACGTCGAGCAAAGTAAAATCAAGTTCCAGGCGGACTCCAGTCATTGTTAATACCCTATACTTACGCTGTCATACTCCACTTAACGATCATGAGTGGGCGCCAAGTACGAGTATAAACGACAGTACAGCGTATGAGATGGTAGAGAACAGCTTGAGCAATGAAGTTACAAGTGTTAAGTCCTCCCCTAAGGAAATGAAATAGATTTGCTAAAAGAAAAACTAATTTACACTGGCGCTTGTACCTTTAACGTTGTTTTCTCTTGGTAGGGTTTTGTAACTTCAATATCCGTTTAAATAAACTTTAATTTTGTCCCTAGTCTATTTACTTTATTCGATTATTCTAAAACGGCGATTCTTCTACTATTTATTCACAGCAAGAGGATAGCATTTATTCTAGCACGTCCTTCAAAAGTTATCAGTCTTCAATTTTTCGGTATCTTATTAAACAAGTGTTGAAATGAATTTACATGAGGGCAATCAAACATGCTGCTTAGCTTGCTTACAAATCAGGCCCATTTAAAACAGCGAGAAAACCATCATAAAACCTTCAAAATAATACTGCATGAAGGCGAGCTTCGGAGGTAATACTAATCAAACTTGGAAAGAGGAGACCGCCATTTCCAAGCTGAAGGCCCATGAATGGGTGGAAATGAAAAAAATCCACGAAGTGTCAGACGGAAGATATAAATTCACTGTGATCAAAAGCAGATAAAGTGCTGGCGCTGTGAGAATTGATCACATCGCAGTGAGGGAAAACTGTGGAAATTTTGTTATGAATGCAAACGCTGACGTCAACAAAAAGGCAGCACAATAGCTTCATCATTAAACGAGAATTCATAATCCATTGATGAGAAGCGGATTAGAAAGGCTCGTTGAAAGTTTACTGCACTCAGGCAGGACAAACGCACCACAAGGCAAAAAAAACAGCCATTGCTGTGATTCAGAATCATGAGTTCTAGAACTGTGCTTACCTCGGTGAAACAGCGAAGAAACCCCTTTTGAACTGCATTAGATTCACGAGCATTAGGGCATGAGGTTTTTTTCAATGTGCTTCTTGATACATTTCATTAGCGACAAAACGATGCGAACAAGAAAAATTTATAATTGCAACCATAGTTTTCATTCTCGTTTTCAACGCTAATGGAAAAGAGAAATAGCCAACTAGGAAGCGATGTTAGATAGCATTTGATAATATTTAAAATAACAAAGCAGATGCCAGAAACACAGATAATAATAAATTAGATTATCAGTTAGTTTAGTTAAGGATACCCAAACCACAATAAAGGTGTTTCAAGGTGAAGAAAGAGGCAAACAACATTTCATGAAGAATTAAGGGAACAGGGAATCTATGCACAAGGCAGTTTCATTTCATGAACAGAGAAACGATTAGATAAATAGAAGTGAAAGAAATACGATCAAACTTGAATAAGAACGAAAGACGCTGAGAAAAGAATAACAGGGAACCGAATGAAGATGGTCCATTCCTAAATCAAAAAACTTTTATGTTTCAACAAATGGAAGGCTTACCGAATCTCTAGCTGGGCATTTAATATCGCTTCTCTGGCAATGCTAATTCCAACAGGTACAATAGTTGAGGTTCTTGACGCGAGGTCTGAAGTACACTTCGATATTCGAGTAAGTCTTAATTGTAGCACATCACAGGAATGACGCCTGCATCCTTGTAAATGTTATAGCCATTAATGGCAATGACCTTTATTTAAAACGCGTGAAGTAATACGAATACTACTAGCAATATGAAGATTTATTCCAGTTTACCTGCAACTTTTTTGAGAACAAGGATAATCACAGATTACGAGGAAAGAATGCTCCTTATTCCTTTCCCAGACAAACCAGCGATAACAACGCTACATACACACACTTCTGAAACCCAGAACATACACTCGTAGATGCATACATCACCAGTGGGATCCAAGGACTCAAACCCCTAAGTCCGAGGCATCGAGTACAGCAGGTTGAGCTAATTGGAACGCGAGCGGCCTTCACAACCTCGCTCACGAAGATGCAGCAGTAAATTAATTTGTATTTGCGTCGAAAAACTAATGGGGTGCTAAAACTAATGGGAGGCTAAAATGGTAAACTATCGCAAACTTTCCTCATAATGAATTTCTTAGTCGAAGATTCCTTAGTTACAGCAAAGGCGATCTCAAAGAGTGCGAAGAGAAGGGACCGTGAAGTATAGCCGGTACAAAGCAGGGAATCAATGCGTAAATTGAGTTCCCAGACAAAATATTTCGGGCGTAGATATAGAAACTTCGAAAGAAAAAGGAAGAAAACACAGAAGAGATAGAAAGGAAGGCATGAAAACTGAAAGATGCAAAGTGGGCTTAAAAGATGGAAGTCCCAAGAGCTTATCTATGGATGAGGTAACCTAACAGTATCTCCCCAGGGGCGCCAGTCCCTGAGTTTTTCTCCAAGTCTACAAATGAAACATGACTGCTCTGAATTTTCAAAAGTCGACTGCATTTCTCCACCAATAAATGGAAGCAAAGAAGTTAAAGCTCACTTCCACCACGCGATAGGGCACGATAAATGACTCACAGTGTAGCAATAAAATACACCAGCAGCATCGAAATCAAATAGAAAGGTACTTGTCTTTTCAGCAATTCTTAAACGAAAATCATAAATACCATCGATCTTACACATTTAAGATTCCGTTGATGCAGCGTGAGAAAAATGCAGCTGCAGATACCGAGTGCGGTAAAATAGTTGCGAAGCACAAAACACGCGTAGCCCTTAGCCATTCTGACATTATCTTGAGCCTCGGTGCTAATGAGAGCATCGATCATTAAGGCACACGGAGCAGCTCGACTCCAGGCGTTTACGTAATGTCGACAAGAAGCTGCTCAGTCAGGACTGAGTAGTGGAATCTACGTCAAACACTAAATATCGGCACGACTGGAGTCGCCACAAAATAAAAGGAGTAGGCTTTTTGTTCAGCCGAGCAGCAGAGGCGCAGTCACACACACCCGAGAATTTGAAGAGTCCGAGCTGAGCGCTCTACGCGATAACGTGGGCGCCGGCGTTCTCAGACACCCTCAATAAACAAATGCAAATCAAGGGCAGTTTTCTCAGCTGTACATGCAAATTCCAGGCAATAAATTCACCTCAATTTATACAATTCTAAGCCTGCTTCAGTCAAGCCTCGACCTGAACTGCACACTTTTTCCAAGAATACATACTATATAATTGTAAAGGACAAAGCAATGAGCGAAAGTTTGCCATTATCGATCCAAAAATTTGTAAACGAAGCATTACCCATCGAAGGTCCTGAAGACCCTACTTGACTTAGAAAAATATTTGAACAAGAGAAAGAAATTTGGTGCTGTATCAATTTCCAAACCGCAAAGGTTACTAACCGAACTCGGAAAATCGAACGAACGAACTTGGAAAATCTTCATTTGAAATATTCGTTTCTAACACGAACGTTCATTGAATTTAAAATAAATTTAGATATTTTTCAGTGAAGAAAAGTTTCTAGATTAAACAGGAACGATGGTTATTTCCGAAAGAAAAGCAATACATTACGTTAACGCTTTGACTGCGACGTGAGCCATATTTTGTCACTGAGGAAGTTTTCATTATGCTGCTCACCGGCCAGTAGTCATGAACTCAATTTAAGAAAACGCTTAATCAAAAGTAAATGAAAGCAAGACCTAGTTAATGTTTGGTATTTTCAACATTACATACCGCAATTGACTTCAAATTTGCATTGAATATTGAACTTCAGTTTTACCTGCCGCAGTCAAAGCGCTAAACTCGCAGCGTAAACATTTCGTCGGTTTGAAATGGGTTAAACCCTGTACACGCAAATGTTCAAATGATGTCTTATTACCTCAAAGGGGATACGAGAAAGACACTTAGGTAGCTACTAATATCAGTGATATGTCCGATAATTATGCTGCTATTCATGTTCAGTTGAATGAAGACCAGGAATTATAAAAATCGAGCCAGTGAAAATTCGCCAGCCATGATCACCTAGGAGCCAAAGAAGTTATAACTAAAGCCGACGAGTGCCGTCTTATAAAGGGGCACGCTCAACTTGTGGTTCCATTCATGAGCAAGCAGCAGCAGGAGATGCGCAGCGTACACTGCAATTACCCGTCCAAGTTTGTGATCAGTGTTGCCTGTTTCACAAAGGCAGAGCGGCATCACGTCTCCAAGATGCGAGTATGTACTTCAGCGAAGTCAGCGCACTCCGTTTAGGCGAGCTATGGGCAGAGAGCACCACCAGTACACTCAACCAAAGCGCAAAAAATTCAGTTGCTGAAGGATGTACGTAATTTCATTTTAATTCTCTGGTTAACTTGATGTATTGCAATTATGGATCTATGGTGCAGACGAAAGACTCGAAATTTTTTCGGTGCAGGCACCAAATCTCCCTCAGAAGCAGAAAAAGAGATTCATCAAGCGTTGAGGCGATACACGGCGGCACAAAAACGCTGATAAACTGGAAGTTCCCCAAGGGAAAAATTGCCCTTCCTGGAACATCGTGGCAACGGCCGCTAAATTCCAGCGTGCAAGAAAGACGACGAAACATTAAATATATCTTAACTCTTCACTGGCCAAATGGATGTCAAAATTTGAACGTACGATACCACAGCACTAGTGTATTTTCTTCTTAATGAAATTCATACCCTAATGCATTTTTTCAAGTTCTCTGCCGAGCAGCATTTCCTTTCTCAGTCTGACGATGACAACCTGATGTCAGTTCCAGTCCTATAACAGCTATTGAAATAATTCGCCGAAGAGCAAAAAAATCTGGACGGAAAAGAATAAACTAAGCAAAGAACATCGGTGCTATTAATACGTGAGAAGTTCCGTAAAACAGGAATACAGTCAAACAGGTCACCTCTGGGAACAAATCAATGGGGCATAAAAATAACTAACCTAAGTCAGCCTAAGTAAATTGGGCTGCGAGAGAGGGCTTAGTCACTAGCATTTCAGTCTGCTTGACCGAGTTGAAATAGTTAAATTTTTTGTTACTCTCAAAACACGACGAATGCATTAATATATTTCGATACTAACACGCAAGTCAAATAAAACTCTCAACGTTACGTAAGGAGGAAGTGATGAACATTTCAGGGCATTCAATTGAAGATTAAACCCTCATGGGCGCAAAGCTCGAATAATCATAAATTCCTTCTGTCTTGAGTGAACAAAAACAATCTTGTCTTAATCAAGAGCTTCAATTATAAATCGCAATTGCTCGCTCAGATAAATGGCGCGATTGTAGGATTTTTTCACGACAAAAACCTTGCTCTGGGGAACGCTCGCCCCGCGAAACCGTCCGAACAACCCACTCCGCAAGGCAAAGCGATTTTATCCCAAAAAACGCGATTGAGTTCTTCAAATTAACCTAGTTTCTTCCTGCGAGTAAAACGTTATATTAAGTGGCGGGAGTGGAAGACACTTGAAGTTAGCAAAGAAATATAATTGGGGTTGAAAAAAATATCAATAAATTGAACAGGTAACGCAACCATGAAAACCGCAGGTAACGAAACCATCAGACGAGACAAACACACTGATATTAAATACACCCTATACCTTACCTTGCGTGATGATGAGCAATTAAAACACTCATTGCAAGTACTGGCACAGTGGCTCGAAGCAGCTGCAGCTATGGACGCTGATGTCCACGCGACTCGCTGCACCTGACAGCGACACTGCACGGCTGTGCAAAAATTTCACCAACAACGGAAAGATCCAATACTCTCACGAGACTCGCTCTAATTGAATCGAGAGAAGTTAATAGCCTCTTTCAAAATTTATACTAGATTTAACTGTATTCTACTTTGTCGCAGATACTTGCAAAAATATTCAAGAATTCGGTTTAATCAGGTTCAATTTTGAAACGTTTCACGCGCACGTAGCAAGCACGACGGCGAAGGCAGATTTTCATGAAGACAGGTTCGTTGCGAGGCACTCGTCCCACATGAGAGAAGGCGCAACTAATAAGAAAGAAAAGCGCAGCAAAAATAACGAGGCAAGATGCCCTCTTATATTGTGTCTTCACAATGGAGAGCAATTTCTTGAATTGAATGGAAATCAATTTTGTCGTCTAAGCATGAATTTGCATCGACTTAGTTACTAAATCAAGAAAAAATAAACGAGACAATAACCAATTCTAGAAACCAAGTTGATAAATCGAGTTGAAGCAAGAAATTGGAGGCACCATCCGAGTACAGCGGGAAGAGGCCGGAAATTGGTGAGAGGCCATTCCAACAGGAGTGACACAACGCGTTATCAGCCGGGAGGTGTGGGCGAGCAGACACCCCGCGGAGAGCGCCAGATAAACGGAGGCACTTGAATTAACTACAGCATTATGACCAATTGTTCTAGTCTTATACGTGTACAATCTTGTACAAAATTTGCCCTATCTAGTCTCCTCGTGCTGTAATTATCAATATTTTTTGTTCAGTCTGATGTAGCTTAAGTTTTGGATTTACTTAGTTTTATAAATGTGACTGTTTCTTTTGTGTTTTGCAGCCTGAAGATGATGTTTGAAACACCGAAACATGGCCTTTTATGGACTGACATTTGTAGAATTTCATAAATTGAGTGTTAATTTCCGTAAAATGATGAGTGATTATCGTTGTATTAACACGAAAATAAATAGAACAATGTCGCAAAGCTAAAAAGTTGGAAAAGATATTATGACCAGTCTTCACATGACACCGCTACACCGTCTTAATACGATTCCATTTCTGCATTACGAGAAGTCCTTACACGAATATTGTGGCAACCAAAAATTATTACCTGATTTCTGATAAGAACTGTGCTAGATATCAAGTTTAACCAACCCTCTCTACTGCGCAACTAATAGCATATCTGAATAAATATGAATCATACTAAATATGTACTACATCATTTTTAAAAAATGATGCAGTAACATCTTAACATCCATTGACTGATTCGTTCATTTAATAATTATATTAGTCTGTTATTCGTCTTTGCTTAGTTCATGATTAAGCAGGCAACTTCGCGCTCCATAAGCAGAAAACCGTGATAGAAATAAGGAAGAATTTAGACTCCAAATTCGATGAGAAATACAAGACGTGGAAAATCTTATGCCAATGAATGCACACAAAACAAACGCGGAAGTGACGGACCATAATGAAAGAATACCCTACATGATCCAGGCAGGCAATTAATTAATGGAAGGCCTCCTCGGGTCCGTAGAGCAGTAAAATGTAAAACGAAGTCCATCGAACTGTTACAGAGCAGTTGGTCTCGATGAAGTTGATTGATAAGCCCCGTTGGCCGGAAATGCAGTTAATCATCGTCCATTGAAGCTGCCCTCCTCTGAATATATCGACCGGCAGTAAGGGGAGGTGTTAAAGGTGGCGAGTTCGTGCGTCATTGAATTAGGAGCATTGGAGGTGATGAGGGAGGACGCCATATTCGCGCCGCCTATCTCCTGTCCTCTCAGCTCTTTTTTGCTTACGACTTGAAGGGCCTACGTCATTGAACCAGAAACTGCTGACACAGTCGCAGCTTTTCATATCTAATGCATACATTTGAAGATCTCAACAAAACTCGCCGTTGAGAAGAGGCATGAACAGCACACGTGGCCTTGTACGTTTTTATGTTAATCGCATCAGAAACCTTTACGTAGAACGAACATTAGCAACGATGAAGAAAAAAACCCTAGGGACAAAGTATGAGAAGCTCCGAGAAAATGAGCCCAAATAAAATTTTTGAAGGCATCACATTTTGCCATAAGCGGTGACATATGCAAAGGTAAAATCATTTGGAATCGATTTAGCGTTACTGAAAAAACAGACACATCTATACTGGAGCTTCGATTAGGCCTAATAAACGTCTCAGCTATTATGTATCAATTTTTTCCTCGTCAAATTACTGAACCTTAGCTAGTGTGCTCACTAGAACACATGAAACACAAGTGTAGTATAAACGACCGGTCGATAGGATTACTTTTTTTAAAGCTAGAACGGGTCCATTTTTCAAAAACTGATTAATGAAGAAGTGCGGCAGATTTAGTGAGAAATACTCACTGAAACGTAACTCTCTTTTACTGATAGATTACATCGTCCGTGTGACCGCAGGGCTGCGTGGACGGTTGGTGAAAAGAGGTCGACAAAGTTGATTATGTAGGAAACGCAATTCTACAAACAGAACAAAATATGCCGCGCATTACTACGCATGAGCAGCGACGCCAAGTGTGGACGACATGCATGGAAGGACAGCCATTCACAGGTCATCAGCCGATTGCTTGCTACACTCGGAACTCCACAACCACGCCTGCGCAACGCTCTCACAAGATTGATGTGGGCTCGCTGGTCAACGTCGTGTTCTTTACTAATAAAAATTAGCATTCGGAGAAGGAATTTTTTCATATCATGCTGAATGACGTCCTCTGTAGATGAAAAAGGATAAAATGAAAATGATGCGCAGGCAATGGAATCCATTTTGAAAATATGCAAAACTTTGATTGTAGATTGGATTATAAAAATTAGTTCGAGCCTAGCTAACCACAGCGAAGATGGTCCAAATGGAGAATGGAGGATGGCTCTATTTAGTATGAAGATTATGGAACGGGGAATCTATGCATAAAGTGTGTCTCCACAGATGATCTCCAGCGCATAAAGACATTAAGTTTAGAACGAAATTAACGGAACAAAATAGAAGTTGAAAAGAAAATAAAAGTTACTTAAAAACGGAAAGCAGTGCAATGAAAAAAAGGCACTGGTCCGTAACAAAACAAAGACCTAACCTATTTCGACAGAAGAAAGGTCTATCTGGCCCTCGATTCGGGATCTCACATCTACGTTTGAACCTATAAAGGGAGAGAGCTTCTTAGTGGAAGTCTGGTGCACTCGAACAGCCCTGCGTACTTCAGTGTACTCGACAAGAGCACTCAAGAAGCCCGGGCCACATTTCAAAGAAGTGAGCAAGGTTTCCAAAGTTATCAATCACGAAGGTCAACAAAACATGCCTCGAAGTGAGGGCGTAGCAATTTTCCCTAATGTTATTGGCTCATTTGCAAGGCATTTACATTCAGCACGACGCGGCCTGCGATCAGTCACGCTCTGACTCGCCTTTAACAGCCAGGCTGTCCTCCACGTTACTCTAAAGGTGCGTAAATGTAAAGGTAGTTTCATAACATACTAGACCACCTTCGACCCATAAGGTCAGGATATAAACATAAATCGTCTCCAAGAAATATTTTTCCTAAACTGGACAGTTTAGTAAAACATAACTTTTGTCCAAAGTTTTAACTGAGAACAGGTTTTGCCCTGCCTCATTACTGGAAACAAAGTGTGAACGGTGATAATTAATCAGCCAAGCAAGTCTGGAAACAAGGTTATAACTAAAGGGTGTGAAGTACACAGAAAGCAATCACGACCGAGCAATGCTTGAACGGAGTCATCCTAAAGCTATGATACGCGTACAGGAAAGACCATAATAAATGCAACTCATGAGTTATTTGAAAAATATATATAATTTTGATGCGATCACCAAGTAAGCGACTTACAGTATGGAATACCTGTTAGCTCTATATGCCCCTTAGGAAACTCGCACACTATGTGAAATATTTGTGCGAAACACAAATCAACGAGAAAAATAATTGACTTGTAGCTAACGCAAAAACCTCAGCTACAGATATTTACGAGTATTCTAACGCTTGTTGAACTTCAAATCCGCGTTCGAACACGAGGAAGAGCAATGAGAAATATTCACGACCGGAAGGTTAACACTGTGAACATGCAATCTAAAGAACAACACAGCAATTTATCGGGTAGTTCCGCGACTCTAAACGCGTCTCGTCACGCAAGTCGCACTCCTAAATGCACACAGCAGCAGCAATAGGCGCCGTTCCTATGCACCTGTCACAAAACCAATTGTAAACCGAAAATAATCCGCATCATATCACGAAAATGGATGCAGTAACACTGAAGTTGTGTGCTCAACATGAAGAAACAATCTGGGTTTAAAAAGAAGCAAAAAATTACAGTTCCAAGACAATTGCTCCTCGCTGGACAGTTGCTCCAAGATAATTTACTAAGAATGCTGGCTTGTTTTTTCACACCTAAACTAACTTCACCTAACAATTCAATTTTTTTGTGTATGGACTTCGCCTTTTTTTACTTAAAAAAACATACAGACTTACTGAGTGCATTTAGGCGACGTTCACACCAGCGAGATAAGATACATGTCTGTAGGTAGTAAGCGATATGCGATAATTGTCTTGTGTGATACGACGCGCTCAGATCCATTAAAAATACGGATCACTCAACATACAACTCTCTTCAATGACAGAGACTCAAAGGTAGAATTCTCGAGCTGCCCACGAGACATTTTATATTCATGTAATACAGATCCTGCGACTCCCCCGATTCTCAGACGTACAACTCCAAATCCCGGGCTCCGAGAGCGATACAAAATTCAATACCTCAGCCACTTCGGTGAGCCTGCACCGTAGATTTTTCGATCCCGAGAAAAAATCCTCAGACGCTTGCGTAAAAGTCAACACAAAAATGTCACTCAGGGCACTACAGGAGCCGGACACTCGCTACTCCTACATTCACGGCGGAATCCCAACAGCATTCACAATTCAGCACACATTAGTGTTCTTTTGCGCTGAACAACAATAATTTCTTTATGCTTTCCAACGAGTTGAGACTAGGCTCTTCAGAAGAATCAACACAATTAAAGTTATCATTATATTCAAAGTTTAACCTCCGTTGCGAGCAGTGAAGCAATTATCAGAGAGAGAAACTCGGCGAAGTTAAAGTTCAGGTGGCAACACATGGGCAAACAAATTTAATTACTCGGATGGCACAGCTCAGTACGCTGGCAAACGAAGGCGTTACCATCTCGATGAGACGATAAGGTAAAATGAGATAAAGAAACAAAAGACAAACGCATGCAAGAGGTTAGTTGCACGGTACGCCGTCCTCGATCACAAGTGAGACAGAGAAGTAAATAATAAATTATAAAGATTTTTAACTACAAATCGAAACTCGATAAATTTCCGCAGCAAGTAAGGCGATTCTGTGGAGGTGAGCTAGGGTTACCACCAAGGAGCGATAGTTCCCTGGACTGACACCATCAGCAGTAAAACAATATCAAGACGAGGACAGACACTAATTCCATGAGTGCAGCTTAGGTAGCCTACATTTAGATCCCCAAAATACGATGGTCAATCCCCTTCGAAGCAGCCCCCTAGGGGAGAAGTGACACATTAGCTTAATTAGCACAGGAAGCGTGACACAGCTAGTGCTGGCGTCATGCAATAACTATCAATGTCTGACGATAATATTGATGACAAGGCAGAAGTGAACTGAACATAAATGACACGTAAGTCAATGCTAACAACGAACAAGGCTAACTCTCTCCGCAAAATCGCGGTCACGATAGCTTCCCTGGTAACACCGTCTGAAATAACCGCACTGCCATTTGGCGGCGCTGAATTAAGGGCACAGTAATAACTGCTCAGAGACACGCTCAGTTTGTCATGAAGCGGCCACTGAACGCAGCGCATCACTGGAACCAACCGCACCACTAAGTCCAAAATTAAGGTTTCAATTCCCAAGCTGGACACCGAAGCTTCTAGGCTCATACCCCCAGTGGGATCGACCACATTGCTTTCATAATTGGCAATACTCCCACCAAACTGATGAATTAAATGCCTCTAAATTCGTCAGTTTCTCGGAATCTCGTTACAACTTCAATGAAGAAATAATCAACTTCAACAGAAGCGACGCGTTCGAACTGCAAACGGATAGCATTAATGAACAAATGATTGGAGAGAACCCTGAGGAAATCATCGACCTTAATCAGCTTAATAAAATACAATTTCAACATTACTTTCAGCATTTTAAATTCAGTACATTGTTCAAAACTAAACAAAGATTCGGCTGAAAAATCTTGCAAGATAGACTTTTATGTAACACTTGGACGGCAATTGGTTTACTTTTAAGTTCAATATTCAACTGAAATTTAAAGTCAATTGTCGTTCGTAATTTTGAAAATAACAAATATTAACGGGATCGTGCCTTATTTTAGCTTTGATTAGGTATTTATACAAATTGATTTTGTGACTACTTGTCGGTCAGCAGCATAATGGAAATCCCCTGCGTGGCCACCGGCGGTGCACGTTGCAGTCAAAGTGTTATGGAGGATAGAGTAGGGGTAAGGTTTCTCCTCAAAACATTTAAGGAAGGTTCGAGCTTACGAGTACCTCCAAAACCATGAAATCGCCTCTCAAGACTGAACATCACGCTCTTCGGTAGGAATGCGGATTACCGAACAAGGAAGTTTTGACATGGGAGACTCTCGGAACCTCCTGCCGAGCAGCTCGGCTATTTTAGCAAGACTCAGTGCCTGCATGCGACGGCGCGCCGAGATCGCAAGCAACTCCAGATTAGAGATTATAAGTTAGTTTAAGCCTCCCTAACCGCTACAAAAATAGAGCGTATCGAAGAGAGGAAGGAGGAAGGCACCATTTAGTATGGAGATAAAAAAATGAGGAATCTATGCTGAAGGGGCATAGAAACACTAAGATGAGAAAGGAGTTCATAAAATAAGATAAAAGTTGAAGAAGAAAGTCAGAGGTGCTGAAAAACAGGACAGCAGTGAACCGAGAAAAGGTGGTCCTTAACATAACAAAAAACTTTCATTTCAACAAAAAGAAGGCCTACCTAACTCTCAGCTCGGGCCCTCACATTTTTCCCCTGGGAGCGCTAATTCCCATAGATACAATAGTTGTATCCCCCTGAGAGGGCGCAACTCCTCCAACAAGGAGACTTATTCGCTCCTCAAGCGGAGCACTGCCTTCTTATTGCCAAGAAAAGAGCTTTTGAATTGTTTACAAATTACGTTCGAACAACTAAGCCAGGTAGGAAACATTTTAAGGAATAGTTTAAACTCGGATAATGTTTTAATTAATAAGGTTAAAACATTAAACGAAATTATAATCGCTAATTGATGATAGTTCACAATATCAATTCGGTACAATTATTTTAGTTAGTAAAGTGGCGCACAACTAAAAATCATCAACCTTCGTAGATATATCCACCGAAATTGAGGAAGAACTAACCAGATATTGTAAACTCCAGTTGCAAATGTTACCCGCTCAGCGACGTGATAACCCGAGTGCACCTATTTTCATTGGAATGCTTTCGTATAATTTTATGCAAGACCCAGGAGATAGATTAAAATAAAGAATAATTTAAATTAATTCGAGGAGTCTAAAAATTTTAATATAAAAGGTTATTAGCTTAAGATGAAAACACGCGGCATAAGTACGAAGCCAATCGGAAAATACAGTTTTTGCTGAGTGAGGAAATCGAGCGACAAGCTCCGTGCTCAGCAAAAGCAGATATTTCGTAAGTGAAGCGAAGGCAGTCGAGTTCGGTGCACTTACGAAATGTCGGGAGTCTGCTGAAATGTCTGCTGAATGTCGGACGCAATGCAGAAAAGGGAGCCACGCGTCCACTTTGCGACACACGATAGTGAAATAATTGTTTCCAAATCTTTTCGCGTAATGGAACGAAAGTTAGAATTCACAAAATCCGTTCATTAACATCACCTACGTTGGAGGAGAAAATCATGCGTTAAATTTTGCTACGCTACTAGTGGGACGCAGAGCGAAATGTTAAAACAAGCTAAGTTCATACTTCACCTACACTCCTACGTTTGTCCGTGATAAAAACCGTCTCAAACGAAGACGGTCGCGGAGTGGAAGTTTATTCATTTATTAATTTATCCAACATTTAGATTAGATGTTATTTTAAGCCTCCCTAACTGCAACAGAGGCGTTCCAAAGTGAGGAAAAAATTAAGTACCATTTAGTACGGACTAAAGGGAACGCAGAATTTATGCACACTGGGCATAGAAACAGTAAGATGAGAGTGAAGTTCATGGAACAAGATCAAAGACAAGGTACTGAAAAACAGGACAGCAGTGAACCGAAAAATGATGGTCCTTAACATATCAAAAAACATTTCATTTCAACAACAAGATGGCTTACTTAACTCTTAGCTGGAAACTTCAAATTTTACCCCTGTGAAAGCTAATTCCCTTAGATACAATAGTTGTAATTATGCAAGGTTTCACCACCGTTTCCGCTCAGTTGAGGCAACAATCACAGAGCGAGAGGAGAGAAAGCTTATCATGTTTTCCGCGATGGGTTAAACTGAAGTTGAATATTCAATTCAAATTCAAAGTCAATTCTAGTAAGCAATTTTGAAACTAGCAAACATTACTGGGTCGCGCCATCATTTAGCTTCCATTAGAATTTATGAACCTTGATATAGTGACTGCAGGTCTGTTAGCACTTAGCAGCATTATGAAAATCCCCTCAGTGACCACCGGTGAGTTCCTTCGCAGAAAAAGAGTTAAGGTCAAGTGAGAGCACGAGGGAGCAAAAATTTTAGTGTTGGCACAGCTTGGCGCTCTGGCCAAAGGACGCAGAATGCCAGTGGCACGGTAGGCCGGCCTCTTCCACGAGAGACAAAGGGAAGCTTAGAACGAAAATATAATTAATTTATTATAAATATTCATTTCAACATTGTCACATGGCGGTGGAAGACACAGGCCCAAAAAAGAATGTACCATGTATTACTTAGATTTTAAATTAAGTTAAGCCTTCCTAACCACAGCAAAAATATTCTCAAAAGAAGAAAGGAAAAAGCACTATTTTGTATGAAATTAAGGGAACTGGAAATCTGTTAACAAAATGTATCTCCACACTGTGCGCATAAAAACAGCTTGAGTGGAAAAAATTTAGAAGACAAGAAAAAAAGTTGGAGAAGACAGTGATAAATGCTGAAAAAATGACAGCAGTGAACCGAAAAAATTGTTCGTGACCAGACAAAAAATTTATTCCGTTCAAACAAAAGGGAGACCTAACTAACCATAAGCTTTGAACCTCATATATTCCCCAGGGAGCGCTAATTCCCATAGATACAATAGTTGTATCTTCCTGAGGGGATTTCAACAAAAGGAAGGCCAACCTAACATTCGGCTCGACACCTCACATCTTCCCAAGGAAGTGCTGAACCCTGCAGATATAGTGGCTGTAATCCCATTCAGAGGATTCTCACAGATACACTAAGTGTATTCCCTGATGGGCAGAGTGTATAATCCAAAATTACATTTGCCTGTTCCAATGTTTCATTGGGATCTGGCAGAAAACGATGTTTTGAAGTATTTTGGCTGAAATAGAATTTCGGGTGAGAAAATGCGAGCTGTTAAAGCCCCTTCAAGAGGTATCACTAACTATCACTTTTAGCGACTGAACGGCACGCACCTCCTCCAGTCAACAATAAGAACAAAGACTAGAGGGTGTGATGACTCCGACCACGTCGCACTGCAACGGACCGGAAAGCGGCAGCCTCGCCCTGTCTTGCGGGGCAGAGTTGGAGTCCCAGTGTGGGTACCCCGAGGCCTCCACCGTCCCCAGGCACGCCTGCCTCCACCGTCTCCAGGCACGCCTGCCTCCACCGTCCCCCGGCATGCCTGCCTCTACCGTCCCCAGGCACGCCTGCCTCCACCGTCCCCAGGCACGCCTGCCTCCACCGTCCCCAGGCACGCCTGCCTCCACCGTCCCCAGGCACGCCTGCCGCCACCGTCCCCAGGCACGCCTGCCTCCACCGTCCCCAGACACGCCTGCCTCCACCGTCCCCAGGCACGCCTGCCTCCACCGTCCCCAGGCACGCCTGCCTCCACCGTCCCCAGGCACGCCTGCCTCCACCGTCCCCAGGCACGCCTGCCTCCACCGTCCCCAGGCACGCCTGCCTCCACCGTCCCCAGGCACGCCTGCCTCCACCGTCCCCAGGCACGCCTGCCTCCACCGTCCCCAGGCACGCCTGCCTCCACCGTCCCCTGGCACGCCTGCCTGCCTCCACTGTGCATGCAAGTCCCGAGAAGCACGCAAACAACACACGAGGTATAAGAGAAGCCACAATACGGTGGAGTAGGCAATTAATTGCCCCTGCTGGTCTGTTTCCAGGCAGCTGCCTCGAGGTAGAACAGTGCCACGCTGCCAGATGCAGACGAGCAGCCTCAGCTCCATGCCATATGTGGGATGCAGACAGGGCGGGACACTCGCCTCAGGCTTGTGTCTCCTCGTCGCGTGCCAAGAACACTTTCTCGTGCCATTGCAGAAGAGCACACATTAGGCCGCCTAATACAGCACGGATTTATGTACACAAAGGACGCACCCCCGTAGCGACAATGAAGGTGGCTGGAAGCACATACTAGGTTCAAATAATCTTCCAAGGATAAACCAGGTCACACCCTTAAAGGTACCAAACAAATATGGCATTAAGTAAATGAAAAATCACAAAATCGATGAATATGCCATGCGAATGTTATGAAATATACTTTCTTTAGCCTTTGAGGAACACTATTTTCTAATGGAATATTACCATACGTATTCTCTATGGACGAATTTGTAAGAAGATCCTTACAAAACGCATGCTTTAAAGTTGTTCGCCTATAATATCACCATGCTTAACCCTTTAACGCCCACATTTTTATACTCATATTACTGTTATCACAACCACTATCACTAAACCGACGCTGGCATTAGGTAGTCACTGTTATCAAGATGTAGAAGGAACTGCCACTCGGCAGTGGAGTTCAAAGGACACATTAGTGAACAAATTGAATAAGAAATACAATATATTATTGTTATTTTTGAAAGAGGACCGTACAGTCCACTTGGGCGTTAAAGGGTTAAATGGGGTTATGAATCGAGTAAAGAAGACAAAAGGTTAAAGGTTAAAAGGTTAAAGGTTAACATCGGCATCTTTGGGATGCTTTATTTCCAATCAAGCCTGATACATAGGATCTTAGCATTGGTTTTTCAAATGTCTTATAACTAACCCTATATATAGGACACCATGACGGTTCCCCCGTAAAGCCGGTACCCATTTCCGACACCTGGGTTGAGTGGGGTATTGTGCTTGAGTTTTCCCTTATACCCAACGGGGAAAATCTCCGCGCCAGCGCTGGGAACGAACCCGCGACTTCCAGCATACAAGTCCGATCCCTTAGCCGCTGTGCCACGGAGAGCACAAAACAGATGGTCAAATATGTGCTCCAGATCTACTCACGCCACCCAATTCAACTACTGAACAACCTAACACAGACAAGTGACTGATAATTTAAATTAAGGGAGTGACACACATAGGGCTCTAGGTTTACAAACATCAATACTTTCTTCCATTTTGTGAACCTAACGATTAGCTCATCTTAATTTTGTGCCACCGTAAAGTACGGCATTGCTTAACAAGCGACTAGTGTTTCACAAAAGAGCACAGCATTGCTTCACGACCACCAAACTAAACGTAATGATTGCACCACTTGAAAAGAAAATTTATTTTCCCCTACGACGCTCTCAACCCACATACGTTTTTGATAATTATCACATTAACCTTCACAACGACATAAATGTAATACATGAAACATCAGCTATTACTCTCATTCACCCCAGCAATTTGGCGTTGTCAGGTGCTGCGTTGACATCCGCACGAGCGGCCACCTAACGCAAGAAGCGACCCACCCGAGCAAGAACGACACACTACGGACGAAATATGTTCAGGCCGCCATCAATGCAGGAACCTAATCAGCCCGAAGCTTACGCTCTCAGTAAACCAGAGGTCCAGGAGCAGGGCAACGACCACCTCTTGGTTCATGAATGGAGCCTGTCCCTGAATATCTGCGTTGTTAGAGTCAGAATGTGAGGGTACTTTTGTTCTCTAATTCATGGTCGGGAGGCTAAGGAGGACGTTCGAGGAATGATGGAGTCCAGGCAGCAGCTCAGCGCTGCAACTCGGAAAGCTCTCCCATTACGCGCGTAAGTTTGCTTCAACGTATCAAATACTCTGGAAAAGACGCAGGCATGCGAAAACAAGATGATCACGTCAAAAACATGAACCTAAATATTATACCTCATCTCAAAAATTGTGTTAAAAGATCAGTTTTAAAAATGTTTCTAGAGCGGAAACATACACGCGCGAATTAGGAAGCAACGAGCGCAAATAAAAATTCCTCCAATATACTTGGCCTGAGCAGAAATGAAGGTAGAAAGCACTACAAAATATCCAATTACGTCGAAAGGAACAATGGGAGCCAGGCAGCGAGGGTGCGTGAGAGCCGAGGAGTCACTCGTGACTCGAACAAGCGAATCTGATGCCGCAAGCGCCACAGCCAATCCCTTCCCGCTGCCTTCTTCCTTGTCTTGCGCGCCTCGCGTGAACAAAGTCCAGATTTTAGTAAGAATAAGAGTGCCAGGGAACGCCCAACAATAAATTGCACGGAAAATTTAGCTTCCCAGAAATTTCGGTGGGACGAGGGCGAGTTTTGAGGCCCCGGGAGAGAACTCACGCACCCGGCGCTGCTGCAATGGCCTCGCTGCTGCTGTTGCTGCTGCCACGCCGCCAAACTTCGCAGGCATCAGCGCCTGCTACTCGCCGACATTAAACTGAGAAACTTAGGCGGAATGAAACGCCTTTGTGGAAACAATCATGGAAACATAACTTGACAATGAGAAAAGCTCATGCAGATGGGAGAAAAGTTATTAAAATGTGAGGAAAATTATCCCGCGCACGGTCGCGCATCCCTCAGAAAAGTAGTCAATTTACCCGCGTTACTCTGCCGTTCCCTGTTCACTTACCGTAATAGGCAGAGATGTAAAAATATGAAGTAATGAGTAAAAAAGGTTGCTTTACACTTTGATGTTGTCAGATTTTTGATAACTTGAACCGTTTCTTTGTAATATGGAGTCAAACTCCGTAGATTTTTGCACAACATTGCTTCAAAGAGATCAATGGCCATTTTTGTGTTTTGGGAACAATGTAATGTTTTTCACTGCTATTTTATGCAGAAAATCCTTCCAAACCTGCTGATGTTTTTATTTTTCCTCTACAACAATTAGAAAAAAAGTTATGACCATTTATGTCTACTAGGTGTTATCCATTCTTCGTTTTAGTTCCTACATAAATGCATGTTTGCATGTCTGGTTATATTACTGTAAGTATAGTGTTTCGAAACTTGTAATTTTCACACAATATGAATAAAATACTGCTCTACACGCTACTGACTTCAGATTTGTCTTATTTGCCATTTTTACGAAATAAGGCGAAATAAGGCCCTGAGTAGTTTCGCTGGTAACTGAGGCTGCCACTGACTGTTCGCACGCACACCCTCTCACGGTCGCCTCATTTACCACACTGACTGTGCTTACCCCTCCCAACTTCCAAGTGGTTGGAGCTCTGCCTTAACCCCCACAATGTGGGGGTTTCTGGCTCCAGCTGTGTAGCACTCGCTGAGACGATCATTTTGGTGTATAACAACTTGGGGTTATGCCTTACGTCTGGCAACCAGTGAGCCTGGTAAATGAGGCGACCAGTTACAGTGCGCGGGTTAAGCATACGAGTAAATATTATAAAGGCTTCGGTGAGGTGTTTTATAAAGTGATAACTTGATACTTTCCCCAAAGTGGAAACAGAATGAATTTCTTCCTATGTGATGCAGGCGCTGCAGGAGGAGTTAAATACATTATTTACTTCGGGGCTATTCCAGTACTGAAGGAACTGCAAAACAAAGTTAGTATCACAGCACATACCATACGAAGTTTAGAATCGAAATAGCGGTCAAATTCCGTAAAGCCAAGAGTACAGCTCCTTGTTTTCAACTTGCATGTTTTCTAGCAACTTTAGCGGGTAAATTTCGGTACAAGTGTCCAATAAAGTAACAGCTCGGAGTAGCATGCTCAAAGTCATGACCATTTTCGGCTCGCTGGAGATATGATTCGCCCTAAGCCTGAGAGCGGAGGTTGCCGCTCGAGCAAGTGATGTCAAACAGCGTGAAATACGTGCACTTGAAATGCGTCGCCGCACAGCGAACGCCAAAATGCCGGAATTTTGTTAGTCGTCGCAGTGCAGGGCAACAGCAATGTACTCACAGCAGCTGCTCTATACGAGACTGTGAGAAAAGGGGAGAACTCAAAACAACTTGGAATAGAACACCGAAGTAAAACCATCAGTCAGTGAAGGTAAATATGCAGCAGGTAGTTCAGGTACACTAAGATCGTTGAACTCTTGTACCGTAGCAGACATCAAATGCCACGGGACTAAAGAAAGCAATACGGAGAGCAGTGAGATGCAAGTTTTATGCGTTCATCCGAGGGGCTGCGCACCAATATTTTTCGCCCTTTCTTTATGTGTTCGTACGATGAGTTTTTTCTAAGGTAAATTTGGGTCTCGCCAAGAAAGAGCAAAGAACATCGTCAGCTTAACCATAAGTTACGGAAAAATTGCCTACACTGAAAACGAACGAATACCGTAATGTCCCTCAAAGAAATGAAGATGTGCTAACAGCTGCGCCATTTCCGAGAAAAAGTTAAGTGATATTGCGAGAATAACATTTCCGGAGAGACAAGTTTGGCACAGGAAGCTCGTCTGCGCGACGCCTGCCCCAAGTTCCACGATAAACATACAAGTAATGAGCACGAGAGGGAGCTTTTAATTACCGTAACTCTCGGTGCGCACACGCACATCCAGAGCGAGGGTTAGCTTGAAAGAGCCCGTGCCTAGCAGCGCACAGCAAATAGCGCGCTAGAATAGTGGTATTATAGATAATGTACCACTGGCACCTACCATCAATATTTAAAGCTTCCACACTGACACTGACCCTCATTACAAGGATGATGGACGGTTCTTCTCATTAGACAAGCCAAGTTATCAGGAAAACAAAGGATTTTCCTACTTCAGTTCAACTAGTCACAATCTCCTGAAAACTAGACGATGCTTCGAAGCAACACGTTACTCCCACAAAACTTGGATACTGAAGCAGTTTTCAAAAACGACATGATCCTTCACGATACATTGGTTAAAGATGAATGCTCCTAACGAGATGATCAGATGGGACGTTCTCGATACTGGAAGATGCTTCAAATCCAAATGTCGCTTTCTATTTCTTGAATGCAGAAAAACATTTGAAATGAAATAAAAATCTGCGATATCCTGAATACCAAACGGAAGTCTTGATCTATTTCATCATAGGTACATAAAATAAGCAGCACTATGCAGGTCAAAACTGTACTTGGCATTGGAAAAGTAGCCACACAAGTCTCACCCAACGCTTCAATTGTTCACGGCAAAAAGTAAAAATGTTCATTAAGCATATGAACATCGAAAAATAGAATAATTAAGAGATGAAAACGCAAATAAATGTCACCTAAGGACATTAATGTTCAATTGTTTAGTGAACATTTTCTACAAAATGTTTCAAGACGTGTTTAAAAGAGAATTTTAATATATTGAGTATCTGTTAGGTATGAGGCAAAAGTTCGTAGAAACTTGAATGTTCAAGATTGTATCCAACCTCACAACACACTCAAGATAATGAAAAATGTTTCGATTGAATAGGTTTGCTTCAATTAGGCGAAGTACTCAGAGACATTCAATTTAATTGAAAGCCCTAAACGAAGCTTCAAAAATATTGAAGAACATTTCATTGTACGAACTGCAAAACGGTGATACAGACTAAGCAGTCAGCAGGTGTGAACGCTAAAATGCTCAAATGACACGAATGCGTACATATCTATACTCATGGCTTCGAGAATCGCTGGAAATGCAACTATGAATCGTGATCATATATATCATATATCGTGTGATCACACACACATATATAATGTATATATCATTTAGAACTGACAAAAACGGTAAACGTATTACAATTGGAACTGTGCGGTGTCTTTCCTGAAAGAACTCCATACTATTATGTCGCAGTTTAATAGGTTATTTTTAAAGGGTGGCGCAAAGTCACTTCACCCTTTGAACATTTATTAGACAACACTTAATACAGCTATAAAAATGTGTTACATACGAAATTAAAGAAAAATCGTAAAATGTTATCCTGTTTCGACGATACGGATTTAAAGCATATTTTGTAATCAAAATCAACACAACTATCATGCCTAAGAAATGCTGAAATACGGCAATGTCCAACGGGCAAAGATAGTGGAAAGTTATTTCTCTCACAATGGATCGTTAGATGAAGTAAAGAGGGACTTCGTAAGAAGATTTAATCAACTAAAGCCTCTAAAAGATTGCATCATTGCAATAATTTCAAAATTCAGATGTTTCGGCACAACAACAGAAAAAACATTCGGCAGACCAAGACAGGTACGAAATGCATGCCACTGAACTTGCTCTAGCTGTACTTATTCGGGCCCACAAGTAGCCATACTCAAATGTGTCCATTGCAGTAGCTTTAAGAAACAATTATAATTGATAAATCGCTTGTGGTAAATAAGTTGTTCGTTTAAATTGTGTAAATGTTGGTTTGCGCCTTCTTAGCCACAAAAAAGGGGTTCCCAACAGAAGGAGGAAGGCACCATTCACTTAGGAATTAAGGACACGAATTTATGCACAAGGCCTCTTTCCCTCTCACCTTTCTTATAGGAACAGCAAGATTGAAATAAGTTTATGGACATGATAGAAGATGAAGAAGTAGAAGGTGATTGAAAATATAAGTAAAGCGAAAATGATGGTCCACAAAAAAAAAAGAACTGATTTCAACAACCATTTGGCTTACTTAACCATCAGCTCGAAGTCTCGCATCTTTTCCCTCGGAGCGCTACTGAACGCGTTTAATGCAGTTACATTCAAAACGAACACCTAACAACGTCAAAGCAATGAGCCAATATTCATGAAAGTACAATCAGCAACAACTTTGCCACATTTCATAGCCGTCCCACCCCAGCGACAAGGTAAACTTATAAATATAGAGCATAATAGCGGCGCACACATTAGACACGAGGGTACAGGAGACGCGGCAGTGCAAGCATTTCCGGCGCGAGGGCCACAGCTGCCGTGAAGGCAACACGCACTCCACCGCTACGGCAGGGCAGCACTGAGGGTGTGTCGCGCTCCCGGTCCCCGGGGGCGGCATGATGGCAGCCGAGCTCAGGGTCGCGACACTGCGGTAGACCTCATCGAGGGAAAGTAAATCAAAGGCCGGTCATTCTGTGCAATGCGAGTCTAAAGTACATAGATTGAGAAGACGTCAATCTAGAGGACATAAATTGAGAGAACAAACATCCAAGTACGTAAATCAGGAAATGCACCAATCGAGAAGGGCGTAAATCGAAAGTACGCAAATCGAGAAGCCGTGTGTCGAGCGTAGGCCAATCGAAAGGTCGAAAATCGATCTGAAGTTATTGAAAATCTCGGATGATTGATTTCTGTAAACCTACCACATCTCAGTCACAAGTAAATCCCAACAAAGTGCGCTGACTAGTGCGTTAATAGGACGAACAATCCGAACAAAAAAAAATCAACACTGCACTGTAAACGAATGCTTCTGGATTTCACAAAATCAACAACTGAAAATTCAAAACGGTGGAGTTATCCAATTTAGGCATTTTCAAATAGAATCAGGGCATAAAAACCAGTTAGCATCGGGCATCCATGCAGGGTTACAAATGCTGAATGGCCTTTATGGAAGAATTTACCCGAAAAAAACTTAGAATCTTGGTCAGATAGGTTACCGGTCTGGCAACTGAATTCGACCGTTCACAAACCTGCGAGTCGTTTTGTCAACAAGTGCACACCACGCCGCAGCATGACGCACATCGTGCACAGCTCGTCATTAAGCAGCACTGCCACGCATGGTTCCCAGGGCCTCCCAGAGGCGAGTCTGTCATTAAAAGAGCCCAGCAGTCCCGCCTCCTTGCTGCTCAAATGGCAATTATTTTCTCAGGGGATAAAGAACAAGCCAGAGTTGATATATTTGCATAAACTGACGTACGAGCAGTACCACTGCCACCTATACCTATTTAGCAGGCATGCCTCCTATACCTATTTAGAAAGCATAGGCAGTACCGTTCGTTCTACACAAAAGCGAGGCACGCATTACAATGTCATTTTTCGGCAAGGAAAGTCCGGGTAAAATGCTGAATAGCCAACGCGGAGTAACTAGACTAGTTGATTGTGAAGCAAGAAACGAACTGCCTGAGGCGCGCTTGCAGCAACATCAGCACTTGAGATCCTTCGATGTAGAGCGCTGTCGTAAAATGCGAAATTTTAACTCAAATTCAGATAATAAATTAGCTATGACTGAAAGTAACTAAATGTGAAATGAACGTAGAGATTCCACGCCAGAACGATCACACAAATTTCAACACGATCTAATCCTGCGACATTCTGCTCTCAGAGTTAAATCTTGACTTTCTTCTCTAATGGTATCAGTGGTCTCATCGCACTTTTCGTATGATCGAACGGCATCATAGAAAAGGACCACATCTTACGCAATAAAAAGCAGCACACTATGTAAGGTAAAACAATAATAACAAAAACTTTATTACCAAATAAATGTACAGAAATCCTAAATTTAGGATTTACACCAAATAAATGCTAAATTATACGCGTCACTCGGAATTTGCTTTAAATCAAGCTTCAAGTAAATGCTGAATTTCAATGAATTTTACTCAGTGAATAGCGAATTAGACAACTGACATCAACTATATACACTGAATGCAGCAGCATGCCATTCTCCAACAGCCTACACACCGAACACACAGTTACAGAAGCAAACCTACCTACGAACTCTATTTCAAACATTGTTCATTTCACTAAACGGTATGCATAGTAAACACAAAATTTCCCCTATCCAACAGAGTGAAGACAGAACTTAGCATTTGGAGTCAACACTGGGAGTAGAAGAGTGCAGTAGCGGGAGCAGAAGCCGAGCCTACAGCAGATCGATAGCCAGGAGCTCGGGGACGGCGCACCCTCGTGCCGCTACCAGCGTAGGCCGCCGGGCCGGGCGTCAGGTGCCGACGTGCGGCGAGGAGCAGTCCTCTCGAGCTCATGCGCGCACCTCCCTCTACATAACACAACAGTGGCAACTATCTGCACAGGTTCGGAACGGTCACGAGTGAACGTCCTAGGCAATCACTAGCAGTGATGCGAAGCAAACTCCAGCAGTGATGCGGAGCAAACTCTAGCAGTGATGCGAAGCAAACTCTAGCAGTGATGCGAAGCAAACTCCAGCAGTGATGTAGAGCAAATTCCAGCAGTGATGCGAAGCAAACTCTAGCAGTGATGCGAAGCAAACTCCAGTAGTGATGTAGAGCAAACTCCAGCAGTGATGCGAAGCAAACTCCAGCAGTGATGCGAAGCAAACTCCAGCAGTGATGCGAAGCAAACTCCAGCAGTGATGCGAAGCAAACTCCAGCAGCCATGTGAAGCAAACTCCAGCAGTCATGTGAAGAAAACTCCAGCAGTCATGTGAAGAAAACTCCAGCAGTCATGTGAAGCAAACACCAGCAGCCATGTGAAGCAAACTCCAGCTGTCATGTGAAGCAAACTCCAGCAGTCATGTGAAGCAAACTCCAGCAGTCATGTGAAGCAAACTCCAGCAGAGATGCTGAGCCATCTCCAACAGTGAAGCGAAATCATGATGAGCAGTGATGAGAAGCGAACTCCAGCAGTGATGCGAAGCCATCGCCAGCAGTGAAAGATATGCAACAATTAGCCCCTGTCAAATGAAAGAGTCACACGCTAGCAGAACCTGTAACGATCACTAATCATAAACACTAGCAGAGTAAGAGGGTGCTACACACCAATAATAGGAGGGGCACCAGATCATCTAATACCAAAGGACTGAACCTATCTCCTGTAGCTGTATGCACACGGCAAAATAAGTTTGCCTATGCGAGTGTCTCGTGCATTACCAAGACAGAAAAAATGTATACAATACTGCAGAGTTAGATAGATTAGATTATGTTAGTTTAAGCCTCCCTAACCGCTACAAAAAAGAGCGTATCGAAGAGAGGAAGGAGGATGGCACCATTTAGTATGGAGATGAGAGAATGGGGAATCTATGCAGAAAGGTCATAGAAACAGTAAGATGAGATAGAAGTTCATAAAACAAGATCAAAGTTGAAGAAGAAAGTAGTAGGAGCTGAAAAAACAGGACAGCAGTGAACCGGAAAAAGATGGTCCGTAACAAAACAAAAACCTATTCTATTTAATTAACAAAAAAGAAAGCCTACCTAACCTTCAGCTCGGGCCCTCACATTGTCCCCCTGATACAATAGATTCCCATAGATACAATAATTGTATCCCCCTGAGAGGTACTGCAGAGTTAACATCAACGCTAACTTGGGTATAAATACAAAAATTAGATTCGTCCATACCAATAATTAGTGCTGAATTAGTTAGTATAAAACTCCCTGGCTACAACGAAGGCGATCTCAGGAGAGCGGAGAGAGAGAGCACCATTTAGAATGAACTGTAGAAAACGAGAAATCGATGTATAAAACGTGCTCCCACACAAAATACCATGCACATAGAAACAGCGAGTCAGAAAGGAAGAGCTCGTATGATTCAAAACAAGTTAATGCACCTTAGCAAATTACATTACATCTCTAGTGTCAGTTCTACAAACAAATCTTTACATTTACGTAAAATCATTATGAACTAAAAACTAGAAAAACTAGAGTAATATGAGATGGCTGAATGAGAAAATACACAAGATAATACAGAACAATACGAAAACTCAAGACCTGCGAGTGCGAACGCAGCGATTCAGTTCAATATTTGTTAGTTTAGAGCTCTCTTACCACATAAAATGTGCTTGCGCGAGAGGAAAGAGGAAGGCACTATTTATTTACTATGAAATTAAGGGAACAAGGAATCTAAGCACAACTACATCCTACCCCAAATTCTTTGCGTCTAGAGGCAGCATGATTGAAAGAAGTTTATGCTACAAAAATTGAAGAAAAATATTATGTGCTGAAAAATGAACAGCGATAAACCGAAAAAATGACCACTACCCAGATTCATACCACATATCGTTCCGGGCTCTTTCTCAGTAACTACGCGATACCATAAGCCTAAAAACAATCCGCAAAAAGGCAGAAATGGGAAGCTTGTTTTCTACACAAATATCATTTACTCAGAAGTTAATTGCTCTCACAGAGAAGGCCTGGAAACCAAATACGAGAAAAACTAGACGCAAGACGACGACGTTGTGCAATCAACAGGTGAACTGAGCGTCAATATCTGTGTACTCCTTAATTAACACATTGATGACGTTTGCGTGGTTGGTTTGGTTATGTTCTCAGTAGCGGAATTGAAAATCTCACTGACAGCTCGAATACATTCTAGCCTTTCTAAGAAGTGTGAAAAACATATCAGCAAGATAATATTTTACCTACTATGTTAAAACCTTTTCTAAAAGAGGAAATGACATAATTAAAATGCTTTTCATTCGTACCAGGGCGTTATTAACCAATTTACCTGATGGTACACACGTATCTCAGTTTAGTTTATTAGTTAGTTTAAGCCTCCCTATCCTCAACAATGAGATGTAAAGAGAGGAAGGAAGAAGGCACCATTTAGTATGGAGTTAAGGGAACGTGGAATCTATGCAGAAACGGCACAGAAACAGAAAGCTAAGAAAGAAGTTCATTAAACAAGAAAAAGTTGAAGAAGAAAGTAGTAGGCGGTGAAAAACAGGACAGCAGTGAACCGAAAAAAAGATGGTCCGTAACAAAACAAAACCTATTCTATTTTAACAAAAAGAAAGCCTACCTAACCTTTAGCTCAGGCCCACACACGTATCTCAATTCGTAGTAAACGTGTTGAGTATTCTACATTTTAAAATTAATATCCAAGTTTAGGACTCACTAGCCACAATAACGGCGATTTCAAGAGAACGAAAAGAAAGGACCATTTAGCATGGACTACATATCTATGCACAAGGTGCGGTCCCGCTCAAGATACTCGACGCATAGAAACAGCAAGTTTCGAATGAAGAAGAAAAAATGCCAAAGAAGATAGAGCGAAAAACGTATGAAAACGAAAAAAAGTAAGGGACACAAAAAATAGCAGTCCCGAAAGCCTATGTACAGCTTGGTACTTCACTGAATCTCTCCTGGGGATGCTAGTCCCCATAGCATAGCATGGCATAGACAAACATAACTAACCTGAGCCTAGTGCCTATCCCATGTCCTGCGACGGGTGAAATACTCCACACATTCAAACCAAACCGAACCAAAATAAGCGAAACCATAGTAAAGTAGCAAAGCATTTCCAAAGAAAATTACAGTCATCGTCAAGAGCTGCTAGCCTTGCAGAGCTGCGGGAAATTTAGGACGTTCGTAGAATTACAATCACAGCACTACAATCCAAGAAAAAGATATGGAGGTAAAAGACGACGAGCAATCGAGAGCAACTTCGTCGCATTTTTTGTGATTACCGGGTAACTTTTGCGGTTGTACGACAAAAGGAAACACTTGAGTTGGTTAGTTAACAGAAGACACGAGGCAAAATAAATACGTTGAGCGTGATTGTGATTGCAACGGAGTGCCAGCACCATGACGTTCGTTGGAAAAAAAGCCATTAAAATGCAATTCGTCAAGGGACGATTCACATGAAAGCTTCATCCAGCGCTTCATCATTCAGTTCGCTAGCCACACTAATGGGTGGCGTCCATAGAGAGCAGAACCAAACAGCACGCGTCAATCAAATATTCAAAGACTCAAAGATTCCTACGACCACAAGTGCTTTCATTTTTTTTACAAACTTTGCTCCTAAATGCACTTCAGTGTCAAGCAAACCGGACGGTAATTATACATCACGAATTTCGAACTTAGAAATCGATGTAAGAACCATAGTTTAACGCCATGAACATTTCACAGAAATCTGAGCAAATTTTTTGCTTTTACCAAAGCTTATTTGACACGGTTGTCCCTCTCAGAAGTAAGTTCGTCTGGCCCAAGAGAGAGGGTAGAAGGGAGTAGCGCGGAACTTCCGAGAGCGCTCGAAGTTAGGAAACATGGGCCGCGTCTAGGCTGAGTTTTATTTGAAACGTGCGCAGCTTCGCAAACTCGGGACACAATGGCTCGTAGGCGTCTCGAGAAACTCCTGAGACGCTATCAAGGCGAATCAAATCCCAACCACTGAGTTTTCTGCTGCTAAAATAAAGCGGCATAATGTTTGGAATACCTCAAATCATTCTGACCACCTGAACTAGGCATACTTTTGGAATAGCACCAACATGGGCAGGGAGACAGAACGAGCATAATGAACCATTGTTTTCACGTTCCAGTAGTAGAAGTATTTTAGTTGGCAGCTACGACGACTCTAATGCCCACCGCTGGCCAGTGTTTCTATCTTGTCACTCCTGCTCAGGTTTTAAATTTCAAGCGCAGCTCCAGCTCCGTTTTGACGCTAACAATGCCGGCTCTGCTTACCGCCTCAACCAAGAATGGGCTACAAACTTCATCACAGAATTTATTCGCTTCCGAAGAAAATTCTATATCGAAGATAGCAATTCAAAGTTGTTCGTACAAAATACGTTAAACAATTAAACCTAAGTAAGTCCTTATAATTAAATCTATAAATAGCAAATAGTCCCCAAATCCGAATTTCGATGAATGACTGCAAAATCTATTAAAGGCTCGGTCTGAAGCTAAAATTGATCGTGCTCGAATTCAGTCGAATGATATTATACGAAGTAACAAATTGATTTTACCATTTCAGACAAAAAATGCAGGAAGCAAGCGCTGCAACTGGATGATCTATCTACCAGGAAAATATTTTCTTCTGGAGGAAGTGTGGCTTAGTTTTTCAAAGCTGGGATATGTGTTCTCCAATGAACTGAGTCTGCAGCACAGGAAGTTGATTTTTTAATATTAATTCCCAGTTTCATAGGGAATATTGGGCTCGTTTATTCCATATAAATTTTGAGTTTCATGGTAATTATTAGTCTCGTCTACGCCATACAATATTTACGATAAAAAGCTTCTAACACAAACGCACAAAATCTGCACAAACTTGCAATTTATAAGTCCCAATAATTAGCTTCACAATTCTCCGCCATTGAAGCTCTAACCTTTTAGCAATTATTACTTCGCACAAACGTTATGTCAATATTGCCCAAAGTTCATACTCATCCGGCTCAAAAATTTTAAGATTAAGATTATAAGCTAGTTTAAGCCTCCCTAACCGCTATCTAAGAGAGGAAGGAAGGCGGCACCATTTAGTATGTAGATAAGGGAATGCAGAATCTATGCAGAAGAGGCATAGAAACAGAAAGTTGAGAAAGAAGTTCATGAAACAAGATAAAAGTTGAAGAAGAAAGTATCAGGTGCTGAAAAACAGGACAGCAATGAACCGAAAAAAGATGGTCCTTAACATAATAAAACATTTTATTTCAACAAAAAGAAGGCCTACCTGACTCTCAGCTCGGGTCCTCACATTTTCCCCCTGGGAGTTCCAAACTTTCGAAGGTCAATGAGTGCACTAAAAATTTTACTAAACATTAGTTTTAAAAGATAGATACTAGTTAAAAAAATATAAATATCAGTTCTAAACCAAATAGAATGAAAACAAACGTGTTGAAATCGAATATGCACCCAAATTTACAATAGACAGCGGATCATGATGCACCATTGTACAATACAAGTCACGCTTCAACACATCCTGGTCGCCCATTTAAATACGGCACGCTGGCAAATGAGTTGACAGACTAGAATATCGCAATGCAAGCCGAGCACCTGCGTGAACACGAAGATGAGAAACGGAACAAAATTGAGCCCCTGAAACTGGGCGCAGCGCGTGCCAGGAAATACGGCAGGGATGGAGCGTCAGGACCGAGTAAGCAAGGTGCATAATCAGAGCTAATTCCAGATTTCCCATCTCACGCAGCAAAATTTTAGATATGAGGCAATCACTCAAGGATCCACGCCAAGCCACCAACAAAGACGGGACCAGTGAGCCCAAGACTGAAGTGTCAACAGAGCCCCCCACACACGCGCGGCACACAGGCGGAGGAGAGCAAAGAGGACACACACGGCAGGCAAACACGGACGGCGGCGAGCGCCACTCTTCCAGACACCGGCCTGCGCTCCAGACTTCATCTTGCGTGGAGAGTTACTCCGCTCAACATCTTATTCAATCTATCTTGTACAGAGCATCTCGCTCCACTCCACGTCTATCTTGATTGGAACGTCTTCCTCCACTCCATATCTATCTTGCATGGAACGTCTTGCTCCACTCCACATTTTATTCCTGTTATCTTACGCGAAGCGTCTTACTCCATTCATCTTATTTCATCTATTTTGTGTACAGCGTCTTGCTGCATCTACAATACGTCGAGCATCCCTGGGCATCCTGCGCTCTCACTCTACAATTAACGCTTTGCGGACGTCTTGTGTTCTGTGGATATTTTGCCCTCTGTGGACAACTTTGGCTATATATTGGCATCGTTAGTTCCCACTACCTCTGATAGGAATCATCGTCTGAAAATTACAACGAAGATTGTCCATCACTGAAGGTATTTCAACTTCGCATTCAAGAAGAGCGTATAGCACTCGCCGTCGTAATCTTTCGAGGGAATTTTTAAAATGGATTATTTATCCCTTTATCACTTCTAGTCTGTGCTTTTACGTTGCAACGAACTAAGCATTAAAAACATTTAAAAGTGTTTGCATTGTTCAACAAAGCAACCTCCGCATCCCCAGTAAATTGTTCTCAAGTTGAGCCGATTCAATACCACGAAGAAACAGTGGCGTCATTTCCTCGAACACAAGCCAATTCAGCGTCATGACAGGTGTCGTTTTTTACTTTACATTACATTTGGCATTACGGCTATTCACGCAGATATCAAGTGAGGAACCCAACATTGTATTCGATTACACATTAAACACACAGCAACCCATAGGCAAAAGGCACCGTGCTTACTTGCGGTGTGATGGAAAATAGGGTTCACCGTTTACGAAGTCTCCATCAATCGAAACTAAGGTCTTCTGTAAGTGGCTATTTCTTAATGGTCCTTGTGTTGGGAAGCTTGCGGCCCGAGCTCAATTAAGAACAATCGATGAACTTGCTTAAAAGCTGTCAGCCGTCTCCGGCGGATGATGTCGCGGACAATTATGGCCGGTGATCACCAAACGTAAAGCTGGACCTCGTTTGGGCGACGAACACAAAGCTCAATGAATACGAGAACTGCAGGGCGAGTCCCGCACCTGGCCAAAAGGTACAAATTAGTCGCGACGGGCCACCGTGTCTCGCTCCTGCACACCTCCCACAGCGTTCAGGGAGCCCTCAACTGCTTTGAGTAATACCGCCTCTTTCTCCTCAAAACTAACAAAAAATAATTACAAAACATGAAAAATAATGGAACAGAATGAAAGAATCTTTTACATCGTGTATTCAGGCCCAATCGTTCCGTGCCTCGGGTTAGAGCTAAGAAAATATCTCAATCGTCCCATGAAGAATGGTTCATTACGCATCATTTCAGCCTATTTCTTTACAATTGGAAAACTGAAACACATCCCGTACTGCCGAATACAATAGCATAAGGCAATTAGATAATTTCGTCACTAAAATTGATTTCATAATAAATGGGGCTTATGTCCCACAGATAATTAAATCGTGCAAGTCTATAGAAAGCCGAGTTGGCTCTGAAACGTTGTAGCACTTGATCTTTAGTCAACATTCCCGACTCAACTTGCATCAAAAGCATAGCCTGCAGGCATCCCACCGACAGTAGTTGACGCGACCTGCGTTGAGGACGTCTATTTTAAACGACTAGACGAAATTAGCGGAGCAGAATGAGAGATTTTGGAAATTTCGATTGCTAACATGTTCTGAAACCACAATTGCAAGGTACGTGTAATTAAACGCAAGAATTCCAAGTACATGTTTCGGCCGTACATATCTGAAATATCTATTTGTTTCCGATGCACAAATTTCCACAAACGATTAAATGCAACAGCACACACGGAAGTTACACTACAATAGGAACAAAATTTTTGACATCATACGTCATTACTATTTCTACAGGAAGTAGTAGAATAACGAACTCAACAGCAGGACTTCAGCAGGAGTAGTACAATTTTAGGAGCAAAAGCAGAACTTGTCACAGCAGCAACTGAGTGTGAATATTAGTAGAGAGAGCCACAAAATTTCATCAACATGCCTACATAAAGCCCTCTTACAGGTAATAACCTAATTTAACGATTAAATTAAACAGCAACTAAGGCGCTCCAAAAAGAGGAAGGAGGAAGGCACCATTTAGTACTTTAGGGAACGCGGAATCTATGCGCAAGGCGCATCAAAACATTAAATTGAGAAAGAAGCTTATGAAACAAGATAAAAATTCAAAAATAAAGTATTAAGTGCTGAAAACAGGACAGCATTGAACCGAAAAAAGATGGTTCGTAACAAAACTAAGACCTATGATTTCAACAAAGAAATACCTCCATAACCTTTAGCTCGGGACCTCACATATTTCACCTGGGAGCACTAATTTCCATAGATACATAAATTGTATCTCCCTGAGGGGACCTAATTTCAAAATATCAGCACTGGCAAAGCAAGACAAAAAGTTTAAAAAAAGGAATAAAATTTTTCAAATTCAAGAATGTTGTCTATGGATAAATAACAAACTAAGAGCTCAGGAGTACTCGTAGAGCAACAGGAATCTAAGGACCAAAATTACACGTCAAATCGAACAATAAATAAAGTGGCGCAGCCCAATGAGGCGTAATAATTACAGGCGCCGTGCATCCACCTCAGCACTTCCGCTAGCTGATGCTCCACCTCCCACGGGACTGGAGGACTCCAGCATTGATCCCAACTGAGCCATTATATTCACTTATCATTATTATTATTATTATTATTAGTATTGATATTTTTATTATTTAAGAAAGTTTTAGCCTCCCTTTGCCACGACAAAGATGTTCAAAAAGAGGAAGGATGAAGGCACCATTTAGTATTGAGTTCAGGGATTAGATTAGATTATTAATTATTTTAAGCTTCCCTATCCTCAACAAATGAGATCCAAAGAGAGGAAACAAGAAGGCATCATTTAGTATGTAGTTAAGGGAACGCGGAATCTATGCAGAAGGTACATAGAAACAGTAAGCTAAGAAAGAAATTCAAGAAACAAGAAAAAGTTAAAGAAGAAAGTAGTAGGTGCTGAAAAAACAGGACAGCAGTGAACCGAAAAAAGATGGTCCGTCCAGCGGTACCAAACGTCTTAAAAGAACTTGAGTTTAATCACAACACTTGGAACTTTCGTCCGATGAACGGTGTCGACACTATACTCTTTTTTTACAAGGGTTTATCAACGTTACTAAAAGCCGAATGCTTATGCAAGAACAAGACCGTTGCATGCAATTTTTAGTCAGCGATAAAAAGTTCAAAATCATTCATACCAAAAATAAATATTTAAATTAACTAGTTACGACCGAAAAAAATATAATTATCATTATTTATATTTTCGTCTTAGTTCAAGGCTCCCTAACAACAAAGCCATTCTAAGACAGCAGATTAAATGATCATTTAGTATACACTGTAGAAAGTGGAAAATCTATGCACAAGGCGTGTTCCCACACAGGATACTCCACGCATAAAAACAGCAAGTTAGAAAAAGCAAGGGGAAAAAGACAAAGTGAATATGACTAAAGAATGCATGAAACTCGAAAGTGGGCCCAAAAGATAGAAGTACCGCAGGCCTATCTATAGCTGAGGTAACCTGACAGTATCTCCCCTGGGGGCGCCAGTCAACATAATATAAAATAGACAAACCTAACTAACCTTAACTCGTCGCCAATCCTGTGCCGCCAAGGGAACGAGCACAATTCGTGTTTACGAAGTACATCAACATGAAATTCATAAACTATCAAGTTAGATCCTGAGTTAGTTAAACACGTTGACTGAGATAGACTAAACTGAAGTTCAATACTCAACTCACATTTAAAGCAAAAATCATTTGCAATTTTATAAACACCAAACATTAACTGGGTATATTAACACGTTAACTGCGATGGGTTAGACTGCAGTTCAGCATTCAATTCAAATTTAAAATCAATTGTGGTAGATTAGATTAGATTAAAAGTTAGTTTAAGCCTCCCTAACCGCTGCAAAAATAGAGCGTATCGAAGAGAGGCAGGAGGAAGGCACCATTTAGTATGGAGATAAGAAAATGAGGAATCTATGCAGAAACGGCATAGAAACAGTAAGATGGGAAAGAAGTTCATGAAATAAGATAAAAGTTGAAGAAGAAAGTCAGAGGTGCTGAAAAACAGGACAGTAGTGAACCGAAAAAAGGTGGTCCTTAACATAACAAAAAACATTTTATTTCAACAAAAAGAAGGCCTACCTAACTCTCAGCTCGGGCCCTCACATTTTTCCCCTGGGAGTGCTAATTCCCATAGATACAATAGTTGTATCCCCCTGTGGGGAATCAATTGTGGTAATCAACTTTGAAAATAGCAAACATTAACTGGATCGGGCCTTCATTTAGCTTTCGTAAGTACGTAAGTATCAATAAAAGATGAGTTAGTGACTGCAGGTGGGTCAGCAGCACTGTGAAAATCACCTAAGTGACCACCGGTGGGTCACTGCGCAAGAAATGTGTTAAATACTCTTAATTGTAAAAGATTGTAAAAAAATTTCAAACGACCCATCGATGGGTTGTTTCGCAGTTGGAAAAATGAGAGCACGACCTATCAATAATGGGTCGTATCGCATGCAACATGTTAAGCCTCTCTAACCACACCTAAAGTGTTCCCAAAAAATGAGAGCACGACCTATCAATAATGGGTCGTATCGCATGCAACATGTTAAGCCTCTCTAACCACACCTAAAGTGTTCCCAAAAAATGAGAGCACGACCTATCAATAATGGGTCGTATCGCATGCAACATGTTAAGCCTCTCTAACCACACCTAAAGTGTTCCCAAAAAATGAGAGCACGACCTATCAATAATGGGTCGTATCGCATGCAACATGTTAAGCCTCTCTAACCACACCTAAAGTGTTCCCAAAAAATGAGAGCACGACCTATAAATAATGGGTCGTATCGCGTGCAACATGTTAAGCCTCTAACCACACCTATAATAATAAAGTGTTCCCAAAAAATTAGAGCACGACCTATCAATAATGGGTCGTATCGCATGCAACGTGTTAAGCCTCGCTAGCCACACCTAAAGTGTTCCCAAAAAAAAACAAGAAGAAAAGTATCTTTTAGTATGGAATTAAGGGAATGAGGAATTTATGGTCAAGGTGTGTTCCCACACCATCCGTATAAAAAAACGGGAAGATTGTAAGAAGCATCTGAAACAAAATGGGAGTTCTTGTAAGTGCTGAAAAAGGACAACGGTAAAGCGAAAAATGATGGTCCGTGACAAAATAAAACCATGTATTTTACTTCATCAAAAGGAGTGCCCACATAATCTTTAGCTCGGGATCTCGCATTGCCCCCCAGGGAGCGCTAATTCACCAAGATGATACTCTTCCTACGAAAACCAAGCGCTAGCCAAGCATGGCTATGATACCTGCTGCTGTCGTCAACGAAGGAAGATTAACGAAAGAACAAAGATGATAACTTATCATGCGAGATACGTGGGAGAGAACCGACCCTCAACTCTGACTTCACCTCTGCACAATATCATACTCAGGACGAACCTTCTTTCTTGACCCAAATTTTGCAACCTGGAATCTGGTCGCATGTTCCCATATGAGACTGCGTACGTTGCCTCAGTACGTGCCATCAACTGAGGTGAATTATAACTACCGGTCTCAATTTTAGACGTACATCGAGATAAAAAGTGCAGCGTCGAATAATAACATAAGGAACCTCGGTGCTCTTCCCACCGTAAAGTCGACGATGTATAGTTCGAACATGAACATCGTCATTGAAAAATTTTAATTCAAGTCAGAAATTGGCTTTGGTCATAACTTTTCAGTGCCACTGCAAATTAAAACGAACTGTCTCAATACCCGTGTTTCTACTCGTACCGTCGCACGTGCAGCCAGTAACGAAGTATGAACATCTAACGACTAAGCTGTGACGTGTGCTCCAGAATACTAGGCAAAATATTTCATTCTTCCCGATCACTCTAGAATATGTACACGGAAGAGCAACTGGTTTATCTCTCAGGAACACCTGTGCAGGATGACGCCTCAAGAGACAATAGGGCGAGACAATTTAACTTCAGACTCGCCACGTTCGATACAGATATGTTTTACTAAAAGATTCAACTCCGCAGTATGTATTGCCGGAAATGAAGTGAGGATGAGTTATCAAGTCACTGGAACGCTTCAAACGAATGCCTGCAACGAAATTCTTCTTCCGGAATATCAACACAGTCCAAACGAATAGTGAGCACCCGATACATTACACTAAATTTTTGCCTTCTGTTCATCTCACGTAAAAATTGATTCCAAACATCACTACAAACATCTACATCTTATCCTGCTGAACCGAGAAGGTCGGAGCGCTTTAGATGGCAAATGGATCAAGACATTAATCAAGCTAACCCTAATGGAGTGCAGATTTGAACAAATTCTACATAACAAATGAACCTGCGCGCGCTGACAGCACTTTTTGTCAGTCGGTATGCTGATGAGTGGCCCACGCTCACCACTGACACTCGTATGCACATGCCAGCGCTGACAGTCCATTTGTTTTGACGCAGGCGGCGCAGCAAAGGCGGCAGCGGCGGCTGTTCTCACCTGCAGCCGCCAATTGGACTGTCACGACACCTTCGGACGCCCGTTGCGATGTGTTTACCTAGGGTAGGATTTTCAAACAATTCACGCTATCGTGAAGGTTACGGCTTACAGTTAAAATTTTACACATGGAATTGCCATCGCTATGTGCTACGTGAAGATTATTCTTTTGAAAAAAAATTTGAGTCGGCAATCAACCTCAGCTATGAGGGCGTAAACTTGTAAAAAATCTGTACACGGTCATTTGAACAACGCGAGCGAGCCTCACCGATACACAAGCAGGGGTTTTATTAGCGGCGTTTGTTAAGAAGTCACCATATCATAATACCATAGGGAGCTCAAATTTAATTTTGTTTCAGAAAGTTAACGTTCCCAGAAGACATTACGAAACATTATCTTGGTCAGGTCACAGACATAACCATCATGCGTTGAGGCTTTAATCGAAAATGAATTTCTAGAATGATTCGTGTTTCGAAAGAAAATATCCCAGTCTTCTACATCAAGTTAAACGAAGTCAATGTAGAAAATTTACAACATTGTCATACAGAAAATTTACAACTGTCACACAGAAAAACCCACTGATAACAATCTATTGCAATTCTTGAGTGCAGTACAATTTGAACAGACACGATATCGATGGTGGGCCAATTGGCGACAGCCGTGTTGGTCGAAAATTATGTGAGATTCTCGAAAAAATGTAACAATATTAACTCCGCGCGTGAACAGCTTGCGGCAGGTGCGATATATCTCGTAAGCACAATCCGGGCTCACTATGCATCACCATGCGTTAGTCCTTCTTTGTAGCCTCGTCCGACTTGTTTGACACTTATGTGTCCCAGTCACCTAGAAATTAACCGAACAAATTATTAATGGTAATATGAGCTATGTTCCGAAACAAATTCGCAAGCATGAGGGATTTATTTATTCATTTTGCTAAATGAGGCACGCTGGGAACTTCAGCTAGACCAAATAAAATGAAGTGAGTTCCACTTCGTACCGTCCCCCCGAAGTTCGCATGTAGGCAGGGCAGCCGCAGACAAAACAAGGCCGCTGGCGCAGCTCGGCGGCCAAGAGGCGCACGAAGCAGACCTCGTGAGCTGGGCGCGTGCAAGAATGCCAAGACACGCAAGCACACTTGGCGGAGGCCCTCAGCCTCAGTGATAAGGAGCGCCTCGTGATAAGTTACATTATCGTCAGCACTGAATTGCAGCGCTCGCCGCATGTGCGCACTCACCACTGACAATATACGCACATCACAAGGAGCAATAAACGATGCCATCAACAATTATCGACGAGCTCGATTGCCCAGTAGCGATGTGACTCTGTTTCTCACTCACGCTTGCCGAACTTCGCAGTTTTCCGCTCATACCTACATTGATTTCCAACTACTGACAATATTTTTAAAAGACAACTACTACGTTATCATAGACGTCGGAACAAACACTACACAGTGCATACGTAATAACTAATATCTCCACGTACAAATATCATACACGGTAAATAATAATGTCTTCTCGTACACAACGTCTAGTTAAGAATAATGAAGATAGAATTGCACATCATTAAACGTTCGCTCATTTTATACTTTAACATGCATTATTTACGGGAGGATAACAACCGTATCCGCCAAAACAATGTTTTAACAAAGCTAGGGAGGATCTCAAAAAGACAAGAAATTAATAACGAAGCAGTCATAAAATACTGAGGCCCGTGAGCAGACAGTCGACCTCCTTCATGGGACGAAGTAACGCATTATATAGCAATCTAAAGATAAGGATTGCTGACATTCCTTTGATTCTTCTTCAAGAAGTTATGATTGAGGCCAGGATTTCCACCGTAGCGCGGTCATTTCGCAAGGCACATTGGCGAAGATAAGCACTACAAGAACTCGTCACTACGGGAGCGCCACGTCCCCAAGATAAGCTGAAGAACTGTCCCCTACAAGGCGCCTCTTGACGAGAGAGAGACAACTCAACTTATATAAGTGGCCTCAGAGTGATGAAAAAATGTGGAACCAAGATAAAGGGCACCATTATGACAGGTAACTGATAATTCCTTCACACTAATGCCAGCTATTGGATAACCCTTAACGTTCGGAAAAACAAATGACATCTAATTGTATTTAATTTACGTGGATTACACGAGAGAAACCTGAAGAATGTCGACATGTTTCATGACAGAGCCCGCCTGTAAGTAATATTTAACGCTTAGACCTTAAAATTACTCATTTTGTGGTGTTGTAGCAGCAGTGAAGAGAACTGAACGGGTTCAAAAGAAAACACTCGAGGAGCATCGGCTCAAGTGTGCACTGACAGTAAAGGCGTTGTTTAGAGCCGCGTCACGGCTAATTTCTCACTTACTCCTAACACAATCAAAATCGGACCTTCCACGTACCAAAGACCTTTCGACAATCAGTGCAGGAACTATTAATTCATGAAGTTTTCCAACAAAAACAATTATTTGGTCTTGAGTGCTATAGTCACAGAGCATCGATGAAATTGCAAACTTCTGACGTTAACGTGATTCTATACATATTCCAAAGCAAACCCCGAATCTCTAAAGGCGCTGACAATTGATAATTTTATGATTATTTCAGACTTTGGCAAGCACATCACAGTCGCACACGACGGTCAGTGTATGTGACAAGCAAACTGAACGTTGAATACCACAAATGCGATCTCGTAGACGTCCCTAATTTTATTTAGTGGTCATGAGCGTTCGTTTGCAATAGAGTCAACTTTCATTAATAACACCAATTCACGTTTGACATGTTCGGTATTTATGATGGGCTTTTCAATTCTATTCCAATATGCAATAGCCTAGGATTTGATTCGAAGGCATCAAAAAGGAAACTTTAACACGCTAATAATAGGGAAAAAGTGGGAATAAAACGCCTCAACAATTTACACTCTACAATGCGTTAAAAAAATAAAAAATAGTACCATGAAAAAATAAATATGACTCGTTTTCGTTTAACAGTTACCGTCACCGATCAAAGCTGAAGCGTTCACCCCGACCAAAGTATCTCCACAACGCTTGGAGTTGCCTAGTGCTCCCCGAACTGTGCAGGTCACGCAGCAGTCACCACAATAACGCTAATCTTAAGCCCGGCCTGATTCTCAAGCAGGTCTCGCAATACAGACGACGTGAGGAGTGCAGAACTGTACAGGTCGAGTTTTACGATTGAATTAGCTTGTTTTGAATGCCATCAATCACAACACAAACAGGCACGCGCGAGGAATGGGCAAAAGAGGAGCAGAGCTGCCAGAGAGAGCAGCAGGTAGCGTACCTGGTGCAGATCACAGGCAGATAAGCGCGACATGGTCCCGAACCAGCCCGGTCCACTCAACTCTCGTGCAAAAACCATCTCGGGCACCTGTGAAGCTTGGACGAAGCTGGCATTGAGCTCCTGCAGTGCAGGGCGTGGGGAGACAAAATGTCTCAAGAAATGGACACTTATGTCTGATCTAAAGTTCCAAGCTGTATGTCGCGAAGAAAAAAGGTCAAAACTTGGTAGCTTCAAGTTGAGCAGCTGCGAGTGACTGCACATACATGAGCTGATCATAACTTTGCGTTCCAACACAAATGTGCAAACCATCTACAAAAACGCAGCTTTAGGGATCAGCATGCTGGAGCTCGCAGCATAAGAGTTTGAAACACGACAGCACGTCGCATGAAAGCTCGTAGAATTAGAGCTTGAACTATGACAACCCATAGCAGGACCGCAAGCAGCACGGCTGTTCGTTGGATAAGCACAAGCAGAATAACTTCTTAGTTCTATACTACAAAGCAAGAAGATTTGCTACTGGGTTACTTTCTCGAATGGGAAGGTGTGTTAATAGTTCATGATCTATCCCTATTTACTCAAAAGGAACGAGAGTCACGGGGTTAAATTTTTGTACGCTTAAGAGCGAAAAAATCGTACTTGGGTATTACAAAGCACTTAGTTTGAGCATATTTGCATATTTTCAATAATTCCAACATTTATACCAATCAAACTTGAAATGCAAGTAGTTGTTGTACAATTCGTTGTATCGACCAAATTCGATGTTCTCGAGGTATTTCGATTAGAGTATGAATAAAAAGTTCACAACTTAACTAGTCATACTCAACATTGTCATGAACACATCTTTCATTTTGGTGCTCCATCCAGCTGCCGCCATGCTTGCAGTTGGTCACAACAAAGCATGAAAATAATGAGCTCAAAAGAAAAGTAGCATTCTAATACTGAAGACAGTTTTGGAAAGTATTCTTCCAATGCATTTCCGAATTCTTCCAACACCGATTTATCAAGTGAAATCTACTTCTAACGCCCAATTTCCACGAGTGAATAAAATTACGACAGGACAAATATCCCCCGAAAGAAATAATATTGTCGACAACCGCAAGACCTGCTAAGACGAGCCGCAAGACACAACACTTGCCAGTTTCGCAGCCACGACACGCAATTACAACAATAGCGGTCGCGTTATCACCTTACGTACTTTGCAGCGTAGACATTACGTGGCAGGCATCGCTCGTGCAGGGGGCCTCAGCGCAGCAGCTTTCAGTTCGCACTGTCACTAACGTAAGAGCCAATCACGCTGTAATAGATTACGCCTCGCAACTGGACACAACGTTGTCTTCTAACTCGAAAAAGAAACTTGAGAGTCAGAATCGAATTTAGAGTCGAAATTTAACAAATTTATTTCGAAAAACAACAATCATATTTTCCCGTAGTATCGTTATTTATCTACTTCATTATTGTAAATACGCTTTTCACTATGTTATACAAGTAGTGACAGCGATTTAAACTCCCAAAATATTTACTTGGGGGCGATGAGACGTGACCGGAGTGCACATAAGACACATACAGTTTCCAGCCACACATACTAGCATGTGTGCGTACATTAGGTTTACCAACACCATGGCACTGGTGGGTGCCGGCACGACAGACCAGGCAATCAAGTTCTCGGAAGGATACCATAAGATGTACGCAGGGAGAGCCAACCTCGTCTACAGATAATGACAGCATGGGCTTCGTAACAAAGAAGCCTTGAGACAGCTCCCCGCTCCCGGCAGCGTCATCACAGATTACGCCTAGAACCACGCGGCTGCTCAACTCGATCAAAGCTATTCAATTACAGCAGTCACCAAACGTCATGCTCTCGGTATCGTATCTACCCGCCTCCATATTTCAGCACGTGAATGATGTGAATGTGGAGTAATTATATATAGGGTTAGACTTCCTAGGGTCACCATAGAGCAAGTCGCGGAAGAGGCATACTTGTACCAAGCAAGGCTACATCAATTGCCTTGTACTGTACTAAGTTCATTCAGAGCAGTGTCAGATCAAAATATAACATTCATCTATACTATAATAAGAGTCGCGTCCGTCTGTCCGTGTGTCACACCAACCAGCCAAAAGTGGGTGATGAGCGTATCTGTGATCTAAGCTTCACCAACTCCACAATTGTTGGTGTATTAACCCAGCAGATACAGAGTCGGAATGAATATCACGTGTATTTGTAGGTTAGATTAGGTTGAACAGAATATCAGCAGTTGAGACTTAGGAAAGTGTAGGAAAGCCATAGAATAGCATGGGAAAGCCATGTTGAAGCTCAGTTGGTCCAATATCTCATCCTGTCATTTTTTGATGCGCTGTGTGCACTAGTGACAATAAATGTTAGCACTTCAACATTAATAATTAGATGTAAATGAATATATTTAAGAGCAACATTGAAACAGAAAGCCTCAAAATGAAGAGCGTAGCAAAAACTCGGCCCCCACAAGAGATTAATATATTAATTGTCAAAGCAATCAATGCAAATTGATTTTGCTAATGAACTCAAAACATTCAAATATATAGAAATATAAATACTACATTTTTTGGGTAAAAAGATTTTCTTCTGCTCAAAACAAATGATTAAGATACATCTGTTTTTCATGTTTTACAACTTCTCAAAATATACCAACTAAATTAAAACAGATTATTAAATTATATGTTAGTTTAAGCCTCCCTAACCGCTACAAAAAAAGAGCATATCGAAGAGAGGAAGGAACCATTTAGTATGGAGATGAGAGAATGGGGAATCTATGCAGAAAGGTCATAGAAACAGTAAGATGAGAAAGAAGTTCATGAAACAAGATCAAAGTTGAAGAAGAAAGTAGTAGGAGCTGAAAAAACAGGACAGCAGTGAACCGAAAAAAGATGGTCCGTAACAAAACAAAAACCTATTCTATTTTAACAAAAAAGAAAGCTTACCTAACCTTCAGCTCAGGCCCTTACATTATCCTCCTGGGAGCGCTAATTCCCATAGATACAATAATTGTATCCCCCTGAGGGGACTAAATTATAACAAAGTACTAGAAAAAGTTGAATATGAAAAAATAGAAAAATAATCCAAAAGCCACATAAGGCACACAATATCGGAGTGAAAAACGATTTTGATAATCATTTTTTGGAACAACAGATATCTAAATATGAAGTAAAGCTCATAGATGAAAACATGGGAATAACTTTTAGAAAATACCTACCTGGGAAAATGTTAAATATTTATCCTGAAACTATCCTGTACTTACCTCACAATATACATTATAAAATAAGGACATAATTTGAACAACAAGATAAACACATGTCCACATTCATGAAGCACAGCCTCAATGAAGTTAATGTATAAAGTCTCCTAATCTCTTATGCTGCATAACAGCATAGGCCTTACAAACAAACCTGAACAGCAGAGAACCCTATACATGTAACTATTGTTGACCCTTAGGTCAAGCATAGAAAAATTCAGCTTCATATGTTAACCAGAGAAGGCAAAGTTTACAATTTCCTGAAAAATATCCTCTTATCAATGAAGTAGCTACTTTTCAACATTCTGTTTTACTTTTAATACAGCATAAATTATAAAGATCTTTGTACTAGATAAGTCCACTAACATTGAAATTGCTTACCATCATCTTGACTTACAAAAGCTGTCAATGGACATCAGTTTTAAGGTGTACAGGAATATAAATATCTTTATAGAGCAACTTTTTTTGACTAAATATCATTTCGTACCAATAACACACTTGAAAAATTATTTTTCTACTTCAAAGCATAATCTTATACATCCTGTTATCATGACCAAAAACGTGTAAATGAGTTTTGCATGAAGTGAACATACGACTAATAATAAAGATATTTTTATTTCTAGCCTAGCTAAGGCAGAGTTTAAAGTTGATTTTCCAATTAGGATCAGCATTGTAACATATGCCTTAAAATGTGGAGTAAGAGAAAGTTTGGTCAATATTGAATTCAATGTTGTCAACGAATTTCATAATTTCGTAGGTATAGATGGGTAATGTAGTCGATTATAAGACGTTTTACACGAATGACATTCTGCCCGGCGATGCGTTATTTTTGAATCATTCAACTTTGAAGCTGGCTTGTGCGCGTCATGGAAGCACGCGGGGCTAGCGTAATTCAATTAATAACGGAAGCTAACCCCCTATTACAAACGTAAAGAGGTTGGGTCGTGAGGGGTAGGCACAGTTTTTTTAGTGAAAATTATAAATAAAGGTTTCGAGTGACGTTTGTTTACATCGACGCCAAGGTGGCTGCTGCCATGATGCCAACCGGCTGAAGATGGCGGCAGCCATCTTCAAGTCGATGTAAACAAACCTCACTAGAAAGCTTTATTTATAATTTTCACTAAAAGAACTGTTGCTACCCCTCACGACCCAACCTCTTTATGTTTGTAATAGGGGTTAGCTTCCATTTTCATTGCTAAAACAATGACTGTTTTTGCGTTAAAAGGGCCATTCAGGAGCGCCGTTCGTATAACTTCAAACTTAAATAACTCAAAAACTAAGCATTTCCGGGCACATTGTCATTCGTGTAAAACGTCTTAAAATTGACTATATTATCCATCTATATCTACGAAATTAGGAAATTCGTTGACAACATTAAATTCAATATTGACCAAAAGTTTTTTCAAGCACAACTACTTACTCTCAATATATGTATAAGTCTATCTTATTACCAGTTCAAATGATAAAGTTCTTCATGCATTCAAAAATGGTGCAGTAACATATCAAATACTATTCTTGATTGTTTATACTTACAGAAATTTTTGACAAATATAAACCATTGATGCTGCTATTGAAAAACTATAGGATATCTTATTCCATAAGATTCAAATGTAAATCAGCAAATTTCCCAAAAAAGAGATGTCAACAGAAAATAATAAAAATCATATTCCTCTCATATGCACCAATGGATTGAATACGACAAAAACTGAATGGTCAATTTTGCAAAAGATACTATAAAGTGAAATAACATAATGTAAAACAATATATTTATATTCATGGTTCCATATGCATAACAGGATATAAATTAACTATCAAAAAATTAACCTTACCTGATTGAAGCTTTTATAACATTTACAGGGATTATTGAGTAATAGCATATTTAGCATAATGCAAAGAAGAATAAAAGTACTTACTGGTCATATTCAGCATTGTCGTGATCACATCTTTCATCTTGGTGCTCCTTCCAGCTACCACCATGCTTGCAGGTGGTTACCAGTACAATGTCCTTCCCATTATGAAGATGGTAGAGGCTGTTGCGAGCCTCACTCCCTATGCCGTATACATAGCGCTTGCCTTTGAAAGCCAACAGATACTTCTTATTTCCAGGAAACTCCAGTGTTCTAACAGTACCATCTTCACCTCCTTTGGTTGGATGTGTTTTGTGGAAAAGGGGCAATGATATGTCAAAGCTAGGCCGGAAATTTTCTATTGCTATGCTAGCTTTTGCAAGAATAGCTTTACCAACATTGAAACCTAAGTCTTCATTGTAGTCTGGCCAAGTTCCAGAATACAAGTTGAAAATGATGTGATTTTGACCTCCATTCCACAAAGGCAACCTCTGAATTCTAAGAGGCATGTTGCGGATGTAATCCTTGCTCAAATTATCACGATCAAGAGTATCTAGACTGAGCACAAACACACAAGCTTGACTAGGATCAGTTGTGTAATACTTAGACTCACGAATAACATTGAGCACCTTCAAATAGCTACTGCTAGGAGGAACATTTTCATCTATAGGATATACATACACCTTGAAGTTTTTGTCACAACGTGTAAAATCAAAACAATTCTCCATACGACATTCAGCAAATGGAATGTCAGCAACATTTTCTATACTTTTCAAACTTTGACTGTTACTAGAATGCACTAGGCTGTCTAACACACTTGGAAGTCTAGTTCTTGCTCTAGGATTAGCAGATATGTCTTCATCTTGAAGAATGTCAGAATCACACAAAAATGGAACTAAATTACTTCTAAATAATTTATCTTCTCTGTTACTTTTCCAATGATAATATCCAAAATATCCAACCGAGAGAAACGCACAGCAACTCATCAGCAGCAAATACCGTTTTTTCGCCTGCATTGCAGCAACTTTAGACAAGCCTATTTAGTGCTTGCATAAATACATGGAGAAATATTACGGATCCATGATAAAGTACGCAGTTCCGTTCATCCCACACATGATGCAGGATGTTTCATTTCTGGATCTTTTTCAGCGCAATTCATAAAATGCAGTCTTAATTACACTTTATTTTTCCCTGGATTTAAAATCATAGAGTTACAATCATCCACAAAAACAATAGTTTATGACCGAATATTATAGACGGAAGATACGATACGTTAGACGATTGCACATTCACTATTACATCACGAAATATGACGCTCATTTACCGGAGCAAAAGTTTCAACGGAGTCTTAATTGCACTCCCCTCCTCTGAACACGACAAGAACAACACTGAAGCAAGCGCCATCTGCACAGCTGTGCTGAAGATTCATAAAGGGATCGCAAAGCTTTGTCATCAGCAACTCAATGTGAACTGACATCGTACACATGAGCGCCTATAAGCAAAAAAATAATTTGAATCAATTGAATAAGACATGAAAAAATATATAGAAAAAATGACAATAAGTGTATGAAAAGTGGTGCACATTGCTCAAGTTTTCTGTTTACTAATAGAGTATCCAATGCATCATCTGAATTCTTCAAATTTGGTTGCATTAAGCGTGACGAACCGGCACAATTGGTGCATTTTTTAAAAAGTTACGAGTGGAAAACTTAAGTCTAAAGTCGCGCGAGGTGGACTCAAGAAATTCTCAAGAAATTCCTGTACTTTTCGCAAAGTGTTTCTTGAAATGTCTCCGCTGCGGCCTGCCGGTGACGATAACTTTCAACAGCTGACAAGCACTCACATATGCTACCTTGGGCTCTAGGAGTAAAGAAGTTGTTCTCAAATAAATAGCTTTGAACACTTTTCGTATAAATATCTCACAAATTTTTTTTGAGTGATCATCAATATTCTCTGACAAATGATCCGTCGAAGAAAACACTTACAAAAACACAACAGAATAATTCTCAACAAATTATTTATGAATTAAAGTTTCATCAGGCGATCATGAAAGTCCTACGGGAGAAACAGCGAACAATGGAAATATCGAAGTGAAAATATCGCACCTCAGAGAAGACAGTAGTTTAAGAGCTACCTATTGAACCGCTCTCGTACAATAGCCTTTACATGATACCAAATAACTTTTCATGCCAAATAACGTTGCAGTTCCTTAAGGTTTAATCCATGGTCCCTTCTTATTTTGGACTTATATAATGATTTGCCCCCAAAACCAGCAAACGCAAAAATCTCAATGTATGCTGTTGGCGTTCAAAATGCCAAGACAAGTTCGATAGGTAATTTAAAATAAACACAAGTCAACGCTGAAAATCTTTTAAACAAACTAAAATTATAGCGTGACCAAAATGGCCTTAAAATAATGCATCATTTTTGGATCAAAAAATGCAACCAGAAAATCCCCCCAATTAATTCTGGCGTTTGGAGACGATAAAATCGAGCCAGTCGACGAAGTAAAACACTTTGGTGTTTGGGTTGATAAAAAAATCACTTTCAAACCCCACGTAGAAACGACATGCAGCAAAATTAGCGGAACCCTAATGTTTTTTCATCGAATTAAGAACACTTTTGATGGAAAAACTAGATTATTAGTGATTCAGTCTTTAGTATTATTACGTTTAAACTATTGCAGTCTAGTTTGGGGAGACATGCTTCAATATCTCTAAAAATAATTGCAAAAACGAACGAACTTCGCAGCCAGTGGTGTGCAAAGGTAATTTCAGTAAACGCGATCACGCAACCCCTCTCTTAAGAAAACTTGGCTTGACCCTAATACTAGAAAGATTCCTCATATAACCCCGACAATTGTTCTCGTCTCTCTACCTCCCTCAGAGTAATGCAGGCGTTGCAAAATTTCAGTCCAAACAAAAAACCAAATCAGAGGAATGATGTCTTAGTTACCGCTCATCCGGCCTGGAACAAAAAGCTCTTCCAGTTTTGGAGCTCTTTTGTGGAATAAGATTCCCCAGCATATAAACAAACTCTCAAACTGTAAAAGAATTCAAGGCAAACGTGTCAAGCCATTTCACGTTCTGTCATAGAGAAAACGTACTGCCACATTTCGTAGTAAATTCAAAATATACGATGGACTGTTCACCTTAAATCTGCTCACAGCTATACTTTGAGGTCAGCATTTCTATCTCTGTGAAGCTGAAATGCCTATGCTTATCCTGGCTAATTTTGTTAATTTCTTACTATCATACTGCTAAGATCCCACACTCAGCCAGTAAAGCGCAGTCGATTATGAAACCACAATTAGGTTCATTTGTAATCCATGCGTAGAAATTCTTGTGCTTAGTTACAACTTCAAAGCGATACCTATCTATCACCGTATTTCTATTTTATTTCATGTACTCATGTGTGTACGTTGTCATTATAGGAAATATCGAGAGAATGAGAAGCCCAAAATGTTTTTTCTTCCTTTTAAACTGTAGGTAATGGGATTTTTTTATAATTTTGTCAGAAAATTAGGAATTGACTCATTTTGAATTATCAAAATTTTTATTTTTTCCATTTAATTACAATGAGCAATACAGTTGTCAGTTCGATGTAGCAGAATGAAGCATTTTATTTTTTTATTACACAAAAGCCAAACTTCAAAGTCATGACGTTTACATTTCGTTAAACGCTATGCGATCAATTAATAACGAAGTTTCAATAAAAAATACAATAAACTACATATTTCAGTAAATGAAATTAGTACACCTGCTCATTGTTTTCGGAAGACATCGATCACTACCCCAGTAAGCATTGCACGTCTCTGTATCCCATAATGTAAATAAATAAATGAATAAGCGCCTTCTGAGTTTAGGATTCATAAACTAATTATCTGACTCATTGTACGATGAACAAGCTCTGAAATGCCTTCCTACGTGCATTGGTTTATTTCAAACGTGTGTGTTTGTGTTGTGCTTTATATAAGTTTCCCTTGGCCAAACTTCACTCATTACTTGAAAATCATTTTGTACGGTATTTTAACGTGTTCTGTAGAGTATTTTATTTTTTGCTCTAAATAATTGCGAACATCCTCCTCAGCATTCTCCAGTAATATTCAAAGTATTTATAAGCTTTCAGTCCTCATGCTTAGGACAAAATATCCATGAGAATATATTCATAGTTTCTCTTAATAATAGTATCAATTCTCTAGTATCCACCTCTTATGGTTTGTTTACTATGTAAGGACCTTTATGTTGAAAAATATTTAAATTTAATTCACATAATGCATTTCATTTATCGACTTTTTTCGAAATTATTGTTTTTTCTTTCCTTTTTTTCATTCATTATTTATTTATTCATTGAAATAATAGTGCGTTATAAATAAAAAAAACGCAATGCAATGGAATGATATGATAAAACAAACAATAACTTACCAATAATTCAACCCTAGTAAGTTATGGTATTCAAACACTAAGAATCAAAGAAATATGCCATTGTAGTGGATGTAAAGAGAGATAAGGACAAAAGAAAAATTTCTTAAGTTAAACGAGTATTTCTGAAAATTGTTCTCCTTAAGTATGGCACCTAGTGCGAAATAAAACTATATTATCATGTATTCAACATAAGGACACATGCACTAAGTAACCCATGAGAAGCAGCTACTAAAATGGAAAATTTCTACACACCTCTCCACGAATGAATTTTGGAAGCTCGAATTTCGCGGTATCTCATTGTAGTTAAAATGAGAATGCCACTTGTTGATACATCGACTGCCATGTTCTCGCATAAATGAAGCTACTCAAGAAATGAAACTTGACTATCTACCTACGATGTGCAACTTACAGGTATAAGCTTAAAAAATGGAAGAAATTTCAATTTAAAACAGGTTTACTGGTAGTGGGAACAAAACGTAAAGGATATGGTTTATCTTAAAAAAAATTAGGAGGTACATAAATTTCTATGTGGTGAACGTTTTTATAAATTTCCCTTCGAATAATGTTCTAAATTTGCACTGTTTTGAATTGCAATAAGCAATTCAATCGCCTGTAGAAATATGGGCTAAGTATGTAAATGAAGGAATTCGTGATCAGCTCTAAATTGAGTACTGACGGTAAATTTGATGCATGATTTAGACAAATAAGCCTTTTTATGTACTTGGTTGCACCGAAGTGCCAATTTTCGACCGGTAGCGCTAACGCTCATTTGAACGCTCTCTTTCTCCGGTCGAAAATTGGCTCTCCGGTCTTGGTAGCCATGATATGGGGTTTATGATCAAAAATTACACTTCTGCCAATTTGTTGCAAAAATCAGGGAGAAGTCCCCATAATGTTGCTTGTGGCTTATGAATGATATTTGGAAATATTTCTCAACAGATGGTGATGTTATGTCCCTAGTACGAACCGTTAAGTTCCACCACAAGAAAAAAGAATGAGGACGGTTGAACGTGGACCCGGCGTCTGGTCAGCTACCAAAAGAAATCCGCAAATTCAGCACAACACGGCACGGGAGAAGGCGACGCTTGCGCAGCGACAGCTTAGCGGTTATAAAAAAGGACCAAGGGAGGCGACGCCTGTGCTCTCAGCTGCGTCAACCGGCAGCGTGATCTCAACGGCGGTTGGCGACAGCGCTGCCACAAGCTTACAGCAGAAGCAGGGTCTCAGCCAACAGCAACAGCAACAGTGACCAGCAGTAGTAACCGACGACGTGGGCAGCTGCGGCAGCGGTGCCCGCACCTGCTGTAACGGACGCAGAAGCTGCAGCAGCCCCAGCAGCACGAGGGTTATTTAAAGGGTACGAGGACAGTTAGAGGGATCATTCTATTCCGAGAACTCGTCACTGAAAGGTCTCCTGGTGCCACTTCATTAACTTGTTAAATTTGCATACGACTGGCACACCGTATTAGACTCCGACATTGTGTTAATTTTCATATAATAACTTAACGTAAAATACGAGGCCCTACTATCGTACCTCGTCATCGCTACATACTCCAAGTTACGTGAAATGGTATTGTAACCATTGTTATTCCTGAATTTGCTAGTCCCATTAATCTCTTGTCATAATTATGTGTTCATCCTTCATTGAAACCAGTAAAATACGTGGCTACAGTAAAGAAATGCGTTTTCTTTCTGAAAATAACTCCTTTGATTGGAAGGTCTGACTTGAAACGACTGAAAATTTGAAACAACGATAAACCTGGATTCGAAAGAAAAAGTAGTATATGACAATTGGTGGCAGCGAATGTGAGATCATAACCCATTAAAGCTCTTAACGCCTCTGTAAGAGACCGCTTTTCACCACGCTACCTATTCAAATTAAAACTTAACGTAAATGGCCCAAATAAGTGTTTAAAATTCATTCATCTCATCTCATAATTTGTGTTATTTCCCTAATTTGTGTATTCTCATATCACGTTATTCGTGTATTTGCGTATTGATTTATTTCCTTACAAGGTGTATTAATTGATTTAACCCGTTTTCCTATTGATTTAGCCCGTTTTCCTATTGATTTAGCCCGTTTTCTGTAATAAGATTATTGTGCACTTTATTTGATGCCATTGTATTCATGTGTATTGCTTTTATTCATTGATTTAACCCGTTTTATTAAGTGATTTAACCCGTCTTACCTATTGATTTGACCCGTTTTTTCTATAAGATTATTGTGTACTCCATTTTGATATGATTGTGTCCATATGCATTGCTTTTATTTGATCTATTCATTTGTAGTCATGTATTTGGAAACTTATTGTTCGAAATATTCAATTATATCTGTGTATTTGGAAACATGTTGTACGAAATATTGCATTTAAATTTCTGATTTAAAACTCTAATTGCTATCAGTGCTCATTGTGAATACATTTGCATTGCTAATTTTGACCTAATTATCTATTGAAATCATGGCAAAGAACAATAATGAAAATATTGCTACCTTAAATCATGCAATCGAACTGCCTAAGTTTAATGATGAAGGTTGTGTAACTTCATTTTTAAATCACTTCCAAACTAGAGTCGACATTTACACAAACGACGTAGACTTGCAATGTCGTTATTTGAAAAATGCCCTTACTGGCAAAGCCTGGGATTCTTATGTTCTCAAGTCAGACCAACTAGTTACGCTAGATGATGTCAAAACTTGGCTTATTTCTGTGTACAAGGGGGCCATGAATTATAGAAAAACCGTTCATAAAATCCTATTTAATCTGCGCCAAGAGAATGATGAGACTGTCAATGCTTATGCAACACGTGTCCTAGCCAGCTGGAAAGACACATTTGACCAAGAATGGCACTACGAGGATGACAAAGCACAAAAGATCCTCATTCCTACCATTATTAAGAATATGAATCCCAAGATCAGTGAAAAATTACCGCATGATTTTGACCCGGAAAATATTACCAAACTCTTAGATAAAGCGAGGTCAATTGAGGAATCTCTAATTGAAGAGAGAGCTGTGTGGAACAGAAAGAGACGAGCCCACGAAAGTGATGTAGTAGTGGAGAAATATCAATACCGTCCACCACAAAAGCGAGCTTATCAGCCTAAGAACTCATACAAATGGCAAAGTGCATTGCATAAAAACACCCGTCCCTTTAATAACTACCAACGTAAATTCAATGACCATCCAAGCCAGAATAGTAACATTGCCGCTGTGAAGTCAAAAAACTTCCAAGGCAACCGGGATGTCTATCCCCCATAATTATCTTGGATATTGAACAAAGAAAATGTTCTAATTTCGTGGACTCTGGTTCTTCTGTTACTCTCATAAAATCTAGCGTTGTGAACAGGTTGTTTCCTAATCCCCCTCGAATCAAACGTTGTACGAAAGTTCTTTGTTCTGTGAACGGAGACAAAATTCACACTCTTGGCACAATCGATCTTAAATTTAATTTAGGCAATGTAGACTGCTCTCACGCCACAATCATAGTTGAAAATTCCTTTTTTCCTGGTGCAGTGCTTCTAGGGCGCGATTTCCTTAAGAGGTTCAGTGTTGAAATTAAATACGGTAGATGTGAAAACGGCCATGTAAGAATCAACGACAGAACTTATCATTTTCAAAACGTTGGCGCCTCAAATTCAATTAACTTTGTAAAGCAATCTGAGGACGCTTCTTTCAGTGAAGCTAGGATGTCAAATGATCTGACTGTTGAAGGAGGCACGTTGTGTCATTCCTTTTTAAGAGTTCCCCGGCACATGAATGGCAAGACAGTCGTTCTAAAACAGAGCGTTACATGCAAAGGAATAGCAGTGCCTCGTACGTTAGCTACTGTCCGTGATGGTACCGTGCCTGTAGTTTTTGTAAATTATAATGATAAGAATGTTCTTGTACCTAGAAATAAAATTTATGCTATTTTGGATGTTGCTGTTGAGGAGCCAGAGCCTGACCCAAATGAAAGTGAGAGTGACGCCCGTACTGTGGCGGTGCTTGAGAGCACTGGAGATGTGGCGACAGCGCATGGTCCCAGACAGCTGCTCGCTCAGGCTGCACAGTGTGAGCAACTGCCTAATTTCTGCCAGCCGCAGAGAAGCGCAATGAACCTGAATTCAACCAAATGATTAACGATGTCGGTAGAGAAGAAGATGATCCCCAAGAATCGGAAGTAGATGATATCCCGGTTTTGCAAAACGAGCATCGTCAAAAAGAGAAAACTGTACGTAGATATCCTCTGAGGAACAGAACTAAACGACGAAATTAGGTGTAATTGCGCTTGCCCTTTTCAGGAGGACTTCCTTAAGCTCGACCTGATTACCTCATTTCATTCTCAAATGTACTATGTTTAATGTTAAGAATGTTTCCTAATCATTTCCTTTGTGTTCAACATTTCTTTCATATTTCATATTTAGGACGAATGCTTCGACTTAGAATTAACTGATCTCTCCAGCGTAATGCGAGTTGGATGCTTTTACCCTCTTGTATTACATATTTAATGTCGATTTGATAAACCAATTTATGTATTTACCTTGATGATGCTCATTAATTAGATAGAAATTTTACTTGATATCAAATTTATAACCCGTTCGTATGTCTTTTCATAACTCCTCCACAGGAATGCGTGTTAATACGTAAAGATTTTCCTTTACGGCCCACAGGCCATCTGATATGTTGTATGTCATATTGTGTATTTCTAATCAGTTTCATTTACTTTGCATTTATTTCATTTTGTGTTAGTTATAATGTTCTCTAATGGATTTCTTTGAGCTTATTGCGCGTTAGATTACCTCGATCTAGTTATGTACTGTTGAAGGATGATACACTGGTATGTAAATGACGGGGGAGAGATGGGATGAGTAGATGGGTGGCAATTGATTGCATTCTCAAAGAAATCCAAGGGGTAAATTTTGCCAAGCCCTGAAATTAACATCGAACGGTTGTTCCAGCAACACAGCGCCTGCTGTGGCACACAGGCGAGCGACTGACTGAGGCATGGCACAACGCAGAGGCCGTGGGCAGCACACCCTCGCGACGCGCCAAAGCAGCGGCGCAGCGGCCGGGAGGCAGTGCTCACGTTCAGTGCACAATTGATGCGTTGGCAACACCGCTGTCTACCAGCTGTCCCACCACGCTTCTGCTACGCGCCGACCGAGTCTACTACGACCTTGCGGTTAAAGGGTCTACCGCAGCTGTCCTGGCATACTACGACTGCAGCTGTGCGTGGCGCAATCGGCGGGCAAGCTCAGCTTCCATCTGCAGGACGGTGCACTCACTCGTACAAGGAATGGACTTTTCTCCTGAACATCTATATTTTCGCCGGACATGGATTCAACAACAGCGAAGGAAAAATAAAGAAGATACCGATGGACATCAATACGTCCATAATAACTACACGCAGGAGGTAGAGTATGGACTGATCGAGTATATGCTCGATATTTATGTTATTAGGGCGGTCTTTACCCCCCGGACGTCTTCAGAAGGCCTCTGGTAGAACGTCAATAGCCACGGGAGAAGATCTTCGGTAGTAAACTGGAACAGGGCGTCCCGACGACGACAGTAAGCTACCGTGTATTTAGGATCTTCGATTTAGAGTGCGTCAGAAGCACGAATCTCAAGGCTTGTCTAATTTCACCCCTGCAATGAAGTACGAATCTCAGATGCGTAACTTCAGTAGACGGAAACTTCCAATTCGCATCCAGGAGGATGCTGAGAAATATAGGATGGGAGGAATTGGTATGTCCCTAGTACGAACCGTTAAGTTCCACCACAAGAAAAAAGAATGAGGACGGTTGAACGTGGACCCGGCGTCTGGTCAGCTACCAAAAGAAATCCGCAAGTTCAGCACAACACGGCACGGGAGAAGGCGACGCTTGCGCAGTGACAGCTTAGCGGTTATAAAAAAAGACCAAGGGAGGCGACGCCTGTGCTCTCAGCTGCGTCAACCGGCAGCGTGATCTCAACGGCGGTTGGCGACAGCGCTGCCACAAGCTTACAGCAGAAGCAGGGTCTCAGCCAACAGCAACAGCAACAGTGACCAGCAGTAGTAACCGACGACGTGGGCAGCTGCGGCAGCGGTGCCCGCACCTGCTGTAACGGACGCAGAAGCTGCAGCAGCCCCAGCAGCACGAGGGTTATTTAAAGGGTACGAGGACAGTTAGAGGGATCATTCTATTCCGAGAACTCGTCACTGAAAGGTCTCCTGGTGCCACTTCATTAACTTGATGAATTTGCATACGACTGGCACACCGTATTAGACTCCGACATTGTGTTAATTTTCATATAATAACTTAAACGTAAAATACGAGGCCCTACTATCGTACCTCGTCATCGCCACATACTCCAAGTTACGTGAAATGGTATTGTAACAATTGTTATTCCTGAATTTGCTAGTCCCATTAATCTCTTGTCATAATTATGTGTTCATCCTTCATTGAAACAAATAAAATACGTGGCCACAGTAAAGAAATGCGTTTTCTTTCTGAAAATAACTCCTTTGAATGGAAGGTCTGACTTGAAACGACTGAAAATTTGAAACAATGATAAACCTGGATTCGAAAGAAAAAGTAGTATATGACATGACATCACTTGAATCATTATCTTGCGGAAAAAATAACAAGAAATACAATTTTGCTTTAAAATTTTCACTCATAGAAAAGTATTTCAGGAACTAGATCTGTAATGTTTATGGTCTGGAAAATACTACACATTATGATGGAAATGCATCAGCAGAAAAATAAGAGTATGATTAATTTCAAAATTCCTACACGTATATAACAATTCAGGAAAAAACAATAAAAAACATACGTTCATTCAGTACAAAATGCTACTTAAATTCATTTCGTGGTTTACATTGACAATTGTTTGCTTGTGAGATAAATGTCCCTGGAAACAGAATAACCTCACATTTTCATTCGTTTCAGCGATATTTGTTAATTTAAAGCGAATGATGGCGAACAAGCTGCTCACTTTCCATTTAGCGAGACAAGGAAGCTGAGCAAGAGTTGCAAGCACGCCCTCCCCCACGCACTCGCTAAGCGCCGCAGCGGAGAACAAACGCTCTGTGCCCTCTCTGCCGCGGCCCAGCAGGCGGTGACTCACCATCCTCTCGAGCTCGTCTCGCCGCAGTCTTGTGTTTTTATGGCTGTGCTTTTGCGCGCGCTCTTGTGTTGCAGGCGCTGTTGCTGGTTCTCACGACCGCTACAACATGGATTTGCAGCCTTATTCCTCCTACTTTATAGGCACTAGTTAACGTTCCGTGTGAACTGATTTGCAAGTGTAATACTCGTACAATAACCCGAAAAACACGGTACTTTTCGCGGTAGTATGACCTAAAAACACGGTTGAAAGACCTAAAAACATTTGTTTAAAATGTGTTGTACGTGGATAATTTTTTCAGATTATATGTTTGCCTATGAATGAGACATTGTGCTTTATTGAATATCATATAGAATTTAATTTCGGTAGATGGTAGAAAGGCTCCACAGAGTGATCTTTCAGTAAGTTAAATAGGCTGATTCCTAGTTGCTTGAAACGTATCATGCAAAATTTCTACATGGATGCGGAACTGCTATGCATAAATGAAGTGCAAGCTAAATTTTGTTGTACAAACTTGTTATTTTTTAAGTTTCTCTAACAACTCACATTTAGGATGAAATTTGAGTTACAACATCAGAAGTGTCTGATAATGAGCTCTATCACTGAGCTGACGTGTTAGACGCTTTTAGTAATCAGTATTGTTTCAACTCAGACTAATTTTCAAACAGTTTTGACCAAAAGAGCAACAGGTTGCATGTCTTTCAAACGAGGTGCGTGCGTTCCGTGCTGCGTTAGCACTGCGCACTCGCCGGAATATACCATGCAGGGGCAAATATTGAGTTGTTCATTAGACATGTGCGCATAAACCGCTGATATGGAAGCTGTTTTTACCGATGAATTGCCAATCAAACTGGTGCACCTTTTTTCCTTGTCACAAAAATATCATAAATCAATTTTCTACGTTCCCGTCATGGCACTCTGTCGCTTTACGTACTTTTGTTCGTTATTTGGTCGATAGTGAGTGAAATAAAACAGTAAATATTTTCCATGCACGTTTGCAGCCTTAGGAATACGTTTATATCCCTACGCATCGGACTTATACATTGGATTCACATTTTGCACCAAATCTGCTGTGGGGTTCCACAATTTTTCTTCGTTTAAATGTTCGCCATGAAAATTAGTTAGAGCGATTTTTTGGTACTCGTCCATTGAGTGCGCTTTATATGAATAAGTTAACCGCGTCAAATGATCGCGGGTATACAATTCATGAACTATTTATGTGTACTGTTCTCCCGATCACTTGACACGTTCACCGCGATGGGCTAAATTGAAATTCAGGATTCAACTACTCAAATTTAAAGTCCATTGTAGTAAGCAATTTAGAAAGTGAACATTATCTAGCTCGTGCTTTCACTTAGTTTTGTTTCAGTATTAATGAAAATCGAGTTTGTGACTTATGGTCGGTCAGCTGAATTATGAAAATTCCCTCCGTGTACACCGACGGGTCACATCGCGACCAATGAGTTAATTGAGGCAGAACAACACTGTTTCTGGTTTTTCTCTGCTGCCAGTTCACCACAAGCCATATGGTTGCCATAGGCATGACCGCTGCTTTCCTTATTTGCATGCAGACTCGGACAGTGATTGGCGATAGCTCAAGCCCTTGGTCTTTGTTCACAATGGGAAACGCGGCAGCGGCCCGGATTAGTGCGATTGACTGCCTCAGAGAACCGACTAAAGTATTGTTGCTGATGCCTCTAATGGCGCGCTCAGTACAGGCGGAGACTAAGTACAGGCGTTAGTCTCCACACGAAGAATAGTCGTTAGCTGTTTCAATCGTGAGCTATCAAATGAACGAGTTCTGGTAAAAAGTGAAACAAATGAGACGCGTCGGGCATTACGATAGCCATTTCTGAGGAGATTGCAGCACAAAACTACGCTGTTTGACGTTAACCTCAAAGGTCAAAGAAGAATTGAATGGAAAGAGGGCAGCTAGACACGTCAGGTCTGGGATTAATTTTACGTCGGTCAACTTCGTGCGCCGAAAAATACCGCAGTACCCATCACAGACATCTTTCAGGCGTCAGTGCTATATCACAGCTGATGCTCTGATGAGGCTTCGAAATATTCCGGAGAGCTGCTACAAATTCACTCATCTAGAGAGCAAAACTTAAATCTGTTTATAAATCGCAGGGATAAACATTTACACCGTTATCTCATATATGAATGCGAAATAGAACTGATAAACACCACGGGAAAACGAACTGTAACGGAACTAGCGCACTCAAACCTTTAAATTCGCAGAAAATTAATGCAACCAATAATATTTTATATTCAAAATCAATAGCGCTAATTGATGCGTTCGTCAAAACAAAACTGGTGAGGATCCTAATCATACACGAGCACTCGCCAGTCGAGATCCTGATTAGATAAACAAAATGGGAGTATGTTCTAGTTTTCCCAAAACGAAATTGAGAAAACGAATAAGGAAAGAAGAATAAGAAATAACGTCCGCCTCACCATAAAAAATCGTTACAACTTAGCGTCATTGCAGCCAGCGGCGGTAAGTTGCGGCCTTGCGGGTGCCTGGCACTGCCTGCGAGGCAGGCTCAGGTCAGAGAGGGCTGTAGAGGAGGACGGATGCTGCACACACCTACGGTATGCAAGACATCGCACAACGCTCCCAAGGAGTGCTAAGCTTCCAAGGACGCCTAGAAGGAATTTCCCCAACACTACGAACTTTCGTGAAGATTTATGCGATGAAAGTTGACCATGGTTTGCAACAAAATTCACGAGCACAATAGATAGTATGCAAGAATTGACTTCGACACTCCACAAATGCTGCCTGCTCCCGTAAAAAAGCTAACGAAGATAGTTTCCTTCGACAACTCCACACTCAAACTGATTACCATGTATACCTGAGGAAAAATTAAAATATCCTCAGAGTCCATTAGCCATTTCTTAAATAATATTTATTAATATCAATATTGGTTTGGTAGTTTTAGACTCCCTAGTTACATAAAATGCGACCTCAAGAGAGAGAAGAGAAGGGATCTTTCAGTATAGACTGAAGTAAACAGAGAATCGATGAACAAAGTGTGTTCCTACATCGAAAACCTAGCAAAATGAAACAGCAACTTTGGAATAAATAGGAAGAACAAACAAAGAATAGATAACGATAAAGGTATGAACACTGAAAGAATCAAAGTGGGCATGAAAGATTGGAGTTGCGAAGGCCTATCTATAACTGAGGTAACCAAACGGTGCCTCCTCTGATAGTACTAGTCTCCATAACATACGGTAGAAGAACGAAGCTAATTTGAAGCTATTTTTTTTCATATTCTAATCCCTTTGTGGAAAGCTAATTGTGAAAAACGTATTCTTTTTATCAAATTTAGGAGTTCCATACCTGACGATATTTGGGACGCTTCTACAGATGCAACATTGGAAAGTAACCTATAATATTTGCTCTCAAACAACTAAACAAATGATTGAAAATAAAAGTAAAATAAATGGAAAATGTGAAACAATAGAACTCAACAAATTGAATCAATTTCAAAATTTTCTTTCCATGGAGATCCTGCAGAAAGAAACTCTTAACTACTGAGCTAACATGAAAAAATCTTCCGAAGAGAAACGTTGACAAGATTGTCAGACTGAAAGTCTGACAATGTGAATTGATTAGCATGTAAGATTTAACGTCTGATATGCTAAATATTTGCCAAAAAAAATCTGGAATTAAAGTAAATGAGTACGTTGAATTACATTTCATACTTCAGAAAATGCTCCAAAATAGGCTTTGAAAGGTTGCCGTCAATGTCTATTATTCGGCTTACAATGAATCAGTGAGTATTAGACACTGACTTTATTGTCGTATCTATTCTTAACAATGTGCATTCTTGATGCAAATCAACTTTTCGAAACTAAGCATGTATAATAAATTATTCAAATAGCACGATCTCGAGAAGCCATTCCAGAGAAGTGCGAGATCACGCTCGAAGAACGCAAAATCACACGTGAACATCGTCCATGTATGTTACATGAAACTGAGAGATTGAAGGAATAAATTAAAGACAAAAAGTACAGCCAACTTTATTCGTTGACAATAGACGCTATGAAGAGGTGTACAAAAGATGATACAACATGAACAACAATGGAAACAATGAAGAGCCGGACACAGCAGGGTGACTGCAGTAATGAAGTGCTCACAGGTACCACACGTTATAATAAGTCATTTAGTAAATACGCGGTTCGACCACCACAAGCAATATGAAACGTTGCACCCAAACCGCAGAGAGTTTCCACTCACAAGCAGTGCTAATGGTATTCCTACAAAGGCCAAGTGCTGCGTAATGCAAGTGTTTAAACCAATGACTCCCTAAATCAGACTATCTAACAGTGCTGCGGTTCCTACTCTGAAACCCGAAACTACATTTAAGTAAGTAAACCTTAATCCTATCTACGAGTATAATTATCCAAATTTGCGACCAACTAACTTTATTGATTATACTGGTAGCTGGAAAATAACTACACGTTTCATTCTTCATCATGATATTCTTTCACATCTGTAAAACTGTCTGAGAAATTGAGGAGCGTCACAGGATTTTCATCCAAAAATGAACAACCACCGCAGCACAAATACAATTTAGATTTCGTAACTGAAAGTTCCCATTAAATTGATCATAACAAACGATAGTTGATGATGACGTGGGTCAAATTTCATCAAAAAGCTTTTACTATTTTCATATTATCCAAAGCAAGGGGTCCAGTGAGTGCAAGGATGAAGGGAAAATAAGCCTTATTGTTGTTATTTTTACTTGGGTTCCTTGATTTATGCTTTCTACACCCAAGCAAGAAGCACGCACCAATGCAGAATTAGGCTATATTTGTTGAAAGATGATAGAATATAGACGTAATGTTTTACATCTACGTATGTATTTCACGAGAGGGGTGATGTCCCGAAAGATACACTCGGCGATTCATTTAAAAAAAAGATTCCGATCAGGAATTATGGTTACACTCAGAGGAACAAGTGGTGCGACGTGTCATTGCTAGTCGCATTCAGGTCGCAAAAAACATGATAAAAGACATTCATGCGTAATCATAGTTATGGTTGCATCAGTGAAATATTCAACATTTAGTTCTCTTCGTCTTCTAATTATTTGATTATTTCAAGTCGATGTCACTCATGTTCGTTATAAAAATATTTTTAGAGCATTAACAGTCCAAGAACATTTTGCGTGTTCCACCAACGAATGAAGCGGCTAAAATGCGAAGTAGTAATGTTTTGCTTAACAATACGAAAATCGATTACCATTTTCTTCTGCATTCATCAAGTTTTTTGAGAGAAAAAGAGACATGGTTACACCATGAAGGTACCATCTCTACAGCCAGAATTAGCTGGAAATGAGTTCAAAATTGATCTCGTTACATACATTGATTTTACGAGCACACCATTAGTTCCACAATATTTCCCATGTGCCTCTGGTTGAAATTGCGTTTAATTTTGCAAGAAAATTCGTTCGGGTTGCTCTTTCAGGAAGGCAGTCTTGTTTGCAAGCGGACGGTGATAAGCATCATCACGCCACATATAGCTCCCTTACAAGGAAAGTTGTACTAATAATAGGTATGAACCAGCATAAAATACACGCAGAATGAACACATAAAAGTGCGTTAGATTCTAGTTTTTCTCGCGTATCAAAAGACAGACGTGAACAATAGCGTCCCCAGGAGGGCGGAGTAAATTCAAGACATTCTCATTCCTGAATGCAAATGATCCAAAATCACTAATAGGTAGCGTAAAAATATTAGATAAATTTCAACAAAATAAATTTCTAAGCATATCAAGCCCAGAAAGTTTCAATTATCACAAAGAAAAGTGAGCGAGTAACCAAGAAGAAAAATGTGGAGAGAGATTAGTACGCGCTCAAAAGAGAGATTTAGAGTATTTGAGATTCCTTGCGCCCCGATTCATTAATAATATGGTAAAATTGAAGTTGCTTACATCAATTGCCAAGAAAAAATTCAAATTATAATCCAATTCGCATTCGGCGACACTTCTAACGCCATTTCGTTAAAAATTACTACCATTAAACTTCTCACTAATAATGAGCTTTTCTACCTATTTCTTTTTACTTTTTTCCTACTCACATTCGGTTCGACAATACGTAATGGAAGCGCTGTACTTAAATCGTTACTTTTTCAAAATGTTCATCCTTGTTTGAAAGAATCACCTTGGATTGTAGATTCGTCCAGAATACCAATTTCAACTTTTACCTGAAGAATCCGGAACAACAATCTCTATTGCATACACAAATGCAACACACAGCAATTCGAGTAAGGGGACAGACTGCCTCTAACCTGAACATTGCGGGCTGTAGCGCGCTCGTCACCTGAGCAGGAGAGCTCCAGAGTTGGAACATGAGAGAGTGGAAGCATGAGCGGGGGCGAGCGTTAGGTCAAAATATGCCCTACAATCTTGGCGGCCGATGGTGGTGAGCTACACTCCAATGTTTCAATGTAGTCGGTCCATGGTGAGCCGAGTTTCAAAGAATCATTTCGTCTTTCATCAGATATCAAGGGCCTAAATTATTTCCAGCTTCATACAATATCAAGAACATATTTCAGTGTCGACTGAAATGTGAAGGGAATTATTTCTGCAGTGAAACATCAAGTTAAAAATATTTTGCTTTACAAATATCCAGTGCACCACTTCTTCCATAAAATACAATAAATTATTCTATGCCCTATACCAAAAAGTTAAATGAATCATTTCGCGTTCCATAAAATACAAAACAAAGTTTCCTGCCTCATCATTAACTATTAAATTGTGTCGTATGCTATGTAATGTGGAAGAAGTCCGTAACTTTCGTAACTCCTAAAATACCACGTGAACCATACATTTGACTTTCATATTTTTGAAAACTTTCCACTACTTCACAGAGTTGCATCAATAAATATTGCACTGCACACGGAGCTTCCAGCCTGTATTTTCAGTTCAGTTCAAGTTTCGCAGCCTCTTTGAGCTACCACGATTATTCCAGAGCAATTTCCCCTCTTCACCAATGCTATTATGTGATTAGCAGTCAATTTGGCGCAGATACCATGAGCAAGCGATAAAAGAAGTATTCTTGTATAAGCAAATACACGAGACAAATGTAGTGCTACTCGCGTACTCAGTTCTTAGATAAACACAGTCTAGCTAATATTGAGTCTTACCAGCTCAAAAGAATACAAAGGCACGACAAGCACTTCAAGAGAGAAAGTAAAGAGGTAGGAATAGTGCAACAAAATCGATTATACAACAGTGAAGCTACCGAGCAGTACAAGACACATCATTGGAGGTTTCGCTCCTAGTTTACAAAGGGACGCGACCATCTCGAAAAGAAATTTAAATTGTAGCAGGAGTCATCAGCGTCAAAAACCGCTTGACATTATTCAGTAAAAAGAAGACTTTACTCACAAAAACTAAGAAAAATTTAAGCTTTGCTATCCTTCGACGGGTGGCTATCAACACTTAAGAAAAATGCGAAGTCCGGAAGATCTCCTTATCATACACGTCTCCACTCCAGAGCAAAATAATTCGGCCCATACCACTTGGATAAGGGATTACGCTGAACAATTACAGAGTGGTATGGGCTACATTACGCTGAACGACCGACGATTTCTTTTTTGAAACATTTCCCGACGCGGTATAGGTGCACCATAGAAAAAGGATAAAAACTGAGCAAGCTACATAACAAAAAAAACAAGTTCGCAATGAAAAATTCAGCGTGCCACCAAAAAATAACACTAAGCATCGCAGTCACGCGGCAATGAGTGAAGAGCCTCAATTTCATAGCTCTACGCTCTTCTGCTGAAGCACGCAGCCGTGCTTAAAGCGTCACGCTAAATCGTTGCTTCATGCTTCATATTCAGGCGTCTCAAATTTCAAGATGCCGTCAAGATAACAATGTTAAATGCTTTCGAAATACAGCAACGAGTGTGATGATTTTTTTGAAGATGGTATTCATAGCAAACATTTCAGATCAAATCGAAATGTTAAAGTTGGATGAAAAAAGGGTGTTAAATGTTTGTAGAACAATCTGAAAACCAACAGGAAGAGAAATTTTGATGACATTATAATGCATTACTATCAAATACTTGAATGAATGATTAGATCACGTATAACTTTGACTAATACCAACAAATAGAAACAAAGATATAGGAATGTAATTTTGCTTTTGGAAAGCTGTTAATAAAAGCTTGGCAAAATCTAGGTATGGCGTCGATCAATTTGGTTACAGAAGCCCGAGGCCATACGCTCCACACTTCTTGTTGTTCGAAAATTTCATCCGTACTCAGGGCAAGTCCACTTCTTAGGCATTCATCGAGCTCTGCTTCCGTAAACTCAATATTCGAGGGACTGAGCTGGCAAATCCAAAACTCTAAATGAACGCACTGTACTAGCGGTTGTGAGAGTCTTGTACCCGTGTTCTACCAGGCTGACATCTGCAGTCGTCCACTGAACATGCTCATCCATCCATTGCTTATGAATTGGTCGATTTTATTCACAAATGATTTCATTCGAAGATTTAGCTCGCAACAGTCCCACCTCATGATGACGTCTACTGCGTGCTGACGGATATGGGCTCGCACGGCAACGATCTAAGGTTGCGTTTCAACTTAAATGTGTCATGAATTTGCTTAACGCAAGCGTCTTGGATTTTGAGCGACCAAACTATGCCATTAATGTGATCTAGCTGCATGCCTCACCTTTCCGTACTCAGGGTTAGTCCACTTCTAAGGCATTCCTCGAGCTCTGCTTCCATAAACTCAATAAACTTTCATAAACATGAACATACATAAACTTCCATAAACTCCTTCTTGTGTCTCTTAGCGTGTTAGGAGATTTGAAAGTGACCAAACTATGCCATTAATGTGATCTAGCTGCATGTCTCACCTCACTAATTCCTTCTTGTGTCGCATAGCGTGTTAAGAGATTTTAAAGTGTAAAAACGAACCATTTGAACTGCTGTGCCTAATGTATCAAAGACAGCCCAGCTGTTCTCCTGCATACAATGACTTTCTGTTCCTGTGTAGCAATATTTTTCATTTCTATTCGTATAAGTCTCCCAATCGGGTCGAAGGAACGTTTTGAAAAAAACTCACCCAAATTAAACAACAAAAAAGAAAAAAATACAAGAAAGCAAGCACAAAAAACGACGATTAGATAGCGCCACTTCAACTCATTGGAGAGCAGTACGAATGATTTCAAAACAAAACTACATCTGCAAATCCGGTCAGGGACCGGAGTTAAAGGAGCAAGCTAATTTTCAGAATGAAGTAAAATATTGTTAAAAATACTCATCTATTCAAGGAAGGTAATAGAGGTTAAGAAATGTTCAATCTTCAACGTTCTTTCAGGTTTTCGCTGTGTACTAAAGTATGAAGTCTCATAACTATGAGCCGAGTCGAGGAAAAGAGTTGGGATGTTTCAACATTCTTTGTAACTTTTAAAGATTGACCCTACATCTTTATCTGTATAAATTCACTTTGTTGGTCAACGAACTCATCCCAGTTGATTTGTTTTAACTGAACGGGAAGAAGTCCCTGGCACAGGCGACATTATTTCACAGCGGAGCATTGCATCGAACAGGAGGACGGAAAGCAAAGATAAGTGTGTATCTAACTTTCATTAAGATCAGGCGGTACATATTGAGTAGATTTAAAGAGCTCCCAGGTCATACTCAAGTTGCAAAAGATCTCAGAATCTTAAAACTTCTAACGAGTGCAATCCAACATCATTTAAAAATAATAGCTATTCACAGGGAGCACTGTTATTGTACTCCATTCAATCATAAGACTTAAGAATTACTAGATCCATGAACGACGGTCAACCTCCAAGAATCGTACAAGGAATGAACAGGGCAGCAACTGAGCTGCCAATACTACGCGCAGGCTAACCACAGGCGTCGTGAACCTCAACCACCAAGCCCTCCTCCGACCACAATGATCGGCGGCCAAATATCGACTCGCTGTTGTCTCGAGGATAAAAGCTCAAACAAAGCGCATGGTTAGGGTCAACTGATGGAATCGGGAAAATCTCAGTTTGAAATTATGTGTTAATACTGATTTCGATGTTTTGATGCCATGTTTGAAGGACACCACGAGTCCCTCAGACACAGCCTCAGCCGACTCCAATAAAAAACTGGAGAACTGTACAAATTTCTATAGAAGTGACACGTTCAGTCACCACGATATGATGCAGGAAAGTCTAGTTCTTACAACCTTATCAAAAAAGTCTTTCGCATAGCAAATTCATGAAATTTTTTTTTAGCAACGGACGGCAACAAGAAATAAAAACTATTCGACACAATGAAGGGAAAGGTCCACTTCCGAAGACTCTAGGCGGTCTTTCCACTAAACACAGGGGCTCAGAAGTCAGTGCAAATATGAACTTGAATGTGCTCTCACGGGATCCAGGATTTCGAACAACAAAAAATGAGGAAATAAAAAAAAGACTACAAAACAAAGGTGTTTCCACATTATGTCAACGGAAGAAATGCCTGTTACACGCAGAAAGCCATTTCCTTATTTGGCGAATAAAAGGCTGCAACAAAAACAAATGAAGCTAACACTATAAAACAAGGAAGCACAGGATATATTGAGGACATCACTTAGAATAGAGAGCAGTTATAATAACTGCAATGATCCTATAACTGTGATAATAAATAGAAACAACGAACATTAAAAACGGCACTGGAGTACAACACCGATCAGCACGCACATCTATAAAGCTCTATCAGAAGACGTAGCTCTAAAACCAATGAGCTTCACCTCATAAAACCAAACAGACGAAGCCTGTCCCGTGTGTTGTAAGCAGTCACGGGTGTTCCCTCGTCGAGCTGAGTTTGACTGGTGCTCGCGTATCGGTGAGGATTATAATCTCATGAAAGCGGAGTGCCGACGAGACGTCGCACACCGCCAGGTCTACCTTCTCGCCTCAGAGACAGAGCGGCGCGAGGTGATAACTTGGAGCGCCTTTGCATGACCAGTAAAATTCCCCTCGGAGCATACGTTACAAGCCACGGAGAGTCACAAATTAAACATGATAGAGTTTCTCAAGAAATTCTTGCCCTGTATTAGAATGTCTTCTAAATGCATATCAAAAGCATGGAAACAGAACATTTACAGAGAAGTATGAATGTTTTCAGTAGAAAAAATAAACGTGAACCATAAATAGTTCATTAGCACATCAAGCTTTATTCAACTTATCGGTAACAATTAAAATAACATAGCATAATGCTACCTTCTCAAGAATTGTGCGCTCAGGTCCAGAACATGAATTTTGCGTATCGGTGAAAGAGTGAGATCACCCAGATCATGAAGATCAGATAACATAAAAATTACATTTAATCAATGAATTCACACCCGTTAATTGTAATTCCTAAGTAATGAAGACCAATTGCAATCAATAATTGATAAATCAAGTAAAATAGAACTCCGAAGAATTATACCATCTCACAAACAATAAACGAGCCGTTCCCATTATTAAAAACTCTCCTCTTTTCTTAATTATAATGATGGTGAGCACGAAACATTGGCTTAGTGACCACAGTTTTCCGGTGACATAAGCAACGCTGGGCACACGAAGAACAAATTTGCAAGCAGCACAGCGTTCAGCATTCTTAATACTCTTTCTACGCGGCGCAATGTAATGCGGTACGGGTGTCATCGCCAAGGTGAAAGAGGAATCGCTCAAAATATTTCATGTAACTGTAGTCCTAAAATTATTTCAAGATAAGTTTCTGTGCATTTATGGCATTGTCTTTACATGAAACTGACAGTAATCTTAAGATGCAATGCCCACTCGCGCCACTATAGTTTCATAACATCTATTGGAGCCTCCAGCCGATTGAGTCAATAACACCAGTAATAACAGTTTTAAAGAATATAAAATATGGTCTAAAAAATACAATCGTCACCAGGTTGGGAAAGTAATCAAGTACTGTCCATCACTGTCCACATTCATACTTAAGTACAGGTTACTTCAGTTTTTAAACTTCTTCCAGTCCATAGAGCACACTCTCTTTAGTTCTGCTGGCGCCACTAGCAATTCTGGAAAGTCCTAGATATCTCTTATCTCCGATACTTTTGCCTGTTGCCTTCCTGAAGCGAGTGTTCCTCATCTTCCCCAGCATTTTGCGCACCTCACTTACGACGAGCACTGAAGAAGTAAGACACACCAAATATAACCAGTCTGAAAGCCGTAAAGCTTCCGTCTGAAATACCCACTGCAAGAAAGGCAAATAAACGACGGCCATGAGGCAACCGAGCGTTGCTGAGAGGGCGATGAACAGGTACCAGTTGGAGAGGAGGCCTAACTCAAAAATGCTTTTCGTTGAGCTGCGACATGACATCGCGTTGAACATGTCAAAGAGCACGAAGCAAGAGAAGGTCATGGTGGTGTCGCGCGCTGTGACAACGCCGTCCAGCATCTCTGACCTGCCACACGCATGACGTCATGAAAAACATCGATCAGGTAACAGAATAAGCAGCCAAAGCTTGAAATTTACAAACATGATATTTCTCCATCAAGAAAATAAGAACTGGATAGGGAACGAATGACTGGTTGGGCAAAAATATTAGAAAAGTAATACACCTTTTTTGACAGTCACTATCACTAGCAAAAATGCTTCCATTATAAAAAGAGAATTGTTCAGAAAAGAAATCTTCAGATGAACAACAATCTTGATGAAACAGAGAAACTTAAAATTTAAAAGTTCTTGAAAAGACGGACTTAAAGCACATCTTGTAAAGATTCGTCTTATTTTTAAAGAATGATCATGTCTGGTAAGCGAGATTGAGTCACAATGGGAGAAGTAAAATAACAGGTACAATTACAGTTTAAAAATACAGTATTCACAGTTTTCATTGCAATTGGTAAGTAATTTTGATGGGGCTATATTGAGACCTTGTAAGTAACAAGTACCTGCAGAAGTGGCAGGTCAAGAAGATTTGAGCATGAAACAAAGAGAAATAACGAACACCAGCAAACTGAAATTTCAAATCGGTTATTTCTGAAATGAGACAGGCAGACCCAAACCCTGCAGTACACGAAAAAAAAACAATTGCACCAAAATTTAAATTCATCAATAAGGAACATGTCAGAAGTGTCAGAAAACACCAAAATGAGAGACAGAACCAGCACGAAAGCAAGTAGTGTTGAGAGGGAAGGAGGAGCTCACCTGAACACCCAGAGGGTGCCGATGATGATGACGGCAGCGGAGATGAGGCAGTTGCGTATGAGTCTGGGCGTGATGAGATCCTTGCTGGTGTCGCGCGGCGGCTGCTTGGCGATGTCGTCGTCTATTGGCTCCATACCCAGCGTCAGGGCGGGAGGGCCGTCCATGATCACGTTGATAAGCAAGATCTGAAGCACAAGTTCATCCAATATATTTATGCTGTCGTTTTAGCAGTTTGCTAGCTTCGTTAAAACTGCTCACCAAGTTTTTACCAGTAGTGCCTTTTCTAGAACCACAGCTCCGACACAATTATCGTACGCGAATTGCTAACTTGCTAGTGAGAGGTTATCTAGATTGCAATATTCTCGAGTGAACTATTTTAAATAATGCCGTAGTGACGTCGACTTAATTCAAAACAACAGACACTAAATTTCATATCCGAAGGGAACAATTGCAATGAAAATAGAAATGAACTTCATAACAATAGCAAATAGTTGCTGAATTATATACGCTCTATTCAAATGACAACGGTGCGAGGGGATTGAAATAAAAATAGAAATTTATAACAGTTACGAGTAGTTACGGAAAGCTACTGCTTCCACAAGGTTTTTCAAACAAATAAATGTACGAGGAGCTCACGAGATTAGAACCCGGGACTTAAATTCACCGCACCAGAACGCTATCGATCGCGCTACCGACCACCCTAAAAGGTGGTCGAAGCTCAACGAAAGCAATCTTGGCACAGTGAAAGCAGGCACGAACTTGGCCCGACAGATATATTTTCTCATTTTTCTTAAGTATCGAGAGTTCAAAGTCAAGTCAGTTACGAACAGTTACGAGTAGTTACGGAAACCTTGTGGAAGCAGTAGCTTTCCGTAACTACTCGTAACTGTTCGTAACTGACTTGACTTTGAACTCTCGATACTTTAGAAATTTATAGACACGTGAACTTTCAACAACACCCTCATTAATCAAGAGTTACGCTTAACCCTCCGTGGTTACTCCGAGGAACCCTACAGCAAAGTATTCTTCCAGATCATGGCAAAGCTTCAAAACTGATACTTGCATGAATGAATAAAACAACAGATGAACAAATAGAGGAACAATTTGCCTTACGGGTTACCTAGTCTTTCATAAGTGTTGAGGAAAGCCCTACTAGTGCGTTAGAGACGAGCTGAATCAGCAGGCATTACAAACTACATATATTATTTTAAAAGAATCAATTTGAAGACACACGCGATACTGTAAGTGCGGGATTCCCATCAATCGAGCTGGAGCTCTGTTCCAGTATTAGGTCTGGGGCACAATATGGAGGCAATGAAGCTCCATTTTTTCATTGGAAACACCATCTAGGCACGAAACGAGAGCTACAGTAAATGCACACATAAATGTTACCGCACATACATAAAAATGGGGCATAAAACCTATACATTTACTCCATGGACACATATCACGTACACTGTATTTTAAAAGAGTTTTATGTATGAATACGCTAATCGCATCTTACAGGGCTATACGTGCGAGTTTTTGGAGATGTACATCACATTTGCGCATACTAGAGTGGAGACGAAGCTAATGCATTTTGTTTTGCATAATATTGGACCGCGAAGTAGAAATTTCTACACTGAGAGGCGCAGGCAATATCATAGAACCATGTCTACACTGAGACGGCTGTACTTAATCAGAAATTACTGACGAAAACGGCACTGAACAATCCTGCTTGACAAGCGAGGGTCCAGTGAGCGTACCCTTCCGTCCATTGCTAACGAATAGATCAAGTTTTTTCATAGATTGATTGTTTCATTCACCGACGTTCGGAACACTTCTGCCCCATGATGATGGATTATGTGAGTGATGTTTCCAGGGTTTGCAAGAGCATTTAGTAACGCAGTCAGGAATTTCAAATTAGGTTGTCATACGTTGTGCGAAGGTCGAGTTGCTTAATGAAAGCGCAAGTACCTGCATAGGGTTGAGGGGGCTGGGCAGTCCGAAGAGCGTGGAGAGGGCGATGAGGCTGAGCGCCACGATGCTCGTGCTCACTTGGAACTGCACGAAGTTGCTGATATTGTGGAATATGCACTTGCCTTCCTCAATGGCGGCCCTGTAACGAGGTCAATCTTACAATGAATCAACGACTCATAAAACCATCACGACATGGAGAGCAGCACGTAGGATAAAATATCTCACTTGCATTCCATCGGTATCGTGAACGGAGATGAAAACATGAAGTTAACAAATAGAACATAAATTCAAAGCATGATACGCTTTATTTCACAGATGATGGGTTTGGTTCAATTTCACTTCACTCACAGGATGGTGGCAAAGTTGTCATCATTGAGGATCATGTCAGCAGCCTCTTTGCTGACAGCAGAGCCCATCTTGCCCATGGCGATGCCAATGTTGGCTCGCTTCAGCGCCACCACATCGTTCACGCCGTCGCCTGTCATGCCCACCACCTCACCACTGCTCTGCAGGGCCTGAAATGACAAAAATATACACGTCATAAAACGCAAAAGCGATGCAAAAAATGGGCTCATTTGTAACTTAAACTAGTTAAAAGATTAATCACAAGGACAATAAGATTTGAAGCAATATACCGATCTATCCAGAGAGCCAAAAAGTCAAAGTTAAGCTTGCAGAAGTATGATTTCATCACTTCAGAAAACTTGGAGACCAATGAGGCTGGAACTACCTGTTGAATCCGCTTTTGTACATAAAATACGAATAGGTAACGGCTACTAGAAAATTTTCAAATTTAACGATATTCAAAGGAAAACAGAATTTTACGACTGAGCTCTAAGGCGTTGCGCCACTGGGAACACAATCAAAGAATGTTCTCTCGTTTTCAGTTGGTGCAGTCAATCTCGCAGCGTCACGGCGGAGCGATGCTACAGTCTCAGCCGAAGCTGGGCGACGCACACCATACAATTTAGACCTCAAAATGGTGGAAATACATTTGCATGTGCCTTTTGAAAAAAAATCTCTATGCTAAATTCTGTAAACCAATAACTGCACTGAGGGCACAAACGTGACTTTCAAACTTTTCGAGTAAATCCACAGTACTGCCACTTTAGTCTAAAATCTCATTCCATTGAGATAAAGAATAAAAGAAAGCTAAAACCAATCCACACCATTCATGAATACAGCTACACATTACTATGGCTATCATTCTGAATGTTCAAGTATCACACTTCACTTAATTAGTGGTACACATATGACAGTGAATGTACCGCGTATGCAAGACGAACGACAGCACAACTTAGAGGAGCCAAAGAAACACACGCGAAGCACTAATCAGACCTTGACGATGCGCAGCTTGTGTCTGGGAGCGACCCTATAGAAGACGGTGGCCTCCCTCATGATGGCCGCCAGTTGGTGGTCGTCCACATTGTCCAGGTGGTTGCCTGAGAACACGCCGCCTGGCGATACCTGCCCATACACATACAGCATGAGATGAAGATTCTGTCATATTCCTAATACATCAGGTGCTGTTACGGAGACATGATACACTTTAATTCTTCTTGTTATTCGTTATTGCGTTTCTAAGTATGTTAGTAGCCTAACTTGGACAAAAGCAAGATAGCGCTGTTAGGCCAAAGGCTTCTCATAATACCTACGACAAACAAAAGGTCACATTAAAATTAATCCAGGAATAGGGCGGCAGCAGCAACAATGAATGAAGAAATGGACACGGATCATTCCTGGGTCCTATTCTGGAAAATACTATACGAAAAGGAAATTTTCAGTGTTTAAATATTCCCCAAGAAAAACATGAAACTCTCTCCCAGTATGGCACATCGATCGAATAAAAAAATTTCCCAAGAGATGTGAGAATATGACATAACTAGATACGAAGGCAGAAGTTCTTTGCGTCACCGGACAACACGAGAAATAATGACTGAAGTCTAATTCAAGCAAGACTGAATAATTCTACACTACTGTCAGGAAAATACTATAAATAATCGCATGGTAGAAACCAAGATATTTAACCTGCATGCCGACGGCTTTGGCAACAGCACAAGCGGTCTCCATGGCGTCGCCGGTGACCATCTTGACGTTGACGCCGGTGCTGTAGAGCGTGTCCAGGGCAGCCGACACACCCTCCCGCGGGGGGTCCTGCATTCCCACCAGGCCCTGGTACACTAGCGACTGCAGCGAGCTGCCGCGCGCCAGGCAAACCACTACAACCACAAGCAAAAGGAAACATTAATAAATGGTTACAAGAACACTTAATTAATGCATTAATGACAGGCTGGTCGAAGTCAAGAGCTGGGGTAAGGATATAGTAAGCACAATGATGAAATTTTCGTTAATGAGAAGTTTGAAAATATTTGAGCTTACAGCTAAACCATCAAAAGATAACATGAGTATGTCTTGATAAAATTACTGATTAGCCGCTCACACACTACGGGACGTAATGTTAAAACAACTGTGTCTCAATAGGCTTCATAAACACGTTCGCTAGCGCACGCATGAGGATAACAAGCCGATATTCATTAACATGAACGCTTCGAATAAAAACGTATCATAAATCCCATGAGCATAGTTGTCCAGTAGCAGTAGCAGAATTAATTAATTAAGGTATCAAATGAATACTTAAGCAAGAAACTCGTAATCTGCTTACCAATTTCTGCATCAGAGACATTTGGAATACTTTTCTCGGACCCCAGAAACTGCTCCTACTCTTATTTCACAATCGACGCACGTAGTAGATATAGATGGACTGTTAACTTTTCTCCCAGGTTAATGTCTTTTTCCTGGTGAAAGGAAGTCGCGAGAAATTTGCATTCAAGAAACATGCAACCAAGTCAGCTACTAGTGCTGAAGGAGATTTTATTTCGTGCGGCAGAGAAAATATTCCAACGAATGCAGAATTACACGTTCTAAACATTTCCAGTCGCAGAAAACCGGCATCTCAAGGCTCAAGAGTTTCAATAATGACTGCACAATTTTGAGACATATCTTAAACAACAAATTAGGGGAAGGATAGCCTGTACCTCGCTGCAGAAGAGTTACATCAACAACAGAAGAACTATACCACGCGTCACAAACAACACCTAAAAATTGAAAGCTAGCTTGAATTGAAAGCTGACACAAAATAATGGAAAGCTGACACAAAATAATGGAAAGCTGACACAAAATAATGGAAAGCTGACACAAAATAATGGAAAGCTGACACAAGATAATGGAAAGCTGACACAAAATAATGGAAAGCTGACACAAAATAATGGAAAGCTGACACAAAATAATGGAAAGCTGACACAAAATAATGGAAAGCTGACACAAAATAATGGAAAGCTGACACAAAATAATGGAAAGCTGACACAAAATGATGGAAAGCTGACACAAAATGATGGAAAGCTGACACAAAATAATGGAAAGCTGACACAAAATAATGGAAAGCTGACACAAAATAATGGAAAGCTGACACAAAATGATGGAAAGCTGACACAAAATAATGGAAAGCTGACACAAAATAATGGAAAGCTGACACAAAATAATGGAAAGCTGACACAAAATAATGGAAAGCTGACACAAAATGATGGAAAGTGGACACAAAATAATGAAAAGCGGATACAAAACAATGGCAAGCGTCTGAAGAGTGGAGTGTGGCAAGTCACCTCTGAGGCCATGCCTGGCCTGCTCCTTGGCCGTGTTGAGGATGGTGGCCTTGGCGTTGGGAGTGAGCGGGAGGCTGGAGGCGCCTTGCTGGTAGTGGGAGCAGTCCGCCAGCATCACCTCCACGCCGCCCTTCGCCAGCCACTCCACCGCACCCGTCTGCGCAACGCACGTCGTCAGTAACAACTACACAGGCAGTAACTGCTTCCACCGCACCCGTCTGAGCAACACACGTCCTCAGTAACAACTACACAGGCAGTAACTGCTTCCACCGCACCCGTCTGGGCAACACACGTCGTCAGTAACAACTACACAGGCAGTAACTGCTTCCACCGCACCCGTCTGGGCAACACACGTCGTCAGTAACAACTACACAGGCAGTAACTGCTTCCACCGCACCCGTCTGGGCAACACACGTCGTCAGTAACAACTACACAGGCAGTAACTGCTTCCACCACACCCGTCTGGGCAACGCACGTCGTCAGTAACGAGGAACAACTATTCAGGCAGTAACTGCTACCTCAATATACAGAAAGAATTGCGAGGCAAGATGAATCAATACATTCAAGGCAAAGTAAACATAGCTACCCTCTATGACACAAGGTGGACTAAGAAAAGGTCTCCACAGTTCCATAGTTCTGTGTTCTAGCATCTGTTACTGGCTAGCCACGCACACTGCTGCTTCGACCAAGCGCTATCAGTTGGTCAATTTGACAATCCCATAAAATTGGACAAAAAGCATGAGGTCATGCTCGTACATAAAAGTAACGTTAAGTTCTTAACAGAATTGAATTTTCCATGGATTAACACACATGAAGAAAAACATGGGAAATTGGCAACAAAAAAAAGGCTAATTTGAATCGCATTAGGTTGACAACTACTAAGATTAATTTCTCTAGAAATAAAAAATTGAAATCTTTCCACTTCATAGTTGGTAATTAACTAAATTCCAGCTAAAATAAACGGTGAATGAGAATTTTCCACAATGCTATGTACTGCAATAAGGTGAGCTCGTGAGCAGAGAGAAAACTTAGCGTCAAAGAAATGTAACATAATTCAATATAATATAGGTAAAATATAATAAATATGAGCTTACCTCTGAGTTCTGTATTTTGACGGCCATTTTCTTGGTCTCGGAACTGAAAGGCAACTCTTCCAAGCGCACAAACTTGTCGGCGGCGCTGTACAGCCCAAACTGTAAGGCAACATCAGTTACTTCAGACCACGCGCAACTCGCATATTAATTACATTCCTTCACCCGTACACTTTCCCGTGAAATAAACAGGAGGGCAAAATCAAGCAATACATTGATACATCAATACTTCACCACAAAATTTTCGAGCTCATTCAAACTGACATGATTAACAATGAATAACATTATATCCTAAAAACGCGGGTTCGACGCCAAAATGTGAAGTCACTGTGAAGTCAAAATGTGAAGTCACTGTGAAGTTATGTTTCCTGTGAAGTCACACAGGAAATCAAACAAGCAGTGAACAAGTCACCACCACTTCAGAAAAAGGCCTAAACCCAAGACCGAGAAGAAGCTTAAAAACCAGACCGAGGTGACGCACCTTGAGCGCTGCGACGAGCAACGCCCCTTCTGTGGGCTGCCCGAGCAACTGCCCTCCCGCCAGCTGCGCGTTGTTACACAGCAGCCCTGTGTTGGCAGATACGCGCTGTTACAGGACATGCGTAGGCTACACGAGCTGTGTCGGGTTATTGAGCGACATCACAAGTTGTTAGAAACGCAAGGGTCACATGCTAGGCGTGTGAACGTGTACGGGCAAGTGAAGTGACAATGATAAAATCTGTTAAATCAAGTCTGTTACATCAACTCCGTGAAACTCATTACTTCTATCTGTGCTATAAATACGTACATAGAAATTTACTATTATACATTAGTTACAGTAGACGCGACCACGTTAAATTTTACTATGCTGAGGTATTAGTGCGTTAAATTGAGGTACACAACTGCTAACGAGGCAGCTGAAGACGGGATACAATAAAGGTAGTAAGTCCAGTTCGGTGACAGCATTTTCAGGGCTACCGTATGTTTGGAAGTGCACACCTCCAATGAGGCTACCAAAATTATACGGTACTCACGAGGAGTGACTTGTTGAAATCACAAAATGAAGGCCAACTCACAATTCATTTCTGACATTCTAGAGGCACTACTGTCCATCTTCTAAGGAACCATTTTTGCACAATACACCTCAATTGAATGCTAACACGTCGGATGGCACACGGTGCCAAAATTCAGAGCAAAGCAGTTCGACAGCAACGATCACAACGTGCTGCTAACCCAGATAAGAGCAGACGACAAAACCCCTACCAGTTTCGAGGAGCTTGTGGACCGCATCGTAGGCTTTTTGGGAGTAGCCAGTGGTGTAGTGCAGGCTGTTGCCGGCAATATCGTAGCCCACGCCGCTGAAGGTGCACTCGTCCCGCTCGGACGTGCACAGCCACGTCGCTGTCATCTCGTTCTGCACACACGCAACGTTAATTCAACTCCTCTCAGGTAGTGAAACTTACTAGAAAGTTACTGTGATCGCGGATACCAAGAACTTGAGAACTTTGATTTGAAAGACGTTAATGCTCGCCAGCAAGTTATGCGTCGTCTATCATTGAAAATGGATAAGCCTACAAAATAAATGGCTGCATGGCTCTTCAAAAGAAAGAAGCATGCAGGAAGAAACGTTACTGCATCCAAATTATTCACTCATTATACTAGTGTGATAATGTTACAGTCAGATATTTGTCGTTTTATCATTTTACCACCCACAAATGAAATATGACTTTTTAGAAGAAGTATTACCCGATTTCGCACAAGTTCATTCTTTTTAGAAGTATAACATTTCAATTTCGCACGACTAAAGCATGAGAAACAAATGCAAATTATGCTAATGTTCTGCTCAAGATTCAGGAACCCATCATTGCAAAAGGAGGTATATACATATGTCCACAGAAAGAAATAAGAAACACTCTTCACGAATCAAACTAACTTCAATTTGTTCAACTTCCGTTTGGCACAATTTCATTCATATACCCTCAAACACACAAACTACGTCCAAGTTTCAACATCCCCAACACAATAATAGGGTGTAAATCCCCCAAGGTGTGTGTAATCGAGTTAATGAGTTAATGAGAGAGAGAACCCTGACCTTGGTGAGGGTGCCGGTTTTGTCAGAGCAGATGGTGGTGACGCAGCCGAGCGTCTCGACAGTGTGCAGGCCCTTGACGAGGGCGCTCCTCATGGCCATGCGCCTGATGCCCAGACACAGCGTCATCGTCACCACGATGGGCAGACCTTCAGGGATGGCGGCCACTGCTAGCGACACCGCGATATTGAAAATCTGCAACACGTGAACATCGAATGTTGAGCTTCTGTTGCATTGGTTTCTGGCCTCGTTTGTCCATAAAGTGCCGACACATGGCCTCGCAGTGAGTGACTTTTGTAGTTTTCACTGATTTAAGAAGAAGAGAACTAATTCAGCCATGAAGATGGAGCGTATGAGGCAGCACTTGAAATAATAGACTACTAACGAGTAATAGAACAAACAAAAACTGTTTCTGCAGTAAGAGCTCATATTGAAATCAAAATACCAAGTTTAAAAACATTAAGAACAAACGAATACAGGAGAAAGAAAAAACAAGAAAATAGTCAGGAATAAACGCATTAAATAGCCTTAATACTATACCTCGTCTGAAGCAAGTTCAACTCACACTCGGTATGAGCATTGCTCAATCCAGGATATATCTAAAGACAAATCTAATGCTGGATAATAATGCGGATATTTACTTCCCAATGAGATTAGTCAAAATTCATAAACTTGAGTGCACAGGAGCGTCTCACCTTCTGCAGCGGGATGCCCTGGTACAGCCCGAGACAGAACACCAGAGCGATGAAAGCAAATGAGAATATGGAGAGCTTCTTGGCGAGTTTGTCCATGTTGAGCTGCAGGGGCGTGCGAGGCGCCTCTTCGTCCTGCATCAGGCGGAACAGCTTGCCGAACTGACTGCGCTCTCCTGCATCACAACAAGGGAAGTATGTGGCTTTACTGGAGGGACATGGGGCTCTCTAGCACTTTCTGAAAAGGAATGCAGTTATAATAAGAAAAGTAAACATATGTAACTAGTGGTAGTTGAACACTTTTACTTCTTCCGCCTATTTTACGCCTTTCAGTTTTTATGCCGTTCTTGCTATCTCTCATTTTTTCTATTTCTTCTTTCATAAATTAATGTTCCTATGCGCTGAGTACCCTGCGCGGTAACGCACTCTCTGCATAGATTCCACGTTTTTTGCAGTTCATGCTGGTTGGAACCCTCTCTTCTTTGCTTTTTTGAGATCACCTTTGTTGTGACTAAAGAGTTAAACTAATATAATAATATAACAATAATAAACTTAGCGAGTAACATACTCATTCCTTTTTTCATCAGCAATAAATTTTTTAAACAAGTTTCAATTGCTTAATGAGAAACAGTAAATAACATAATAGTCGTTGAACTTCTCCTTCAAAAAGTAAACTGCTATTTGGCATCTCAAAAAAATGTTTACGCTTTGTACAAAAAAGTATGCAATAAAGATAAAGATAGAACAAAAGATGAAGATAAAACAAAAGATGAAGATAAAACAAAAGATGAAAATAGAACAAAAGATGAAGATAGAACAAAAGATGAAGATAGAACAAAATATGAAAATAGAACAAAAGATGAAGATAGAACAAAATATGAAAATAGAACAAAAGATGAAGATAGAACAAAAGATGAAAATAGAACAAAAGATGAAGATAGAACAAAAGATGAAGATAGAACAAAATATGAAAATAGAACAAAAGACGAAAATAGAACAAAAGATGAAGATAGAACAAAAGATGAAGATAGAACAAAAGATGAAAATAAAACAAAATATGAAAATAGAACTAGAGATGAAGATAGAACAAACGATGAAGATAGAACAAAATATGAAAATAGAACAAAATATGAAAATAGAACAAAAGACGAAAATAGAACAAAAGATGAAGATAGAACAAAAGATGAAGATAGAACAAAAGATGAAGATAGAACAAAAGATGAAGATAGAACAAAAGATGAAGATAGAACAAAATATGAAAATAGAACAAAATATGAAAATAGAACAAAAGATGAAGATAGAACAAAAGATGAAGATAGAACAAAAGATGAAAATAGAACAAAAGATGAAAATAGAACAAAAGATGAAGATAGAACAAAAGATGAAGATAGAACAAAAGATGAAGATAGAACAAAAGATGAAAATAGAACAAAAGATGAAGATAGAACAAAAGATGAAAATAGAACAAAAGATGAAGATAGAACAAAAGATGAAAATAGAACAAAAGATGAAGATAGAAAAAAAGATGAAGATAGAACAAAAGATGAAGATAAAGTGAAGAGAGTAACAGGACTGAGCACCTGTGTTGATAACGACGCCCTTGCCGCGGCCGGTGCGCACGAAGGTGCCCATGTAGACGATGTTGGACAAGCTCGTGCTGCTGTTGCCGTCCGGCAGCCCTCCGTTGGTGCCGTTCAGTGGCCCTCCCGTGAACACGTCCGCGCTCTGACGCGAAAATTGAACAATGGAATGTCAATAACTAACCAAGTGCATCAACAAAACGATTTGTCATACGAAGCAAAACAATGATCATATTGACGTATCATCACCAGAAAAGTTGAGTGCCAGTTTTCAGTAGTGCAAGTGTAATATATAATGACAGATTTATCGATTAGTCTCGCACCCTCTAGTGACAGCTGAAAATCGGAGGAAGTCAAATCCTCGGTCTCGCCCTAAAGGTGTGATCACCCTCACAGTTATGAAGACCAAACTAACGCTCTGTCCTGCACGTGCATCCTGAACAGAGTATCAATCGACTTTATTCATAACTGAATGCAGTAAACGCAGCTTGAACAGAGCATCAATCGACTTTATTCATAACTGAATGACACAATTTATCAATCCACTTTAGTCATAACAGAATGGAGTAGACCTAGCGACAAGACGAACACTGCACCTTCTCAGCGGGCTCGGTCTCGCCCGTGAAGCTGCTCTCATCGACGCACAGCTGGAGGGCCTGGAAGAGACGCACGTCAGAGGGCACCCTGTCACCGATGCCCAGGTGCACCACGTCGCCGGGCACCAGCTCCCGGGCCTGGTACTCCCGCACCGCCCCCTCACGCAGGCACATGCATGTCGCCGGCACCTGCGACAATTGATGCACGCTCAAACGACAGGAAACAAGCAGAGGAGTAGTCTCTAGCAGCTGATTAACGTCAATTCTTAGTCGTGAAGTTGTTACCATTCGAGAGTAGCTTGTGTCAGGTGTGTACATTCAAAACCTAACATATAATGAGGAGCACGATGAACCATGAAGCTAAAAAACACATAGGTAGTTCCCAATTAACACGTTATATTTTGGTGAAAAAGGGTACAAACACGTAAATTTAATTGTATTTCTGAGAAAATATAGTTAATATTTAGTGCTGAATAAACACAAATAAGATCATGTCAAGCTGGTTAACAAGCGAAGTTGAAAATTCTAATTAGGAAACACCAGCCAACTCAAAGGGGACTAGGGCACTCGATATGGACAACCATGACTAGACTTAGACAACTCATTTTTATGTTAAAAGCCTGCTGTGCGTTCGAAAGAAACTCTCCATGTCAAGGAAACTGTTCACATCAACCCATAAACTGGAAGAGCTTGTAATGATCCGAGACGCGTGGGGGAAGTGACCTGTTTTTTGAGTTCCTCGAGCGCCTTGTCGGTACGCATCTCCTGCACGAAGGCCACGGTCGCCACGATGATGATGGCGAGGGTAATGACGACCGCGTCGTCCAGCTGCTGCATCGCCACCGACACTCCCGCCGACACCAGCAGCAGCAAGATCAGTGGCTCCTTGAACTGCACATGTACACGGGGAGCCTCAAACGCTGCGGCTTGATGATCACGACAGCAGTTTAGCTTCATAAGGTTGGCTTAGCAAGATTAACATCATGTATTGAGGTTTAATACGCACGATTAACATCACACATGATTAACCAGAAGTAACGAAGAAATGAAGATAGAAAATCATCAAGCGCTTGGTCCGAAACGAAAATACCAAACGGTGATGAAGGAAAAGTCGCACGGTAGGTACTTAGATAAGTCAGTTTTAAGCCTCCCTAATCACAACATCGGTGTTTTGAAAGAGAGGAAGGATCGTGGCACCATTATGTTTGGAATAAAGGAACAAGGGGTTTTAAGCCCACGTGTGTTCCTACACTGGGTTCCCTGCAAACAGGAATAGAAAGATAGGAAAAACTTTCTGATTAAAGATAAAAATTGAAGGAAAAATAATAGGAGCTGAAAAACATAACACAGTAAACCGAAAAAGGGAAGCAGTGAACATGTAACCAAAAAAAAAATATATATATATATATCCATTTGAACAATAAGAAGGATCCCCTAACCATCAGCCCAGGACATCATATCATCCACAGGGAGAGCTAATTTGCATAAGCACAATAGTTGTACTTCCTGGAGAGGAATAAAGATTGATGATTCTAGAAAATTATTGAAACTTTACCATGAGGTATAGTTCATAACGAAACACCACTTGCTACCACCGAGAAAGCATCAGTTGATAAAGCAATACAATTTCAGAATTGCTCCAATGTAAAAATTCAAAGTATAAGCAGGAAAGAAGAATGATTTAATTATAATAAAAATCCGATGAGTAGCATTAAATGGTGAACAGAGGCAATAGTAATATTCAATGAGGCGAATACGTCCGACAATTTCAACGAATTGCATTTTCGTAATTTGGTAAATGAGGGAAAACACCGAAGAGATTCTTACCACCAACTATGTTGGAGGCACGTTAGACAAGCTGCATCAATTAGAAAATAAAATTAGAAGTAAAAAAGTTATAATCTTATAACGTTACACGCACAGGAAGTACAAATGCCTCAAGTGAGTCTATCATCAGACTTAAATTTCCACCTTTTTTTTCTACACATCTTTACCATTGATCGCACAAACCACTAAACCTACATGATCCGCAACTTTCCTCCTTGACATGCTCTCTTAAACGTCGCAACCACTCAGCACTGACAGCACACGTTCACCACTCAAGAAGACGATGCTGACCTGGCCGAGGTATTTCTTCCAGAGAGGGTCCTCCTGGGTCTCAGTGAACTGGTTGTAGCCGACGGTCCTGCGCCGCAGCTGCACGTCGCTCTCCGAGAGCCCCCTGGTCACGTCGCTGGACAGCCTCGACACGACGTCCCGCCACTCGAGGCGCGCTGCCTCGCTGCACCCGACCCACATTGCTGTGTCGCTCCCTACACCTGCGGCACGACACGCCAGGCTTTCATTCCTCTCCTTACGGCACTGAGATCTAACGTCCAGCTGAGCCACAGTCTCCTAAAACACTGATTTTTTTAGGATCAGAACAAGACAGCATTGCACGCGAGTCTATAACTGCAGGGTGAGCCAGCATCTCTTGCAAGGCTGTCATACAAATAGAAGTTGTGGATGGAAATGTTTGCACAGTTGGCAAGGACACTCGCTAAGCGCAAGAGCTGAGTAGCTCTCAATGATATACGGAATCCTAGAGGAACAAAGTAGTTACCATGTGCGAAACTCGGGCGAGATACGCATATAGATGAACTATAAACGAAAATATATAACTTTTCCTATCCAAGGAGCGGAGTACTGATTTGACAATAAATGATGGGAGAGGCTCGTCAGGTTAATGGACATGACGTACAGGCAGACATACATGGAGTGCACATCGGCCGTGTACAAACAATGAGTGTGTCAGAACTTAGTACTGCAAATAGGGCCCTGACTTAAACCACGATTTGAATAATTTGAGAAAGTTATAAATGCTCACTGGTGGTGCTTTAAACAATGAAATAAATTTGATGTCGTGTATGTTCCTAGACTTGAAATTTGACGTTTCAATTAAATTGACATCGCTTTCTTACTCTGATAAATCAGTTCAAATAAAAATATATATTGACTTGAACGTTTTATCGAGGCTCATAAGCAACTGCATGCGAAAGAGCGTTATATATGTAACCTTTTGTTGAAACCAAAAATCAAGTTGAAGATAATTTTTTCTTAAAACAAACGAGAATCAGATAATAAGAGCACTGAATAAAGCTAATAAAATTTGTAGCAATTGTGCAGGAGCTGACGAACTAGGTTGCGTGACTTTCTGATCTGGAAAGTGAATTATATAATTCATAAGTCGATAGTGACACTGCATCTGCTCTTACAGTGAGCGAAGCAGTGTTTTTGACTCGCTCCTTGTTCTATAGGAGCAGCAGTGTAGCAGAGCAAGTGAAATACAAAACAACAACTCACGCCGAATACACGAAGTGCGCATAACATTTGTGAAATCTCCCATCTCCAGCAGCAGCCTGTGACATGTTACGAGATGGAGCATCCCGTATTCGCAAACAACGCAAATCGCTGATATTCGCCCAGGTTTTCCCGATCTGTTAATGAATCTTCGTTCGCCACGCCTTGCAGACCACGCCCACTAGCGAGCAGCAGAGGATTTACAGCACGATAGCTTGTACTATGCTGATAGCCACCAGTTACACAGCGGCGTTGGTTGGTCCAATTTGCTACATACAAACCCAGGTAAGCGATTGGAAGAGAAAGAATATATATACGTTTCTCCAAACTGCCATCAGATCCCCAATTAGGTTTATGACAAATGTATGTTTCATTTATCAGTTGCATAAAAAATTTAAAAAACGACGGAAAGTCACGGCTGCTCGACGCTTGAAGCGTAGAACCACATTTCTTAGCACAAAGAAACTGATTTGAGCACATCATGGGGTGATGAACGAAGTCAAATGAGATTACTTAACTGATTCACATATACCAGTATCGACGCCGTGGCGCGACATGTTCTGAGACATAAGCAACAGCTATACAACTGGTTAAGGACTCTTTTACTTAGTTTTACAGATCGACTCATTTTATAAATGCTCTTTATTTGACAATTGCTAAAGTATCTAGCTAACTTATTTGGGAGGAAGGTTACATTAGATGTAAGTTTAAGCCTCCCAAACCGCAAAAAAAGCGTTCCGGAGGAAGGCACCATATAGTATGGAGATAAGGGAACACGAAATCTATGTAGAAGTGACATAAAAACAGTACATTGAGAAAGAAGTTCATAAAACAAGGTAAAAGTTGAAGAAGAAAGTGGTAGGTGCTGAAAAAACTCGACAGCAGTGAACCGAAAAAAGGTGGTCCTAAACATAAAAATATTTTATTTCACCAAAAAGAAGGCCCATCTAACTCTCAGCTCGAGCCCTCACACATTTTCCCCTGGGAGTGCTAATTCCCATTGATACAATAATTGTATTCCCCTGAGGGGCATAGCGGAGGACGTGAAAAGACCGCTCACCAAATTGACCAATTTTTTACAATTCTTCTCGCATTCTCCTTTTCTACATCACCAGGGCAGCCACAAACTCCGGCGAACAGGCATCACATCCGTAACAAGCAAACACAAGCTAACTATAAGGAAGAGACTACAAAAGACTCATAGGTTTATCACAAGCATTTCCACCATCGTCAAAGCCATGCCTAGAATAAAATGAGCTCCGCGTAAAGTGAATTAATGGAATTAAACTAGTACGGTGCAGGGTTTTTTGCTCATTTGGGAGGGAGCACTCAGTGTTGGAGGCGCAACATTTGAGTGTAAACCACCGCCACCGTGGCAACATACGCTAACTCAGTGCACACTCGCATACACCGCCGCTACTACTGCACACAGTACACACCTACACCGTCACCACTAATGCATACAGTACACACCTACACCGTCGCTACTGCTGCACACAATACACATCTACACCGCCGCTACTACACACACACACAGTACACACCCACCTACACCGCCACTACTACACACACAGTACACACCCACCTACACTGGCGCCGCTCCCGTCTTCAGCCTCCAGGCTCGGGGAAGAAGGGTCGAGGCCCGCGCTGAGAGGCGGGCTCTGGACACAAGGGAGAAGACACATCAGTCACATCACAGCTGCTCCAAAACCTTGATGGAAAGGGCAAATGTGCGCAGACCTCATTCCCTAGCCAAGAGCGAAGCAGTTACTGCGAGAGAATATCTCATCACACGGCACTGAGCCGGGCTTGTTGCCGGCCTCGTCGCGGGAGGCTAAAATTTGATGACATTTCTTTTCCAAGCGCTCCGTAGTTAATGAGAGCTGGCAAAAGCAATCATGGGACTTCAATGTAGCAGCAGCTTCGTGTGCGTCACGAACACAGGAATAGCCTGCTAAGCCTTCCTTTCAATCGTGCGCTCGAAGCTTCAGCCCAAAGATCAAAGGAAATTGGCCAATTTTCCTCTTTGCAATGTATAAGCTAGGTTGATTAATTTCCTGGAATTTACACTTCTCTTTATTTTAATAAGCTCATGCAATCTGCAGAATAACTTAACGTACTTCATTCACAGCAAGGCAGCTGATAAAATCATGATTAATAGCATAAGGTTTAGCGCCAGCTAACGGGCTATAACTAAGAATTATTCAAAAACATCATTTATTAAGATCTCAATAAAAGCATTCAACAAATTGATCTCTTGGCAATAAGAAATCCAACAGAGAAGAACACCAGAGAGTGCTTACGTCAGTCTCCACAGAGAAGCAGCATGCAGACATGCAAAGAATAATCTGGTTGACTAAAAAGACCCGTACATAATCACCATTTCCTACTGATTACACAAGTGGCGTGCTGTGTGCCAGACATGTGTTGGCGTCACATGCTATTTAGCAGCCGCATGAAATTATGACGGTGTTATCAAGCGATCCATGAATGTCAACCCAAATAATTACCAGATTACAATCTTATTGGATCAAAAAGAAATAGTTTTGGATATGCTTTGTGTATGGCACAAGTGTAAAAGAAAGAACCCTCCATAACGTAAAAATAATCATTAAGCTATATACTTTACTAAATAGGAGAATTTGTAGTACAAGTGCACTAAGCCGCTCGAGGCTGAAGAGAGAGATAACTTAGAATTACGATACCAATTACACCGAACTTCAGTGAGATCACCAACACATGAGGAACTAAGTGTGTTCGTACGCTAACTCCGTAGCACGGCATACTGTACTAGAGAAACTATGAAAAATCATCAAGAGGAAGATTGCCAGACATTACATAACACGATACCCTCAGAACTGAACGAAGTGAACCTGTGAAAAAAAATTTTCAGAGAAATGCACCACAATAAAGCCATGCAGTCATTGGGGACCTTCAAAACAACTTAGAAAATTCACAGAGGGAACTCAGATCATTTTGATGAACTGTACAACACTGAGAAAACCAATGAATTGCGCGACATTTCAACGAATGGCTGTGAAAATTACACTCTGTGCTACAGAGAGTGCGGCATACCAACAATTGCCACATAAGGATTTTTACATGCACTTGTTTCATAAGCGACAGTTATGATGGAGTCGACGACAACAGTGGGTGGCAGAGCTACACCGGTACTGGCTCCACCCACACACTCCAGTTTGTTACAGCTCTCGACTCCCACACAAAGCACAAACAGACGTCAATCAGTGACTCAGGTAGAATCAGATCAGAGCACTCAGGTAGTATGAATAAAACGTAGTTCACCACAGAGTAACTTTTAAACTGTACAGACAGCACAAAGGCTTTGCTCGACTGCCAAGTACTTCACGGAGCAATGTATTCTTCGTCGTCGTGATTTTCTGATAATGGCCCGCGAAGCGTCAAGCTTCAATTAGACAAAAGGATTTCTTTTCTGTCAGTAGAAGCTTTCAGAGGAGCGCATTCAAGAAAATACACTGCGTGCATCTATGAAGTGCCAAGGCATTTGTGTAAATATTCGCGAGCTCATTCGTGCGGACCATCACCAACACCTCCTGGACGGTCAGGTGAGAATGGAATCTTTAAAGAGAGAGGCTTGAAAACTTTTGGGACCGTCAACTTACGTCGCACGCTTTCGAGCGCGGCCCAAATTGCTCAAAAACAGCGTGCGCCTAGAACTTATTAGGTGACTGACATTGAAGCTTTGATTTATTTTTCCAATAAATCAAATTCTTACAGCCAATAGACTGTTTTGGTATCGTAAAACATTACCAATATAATCATAACTTACAAGAACGGGAGTCACGATATTCGATAGCCGCGTGTATAGATTATCGAAAGTTACAGAATGTGTATCGAAAGTTACAGAATATATTTCGTACGAATAGTAGCGTAATCAAAATGACGTGCAAATTTTTCCATATTACGTGCAACACAGGAATTGTCCGACCAATACCAGTTTAAGAGTCCCTCGAAATGCATCTACAACTTAGCTGAGAAAACAATCAAACTAAAAAATTTAGTAATAAACTTAGCGAACACACAGCGCACGCTCTTTGCGGGTAAGTCAATGACGCGTCGATGGAAGATGATGTACGAGTATGTCATCCCTTAATTAAACTCTGTCCGAATATTTAACAAATGAAACATGTCACCAAATTCTACATTTGATGAAAGGTTTTATCATCGATGTACTTTCCCTGATTATCAATGATTTCCATCTATGTCCGAGCTTATTAATGCCACCATTGAAATTCTTTTGGTTTTGATTCGAAGAACTCACGAATGTTAGTTTCAACCGCTTCCTTCGTTGCAAAAGCTGCTTCTTGCAAATGATTTTGCTAGCTACGAAACAAATGGTAGTCTGAAGGAGCTGCTGAATTTCGTTTCTTGAACTCATAAAACATTATATGCTTCAAATGATTCTTGGGTACTTCCATGTTTAATTTTATCGTTCAGTAAAATAAAATTGCATAGTGTAAATGTCTCTAAACATAACAATAACGTTCAGCTCTATTAGACATTATAAAATACTCTTTAAATTTCGCTCAATTTAAAAAAAGTTAAAACACGGACAGAACTTATGACATGGCCTGATGCGTGGAGAGAACTAAAGATTAAGTCGACCGCTTCCATCACCTGCCTCAATCCTTACTCCTTAAAGCTATCGCAAAAAGCCCTTCGTTTGCGCAACGGGTCGCTGACTCTCAGAGTACGTATACAGCCTCTCTGAAACCTAAATAAACTATACAGCCTCTATTTCTAGAGAATAATTCAAGAAAAAGATAGCCAATAGCAACTAAATGTTCGCCTTCAAGAATACCGTTACCCGAATATGATAGATGTTCACTCGACTATGATAGATGCTCACCCTACACCTGAACATGACGAATCATTTCCTACCCTGTTGAGAGCGGGACACTGGGTTTGTCGGGGTCCGAATTATTGCCCAAGATGTGTGGCTTGAAGGTGCGCTGCAGGCTAGAGGCAGGATTTTCAAAATACTGTATTAACATCGCCGAAACCGTACGGACAGTAGCGAAGGTCCTTCTACCGACTTGACTACACCATGGGCTGTTTTCTTTCGGGATGAAATTCCGAGGTTTGAGATTTTTTAAATAAAACTTGGAGCACCAATTGAATAATTGATTATACATTAAGTTTCAGGGGTTCCTTACCGAAACAATGATGTTCAAAGAGAAAAGGATGGAAAAACAATTTAGTATGCACTTAAAGGGAACACAAGATGTGCTCCCGCACAGGATCCCCTACCCATTGCAACAGTACGTTGAGAAAAAGGTTAGGAAAAAACAAAAGGCGAAGAAAAAAGTCATGAAGTACTGAAAACCAAGAAAAAGCATTGAATCGAAAAAAGATGGTCCTTAATTAAACAGAAATTTTATTTGATTTCATCAAAAAGAACGCATACCTAACTTTTAGCTCGGAACCTCAAATTTTTCCTCCTGGGAGCGCTAATTCCCATAGATACAACACGTAGTTGTATCCCCCTGAGGGGAGTTGAGCACCGAGCATTTAACATCCACACAAGGTTGCCAGCATTTCGAACGTAATTTGCTTGACAATACGGCTCAAGACTACTAATGCACGCTAGCTTCTGAGGTAGAAGTCTCATGGACACACGCATCAAGCAGGGAGGGAAAAGGAAGTAAAAACTCTGCACATAGGTCTAGCAGCTCTCCAAGACCATATCCCGCATGAATATTAGTGGATGAACTTAACGACACAAGCTCAACAAGATAAAAATCTCATTTGAACTGCACGTGACGCAGACAAATACCCACGAAAGTTTATTACGTTACTCACGACGAGCTAGTTTTACACAAGGAATACCAGCAACAGAGCAACAAGCCTACACGAATGGTTAGTGCACAAGCTACGTAACACAATATTTAAAACAACAAGATTAAGTAGACAAAACGTATTACCACACAAATGAACTAGCAACAATGTACAAGTGCCACAAGTGGTTAGTACGCAAGCTAAGGAGCACAAAACATCATGGCGAATGCGTCTATTCATTGAACGGGAACATTGAAGGGACACTCAGGCCAAACAAATTACTCACGTGTTCCGCCTTCACGCCCATAACGTTGTGGTATTTCTCAGGAAATGCGTTAAAATGAAATTGAACACGCAGCTAGGATATTCATAAGTCTCACTGAAACCTAAAAGAAAGGAAATTTTTTTAAAACATCAAAGGATGTTAAGCTTTTGAGGTAATACATCTCCTTAAAAGAATGGCAAGAACAATATCAACACTCGCTAGAAGGTTCACGTGCGAGTAGCTACTTATTTGAACAAGACGCACTGGTAATGAAAACATACTCGCTAATTCATAGAGAAGTTAATATAAAATTACAAAAAATACTATTTAAAGTATCGCTCCTGATAGAACTTGAAAATCAAATGCAAAGATCTTCTTCAGCCAAAAACTTGCAAAGGATTGAACATTTCGGAGTGTAATTTGAGCTGAAAATTAAAAGCCAAAAATCAAATTTCCGCGCCAAGTTGACGAGCAGCGAGCGTCGGAGTGGAAACTCAATTACACAATCAGCTATGTTGTGAATGCAACACCATTTCTCCAGTGAACCAGAGGCAACCCAACCTCAACTCTCAAAATTTTACCCACATTCCAGAATGTCAAACGCGACCAATAACACCGGGCTGCAACATGATTAGATTATTAGTTAGTTTAAGCCTCCCTATCCTCAACAAAGGCGCTATCCAAAGAGAGGAAGGAAGAAGGCACCATTTAGTATGGAGTTAAGGAAACGCGGAATCTATGCAGAAAAGGCACAGAAACAGAAAGCTAAGAAAGAAGTTCATGAAACACGAAAAATTTGAAGAAGAAAGTAGTAGGTGCTGAAAAACAGGACAGCAGTGAACCGAAAAAAGATGGTCCGTAACAAAACAAAAACCTATTCTATTTTAACAAAAAAGAAAACCTACTTTAGCCTACCTATCCTTTAGCTCGGGCCCTTACATAGTCCCCCTGGGAGCGCTAATTCCCGTAGATACAATGGTTGTATCCCCCTGAGGGGGGCTGCAACATGAATCTAACACTACTATTACTACTATTTATATCAAAGGTCACTACTCAGAAAATCAAGGCTGTGTTTAAGGCAGCAGCGCGGACAGGTGAATCAATTAGGCAGGTCGATGACCCGGTCGAGGGAAGCTGCCGTTAGGACAGCGCTCGTCGAGAAAACTAATTATTTAGTAGAATGCCTCTACCATTCGCCTCAATAAATAATCATAACACAAAATTACCCGAAAAAGCCACTTCGACCATTTATCCTTAGTCTTCATTGAACGGTATAGTTTTCGAATCTAACTTTGAATATCTAGTAAAATTCTAACCTAAACCTATGTTAACGAGCGGTCTACGAATCCTGTCCCTCCAAGACGAAGAATGGAAAGTACTCAAGAGAATTTCTAACTTTAGCATCCACGCAACTGCGGCGATGTGCTAGTTAGTTCTAGATTTTCACGACGTTCAACTGCACTCCCCGACTCCCCACACGCGGCGAATTCGCTCTCGCAGCAGACAACATGGCGGAGGGTGACCGCCACGACCAGATAAGACGAACTGTAGCTTTGTGCGTCCATTCGTATCATCGAGATTCTCAATTGGGTACGCGCACCGAACAAATTATGTATTCCTTCACTGACATCGAATACAATGGAAATTTTACAATTTTGAAAATGACTCCTCCACAGCTGCTGCGTTATCAGAATAAAATACATACACGTACGATACCAACAATTGTGTCTTGCTGTTCCTCGTCGAAACATTATACATTGAAATAAAGTTCCGCATAAGAGACCGTATCGCAAATAACTCATCCAGTAAAAATATTAGATTGAGCTCTCGACTTAATGTAAATTTAAGTCTCCCTAACCGTAACAACGGCACCCACCCACTTCGTCCAAAGAGAGGACGAAGGAAAGCACCATATAGGATGGACTTAGGGAATGCGGAATCTATATATGCACAAGGAGCATATAAACAGTAAGTTGAGAAAAAAGTTCATGAAACAAGATAGAAATTGGAGAAGAAAGTAGAAGTTGCTGAAAAACAGGACAGTAGTAGTAATCCGGAAAAAAATGGCCGTGACAAAGTAAAAAAAATTCATTCTATTTCAACAAAAGAAGAACCTAACCTTTAGCTCGGGACCTCACACATTACTTTTGGGCGTGCTAATTTCCATAAATACAATAGTTGTACCCCCGTGAGGGGCGTCCAGTAAAAAAGTAGAATTTTTATTTCTGCACTCAACATGATACACGCGATGAGAATCAGCCCTTGCACAGCGCACTACTTAACAGGTCCTTGCCACAGCAACTCATCACGGAGAACTCCTCTTGAAAAAACATAAATTCAGAGTGTGCATCACACAGTGGAGTGCACCCTACCTCCTGCTACACCACACACTGCAGTGCACCACAATACTGTAGTGAACCACAGACAGCAATGTACCAGGCGCACCATACCACACAGCATGCAGGCATGTGTCATAAACCGCACCACACCACACTCGGTATAGTGCGCAACAAAATATAGCAGCAGAATGGTGGTGCACCCCACACTCCACTGCAGCACACTGCAGCGCACCACCCCGGCCTGCAGAGCTGGAGCGAGATATACAAGGCCTCGGACGCTGAGAAGGAAGCAACTGCAGCCACTCGAGGCACCACGTGAGTCGTGCGTAATCAGCTCACATACGAAGTGGTCCAAATACAAAGTCAGAAGCACATGATCGACCATTGTAAGAAACTGATGACGAATTTCTTATTTTAATTGGTGATAAAACGGTGGACTGTTTATTTAATTGTCAGCATTAATGTTGAACTGAGACGCAATTTCTCTAGCTCCAATCCCGAGAAACTCAATGCATTCGCCAGGTATGGAAAAACCAGCCCTTGAGGTCAAGTCTCGGTTAGATGGAATATATGAACTCATGAATCTAGAACTAATAAAAGAAATATTCAATACCCATGAATTATTCAACAATCTCAGTGCAGTGCATTGGAAAGATGCAGGTGTTGTCTTGTTTCTTGCACTCCAAGCTCGACTTCCTCTGCGACATGTGTCAGTTAACGAAGGCTTTGAATACAATTACACGAGCCATGTTAACCGCACGCAACCAACAGAACCACGTGACGTCGATGTCATGAGTTCGCTGAGTGTAGGCATGCCAAGCTAACATGGAGGGGCAAAAATCAACAACAAAAACAGCCGTCATTCACAGCACAACCAAACAGGCTCCACACGAAACAAAATCAACATACGAGTCTCACAGCGCAACAAGAGTTCGCCACACTCTAAATGTTTTTATGTGGTTGGCTGGGTTATGGAATGCAAAAGAAAAATGATCAAATATTGTGCTGTAGGTACCTCAGATTTTTACCCATAATGTTCATTGTATTTATTTTCCGACCTAAGGATCTCAGTCTCCGGCGACCAGCACTCAGCGTCAGAGCACTGAGTCTCTCCGTATGACTACAGCTCCCCTGCAGCGGAGCACGAGTATGCTCGATTTAAGGAGACCGTCCCACTTTTTCAACTTTTTTAGTCCGATTCGTTTGAAAGTTGGCCAGTATATGTATTTTGTAAAAGTAAACCTTTTTTACTTCTGTCATTTTTTCGATTTAGGCCTTACTTTTTTTTTTGACGAAAAATGTGTTTTTGGTATATTTTTATTGAAATTTCAGATTGGAACTCCTCCTTCAGTTTTGATGGTAGAACAAAAACAAAGACAGTTTTAGAACCCTTGGAACATTTCTAACAAACTCAAATTCGGCTTTTTTTGAAATTCAAATTTTTTCTATTTTTTCAAAATTTTTTGATATTTCCAAAATCAGCAACATTTTTTTGGGTTTAGAGCTATATATTATTTCAAAGAATTCGAATTTGAAAAAAAGCCGAATTTGAGTTTGTTAGAAATGTTTCAAGGATTCTAAACCTGTCTTTGGATTTGTTCTAGCATCAAAACTCGAGAACTAGTCCCAGGATGAATGTTGAAAATTCAAAGTGTTGGGTATAAGCAAAAAATAAAATTTTGTGTTGAAGTGTAATATAATGAACAATTGATGTAATTGAATGCAGTTTTAATTTTTATTTTGATAGATTCCATACATAACTTCATATTCAAAGTGTGAATTGTGATTTAAAAAAAAATAAATAAAAAAAAATTATCTTTTTTTTCAACAAAATGAATTTTTTTATTTTCAGTCTGATTCTTATAAAATTTGACTATGATATGTAACCTTTAAAAAGAAACACAATTGATTCCCTTCATTTTTTTGATTCAGGCCTTAGATTTCGCAAAAATTTGACATTTTGGTTTTCAGATATTGATATTTCACTAATATGGATATTTCATAATGGAACTCCTCCTTCAGTTTTGATGCTAGAACAAAAGCAAAGACCGTTTTAGAATCCTTGGAACATTTCTAACAAACTCAAATTGAGGTTTTTTCCATTTCCTATTTGTTCTCTTTTTATGTGGGGTCAAAATCGGAAAAATTGGAATAGTTTGGTCGCCTTACCCCCCCCCCCCCCCGGGGGGGGGGGGAAATTATTGTCCGTAGCGCCATAAAATTTTAGGAACGAATAGTCTACCACCTAAGGGTCCTTTTACAACAAAAACATGCAAAATGACCATGGAATCGACAGAATCTGGCAAGGGCCTGGGGGCGGTCTCCTTAAAGCCTGATAAAGCTTTTCCTGCCATCAGAGCGACGCAAAATTGTACACGCATTTAACAAAATACAGGAAAACCCCCAAAACACAAGTACTGTATGCTTGGGCCATTTGAAAATAGTTCGATGACCTGAAATAAATTAAGTATTTGATTTAGGAGGTAACTCTAAAATGTCAGGAGCACTCTTATCAGAAGTACATTTTCTGCCAACGAAGTTTGAATTTTAAACCACTTTCATCATACCAACTCACAACATACACATTCCTAAGATATGATTAAAGAATGCGCCATATTGTAAGGAATAAAACTATAAGATTGTAATGCAAGTTAGTTCAAGCCTTCCTAATCAAAGCAAAAGTGTTCCCAAGACAGGTAAGAAAAAAGTACAAGATTTGATTAGATGTTAGTTTAAGCCTCCCAAACCGCAACCAAGGCGATAAAAAAAAAAAAAAAGGAAGAAGGGACCAGTTAGTATGGAGATTCGGCAACGCGGAATTTATGCACAAGGCGCATAGAAACAGTGAGTTGAGAAAGAAGTTCATGAAACAAGAAAAAAGTTGAAGAAAGGAGTAGGTTTGAAAAATAGGACGACTGTGAACCGAAAAAAATTGTTCATAACAAAACTGAAAAACTTGTTCTATTTGAACAAAAGCTAGGCCTACCCAACCTATAGCTGCGGACCTCACGTATTACTCCTGACAGCGCTAATTGAAGAAAGCACCATTCATTATGGAATTAAGAGGAAATAGAATTTAGGCACAAGGCGTGTCCCCTCACATTGCGCATAGAAACTGCATGATCAAAGAAATTTGTATAAAACTAGATTGAAGTTGAAGATGAGAGTAGCTGGGGCTGGAAAAATTAGGAGCGAACAGAAAAAAATAGTCCGCAGCACAACAAAAATATATATTCTATTTCAACAAAAAGGTCTACCTAACCTTCACTTCGGGCCTCCATATCTTCCGTTTGAGAGCGCTAATTTTTGCCAAAGAAATTGTCAAGAAATGCAAGTAACATTGTCCATAAACAGCAAGTCCAGTTCAATCAAAGTTAGAGCCGTGTCCTTCCTTCACGCAACTTAGCAACAACTTACAGGAGTCAAAAAAGGACAGTCGTTTGGCTTTGTTCGCGGTCAAGGTAGATAATCTGTTTGCAAGCGAGCCATTCCATTCTGCGCATCAAAAGTCATCACCAATGACAACGCAGAACTCTGCAAGCGAATCTCATCAAAAAACATACATTGAAAAGACCGCAGGTGCGCCCCGACCACTTTCAATGAATCTATTGAAAGGGAGCCGTGCAGGGTGAGGGCCGACCAGCTTGCAGCAGCTGCGGAGCACGACTTTCAGCAGGTGTGCGGCTCACGCTCACTGCACGCAACTACTCAACACCGCTCCTGGAACATTTAATTAACAGCGGTGCACATGTGCCTATGAGTGCGCTTTGAAAGTAGAGCTTTGCATACAGTCGTATGCTGTCCAGTTACGCCCGCAATTAATCGTTACTCTGAAGAATTCTTGAATATATGTGGAAAAAAAAATTATTAAGCTACTTTTCTTCCTGATATTATTCAGAAAAGTTTCGAAGGTGTTAGAAAGGAAACGCAAATTGAATTTTTTGAAATATTATACTTCAAAATAGTCATAAAAAAAACTGCTTTTGGAAATTTTCTGCAGGTCACTACTAGGTTCTCGAAAACATCGATTAAAACCTTACACCACTACTCCATTGCAATTTTTCAATTTGTCATGACTTTTGAGTACCTTTTATTGATGCTTTATTTAAAAAATAACTGACAATTTTTCGACAAGATTCAGATTTGAACTTTGACTTGGCCACAGCGAAATATTTACTTTATCGTCTGTCAACCATTTCTCTACAAATTTAGCAGTGGGCTTGGGGTCGTCATCATGTCGACTGACAATATCGAGTCAAAGACCGAGAGCCTTTCCAGGCTGTTGCGAACTTTTAGAGAGAACTTTGCTGTACTGATCTAGTTACACGATTCCTTCAATCCTCATATGGCTTTCAGTTCCATTGGCAGAGGAGAAACCCCAAAACGTGCGACTTCTTACACCATGTTTCACAGTTGAAACAATTCTCGGATTAGAAGCTTAACTTATATTTCCAACAGGTCGATTCTTAGGGAAGCTTCACTTTTTCCAGACAAAAAATAATCCGTGACACGAAAGATTTATTTTCGTCACACCTGACCACAGAACCGACTGTAAGAAGTTAGTTTTCGTCATCAATATATTCTCCGGCAAAAGCTGACCGAGTTTTAACCCTCTCCTTCCCAACACTCAAATAATTAAGGGAAAAGTTTTCTAAGATAATTACAATCCTTATCCTGAAATAACAGCAAAATTGTCCTAGCATGTTTTTTTTGTATAAGCAGGTGCTTACTTCTTCTTTAAATTGAAAAAATTATTCTTTAAAAATGGGTGCTTCGACGCCAAAAATATGGTCGACAAATTTGAAAAATTATCAATAAAGTTTTTGCTTAATTTTATCTGTAAATACATGTACGCATGAAAAACTAGCTCAAGTTGAATAACAAAGGTATTAAATGTATTACATAGACCATGAAGCGTATACACTGAGTGGATACCAATAGTAAATTGCACGTGTCTAACTTCTGGAATGTCTGAAAACATAGTTGCAGGAATACTATTAATTTCCCTAATTTTGTCATTTAGTCCAAATTATTTCCCTACTAGTTGAATCACCTGGAAATTTTGTCAATTTACCAAAACTGGAAGCACTAGCCATCTGGGAACTGGAGTTCGCGTCGGGAGGCCGAGGCCTAGCCGTGAGAAGAGGTGCTTTCCTTGGACTGCATCCTTGCAGTCAGTCCTTCTTTCGTGTTCTCTGCAGTATTACCTCAATATATCAATTCCCTCCATACTTGGATTCCGCAAAATTACTTTCCCTGTGATTCTGGGGCCTTCGTTAAGTTCTCGCACTACTTGTTTTGCCGCTCGGTGTGAAAGCTTTTTTTTCCCTTGTCCTGTAAGGTTCTGTGTTGTGTGAAGCATTTTATGCTCCTGTATAATACTTTAACCCTTTAACGCCCCAGAGGACACCAGTGTCCTCTTTCAAAAATACCCTCAATATATTGTATTTCTTGTTCAATTAGTTCCCTAATGTGTTCTTTGAAGTTCTCTGCCGAGTGGCAGTTCCTATCCCATCCTGATATTGGTGACTGCCTGATGCCATCGCCAGTTTAGTGATGGTGGTTGTGTTAACGGTAATATGAGTACAAAAATTCGGACGTTAAAGGGTTAAACTGTTGTAACGGGACATCAACTGCTTCGAAATTGATTTGATGAAGCTCCCATTCTTGAGTAATAACAATTTTCCTCAACTGGGTGCGGAACTCTTTTTTTTCGCGACTCTTGCTGAGAATGAAATGAGGAATTTCACGGAAACTAACGTTACGTATGCGTAGCAGTGTGCTCTAGAATAGCTTATTGGACTTATTAAGGTTATTCAAGAATAGTACATGGATACGAATAATTCTAGTTGTAACTGCACATGCGCCTCCTTGCGGGCACATTTGCTTGACACCAATGCATGCAAATGCCGCAGCGACAAATTAAAATGAGCCGCCCGCAATTGTGCCTAAATTACTCCAGTAATCTGGAATTAAATTTTGCTGAATAGCGCGTGTTAGAAATCTAAATAAGAAGGCAACAAACTTTTGGACACACCTGGTCAGATTTGAAGGGTTTAAGAGGCCGCAGTGAACTTCAAGCATCATAACGGAAGTTAAGAGGCATCATAAGAAAACGAAAAACCGGAAAAATCGCCACCCTGGGTTATAATCCCACAGCAGATTTCTCATTAATATTATAAATGATTATCGTTATCTGAAGGTGAAGCAAATGAAAGACGAGCGATTATGAGGCACCCTCTCCAACACTGAACGGTGACTCATAAAACTCGCGTACATCACCTTGCCCTGAAGCCATAACACAGTGTAGCTTCTCACGTCCCATTCATGCATAAGTTTTTATCAACACTTGCGCAAGGGAATTAGAACATTTTCATCAGCCTCAGAAGTAAACGTGAGAAAAAATAGCAGGAGGTGCACATGAAGCTCCTTGAAACGCGATAGTTTGCCGAGATACTGAATTGAAGAGAGTGAGAGGAATATTTACTCTGAATACATCTTCTACGTACTTGAGCAAGAAAGGGTAGTTCAATGTCGCCTCGCCCTGGCTCACCACGGGAAAAGCTGTACAATACGAGGTTATAAGTTCGTTTACGCCTCCCTAACCAAAACAGAGGAATGCTCAAGAAAAGTAAGAGGAGGAGGAGGGCACTATTCAATATGGAATTATAGGATCTTTGCTCAGTGTATGTCCCCACACCCCGCGCAGAGAAACAGCAAGATTGAACGTAGTTTTATGCAACAAGATAACATATGAAGAAAAAAATAATAATGTGCTAAATATAAAACAGTAAACGGAAAAATTATCCGTAACAATATAAAAAGCCTACTCTATTTCAATGGAAAACAGGCATACCAAACCTAAAGCTCGAGAATCCTGAGAGGGAAAGCCTGTATAAATAATGCAGCCTCTTATTCACTTACGTACCGGAAGAAATATTTCACTGCGGTACGCCCGTTATTTTCGAGAGCGTTTACATTTCAGAACACAAATTTAGATTGGACAAGTTAGTTTAATCCTCCCTAACCACAACAAAGATGTTCCAAAGAGAAGAGGAAGGCACTAATTAGTTTGGAGTTTAGGGAACGGGGTATCTATGCACAAGATGTGCTGCCACACAAGGATCCTATAGCTTACAATGGACTAACATCCTTCATTCAGTGAGTAGATACAAAACTGCTAGGCGATCTAACGAAGCCACGAGACAAAGAGAGCTATATCTCTGTGTCATTTGTAACCGCGCATAATCGACACGCTCCGTTCATCGACGTACGTTGCAGCAGTAATAAATTCGTTGACTTCGAGCAGAAGAGATCTGATGCAAAAAACTCAGCATTTTACAGAACGATTTCGTGTCAATTACGAACAAATTGAAACATTCAAACACTTAAACGGCACCATAAAATTATCTGGAACACAAATGGCTAAAATTATCTTGATCACAAATGATAGGCATCAAGACTGCATTAATTTACTACCAAAGTGAATTATCGTACAACGATACACGCAAAAAAATACTAGCGTGGCGTTTGAAAATTCCACCGGAAATAAGAATTGCCTAACTCCGGCACTTTAAATTAAGTCCCTATAGATTGACGCTCGCAGTTTAAATCTAAGCAATATCTTTTAGTTCGTACTACATCCTCCACCTACAGAGCAAAAATAAAACATCAAGCTCCAGTACAGTCAGACTTCCGCAACTCCGGTTGCGACACACTTGTACCGCCAAGTTGGCTCTTACTTAAAAAAGAAGGTAGGACTGAGGCCTGACCAACACACTGGGGACAGAGCACGGGTCAGGAAGGCAGGACTGAGGCCAGAACTATGCAGTGAGGGCAGAGCACGGGTCAGTTTTGCAACCCCTCGTAAGACACAGAAGCAACACACGACCCGAGCACAGCGGAAACACACAGCCGTGCAGTAACGGCCGCAAGTGCAGCAAGGCCACTGAGAAGACTAGACCTCACTCCTCACATATAAGACGAGATGCGATTAAGCTCATCTGATCCCCTCATGTAGAAGCAGTTCTTAATAGGCCAGCATATTAACCCCATAACGACGAAGTTCTTAGGCTCTCGAGCGAAATATTATGGTAATTTCTCTTAAATTATTATTCATGAAACCCATTAAATGCAAACTTTTCGTCGAGACATTTAAAATATCAGAACAATGTCCTTCAGAAAGGACATTGAAGAATAGAGGGTTAAGCGTTCCTCTGCAAGATGTTGCCTGAAGTACGCACGGCTTCATTTTTCTTTTTTAAGCAATGCCTCTTATTCCTTTTCTTTTTCATAATGTAATCATTGCCTTTAGCTCTTTTCTCTCTTCTTTCTCTCGCTGTTCTGGAAATCATCGGACGAGCTAAGATCACCAGAAGTACAGCTGCGACCACCCATGAATGCAGTAGCTGACTACACGGTTAGTAGATTAAATCCATGTCTACTGATAGCATTTGTTCAAGGCGTTCCCGGCGTCTGGAACTATCCTCGTAATAACTACTAGTAGATAATAACAATAAAAATGAGCAAAATTTGCTCGGCGTTTTATAACTCGGGTTTATATGTGAAATACAGTGAAAGTTGCCTCAAAGACACGACCAAACAACAGCCCTTTTAACTGAAGTGGCCAGCCCTTATTGGGGCGCTCGATAACCGGAGCAGGGGAGGGGAGGAGTGAGCCACGCTGTGTTGGCAGGACAGGCACCGTCTCCTCCTTCATTGAGGCTTCACAAAAGATTACTATCGCTTTATTAGTGTTAACACTCCCTAGCCACGTTAAATGCGATCTTCTCAAGAGAGCGAAGAAAAGAGATCATTTAGCATCGACTGTAAAAACCGGAGAATATATGCACATGGTTCCCTCACAAGACCTCCTCCGCTTAGAAACAGAGTTTGGAAAAAGTTTAAGAAACAAGATAAAAGCTGAAGAAGATTGTAAGATAGTTGCTATAAAACAGGACAGCAGTGACCCGAAAAAAAATGATCCGTAACGAAACAAAAAACCTATTCCCTTTTAAACAAAGGAAGGCCTACCTAACCTTTAGGTCGGGACCTCACATATTCCTCCTAGGAGCGCCAATTCCCATACATACAATAGTTGTATTCCCTTGAAAGAACTGTCAGAAGGTTATGAATGAAGAGGAATCAAACACTAAGACAAGATACCGAAGAAGATATGAACATTGCCACAACGCGGTGTGCATGAAAGCTACAAGTCCTTAAGGCCTATCTATAGCGGAAGTAACAAAGCAGTCCCCTCCCTGGGGGTGCTCGTCCCCATAGTATCAGACAAACAAGCCTGACCAAGATAAAGATTATAAGTTAGTTTAAGCCTCCCTAACCGCTGCAAAAATAGAGCGTATCGAAGAGAGGAAGGAGGAAGGCACCATTTAGTATGGAGATAAGAAAATGAGGAATCTATGCAGAAAGGGCATAGAAACAGTAAGATGGGAAAGAAGTTCATGAAATAAGATAAAAGTTGAAGAAGAAAGTCAGAGGTGCTGAAAAACAGGACAGTAGTGAACCGAAAAAAGGTGGTCCTTAACATAACAAAAAACATTTTATTTCAACAAAAAGAAGGCCTACCTAACTCTCAGCTCGGGCCCTCACATTTTTCCCCTGGGAGCGCTAATTCCCATAGATACAATAGTTGTATCCCCCCGAGGGGGTGTTTACGCAATATACTGCATTCATTTCCAACTCTTGAAATAAACTTCGATCGTCAAATTTGACGGAGGTTAACTGCTGTAATTTAAACCTTAATATTATTCAAGTGTCACTCATTCATAATAGTCTGAAGAAGGAAACGACATTTAAATAAATGTAGAAATACGTACTTCAAAGTCCTACCGTGAAGATTTCCGGTCGCTAATTTACTGAACTAAATACTTCTGTCCGGCTCGCTGCAGAATGTTGCAGGTAACACTGCAGTGTCCGCGCGCAGTTGCACGATGTGCACTACGAGGAACTTGTCAAATACTTAGAACCTCATCGTAGTTACATGATATTCGGAGTGCATTCTTTCGAGAGGACAAAACAGACCTTAACTCGGGTTTATGTTGTTACATTTCAACTTATTCTTTTGTCGCGAAGAATTACATAGATATTCAAAATTATGCCGTTTAATCTAAGAATTGTATACATTCAAGCTTCAGATATACAATATATTAGAAAGTTTTGATCATAGTTCAACAAACTAAACTCATTCTCGACTGAAGGTATCGACAATATTATTCAAATAAATGACACATCGAGTCCGGTACAGTAAGAACCTCATCAGCCCAAGATTAAAAAAGACTGTGCAACACACAATAACAATTCCCAAAACGAAAAGAACAGAATAAATTTCAATTCGCCAAGCACACACTCAAAACGAGACGATACAAAAAGCGGCCGTAAAAGACAACACTTCCCGTTGAACAAGCCAACGTTGAAGACAAAGCAGCAATAATTTGCGAGCGCCGTATATAATTTCCTCCGAAGAAGGGAGAAGCAAGGACCACATGGAAGAGCAGGCGGTGCAACAGGACGTACCAAGTAGGTGTTGCGGTCACGCCTCCATAGCGGCGCTTGTGGCACCTGCTGGACAGGCACGTCTGAGGCACGCACGCGCAGCCCGGATACACGCATCGCTAATGAGGGTTAGGGGCGCTACTCGGTGTGGTTTCACGGCGGGTACTCGCCCTTGAGAGTTTGTGTTAAACTGAGAAGTAATATCTACACGTGTAATTCCTTTCTATGAAGAACGAGGTGGTCAAAAACACGGCGAAATACTCGGTCATTCACTTTCAGTGTTCTGGCCCGCAGTCCTCTCGGCGGCCGTTGCAAGGTTCTTTAAAAGAACTCTCCGCTAGCACATGACAAAAATGGGCACTGGCGCTCAAAATTAGATTATAATATATATTAAACCACCTCAACCATAAAAAGGGAGTTTTAAACAGAGAAACGGGGATAGCACTATGTTGTATGGAATTAACGGAACGTGGAATCAACCCATAAAATGTGTCCCCGCACCCTATGAATAGTTACAGCGAGATTGAACAAAGCTTCTGAAGCGAGATTAAAGTTAAAGATAAAAGAGATATGTGCTGAGAAAAGGACAGCAGTGTACCGAAAACGATGGTCTGCAACACAACAATCTATTCCAATTCAACACAAGGGAGGCCTACTTAACCTTCAGCCATGGCCCATCTCCCCCCTTGGGAGCGCTAATTCCCATAAATCGAATAGTTGTGTCCTCCAGTGGAGCACTGAAGCTCCAGCCAATCGTTTCATTTTGAAAGTATCATGATAGATCACTGCCACACAGGTAATTTAGAGGCATTAGTATCAGTTTCTCTCATAGCCACGCTATCAGAAATAATTTTGGCATCTGAGATTGGCGAAGCGCTGCACAAAAAAAGCACGGCTAACTGGTTTATATCAGTTGCTCACTCCCCTCCCAACGCAGCAGTGATGTCGCTGTGGAAAAAACATTTCAAGTCACCCTTTAAATGAAGTGATATTTACTTTGATTTGAAGCCTTTGCCTAGGATAAATGTATCCAAGTATCTGATGAGGGGAACAGGGCCATCTAACGTCACCATTAGCGTATGCATTCAGTATAGTTCCACTACCACTCATTTTCCGGCAGACTATTCACATGAAAATGACTCATTTCAAATTTTAATTCCTTTAGAATGACATTTAATTTTATCGTATATTTTCTAGAATGAAGCAAATTTTGAAGCAAAAAACAACGCCGTCGTAGACATGTAATTAATATAGGTGAACCAACTAAAAACTTGTTCAAGCTTCGAGTTCCTAGTGCATATTCCAAGTGAAATTATGCCAATTTGTAGAGAGGACAAGGTTTTTCATTACTAAACCAAAACCCACAATGCATTTACTTCTACAATTCTCACACTATTCCTGATGTATTTACACTATTCCTGAACTTTTCTGAGTTGGCGATTACTCAAATTACGTCAAACCCTCTCGTGTCTGTCTTCTCGGTTCACTTTTTGTTCTAAAAAGTTTACGAAACTGCACAATTCAACACACAAATGACTTCGTGTTTGATTTAACTACTTCGTCTCTTCAATCTCGATGCATAAATATTAACTTGACATTGCGTAGACGACATTTTCTACTCCATGACAGTTTAGAAAGTATCAAGGAAAACACGCTGACGACACTAGTACGTGCCTGACATACTAGCAACGAGAACTTCAATCTCTCCTCGCCATAACTGGGTATCAGTTCACAAGACACAACAGGCTGATCAATGACCTTTTGATGATGATGATCTCAGCCTAACCGAAAATTGTCCTCTGAGATACCACTACTTAAATCACGACCTTACATTTCGGTTTTAATGACAGCATTTTGGTATAAAAGTCTTCTGATTTAAGATATTAGATCACAAAAAAAATTATACAGGAAGTTTGAGTACTTCACGCGACCATGTAATAAACTACAGCTATTAAATGCGTTCACTTAAATCCCTCATTATTCAATTTGAGGGCAATTTTACAAAAAAAATGTTTGCAAAATCTCAGTGCGCAAGTAGACAAAGCAACGCCTGACGTTTTCAAATGATGCAGGACACGCACTCGGCTCACCAGTAACTAACACACGCACTTCCAAGTAACGCCGTGGCACCACTCGAAGATCAACATTTTACTTGCCGAGATCACAAGAATAGAACGATCTGTTGGCCGATTATAAATGAAGGACTATCGCAGATAAGCGACAACAAGTCAAGAACATGATAAAGTACATGACTGGCCAACTCATGGTTCGATAAGTGGCAGCTGTAGCTAAGAGCAGATGATAGTTTTACTGTGGCAGTAGAGTTGTGAAGTTGCTGGTGTTGAGTAACTCTACATCACTGAACTAGAGCTTATTTACGTTGCCTTGTGAGAGCGAATATTTCGGCACTCGGAATAACACGTTTTCTTATAGATATAAGTTTTTTACACGTTTCAGTGGATAAAAAAAACAATGCCATCCCGTTTCAAATACTTGTCACAAGATGCGCGAAGTAATCAAAGAGAATAAGACATATCGACGTATCAGCTGTCCCGACAAACACAGAGTATGTAGCGCTAGTTAAGATCTGCCCTCATTATTATTATATAAGAAAGTTTCAGCCTCCCTTAACCACGACAAAGATGTTCTAAGAGAGGAAAGAGGAAGGCACCATTTAGTATGGAGTTGAGGGAACGAGGAATCTATGCACAAGGTGCACAGAAACAGTGAGCTAGGAAAGAGGTTCATGAAACAAGATCAAAGTTGAAGAAGAAAGTAGTAGGTGCTGAAAAACAGGACAGCAGTGAACCGAAAAAAGATGGTCCGCAACAAAACAAAAACCTATTCTATTTCGACAAAAAAGAAGCCTACCTAACCTTTAGCTCAGGCCCTCACATAGTCCCCCTGGGAGCGCAAATTCCCATAGATACAATAGTTGTATCCCCCTGAGGGGTAGATCTGCCCTCATGATAAAGTGAGATGACATAAACAAAGCCACAAAATACGCATAACTTCTTAGACGCATGAAAACGTCCAGCTCATACTTTTCAAGTTTTCTGTAACTAAATTTGCAAAAACAACTTAGTTGCATTTCATGGCAATTGATGAAATTACTGTACATATCAAGACATGCTGCCTCAGCACTGACTAGGCTCAGGCCAGTAAAAAACAGTGAAAACATCGAAATGTTAAATACACCTAAGAAACAGCTGCAGAAGCAGCAACACAACGCACAGTACAAAATGGGTGGCAGTTTAAATGCAATTTTTTCATGGATTACAGTGAAATTATTTTGCTAACTTTCACCTAAGGCTACTTAATTTAGACGCCTTCTCTTTACTGTACAGTAACTCCACATAAACCAACTTCAAAGAGTCAACAAAAGTTTACTACGCATATAACAAATGAAAAGTTGAAAAACAAGAGTTGGAAATTGTTTTTTTTTTAATGCTAAACAAAGAAAATTGAGCACTCGCATACAACACACAATCATTGACGGCGGCAGCATCGCGCCGACCGTGGGATGATCAGTTAGCTGGCCCTTCCTTACAACAAGGCCCACACAATCCATTAACGCATGGTGGAAAATGAAACTTTTCAATGTATCCTCTAAAGCAATGCCCTACTGCTGCACCTGACCACTTGTTATAAAAAGATTTACGTATTACAGGCTTCAGGAAATTTCACGATATAAACAATAACAGACAATCTCAAAATTACGAGTTTCAAACACTTGGTACACTTTCACACCCAAAACAAAAATACCGTTACTATTAGATCCAAAGATTATTAGATACAGATCACAAGGCTCATTGGTCAACAAATTAGCAAAATCTTTTACTTACATAACATTTCTTCAGCACTCTTTCACTCAAATATAACAGGAAAAAAATTCAAACTCTCTTGATTCAAAGGCAGTTCAAGTTAGAAGCTATTTCTAGTTCAAGGCAAAATATATTACATCTAACAGAAATATGCATGTATCCACATATGTTTATGTAGTTAATGCTAAGAAAATCTTTCCATTCTCAAATTTTTATAACTATCAGGAAAATATGAATTCACTTTTCAGCAGATCTTACGGTGATTCCATAATTATTGTATCGATGTTACCAACATAACCAGGCAGCAAGCACAGGGATTAATAACTTGATCTGGATTTATTTTTATTCTTGAATTTTACAAATGCACAAAATGTGCAGCACAAATCTCAAGTGGTGATTTTAAAAAAATAAAAAATTTGAAGAGTTAGATACCTTACTTTTCATTCGAGCACTATATATTTACATATAGAACCAATTTTGATGCTTGGCTCACAAGCTATCAGTACAAGATCATTACAAGGTCTATGCTCACTTAGAGACAAGTAGAGGAAGTAGACAAATAAATTGACATCATATTTTACTGGTCCAATACTGAATATGTGACATTTATTCTGAGAAAAGATGACTGAAGTTAGGCCACATAATGAAACTTCGTGTTAAATTCCATACACCCTAATGTTGTATTCAACCAAGACCATGTTTGCAATACCTTTACCAGTACTTAGTCAAATTCAAACATCAGGGGATCACATTTACAGCTGAACTGAAAACAAAAAAAGATTTTGTCATTTGAGATTTGGAGACACTGAAATAAATGCAAATTGATATTCTTGGCAAGACTAATAGAGATTTATTTACTTCTTTATAAATGTTACATCACATTCAATCACAATATTTTAGCAATGTAGTTTTGCCAAATCTTTATGTCTCTAGAGTCTATACAAAGGCCCAGCTGCCCAGAAACATTCAAAATTCTCTCCTCTTCAAGGATGGGCAACATTAGGGCTAGTGGTGGATGTATGATCTCAAGTCTGAAACATCATTGTAGCCTGTGAACGGAGCCAAATTGAACTTGAAATTTCTAAATAATATGCATAAAATTATGAAGTAAATCATAGCATTTGCAAAAAGAGAGGCCAGCATGTAACAAAAAATTAATATTAAAGTTTCCTTTATAACAATCTTATTTGTGCATGCATGTTACACTTGAAATATATTTTCTTGAATTTATTACTCCAAGTTAATTAAGTGTTAGTCAAAATTATTTGACAATCTGAGTTTGGTAGTTATTATTTTTACTATCAGTTTAGTTTACCCATGTTTACTATAGATAAATTTACCTTAGAGAATATTGTAAAGTAAAATTATTCCTATTTAATCAAGACCCATAGTAGCAAAGCCAAGTTATTCAGATCTTCTTTTATGAACCTAAGCCTTTCTGAAAAGTTTGGGAAATTTCAGTTTCATTAGTTGTAATTCTTTTCAGCCTCACAAGCAATCTCCTTGAAGATTTTATAACAGTAAATCTAAATTTTTTTACTTGTATACCTTTAACATTTCTTAAATTAACAAAAAATGACTAAATTCTTTAAGAAAAATCAATAGCATATAACTAGTTTAAAAATTTGATAAATTTTTATTGATTTTACCAACCATTTACCATTTAATGCTTCATATACCATGAATAGTATATTTTGTTAACTTCAACAGTAATTTTGTTATCTGAAATTATGTTTTAGAGTATTTTAAAGCCTATTTTTTATGTTTTGAAAGTTCAAAATTTTTTTTTAATCTGAAGTTTAATATTAGAGTCTAAATACAGTTGCAAATGATAATGGTAGCCTTAAAAAAGAAACCTAGTGCATTCAGAATGACCTATGATAAATAGACTGGTATCGTACTAAAAATTGAAGTGAATAAATTTAGCTAGATTATTAACAATCCAGAATTTAAGGAATTCCTATAAAAAAATTTGGTAAATGGGAAGCGTTTGCCAGTAATCTATTTTCAAGTTTTTGGTGCCTAAACATAGTTAAATGGATCAAAATAAACAAGTTTTTTCTATGCACTTTCCATCAGAAATGAGTATTTATTGAGTTATGGCGGAATGTCAATTTTCATCTTTGATGACAAATGCAATCTAATAAACAGCTACTAATTGATTTTTGAATTTTTGTTGCTTGAATCATGGCAATAACATTGGAATGAACTATTTTTCTTCTATACACTTTTTGCGTCAATTGAGCATTTTACGAGTTAGAGCGGAAGGTTTTATTTGTGACGCGATTGAGCTGTTAGAGTACGTTTGAATACTTTGTTACTTATTATTAGCATACCCCGCGGAGCCTGAACCCACTTCTAGAATCTTTTTAGTTAATAACACAAAAAAAATTATCATCCAAAAATTACGAGTTATAGCGGTGTGTCAACTTTCGTCTTAGATGGCGGGAATGCGCTCGATCATTCGAGCGTGTCAGAGCGAGAGTCCATTGAAGTGTTGCCATATGCCGCGTTCAAATTTCTTTCCGCTTCAAACACTAGAGTTGCGGTAAGTCATTTACCGCAATGACTTGTAAAATACTCATTTCTGACGGCATATGCATAGAAGAAAACTTGTTTATTTCGATCTAATTAACTATGTTAAGGCACCAAAAAGTCAAAGATTGATTACTGGCAAACGCTTCACATTTAACAAAAAATTTTTTCACCATTTTAATAATTAAAACCATTGGTCAATTTTTACTTTAATGTTGTTGACGATTTTTAAAATTTCGTTGCCAATAATCAATAAAGGAACACATTTAAAAACGTTTTATAGGAATGACATTCTGCAAGCTGATGCGTTATTTTCGAATTATTCAACTTTGAAGTTGGCTTGTGCGCGCAGGGGAAGCGAGCGTGCCAAGCGTAATTTAATTAGTAACAGAAGCTAATCCCCTATTACAAACGTTAAGAGGTTAGGTTGTGAGGGGTAGCCATAGTTCTTCTAGTGAAAATTATAAATCAAGGTTTCTAGTGACGTCTGTTTAGATCATCTACAATGACGGCCATCCGGTACACAAAATGGCGGCCGCCATCTTGGAGCCGATGTCAACGGACGTCACTAGAAACCTTTATTTATAATTTTCACTAGAAGAACTATGGCTACCCCTCACGACCCAACTTCTTTACGTTTGTAATAGGGGGTTAGCTTCCGTTTCAACTCTGAAATTGCACAAAAAAGGCCGTTCAAGAGCGCCGCTTGTATAACTTCAAACTTAAATAACTCAAAAACTAAGCATTTGCGAGCATATTGTCATTCATGTAAAACGTCTTAAAATCAACTAGGCCTATATTACCTATCTATGCCAACAAAATTATGAAACTCGTTGACAACATTAAAGTAAAAATTGACCAAACCATTCATACCCATAGTCAAAAATAAATGATGCAGCATTTAAGCAAGTAATACAAATTAGACTGAACAACTGAACTGAATTTTAAGAATTTTATTCTGGGTGCAGACTGGCTTACTACACTTTATTCAAAATAGTAACGCATCTTGTGGAAAAAGTCTTCTATACAGCATAACAAACTGTACTCTAACTTAGTCAATTCCTTCTACAGAGATGTATCAAGTATGATAACAGTTCAGAAAATATACTAACCTAAGTGGACATTTTCAAAAAAATATAACAAATAAACAAATAATATGGTAAATCTGAAGGATATGTCAGTTATCAATTTTCCACTTTTTGGTGCCTGAACCTAATTAATTGAATCAAAATAAACAAGTTTTCTTCCATGCACTTTCCGTCTCAAATGAGTATTTTACGATTTATAGCGGTAAGTTTAGTTTCGTCTTTGATGACGAATGCCCTTGAAGAAACAGCTACTCATCGATTTTCGAATTTTTGTTGCTTGAATCATGGTAATGACATCGAAATAAACAACTTTTCTTCCATACATTTTTTTTGTCAAATGAGTATTTAACGAGGTATAGCGGTAGGTTTGGTTTCGTCTTTCATGACAGAGCGTTGGAAGCGAGACGTCATTGCAGTATTGCCATACAACTCGATCGAAGAATTTCTGGTAAATCTGAAGGAGATGACAGTTGTCGATTTTCCACTTTTTGGTGCCTGAACCTAATTAATTGAATGAAAATAAACAAGTTTTCTTCTATTCTTTTTTCGTCTCAAATGAGTATTTTACGATTTATAGCGGTAAGTTTATGTTTCGTCATTGATGACGAATGCGCTCGAATAAACAGCTACTCATCGATATTCAAATTTTTGTTGCTTGAAACATGGTAATAACATCGAAATAAACAACTTTTATTCTATACACTTTTTTTGTCAAATGAGTATTTAACGAGGTATAGCGGTAGGTTTGGTTTCGTCTTTCAAGACAGAGCGCTGGAAGCGAGACGCCATTGCAGTATTGCCATACAACTCGATCAAAGAATTTCTTTCCGTTTCAAAGACTGGAGTTGCGGTAAGTCATTTACCGCTATAACTAATAAAATACTCATTTGAGACAAAAAGTGCATAGAAGAAAACTTGTTTATTTCGACCTAATTAACTATGCTAAGGCATCGAAATTTACAAAATCGACAACTGTCATCTCCTTCAGATTTACCGAATTTCTTTCCGCTTCAAACACTGGAGTTGCGGTGAGTCATTTACCGCTATAACTAATAAAATACTCATTTGAGACGGAAAGTGCACAGAAGAAAACTTGTTTATTTCGATCTAATTAACTATGCTAAGGCATCGAAATTTACAAAATCGAAAACTGACATATCCTTCAGATTTACCAATAATTTATAACATAGAATTGAACCAGACAACTGAAAATAAACACAATTTTACCAGTCAATAAACTTGCTTAGATATGATGTAACACAGAAATGTGAATTAGTATTGGTCAATGTGAAGTTTCATGCAACCACGGAAATTGATAATGATATTCCAAACAATCACTAAAGGAACCCATTTAAGAACGTTTTTCATGAACGACATTCTGCTTGCTGATGCGTTTTTTTCGAATTATTGAACTTTGAAGTTGGCCGTCGCGCGCCCAAGGAAGCGAGCGTAATTTAATTTAAAACGGAAGCTAACCCCCTATTACAAACGTAAAGAGGTTGGGTCGTGAGGGGTAGCCACAGTTCTTTTAGTGAAAAGTATAAATAAAGCTTCTAAACCACCCATTAGGGTGACGACCGCAATCTTGTTTACATCGGGTCTAACATGGCGACCACCATGGGCGCCGCCATTTTGGACCCGATGTCAACAAGATTGCGGTCGTTACCCTAATGGGTGGGTTAGAAGCTTTATTTATAATTTTCACTAGAAGAACTGTGCCTCCCCCTCACGACCCAACCTCTTTACGTTTGTAATAGGGGGTTAGCTTCCGTTTTAAATTAAATTACGCTCGCTTCCTTGGGCGCGCGACGGCCAACTTCAAAGTTCAATAATTAGAAAATAACGCATCAGCGAGCAGAATGTCATTCGTGTAAAACGTTCTGAAATGTGTTCCTTTAGTGATTCCTGGGATCGGCATTATTATTTTCCGTGATTGCATGAAACTTCACATTGACCTTAGTATTTAGTGTAGATTTTACCTATGCTCTAGTTTTTAAAAAAAAAATACAGACAATGTTAATTTCTTAGAATCTTACCTTTGCCGATTTATGAAAAATTCTACCTGGAATGCGTAACTAGCACATGCGACAGAGATGGCCGGCTTATGATGTCTACTTAAACCACGTAGTCTCACAGGCACCGCACTTCTTTTAACAACAGTGTGGCTGGCAGCCAGGCAGTGGCACACTCGCCATTCGCAGCTTGCGTTCATTCCTCGTTCCGCAAACGCCTGAAATATATGCGGTGCATGCATTCCACGTAATTTGAAAAAATAATTGGTAAATAAAATACCTTTCTACGACTAAATTTATGCTTGTTGTTATAAAGATGCATAAGAAATTGAATTTATCTTCATTGTTATTCATTCATGTCAAAATTTACGAGCCCAATCACCTGAATAGCAGTATTGGTATTTTTCGGAATTATATGTAATATTGATAATAATTACTATTATATTGTGAAACACAACTAATTTTATTTCATGAATCCACATTGTGGTGGCTGTCGTATACATTGATATGTGCTGAGAACTTTCAACTGTTTAGAAAGCTAACTTGTAATATTAACTCTAGGATTTACATCATTTTAGTTTTATTCCAGCCATTTCAAAAATGATAAAAATGATGAAAGTAAAAAAATTGCAGCGATTGTCATCTGTATTGACAAAATTTATAGATAGATCATGCTGACTAGCTTTCAACGAAATCGAACAACGGATCTGTCAAACGTAAACAGTCACTACCTAATCACTAACAGCTGTTAAGAGTCGACGTGTGCCAATTCGCTGCTATTGGTGGATAAAAATCGATAATCAAGAAGTTTCTCGCATAATGTATTCTTCGGGTAAAAGAAAATTTGATGCAGAAGACCTTGAAAAGGCTAAGGATGATGAGAGAGTGAGTATTCTTATAATCAGCGTTTAGGTTACCTCTGTTCATCAAGAATTGTGATCATGGTCGCCTTCATAAAAGTCTTCTCAAACAGTTCAAATCTTGCATGTGGTAAACTGATGTACATTTAAATTGGAGATACGGTTCTTGTAAATTGAAAATTCTGCTAAAATTTTTGTCAAAATGTCGTGCAAGTAATGCAATAAATTATTTTAACTTGCATAGAAGTACCTATCAGCAAACTGAACTGATTATTATTTTTTAGCTATTGAATAGTCTTAGTTGGACTAACTAAGGGTCAATATGTATTTTTGGTAAATGTTGAGGACTTGACCATAATCGATTTACCACTTTTTGATCAATAAAGGTTGTTGGTGAGATCAAAATAAACAAGTTTTCTTCAATGCACTTTCCGGCGGAAATAAGTATTTTAAAAGTTATGGCGTTAAATGAGTTGTCGGAACTCCAGTGTGCATCACCCTATTACAAACGTAAAGAGGTTGGGTCGTGAGGGGTAGCCACAGTTCTTTTAGTTTTATAATTTTCACTAAAAGAACTGTTGCTACCCCTCACGACCCAACCTCTTTACGTTTGTAATAGGGGGTTGGCTTGGTTGGCGCGCGGGAACGCCTGTTTACTTCCACGTCGGACCGCGCGGTACATTTTTTCCCGCCTCAAACACTGGAGTTACGGTAACTCATTTAATGCCATAACTTTTAAAATACTTATTTCCGCCGGAAAGTGCATTGAAGAAAACTTGTTTATTTTGGTCTCATCAACAACCTTTGTTGATCAAAAAGTGGAAAATCGATTATGGTCAAGTCCTCAACATTTACCGTATTTTTGGTCAATGTAAAGTTTAATGCAATCATGAAAAATAATTATTTGATTCCAAAGAATCACTAAAGGAACCCATTTAAGAACGTTTTACATAAATGACATTCAGCTCGCTGATGCGTATTTTGTACCATTTGTGCTTATAATTTTTTTTGTATCTCATAAATAAAGCCAGTACCATTTTTCAGTTTAATTGTTCTATTGTCATTAAAGTTAGGGTTTAATTGTACTGAACCACCCACTGTAAAGCAGTTGGTAACTTATGTCTTGGACTGTTCAGGAGAGGCTCATCAGTGTGGGTGATGAGGAAGAAGAGGATGACTTCTTTCTCAAGTAAGTGAATGATGAGCATGCCCGACTTACTCAAATTGTATGTCAAAGCTTGAATTTATTTGTTCACTATATCATAATTTAATCCTCTGGTTATAGTTTTCCTATTTGTTGTATTAGTGTCTTTTTACCCTTTATTGACAGTCTTTTCTGAAGGAAATTAGGAATCCCTCATGAAATTCTTATGATGTAAATGTTTTAATGAAAAGTTAATATTTTCATTTATTGTAATTTAAGAGAAATTGCCATAATATTTTATCAAAGATTATTTGGTCAATATTGAATATAATGTTGTCAACGAATTTCATAATTACGTAGGTATAGATAGGTAATATAGTTGATTTTAAGACGTTTTACATGAATGACAATGTGCCCGGAAATGCTTATTTTTGTAGATATTTAACTTTGAAGTTAAAGGAACGTCGTTTATAAAATTGAACAAACGGAGAGGTAAATAAGCAGAAATCAGGTTCTGACGTAACGATAGGTAAGGTTAGGTTTGGTAAAGTTAATTTAGTTAAGTATCCTAACCTAAGTAAGCCTAAAATATCTTAATTTACCTCAACCATACCGAGGCCGATGACTCCCGCCAAAAAACTTGGCGTGGTCCGCGTCCGCAAAACGCCGGAAGAGCCATATCGAAACTGCCATTAATGCTATTCTTAACTGGGGTTATTTATCCTATATATCCTAAACTAAGCATTTCCGGGCACATTGTCATTCTTGTAAAACGTCTTAAAATCAACTCTATTACCTATCTATACCTACGAAATTATGAAATTCGTTGACAACATTATATTCAATATTGACCGATTATTCTATTAAAGATTGTTTTATTGAAATTAATATTTTATTTATTTTATTTTATTAAAAATGTAGTTGTTGTAAGGTTAAAGCCACATTTTTAATGAATTTTATTACAGCACTTTATAATCAAAGGTATTCAAAAAATTTCATCATATAAACGGTAAAAATTCTACTAAATTAAGTATAATTAATTATTTAAATGTATTTTTTCTCTTGACCCTCATTCCAAGTTGGTAGCAATCTACACGTTAGGATAAATTCTTCAAAGCAACCAACACAAACTGTTAAAGAGTCTGCATCGAAAAACATCAAGTTTTGATTATGTGATGGATGTATCATAGTAAATATGACCTTCCAAAACGAATTAATTAAATGTCAACTTGTTTAATTTTTTAGATGGAATCAACTTTTAGTTAAACGAGAATAAAAAATAATTGTAATCATGAAAAATGGTTTGTTATCAGCCCCTTGCATAAAACTTGAAATTTGTTGCAAATATAATTTGAAAGATGAGAAAATCATTGGCTAAACAAAAGAATCATCTTTCTCTATCTGGAATGAGCTGTTGTTGAACTAATATTTAGATCTTTGAATTTTCTCATTTTCTATTTGCTTAAGCTTAAATTATTGTTGAATATGCAGACTACCTTTCAAACTGGAGCTTACTGGCTTCATCTTATTTCTCACCACACAGTTTTTGAATATGCAGGACTAAATTCATTATGATTTGATGTACACATCTTTTTTTTATTACAGGGGAGCAGCTGCCAAAAAATCTGTTCGATTTGCTACCGATAAAATGAAAGTGTAAGTTACTCTTTTAATTGTAGTTGATAAAACCTGCCATCTTGAGATAAATTTGTGCATTTCTGATGTTTAATAAATTGAGCATTTTGTATATAAATTCTGGGTTACTAGTAGAAATGTTTTTTTTTTTTCAATAGTGTTCAAGCACAAGTATCAGAAGTAACGGATACAATGAGAGACAATGTAGGGCGACTGCTGGATCGTGGGGACCAGCTGGATGAGCTGAATGCTCGGTCTGACCACCTGGCCAGCACAGCCGACTCCTTCAGAACCTCCTCCATCAGAATGAGAAGAGAGATGTGGTGGCACAGAGTCAAGTCTAAACTCTTCATTGGTGGGGGTTGTCTTACTTTGCTGATCATCATAATAAGTAAGTACTTCCTATGGTAATTGATGGATCAATTTTGATAGATTGTTTCTTGCCATTTTCTACTCCTCTAAATCATGTACTGTATTTGTAATTCTGTGAATGCGTGATATAAACTTGGAAGCATATTTGTTGAACATTACATTCAAATATTTTTTGTTTTGCTCAAGTTATCATTTTATTGTACTCATGATCTTATGCTATTAACTTATTTATGTCCTTAATTTTGTTTCAGTTCTACTGGTCATCAAGTATGGCAAGGCATAAAGGTGGCACTTAGGTACGAGCAAGCTAATCCTCAACTGCATCTTGTCACTCCAACTTACAGTTCTAATTTGGTCTTTATTTTTAGGCTGATCGTTTTAGAATTACTCTTTATTTGAAAAAGAAAGTTCACTAGTTTTCCTATGGCACGGAATTGGCAATTATTTTTATCTAACAAGTTTTTACTATTCTTTTTGTATTCCTTGTACAGGATCGTCTGTGTTGCATACACTTACTTAAGGTTAGCTTTATGCAAAGCATTCTTATAGTCTCCACGAGGTGATTTTAGGTTGTTAGTTTAAACTGTTGAATAATATTGAAATGATTTTTTATAATATCATCTGTTGTAAAAAAGAATTAAGTATTGTTATGCATGATAGAATCCATTACTAGCTATTTATGGTTTATGCTGTTTACTCTTAAGGTACACATAGGTAATTTTGTTTTGTCTTATTAAAGCTTCTAGCAAGTTAAAAATGTATGCACTGTGTTTTACTTTCAATTCACTCAATATATACATATAAATATATTTTTTTCTTTTAATTCAAAAAATATTTTCTGTCTGTGTTGCTACCATTAGCTCATCTGAGATTTAAGGTAATTTCAAAAGCATAAAGTTTTAGAAGTACATGGAATCAATTTTGAGGTAATTTGAGGAATACTTTTATCCATCCATGTGTAGCAAAAGCAATGACTTTGTGTGGATGATTTGCCTGTTATTAGATGCATGGTAGTAACATTTCTTTGTTTTCTGATGCTCTTTGCAAGTGCAGT